>PVHT021183528.1:5039323-5227804 GCA_004024745.2 Catagonus wagneri
TCACAGCTCCCTCCCTGGAGTGCTGGTTATGGTCCTAATTGCCTTTCTCTCTCACCTTTTTTTTTTTCTTCACTTGTTCTACCCAGTTATTTCAGGGGTTTCTTGCAGTTTTTGGAGGTTTAAATTGATCAGCATTCAGATGATGATTTGTCCAACTTGTTTTATATTTAGATGCGTTTTTTGATGTATTTGTGGGAGATGGTGAGCGCGACCTCTTACTCCTCCGCCATCTTGCCGCCTCCCTTCTGAAATCCCTGATTTCTGATGGAGAGAGTCATTTTTATTACTCTCTCGACTCCACTGCCAATATATTCTGTCCAGTTACATAGACCTCCTTGCTGTTCTTGGAATGATGGTAAGCACAGTCTTCTTCCAGGGCATTTGCTCCTGCTTTCACTCTGCCAGTAATCCCATTTCCTCCAGAGAGCTGTTGGATGTCTTTTTCCTTTCCGTTAGATTTCTTCTCAAATCATGCCTAATCAGAATGAACTTCTGGAGTTCCCTTCGTGGCTCAGTGGTTAATGAATCCAACTAAGAACCATGAGGTTGCGGGTTCAATTCCTGGCCTCGCTCAGTGTGTTAAGGGTCCGGCATTGCCGTGAGCTGTGGTGTAGGTTGCAGACGCGGTTCGGATCCCGCGTTTCTGTGGCTGTGGTGAAGGCCGGCAGCTACAGCTCCTGTTAGACCCCTAGCCTGGGAACCTCCATATGTCCCGGGTGCAGCTCTACATAAAAGGCAAAAAGACAAAAAAAAAAAAAAATGAATGAACTTCTGTGTATCCTATATAAAATAGCCAACTACATCTTCCAAGGTTACCACATCTGCTTTATCTGCTTTGTTTCTGTTTTTCCATAGATTATTTGCCATGTGACATTAATTTATTCATTGTTTCTCTCTCCATTAAAATCAATGTTGCATATGTTTTAATAACTTTTTTTTGCCTGAAATGAACAGAATGAAAGTTATTATCTCTTCAACAAAAATGGATTTAATCAGGGTTATCAAAGAATTGTAATTTGGCATCTGCAACCATGGTGAGCCACATTTAAGTCCCTCACAGAAATGGAGAGGAGCAGTCTTCTATAGAGGGGAAGGGAAGATAAAAAACTGCAGTAAACACAGCAACCCTGGCTTTTTCTTAGTTGTGACAGTCTTGCATTGACTGAATTCTTGAAGTGAAAGAAGTCTTTTGTCTTCCTGCTGGGCTTTGTTACCATCATAGTGCATGAGATCTCCTCATTCTGATTTCCCAACTCTATTTAATTGGGGTATTTGTTTATTAATATTTTTTACATTTCCCCATTCTGATCAAGATCTTTCTCTGAAAGCATTACTGGTCAAGAGTCAGTTTTTCTGGTTTCAGCATATTTTTGTCCCTCAGTGCCAGGAAGGGACTCTCCTGGGTGTAGAGTCTCAGGTCAAAAGGAAAGTGCACAGATTGAAAACCTACTGAGATCGCATTTGAGTAAACTGAGGGATAGGAAGGAGAATTCTCAGGTACTTTTTATCTAACATCCATATGTTATCAAGATCATTGACACTGGAGATCATCTGAAACAGTGTGTCACCATTAAAACTTTTTCAGTGAACTACCATAATGCTTGGTCCAGATATCCTGGGACAACTGTTTCATCAGACATCTCCTTTGATTCTGAGAATACTTTACTTTTTGGTTACCAGATGATGTGCATATCCAGTTTGAGTATTTTCTTCAGATATGTCATGTAAATACAACAGTCTGTTCTGTGATTTGGCAGCACAAGTTTAGTGAGCAGAACCTGACAGGTGTGTTTTCAGGGAGGTTAAAGTGAGTCCTTCTGGAGGCCTCTTTTCCAATAGATAAAAATCTCCAGGTTGCAAGATGTGATGTTTTGCTCAAGGTCTTTGTATCTTGAGAATGCACTCTGAAAAGACTGCTCTACAAAAACATGCTTTTTCTTTTCATAGAATCAGTTAGGCTTTTGCGATACTTGAATAACATCTTTTGATCGGTTGTGGATCAAAAGAACCAGAAGCTAAGTGCATTGGGTGTCCTATCTCAAAGAGTGAGAGTTTGAGTTCCAAAACTGAGATGAGACTGAGATTTAGAAGAATCAACAGTAATGCTTTTGACCAAGGTAGGTGGAGGGCCTCTACACATTTTATCAATTAAATCTTAATAATGCCATTAGGTCATTTGTCTAAACCAGATAATCGAGGGTGGTAATTACAGTGAAAGTGTTGTAAACCTGATCCAACAGCACAGTTTTGTTAAAGTATCTGACCAGTTAAATGAGCTCCTTTATCACAAAATTTGAGAGGAGTTCCCGGGTAGGAATAATCTTTTCCAAATAATATTCAGGCACAGAAGAGGTAGTGGCCTGTCTTCGAGGGAAGGCTTCAGTCCAGTGTGAAAACATACAGACCACGACTAAAACATATTTATATCCATGAGACAGAGGAAGTTGTATAAAATCCATTTACCAAAATTTGAAAGGTCCATTAGGCAGTTTAAAATGTCTAGAAGCAGTGCAAACAGGCTTCCCTTGGTTGTACTTCTGACAAATAGGCAAGTGAGGTAAGCACTTTTTGTGGCCTTGTTAATGTTTTCTCACCAATACAGGTTCAGAAATGCCATCATTTTGTTAGCAGACCAATGGCTTAATGCATTTTACAGTGCTTAGGATTGGGATTTTAGAGTTTCCAGTAGGTTGTTATTTGGTACAAACCAGCCCTTTTTTTTTTTAATCAAACCCACAATTGTTGAATTTCCTGTATTGTTTTATTTATCTGAGGCCAATTGTTGGGCTTCTCTAACCAGCTCTTCTAAGTTATAATTTGTGAAAATATCTCTTTGGACTATGTCAGCACTTAGATTTTTTCCACCAGTAAAATGGATATATTACAGGGCCCAGAACAGGGGATGATAAAGCTTTGAAACCTTTAATCCTCTATTGTGGGCTTTATACTTTGACGGGATTATTTACTTAGAAGGTATTTATTAATTCTGGGAAGAGATTTTAAGGAATCTATTTGAATCTTGATGGGAGGTCCCCTGTGAATTTTCCCATTGTCAGTTGGAGATTTTGCCCATAGGGAAGATGGTAGCTGATTCAATAGAGACAAGTGGTCATTGTTTCCAGAATCAGCTGTAGTATCTTCAGAAATGAAGCAAATGAAAGATGTCAAAGGGTCATTTAACTTACCTGGTTGACTGCTTTGATGACTGAATTTGAGTTATAGAATTATTTCCCCCTTCACAGAGAAAAATATTCTGGCAAGATATTTCTCTCTGAAGTCTCAGCCTAATAAATGGATGGAGGCAGAGGAGCTAAGGTGTGTATCTCTCAAAGGACCTAAACAAAAGTAATTATGTTCAGAGATACTAGGTTCAGTGGAGAGATCCAATATTTAAACAGTTTTAGTTCGCCGAAGCAAGGGCTGCTTTATAGTGTTATGGTTGAGCACTGAGAGTATGGTTCTGGTGTCATTTAGGACTGGGAGAGATTTATCCCCAATCTGGGGACATATTTCACCAAATTGGTTAAGGGGAAGACTGGGAAGAGCCCCTGTAATTCCTCAGATTCGTGCTGTGGAGAGAATTAGAGGACATTAACAAAACCTATTAGAGGGCTGCAGGTGCCAAAAGTGCTTAAACTTGTAACAGCCCCCTTTCCAATATTTTAGATTTTTGCAATACTAACAAGAACTAGAAGTGCTTGGGTTTTGTTTAGGGGAATCAAACATTAGAATTGAAGATGAAGAGCTTTACTTGTCTTCCTTTTAAATGACTCATCTAGAGCGCAATAAAGTTGGTTTCCTGAATTAACTAAATCTGAAGTGGACTTAGTTTCCCATCCTATCTTGGTCATTTTTTCCCCACATCCATAGAATGTGGAAGTTCCTGGGCCAGGGATCAAACCTGCACCACAGTAGCGACCCGGACCACTGCAGTGACAATACCAGATCTTTAACCTGGTACATCTCAAGAGAATTCCCTGTCTTGGTCCCTTTTACTAGATGGTAAATGTCCCAGTTCAGACCATCAATAAACACAGAGTTAAAATCTGCCCAAGTGGAACCAACAGCTGAAGGAAAACTAGAATTATTTTTGAAAACAAGGTCAGTTATAATACTTATGAACAGATATATCAGACTGTTGTGTGCAAGCCTGAAGTTTGCTCTAATCAATAGGCTTTGGGAAAGCACTCCAAATTACCCAGTGAAGTCACTTGGTGATTGACTGAGCCTGATCATATAAATTAGCAGGCCGGTCTCTCAGTTTTAATTCTAGAGATCGTTTAGGATTTTCCCCATTAGTGGTTGTCATCTTATAATGATTGTGGCTTTCACAAACATATGAAGTAGCTGCAATAAGTCAGAGAAACCAAGTTGATAAGTTCAAATGACTACATGAAATTCCTCAGGTCTTTGATTACTTTGGCTATGGCTCACAGTTCAGCTTTTGTCCAGGGACTATGAGAAATTAAGAATTTAGCCTGTGGATCCTCAGAAGGCTTAATTTTAAAGGGACATTTTCTGATAAGTTCCAAGGAAAAGAGAGTGAGAAGAGTTTGAGAGAAAAACAGAAGTTGGATCAGAGAATTAGTATGAGGGAACTGAGGATATAATTGAAGCATAGGTGATATGGAAAGAAAGGAGGAAGATGGCCCGGAGGCAGAGCTGAGACAAAGGAAACCTGGAAGAAGAGCATGAGGATTCAGAAGCCATTTTGTCTTTCTGTAATTGTTTGTTTGTTTTATTTCATCTTAAAATCTTATTTTCAGAGAGACAGTCTTGGGCCCCTGATAATCATTTGAAAGCCTCAAAATACTGATTGGAATAGATGTTTCATTGAGTTTGGGAAGTTTTAGAGCTATGGCTGTCCAGTTTAAAGAAAGTAAGTTTGGGGATTTCAAAAGTCACAATGATTATTGAAATTTTCAGTTGCCTTTGGTCAGGTTTGTCGATTTTGTTAGGAAAGTATATGAGGAAAAGCCTTGGTTTTCAAACACAAAATTGGCTGAGGTTTATAGGAGGGCTGCCCTTAAAATATTTAAGTAATCAGGATCCCATTTCTCAGAAGTTTTTTTGTTTGTCTGTTTTGGGGGTGGTTTGTGTGTGGAGTGTGTTTGTGTTTCTTTCTTTTCTTCTTCTTCTTTTGTTTTTTTTGAGTAAGACTAATTTTTAAACAGCCTCAAAAACTCCAATAGCTCCAATAGTTCAAACATCCAGAAAAGCCTGCAGGTCTAACACCAGTTGGGAAAACTCTGGTCATGGAGGAGCCAAGTTGAAAGCTGCTCCACCCAGTTCCAACAGAATAGTTCCAGTTGCAAGGGTAATTGGGCCAAGAGCTGAACCAGTAGTTTCAATGAAACAGCCTCTGTTCCTGAAGGAATGGGCCGAAGGTTAGCCATTTTCAGTTAGAACAGTCTGATTTCAAAATCAGGCCAATGTGACAAATGAGTACTTTCATACAGAACAAGGCCTTAATCAGAAAGGATGAAACTTTAAAATAGATCATGAATAAAAACTGAGAAGCTTCAAAATGCAAAGAGGATGTTCCCATTTACTGGCAGGTTATAGACTTTGTTGCTACACCACGATCTTGTCAATATTTAGTTTTGTCATGCTTTAATTTTTGCTATTCTAGAAGCTGTAAAATCAAAGGGTATTTTTAATTTTAATGCTAAGTTTCCTAATTGTCAATGAGATTGAGCATATTTTCAAGTATTTATCGGCCCTTTATGTATCTTAGTCAGTGAAATGCTTGTTCAGTCTTTGTGACAATTTTAGGGAATTTGTTGGGTTTTTAATTGTTTTCTTTTTCTTATTGATTTGAAAGAATTCTTTATGTTCAAGATAGAAAATCTGCTTTTGTGTGACTTTTTTAGTTATGAAAGATTTTACATTTAAACAGTTCTGATATATATTTAAATATATTTTAAATAACATATTACTTAATAAGTCTTTCCACTTTCAAAGTCATCTAATCTAGGGGCTACAATTGAGGATAGATTATGACGGTTATAACTGGCTGGTTTTACTAATTACAGCTACATCTGTAATTAGTACAGCTCTTCTATCTACTGACACAAACAAGCACAGCTACTAATACCTTATATGAAACTATTTCTCTAGGAAATACTTATTCATCCATCCATACAGTTGAAGAAAATTAAGATGATTTTACTCTGACATGGCTGTGACAAAAGTATGTATTTATTTCTTGACTCAGAACCCCATCAAACTCTGTTGCTTTCTATCGTAAGATAGTCTGGGGATAACTTGATACATACAATGTATCAGAGAATATCTGATGATGGTATGTTAATTAGACCTTTCTTTGGTTATCCTATTACCGCATCATAAATTACCTATTACTTAGCAGCTTAAAACAACCATTTTAATTTTGTTTATAATTTTGGAAATAAAGAGTTTGGGGAGGGATAAGAATACATTTTGATTGCAACTATATTTTGGTTGGGGATTTAGTAACTTGCAAGTGTGGCTAGGCTGGACATCCAGGATGGCTTAGGCACATGGCTGACATTGATACTGGCTGACAGTTGGGAACTTGACTGGGTCAAGCACTTCACGTGGGTATCTCATGTGACCTGAACAGCCTGGCTACTGGATTTTGAGTTCATGAGGCAGTGACAAAGAATGAACATTCCAAAATTTCAAGGCAGAAGCTCCAAGTCTTCTGACTTAGCCTTGTAAGACCTGCAGCCCTATGGCAGGTCAGTCACTAAGGCCAACCTGATTCAAGGGGAAGAGAATTCAGTTTTATTTTTTATTTTCTTTTGTCTTTTTGCCTTTATATAGAGCTGCACCTGCAGCATATGGAGGTTCCCAGGCTAGGGGTCTAACAGGAGCTGTAGCCGCTGGCCTTCGCCACAGCCACAGCAATGTGGGATCCGAGCTGCAACCTATACCACAGGTCTGCAACCTATACCACAGCTCACAGCAACGCCGGATCCTTAACCCACTGAACGAGGCCAGGGATCGAACCTGCAACCTCATAGTTCCTAGTCGGATTCGTTAACCACTGTGCCACGGAGGGAGCTCTGAGAATTCAGTTTTATACCTCAATGGGAGGAATGTTAAAGCATTTGTAGTTGTCTCTACACCACCATAGACCTGAGTTTAAAGAAACAAGAACCGTATTTACCTTAATAAGGAACATGAATTCTAGAGGGTAGATTTCATATCTTTCATAAGCTAAGGGGCCTGTCATGTGGGTGAAATTTCTAATGTTAATTTATTTGGAACAAATTAAGTTATACCTTCTAAAATGAGGAAAAAATGTTGCACTTTACATTGTCTACTATAAAGACAGAAGCCCAATAGTAGATGGGTTTCATAACATTTGAGAGAAAACATAAAACAGCAACTTGTGCTGAGCTGCTCTGAACCAGTTTCTAGATCTACCATACAGCTCCTAGCCTAGAGTTAGAATAGAACAAGACCACCTGCAGCATGATCCCCTGATATTTGGGTGTAGGAAGTAGTATTGGGAGGATCTATGTCAGACAGAGAATGTCTTTGCCAAGTGCTTTAGAGAAAGCACAATCTCTGTGGTTTTTAGAGAAAGGCCAGGTCCTTCTTCAGTGACAACTGTTATCCATGGGCCATAGAAGACAACTCAACAGCTAACTGGCGTTCTCCACGATTGACTGCCTGAACTGGCTATTATGTTATTTAATGGCATATACAATTGAAGGTGCACAATAGCATTATATTGTGAAATGGACATAATGTGTATAAGACTGGGGCCGAGTAGATATTAATAAACATAAGGCCCTAGTAAATAATATAAAATGCGGGCACATAATCCAATCATAACTGCTTCTAAAACCTCTCCCTCAACTTTTTTCATTTGTTCTGTTCTTGTTGTTACTACATAAAAATACATACAGCTTTTACTTTATATCAAACTAACTTCTTTTAAATGGCTGACATTAAAGTAAATTCAGTCTTATTAATTCTAGTCATTTCTAGTCACAGTTATGTAGACATAAACATAATAATGAGCTTTTAAAAGTACTATTCAAAACCATGTAATTTGTTTATTTTACTTTGTTACTGTACTAAATAACATTTAAATTAGATTTAACTAAAGTGGAATTAATAGGTATCTAATATCATCTCTGTCTTCTGATGTCAGTATAACTATGCAAATTTCAGTGTTTTTCTTTCATTTATAATTGACAATGCATGTCTTTAAAAATCCTTTTTCATGATCCAATATTTGGGTGCAAGATTCCATATATGTTCATTAAGTCAAACTTATTAATGATAATGTTTAGGTATTCTATATAATTATTTATTTTATCTGTGTGATATAGCTGATAAATATTTATTTGAAAATCTATAAAATTTTATATTATTAAAATCTGAATGTTCATGGCCTATTTATCAAATTCTCATGAACCTGGACAGGACTAATGAATTTAACGAGCCAATACTTCTGTGATTAAATTACTAATCAGTTAACTTTGAATGTTCTGTGTGGGCCTGATCTAATCAGATGAGTCCTTTAAAAGAAGGTGAAGTGTTTCATGAAAAGATGTTCAACATCGCTTCTCATTAGAGAAATGCAAATCAAACCCACTATTAGGTACCACCTTACACCAGCCAGAATGGCCACCATCAAAAAGTCTACAAACAATAAGTGCTGGAGAGGGTGTGGAGAAAAAGGATCCCTATTACACTGCTGGTGGGAATGCAAATTGGTGCAACCACTGTAGAAAACAGTATGGAGATTCCTCAGAAAATTCCTCAGAATTACCATTTGATCCAGCAATCCCACTCCTGGGCATCTATCTAGAGGAAACCATGACTCGAAAAGACACATGTACTCCAGTGTTCATTGCAGCACTCCATGCAATAGTCAGGTCATGGAAACAACCTAAATGCCTACTGACAAAGGATTGGATAGGGAAGATATTGTACATACACACAATGGAATATTACTCAGCCATTAAAAGGAACAAATTACCAACATTTATAGTAACATGGATGGACCTAGAAATTATTATGTGAAGTGAAACCACTCAGACAGTTAGACTGCAACACCCAATGCTACCGTTTACATGTGGAAACTAAAAAGACAAAATGAACCTTGCAGAGCAGACAATGACTCACAGACTTTGGAAAAGCTTGGTTTTTCAAATAAGACAATCTGGGGGTTGGGGGATGCACTGTGGGTTTGGGACACAAAATCTATCAAATTGACTTATGATTTATGTACACCTATAATTGAAATAAAATTCATTAAGTTAAAAAAAAAAGGTGAAGTGTTAGAGAGATGCTCTCCTAATGGTACTGAAGGCAGTTTATGACTACAGCTGTAGGGAAATGAGTTTTGCCAATAATCACTTTAACTTGGAAGAGGACTCAGTCTCAGATGAGACCCAGTCTTTAGCTGTCATTTGAATTTCAGTCTTATGTGACCTGAAGCAGAGAACCCACTTGATCCCTGTCTGAACTTCTGATATACAGAAATTGTGAGATAATGAATTTGCTTTATTTTAAACTGCTAAGTTTGCAGATTTGTTATTTAGCAATAAAATTATAAAATTGTGCCCCAGTACATATTTATGAAGCCTCATATCTCTATTTCTTATCAAGTTATCTACTCCACCACTAGTCTAAAAAGTTAATCATTCTAATATGTTTATTTTGTGTCCTTTTATTATAAATGTACTCTTGAAAAATACATGTTATTTTATACGTATGCATTTTTAGTTTACAAGCTGTTATGCTCTATGTCTCATTCTAATCTTATAATTTGTACATAGCAATACTTCTATGAACTATTTAAATTACATTTTCATTTAGCCCATTGTTTCTCATAGCCTTCTAGTGTTCTATGGTTTGCATCCACCATGGTTTTATGTTCATTTCCCACTATTGGCACTCCAAATTGTCTCCAATTTCCTGCTATGGTGAGCAATGCTACAGTAGTCCTCTCTTTTGGACTTGGGGATCATTTCTCTAGGATATATGCTCAGGAGCAGTAATGCTAGTTCTTAATATTTATATACTTAACCTGATTGAGTACTGTCAGACTGCTCTCCAGAATAGCTACACATTCTAAACTACCTCCTGTACTGTATGAACATTTCCGTATTCCCACAATCTCACCAATACTAGCATTTTAATAGTTGCTTATATTATGGTTATGAAATTATATCACATGTCTTAATGTGATTCTCTTGTTAAAAAATGAGCTTAATCTGGGATTAATAGATACAAACTATTGTTTTTGGAATGGATAAGCAATGAGATCCTGCTGTTTAGCCCTGGGAACTATATCTAGTCACTTATGATGGAGCTCGACAAAGGATAATGTGAGAAAGAGAATGTGTATATGTATGTGTGACTGGGTGACTTTGCTGTATAGTAGAAAATTGACAGAACACTGTAAACCAGCTATAATGGAAAATATTTTTTTAAAAATGAACTTAAACACTTCATCATATCTTTATCAGCAATTCATGTTATTTCTTCTATGATTCTAATTTTGATTTTTTTTTGAAATTTATCAATATTTATGTTTTCTCCTTTACTGAAGGTATTTTTATCATGCTGTGACATCATCTTGGCATTTACCTTATTCTTCTAGTATATTGATATTATCTTAACTTTGGGACTGTGTGGATGTGAAATGCTTTTACTTTTTCTGTTGTTTTTATTTTTAAAGTATGCCTATGAAAATTAATCATAAATATATTGATGTTTTCAGGAAAAGCATATATCTTTTTTTAGTGCTGGGTTTATTATAGATTCATAGAACCTTACATTTCCACACAGCTTTTTGCTCACCCAGGGATCCGAACTTTATTTTTTTAACATTAAATTTACTTGAATGGTTAGTGCAGTGAATTAGTGGCCTTATGAAATACCAGGAAGGACACTTCCATATCAGAACAGACCCAGTTTACCTACACGTGTGTTGGTAGTTTTTTTCTTTTATAACACTATAATAGTTCACATGAAGAGATATCAAAAGGAAAATAATATGCTGAAAATGTCACTGATTTCTGTAGGTCATTGATCTCAGATAGTATTAATGAGAAAATGTTAAAAGTCCTCACAAATATATAAATTCCTCTTGCTTCTTCTGTATTATCATACACTGTTCTCAACCCAGTGCAAATTTACTAAGAAGGCAAAAAAAAAATTATATCCATAGCGACCATTTGTGTATTTTTGTATTTTCCCTTTTCTTGTATTCAGTGTTTTAAACTCATATAATCATCAGGAAACTCCTGAGATTTACACTCCTTTATCATTGTTTTACAAATGAGAATCTAGAGGCTTATTGCAACCAGGAGTCAAAAGCTTAAGTGTTTTACGGTGTGATTATTACTATGCTAAACTGCTTCAACTTAAATTAATGTTTTTGTCATAATGTAGAAATATATAGGTCTGGTTCCAATCTGGCTATGGGTTATTAGAGCATATGTTTGTGAATGATGCTGATAATTTAGCACTGTTGCTGACACTAGTTCTTTCAAAAGTAGAGTGGCAGTACGAGTACAATTGGGTAATATCCAATAAAAATGCATTTTTAAGATTTAGTGGTTCTTTGACTTATCAACATTGGTGTCTCTTATTTCCTTCCAACTCCTATCCTCTAGAAGTTCCTGAGTTTTAGACAGAGGTTCACTTAATATAGGAAGGAAAATAGCAAGTATACTAAAAAAGCAAGTATGCTGCACTATTTTTAGTGCCTAGAAAAACAAAATGCTGACTTAATAAAAAAAAAGAATACATTATTGCTGTTATAACATGGATTCAGGATTACTAGATGAGACTGATCAGTAATTCATTGCTTGGAGATGTGTGCTTATGTGGCATTAAACATTGTTTTTTTTTAAGTAATGTTGTTGTTCAGAGTACAAGGAAAACTGAAGACAGGAAAACATGGTTATTGATGTAGCAAATATATACTGAAGTTTTGTTTCTAAGTATTTAAACTCGGGATCCTGCATTTTACTCTTCTTTTACATGTCCTTCTACTTTGCAGAAAACAAGGAAAGCTAAAGTTGTTTCATGTCCTAGGTCAGGCTGTCAGTATGACAGGTAAAGAAGTGGACTCAGTAATATGCAAATCCTATTTCTGATTGAGTTTTCAGAATGAAAACAGATAAGAAATATGCTCACATCTTCAAAAGGAGAAGCATAGGGAAGAGATAAGAGGCACTGGAAAAATCCAAGCCCTGGTCACCAACTAGTGTTACTAGAGAATGAAATACTTTCATCTTGTTGAGGTACTCTGCTGATACCCAGCCCTTCACGTTAGCTTTAATTGAGACAGCAAAACAGGGATGCATGAAGCTGTAATATGTCCGGAGGAGTCATGGAACACATGTTAAGTGCATTGATTCTGAGTGGGAGACTTGTGTAAATCTTTCATTCAGGGCCCAGACATGAAATATTGGGAAGCTAGATACTTGATATTACCTCTAGCTTTCCCTTTTGTCCATGTGCTCTCAAAATAGGCATATTTTCTTTTTCAAGTGCCTGCTGCTCAGAAGTGATGATTTTCTTTGAACTGTGTGGGAGGACTAGGACAAAGTGGACCAGATTGGAAGAAAATTATTGAAGTTAAACCAGAGAAACCACTAAGAGGCAGTTGGAAAAATTTCACATGCTTGCTATATGATATACACTTATTTGCTTTTAATCCAGATGTTTGGAGACTTGTTGACCTAGAATACATTTATAAAGATTTTGGTTTTACTCAGTGGCCCTCTTATCACAAATCATTACATATGTTTAGTATTCCAAATTAACTTTAGGAAGTTTTGTCACAGTGTAGCAGCAGCCATTTACTTTGTCTGCCAAAAATTTACACATAATTGGCCTCCCTATCAGACTGCCAACTTTCTTTCTTTCTTTTTTCTTCAGAATGCCAACTTTCAATGCTTAGGTGATAGTATGAATAAGTGGCCACTGGAAAAAAATATGAATGTCTTCTAGATGAATGTTAAAATAATCATTGTGGTTGGATGGCTTTTTGTTTAAGAAAGAGGCCACCACCACCCTGATCCCAAAACCATGCATAGATATCAAAGAAGAAAGAAAATTACAGACCAATATCACTGATGAACATACACACAAAAATTCTCAACAAATACAAGTAAATTGACTCCAACAATGTATTAAATGATCATACACCAGGGTCAAGTAGGATTTACTCCAGAGTTATGATTTTTTTAACATAATAAACCACATTAACAAATTGAAGAGTAAAAACTATGTAATTATCTCAATAGATTCTGAAGTTTTGATAAAATTCAACATACATTTATGGTTAAAAAATTTTCAGAAAGTGGGCATAGAGGAAATGTATTTAATAAAGGCCATATATGACAAACCCACAGCTAACATCATATTGAACAGTGAAAAGCTGAAAACATTTCTTCTCAAATCAGAAGCAAAACAAGGATTCCTACCCTTGACACTTTTATTCAGTATAGTTTAGAAACCCTAGCCACAGCAATCGTAGAAGAAGAAATAAAAGGAAACCAAGCTGGAAAAGAATAATTAAAACTGTCACTGTTTACAAATGATATGATGCTATACATAGAAAATTCTAAAGATGCTACCAGAAAACTACTAGAGCTCATCAATGAATTTGATAAAATTCCTGGATACAAATTTAATATACAGAAATCTCTTGCACTTCTGTACACTAACAATAAAATATCAGAGAAATTAAGGAAATTATCCCATTTACCATTGCATCAAAAATAATACCTAGGAGTAAACCTACCTAAGGAGGCAAAAAACTTGTACTTTTAAAACTATAAGATGCTGATGAAAAAAATCAAAGATGACACAGATTGAAAGACATACTATGTTCTTGAATTGGAAGAATCAATATTATTAAAATGACCATACTACCCAAGGCAATCTACAGATTCATTGCAATCTCTATTAAATTTCCAATGGCATTACACAGAACTAGAACAAAAAATTTAAATTTGTATGGAAACACAAAAGACTGAATAGCCAAAACAATCTTGAAAAAAATGGAGCTGGAAGAATTACACTCCCTGACTTCAGAATGACTATACTAAAAAGCTATAGTCAGCAAATAGTGTTGTACTGGCACAAAACAGACTTATAAATCAGTGGAATAGATGAGCATAGAATGCCCAGAAATAAACCCATACATATATGGTCAATCAATCTATGACAAAGGAGGCAAGAATATACAATAGAGAAATAAGTGGTACTGGAAACTAGACAGCTATATGTCAAATAATGAAATTAGAACATTCTCTAACACCATATTCAAAAATACACTCAAAATGGATTAAAATCCTAAATGTGAGGCCAGATACATTAAACTCTTAGAGGTAAACAAGAGAAGAACACTCTTTCTCAAAAATATCAGCAATATATTTTTGATTCATATCCTAGAGTAGTGGGAATAAAAACACAAAAATAAACAAATGTGATCTAAGTAAGTTTAAAAGCTTTTGTGCATTAAAGGAAATCATAAACAAAACAAAGAGACAGCTTGTATGAACAGAGTTGTAGAAAATATTTGCATAAAATGCTATTGACAAGGAATTAATTTCCAAAATATACAAATAATTCATACAGTTTAATATCAAAAAACCCCAAAGAACCCAAACAAAAATGGGCAGAAGACCTAAACAGACATTTTTCCAAAGAAGACATACAGATGGCCAAACAGGAACATAAAAAGATGCTCAATATTGCTAACTAATAGAGAAATGCAAATCAAAATGACAATGTAGTATCTCATACTGGTTGGAATGGTCACCATCAAAAGTCTACAAATAATAAATGCTGGAGAGTGTGTAAAGAAAGGAGCTCTCCTACACTGTTGGTGGTAATGTAAACTGGTGCAGCAACTGTGGAGAATAATATAGAGATTCCTCATAAAAGCTAGATATAGAGTTACCATATGATCCAGCAATCCCATTCATGTGCATCCAGAGAAAAAACTAATTCAAAAAATATGTGCACCCCAATGTTCATTGCAGCATTATTTACAATAGCAAAGATATGGAAACAACCCAAGTGTCCATTAACTGATGAATGGATAAAGGAGATGTAGTGTATATAGTGTGTTTATACATATTGAATCACTTTACTATATACCTGAAACTAACATAATATTGTAAATTAACTATATTTCAATTTTAAAAAGTTGTATTTAAAAAGAGAAAGCACTTTAATAGATTCTTCTCCATCTCAACCAGAACTCCTAGTCTGGATAAAAGAGGGTAAGTCAAAGGTTGAACACAATTGTTTTTTGTTGTTGTTTTTGTTGTTATTTTTGGTTTTGGCTATGCCCATAGCATTGGAAAGTTCCTAGGCCAGGGGTAGAACCTATGTCACAGCAGCAACCCAAGGCACAGCATGGACAAGCCAGATATTTAACCCACTAGGCTACCAGGGAACTTCCAGACCACTGTTTCTCATAATCAAGAAAGAAGAATTTGAGTTTCTCCCTAGAGAAACATGATGATGATGAGAAATGTAGAGATGGAGGAAAAAGAAAAATATAAGGTCTAGCAGGAGAGGTAATATTAGGCGGGTAGGACATGACAGGTGATAAATTTTATGATGGTGAAAGAAAATATTCTTTGATTACCTCAGTTTTGTAGAAACAAACAAAAAAAGAGAAGAGTGTTTACTGTGTGAAAAAGAGCTGTAGAAAAAGGATGTCAGCAAAGGACCCAAGACCAACAATAGAGACAGGAAAAACAAACAGGGAAACAGGGAACGCATAAATCTAAAATAATGTGAGAAATGTTTGAGAGTTCAAGTGGACTTTAAAAATTCTAAAATGACATATGTATGTATGGTTGGTTTGTATGCATGTACGTATGCATCTATCTATCTGTCTATCTATCACAAGTCTAGTGAACTTGTGAATCCAGGGATCAGGAGATCCTGTAAACATTCAGACTGTTGATATCCTAAAACTATTAAATGAAAGATTAATAATCTTCTTTTCATAGAGTCATTTTATGGACCATGAAAACTTACTTTTCCTACTCATCACTGCCTTAAGATGAGAAAACAAAATAAGAAAGATGGGTCATTTTTCCCAGTAGTTTAAAGAAAAGAGAATAGTAGACAAGTTTAGAGCTAATAACTAAAATGAACCCTTTAGCTGAATTCTTTTCAGCAACATAACTTTGCATCCCAATCAATTAAAAAAAACCTTTAAATAGAACAAAATATTTCCTAGATTTTGAAATATGGACTCCATTTTTTTATCTTTGTATATTTTTAAAATGCATGGTAATATAAAAGAGTCATACAGAGACCTCCAAGACTAAAGATGGCTATTAGGTCTAGGTTTAAAAAGATTTCGGCGGTTCCTTTGATCTTTTTTTAACCTCTTCCCCTTGCCCTTTCAAAAGGGCTTCACTATAGATTGAACACTTTTAGACTGAAATTGGGGAAACATTATGTGCATGGAGGTGGAAAACACATTATTTCAAAAGAATGGAAGATGATAGAAGTTTACCTTGAACCTCAAAGTTTCTCTCCCTGGCAAATGAGCTATAAAATGATTTTCTCAATATGAGCTCAGTTTAGCACAGTCCTAAGTTTCAATGACTTCTTCTAGATTTTTGAGGTCAAGAAGAATGGAAAAGTGGGTTCCCTGTAATTATCTCCTATAGAAATTCCACACCTGTGATCAAAAGGGAGTTTGAGCATGTCAGCATATTTGCTTTTAGTCTTGGCAATGTGTCAAGAAAAATATGAGTGATAAAATCAATTATGGCAAACATACTAAGTTGTTTTCTATTTTGTTTCTGGCCTGTTATTCAGTTTTTTTCATCAAAGTTAGAGTTGAACCAGCTAGTCTATTTCTCATCAGGAAAACTTATACTGTGTTTGGGGGAATGGAAATCAATAATAATAGACAGTTCTTTGAAAAAACACTCCAGTTGGTTTGGAATTCTTTTTTTTTAGTAAGTTTTTAAAATTGACATGAGCTTAGTTGACTACACAATAGCTGAGTCAGGAGCTGCCTAGAGTGACATAGAGTGGGAGCTTCTGAATGGACCTTGTATACTATCTCACATAAAAGTTGGAATTCTCATTAGGAACTCATTTTTTTAATTAAGCTATTTTCTCTATTTAAATGTCCTATAGCCACCATATCTTATAACCCACTTTTATTTAATTACTTCAACTACCTTCTTCACTGGACTCCTAGGGGATGCCCATTCTTTGCTATATTTTCTTTTTATCTATTATTGACATCTTTATTCATCACTCTTTCCATCAGTTTTAAATAACATTCTCATTCCTTTAATACTTTATTCATTGATGCCCTCTGAGCCCTTCTGTCATTGTGATTTGATTGCACTAGTCTGGAACACACCATCCCTAGATGGATCTTGGAATAAAAAAAAAAAAATTAAATCCTTCTTAGACATCTAAAAACTCCTCAGAAGTGTAGCGGGTCTTTAAATCATTGTCTCCAAATTCATTTCGTCCCCCAATATGTCCAGAAATTCTTCCATATATTACCTAGACAGATATCTATGATATATTTATTTTTCATTCTCTTAATACTTCTCAGTTTTCCTCAAATTAGGATCTCTTCCCATATTGCCTTTCACAGCCTCAGCTATCCTCATCTCTTCTCTGGAAAAAAAAAATCCTTCAACAACCGTTTCTCCCTTTTGAAATAATAGAAAAAATATTTATTAATCTCTGCTTCCAAGTTCTTGATGTAGGTTTCCTAAGCCTTGTAATTTCCTAAGTGATATGAGCACTAGGAGCATCTTTTGTCTAATATTAGATCTTTGACACTGATTCCTGACACAAAGCTCATAAAATCCTTGGATTTTCTTAGGTTACACGAATATGTTTTGTTCTAATGTGATGACTCTTGGTGGGCTTCTGGATAGTTTCAGGATGGGACTGGTCATCAGAAAGAACAAGTCATAAGTATAAGCATGGAACACTCAGTCCCACTTTCCATCCTCTGGGAATGGAAGAAGGGCTGCAGATTATAATCATAATTGATCATGCCTATGTGATAAAGCCTCAAAAAAAAAGTACAGGGCTCGTAGAGTTTCCACACTGGTTAAGATGTGTATGTACTGGGAGGATGGAACATCCGATCTCCACAGGGACACAAGCTTCTGTCCTTAGGACCTTTCCATACCTCACCCTCTGTATCTGTTGATCTGACTGTTCCCCTTATACTTTATCATATCCTGTACTATGTAATCAGCTGGAAAATGTAAACAAATGTTTTCCTGGGTTCTCTGAGGTGTTCTAGCAAATTACTGAAAAGGAGAAGGTCTTAGAAACCTGTGATTTATAGCCAGGTTTGGCAGGAGTATTGGGTAACCTGGGGACCTACTATTTGTGATTGATGTCTAGAGTCAAGGGCAGACTTGTGGGACTTAGCTTTTAATCTGTGTGGTCTGCACTAACTCTAGGCAGTTAATGTCAGAATTTCTTGGTGTGGGAAACCTATATATCTGGAGTTGTGAGTATAGTAGTGTTGTGGGTGTGGTTGTAATGTGAGAGTTAAGGTAAACAGTGAGTTTTCTTTCTTACCTACTTACTGATTTACCTGCATCTTCACCCAATATTTCCTCCTGACTATCTTATAAAGATAAAATTGTTTCTTTCCACAGAAAGAGAACTCTTCCATCTCTGCTCAGAACTCCATCTCATCTCACTTTCTCAGGGACCTCATTCTCTGAATTATTCCTTCTCCTATATGTTCTAACCTTAAGAGCACTTTTATATTAGAGAAGTATTTTAACATGCTTAGTTCCCTATTATCTCAAAATAATTATTTTCTTCTTTCCCAAATTTAGGTAGTTTACAGTTTCTTTTCACACTGAGGATTCTTTAAAGAGTACTCACTGTGCTTATTTCTTTCTCTGTCATTCCTTCTTTGCCTTCATTCCTTTGTTTTTAAAATATTTATTTTAAAGTATTTATTTATTTATTTGCTAAGTATAGTTGACCTACAATGTTGTGCCACTTTTCGCTATACAGTAAATTGGTCCAGTCACACTATATATAGTGGTCTTGTCATACTATATGTATGTACAGTGGTCTGGTCATACTATATATATGTATGTATACACATACACATGTATGTGTATACACATACATTCCTTTTCTTATGCCTTTATTTCTTTCTAATTTTATTAGTCAGCTTTGTTGTAGTAACAAATAACCCCCAAGTCTTAGTAGATTATTTCAAAAATATTTAATTCTTGCTCATGTTACATGTCAGCTGCTGATGGTTTGCACCTCTGGCTCTTCTCTCTGTGTCTTATTTTTCTGAGACCTCTTCTGAAGGAGAAGCCCTTTGGGAAATGTTTTTGTGGCAGAAAGAAAAAAAAGAGTAAAAGCTGGTGAAAACACTTGAGGACCTTTAAGCTATTATTTGAAGCTGGTTAAGCGCTAATCCACTAACTTTTATGATATTTGGACACAATAACTTTTTGTATAATTGGTATAAACCTACAGATGCAGAAAACCATTTCCCTGGAGGATAAGACAAGTTAGTAATGAGGACAAAAATTTAGGGCTACAAGTTGTGCTAAGCACCAGATCCCAAGAGATAGAGGTGTCTGTGCACTTTAACATATTTATTTTTGTGTGTTCCTGATATGTGAAGTCCTCTAAAGAGGAGGTCCCAGAGATGAACACTTTCACCTGAACCTAAGGGTGATTTTTCATTTGGATATTCCCTACAAACATTTGGAACCTAATCATATATGGACACATTTTTGCTTCCAAATCTGCTCCTTCTCTGGGAGTGTGAGAGCAGAGAGAATGTTCTTTTTACTCAGCATTAATCCTAATGCTCCAATTTACCCTCACATTACTACTGATCCTCTTTCTGAACCAGAAATGAGATGCTAACCCTCGTCAAAGCTCAGAATCTTCCCACTCTCACAAGATAAAATTAAAAAATCCTATTAGTCATAGCTTATGCTCGTTTATTCTTCTATCCTCTTATGTTACTCATTTTGTCATTATGAACTGGTAAAATCTGTAGTCTGATTTTGCTGTTTGTTTGGCTATAGCTCCCGGGCCAGGGATCCATCCTGTGCCATAGCAGCAACCTGGCCACTGCAGTGACAACACAGGATTTTTAACCCATCACACCACAGAATTCCTTGCTTCTACCATTTTTATTCCAACATGTGTCTATCACTAAATTATTTGTGCATCAATCTCCTTTCATCAACTAGATCTCCACTTAGACATTTATTTCCTCTTATGTGATTGGCAAACATATATTTTTGTACGTCTTTCTTTATGTTTCTACTGAAAACCTATTATATAATTATGACGATGAATACATTTAATTATGCTATTATATGTAATTTGTGGCACAAGGCTAGAGTAATATATATACACATATATATTATATATATATATATATACACATATACACACACACAAGGGTACTTATGTATAGTATATGTATTGTGTAATGAAATTATTATATATTACATATATATGGCTATATGGATCCATATCCATATAATTCATATGTCAAGTCTCTGTGTATGCAGAATATATCATTACACATTCACTAGATAAATTGTTCTTATCAAACATATTTTTCCTAGGCATTAAAAGATAATCTTTAACTGAAGTTTTTCTGAAAGTAAACAACTTATGGCCCGAAAGAATTTTGCTTTTCTAAAGTATCCTTCCTGTGAAAGTAAGTAGTTTTGAGTGGGAGCACTGATATATAAAGCACACATGCCTGAAAATTTCAGATTCTTTTCCACCTATTCAAAGTTTTAGAAATATATTCTTAGGCTATGTCTGACTTTGCTGTTCATTTCTATGTGAATTACCTGAAGTGCTGAACAATTTAGGAGGACTGATGAGTCTTAGCAAAAGATTTATAATATGTTGCTTTTCTATATTACTCTGGGTTCCCAACAAGTTTTATCTGAAACATTGCATTTGCCTCTTAAACTATTTCCTTAACTCCAGTCTCCCCTCTTTCCAAACACATTCTTCAGGATGATTTTTTAAAAATATAAATCTAGTCCTTTCACTCTTTAGTTAGAAACAATCAATAACTTCTATTTCCTATATTCATAATAGACACCTCCATATCCTTCATTGTTTATCCCCACTCAATCAAGTTTTATAGATTCAACTCGTGTATCATATATCATATCCAGCTTTTCCTTTCTATCCCTAGAGCTACCGATAATTAAAGCATCTATCATATTATACCTGAATTACTAGAATAGTTTCAAAATTAGTCTCTCTTCTTGGAGTTTTATGTTTTTCTAACACATTCGATGCTGCCAGATTGATTTTTTTTTTTGGAAATTAAAATCAGATTATATTAGACACAGGCTAAACGCCTTCGAAATATCAGCACACAAAAATTCTGCCTTTATATTCTGATTTTTCTCTTTTTCATGTGTGCTAATAACACTGTTATTTATGCATGGAACACCCTTTAGTACCCTCCTTCTGTAAAACATTTTCAACGCTGAGTTTGATCAACCTTGTCTGTCAAGACTTTTTTGTACATTTCATTACCTCCCTAGCAGAGAGCTCACCATTCCATTCCATTCTTGGTCCCTCTTTTTATTTTGGTAACATTTCTTTAATGGGCCTTATAAACCTCAATTTGCCTTAATATACATGACTATACTGAGTATTTTTATGTATTTTCTTTCTTAACCTTTATTATATCTCAGAAAGGAGGTATATTGTTTTATATATTTATTCATTACTTTTACACATGTATTTATTAGTCATCTATTATGTCATGCATTTTTATAATGCATTAGAGCTTACAGTGTAAGAAATAGTTCCTATAATAGAATTTTAGAAAACTGAGCCTCAATATTTGTGAGTAACATATTAAATATAATTACAAATACCAGTGGCTTCAGTTCTAAGTTTTTGAGGGTATAAACAACATCTTATTTACAATTTTGTCACTAGTAATTCCTGCACTCCAGTTGAGTAATTATATAGAGAAAAGTTCTTATCTCTTAAATGTAATTACCTTATTTGAAGCCAGTTAATTTACTCTTGAAACTCTCCTCATTTTGTGGCATAATTCAGCATGAAAATACTTTGAAAAATTAATGTAATTATAGAAATTACAGTTACTACTATGACAGCTGGATATTTAGCTATCCATTTATTTTATAGTTTTATATATCCCAATGAAAGGATATGAATGTAATACCCTGTAATATGAAAGATATCATGAAATGTGATATCAATCAACATTCACTGATAACTTCATTGATAACACTCACCATTTACATTCCTATTAGGTCTTTGATATGACTATGACCAAGGCCAGAGATGGAACCAAATATTCCTGAACTTTCAGTGGAGTAGGAAAATATGGACAGCTAAACAGATAATTGTAACATAGTGTGATAAATGGGACAATAAGGAATACATACTGAACCACAGCCGGTGGAGTTTCTACTTAAATATAGTTTATTGAGGAAAGTTGCTGGGAGAAAATAATTCTCAAATTTATACATGTGAATAGGAATTGACCTGACAAATGGTAATTTATAGAGAATTTTCCAAATAAAAAAAACATCATGAGAAAAGTACTTTGAGAAGAGACTGTTTGATAGGATGTGGAACATAGAATTCACAGAGTGTGACAGGTATGAGATGAAGCTGTAGAATTAAGTAAGGGTCAGATCTTGAATGATCTTGCAAGTGATTTGTAGGAAATGTGAATTTTATCATGAAGACTGTGAGAAATATTAGAGAGTTTTAAGCCCAGTAGAAACAAGATTATTGAGAAACTTTATAAAAGCTGCATGGTAAGCACAAAGGAAAAATCTGTAGTAGATTCACAAAAGACTATGATGGAATCAAAGCCTAATGCCACAAAAAGTTGTAAAATCAGAAAGATGGAAAGCAGGAGAGGAATAAAGTAACAAAGGATTGAAAAAAATCAGAAAACAATGAACAAAATACCAACAGTAACTCCTTACCTACCAATAAATAATTTACATGTAAATGAATTAAGACTCATTTTACCCTTAAGGACAATAACTGAGATTGAGGGGATGGAAAAGACATTCAAAGCAAACGGTAGCAAAACGAAAGCAAGAGTAACTATACCTATATCAGACAAAATAGATTTTAATCTAAAAATTAACATAAGAAGCAAAATAAGTCATTATATAGTGATAAAGGAATCAATTCATCAGGAAGACAAAGCAATTGTAAATATTGTAGGCACCCAACATTGGAACACCTAATTATATAAAGCAAAAATTGACGTAAATGGAAAATAAATAGTAATACAGTAATAGTTAGAGACTTTAATACTGCTATCTCAACAGATCATCTGAACAGAGAATCAAGAAAGCAGCAGATTTGAGAAATATTATAGAACAGATGGGCCTAAAAACACACATAATCTTCCATTCAGCACATTCTCCTCAACTGCACATGGAACATTTTTTAGGGTAGATCATATATAAGGCTACAAAACAAATCTCAGCAAATTCAAGATGATAGACATCATATCAAGCAGTTTATCTGACTTCAGTGGTACGAAACCAGGGATAAACCCAAGGAATAGATAAAGCTGGAAAATTCACAAGTATGTGGAAATAACACAACAAATTGCTGAACAAATAATTATCAAAAAATAAAAATATAAAAAGGGAAATCAGGAGTTCTCATTGGGGCTCAGTGATAATGAACCCAACCAGTAACCATGAGGTTGTGTGTTAGATCCCTGGACCCACTCAGTGGGTTAAGGATCCAGCATTGCTATGAACTGTGGTGTAGATAATAGACACAGCTCAGTTCTGGCATTACTATGGCATAGGCCAGTAGCTGAAGCAACGATTTGACCCCTAACCTGGGAGCTGCCATGGGTGTGGTCCTAAAAGGACAATAAATAAAATTTAAAAAAAGGAAATCAAAATGTATTTTGAAACAAATAATCCAAATGCAATGTAATGAAACTCATAGAATGACGCTAAAGCATCTCCAAGAAAAAGCTTACAGCTATAAATACATACATACATCAAGAAAAAAAGCAAGAGCTTAAACAACCTAACATTACACATCAGGAAACTAGAAAAAAAAAGGAATAAATTAAGCTCAAAATTAGTAGAAAGAAATAAATAATAAAGACCATAGCAGAAATGAATGAAATAGATAATGGGAAAACAGTAGAAAAGACTCACAAAATTAAGAGTTGATTCTTTGAAAAGATAAATAAAATAGACAAATATTTAGTTAGATTAAGCAAGGTAAAAAGAAAAGTCTCAAATAAATAAAAGTATAAATGAAAGAGAAGCTTTATAACTGACAGAGAGATATAGAGAATCATATGACATTATTATGAACAATTATATGTCAACAAAATGTTAGTATTCATAACTTTGAGGTGATAGTGTGATTTTTGAAAATAGAATTAATTAAGAAGCAGTACAAATTGTGATTTTCTATTAACTCTTGGTATTTCAGCAACATTCATTGGACTTGGTTTTAGTTTTTAATGGCCTTCACATTTAAATAAAATTAAATCTGATTTCAATATCCTATCCTTCCAAAATGACAGAAAATTCAGTCTGTTACTATTGGGTCTTCTCCCTACTAGGATTGTATGATGGTCTTAGGTAACTTCACTCATAGCATAATATTTAGGGAGATGCCACTAGTCATTATTGAGTGGTCACCTGATGTGATTCAGTAGCTCTGGTGTTACACATGGGCCCAGATAGCTCTCTGAAGTTTGCCATCATTTGGCATACCACATAGTCTTTTATCTCTAAAAACCACCCTTCTTCCTGGAGTCATCTGAAGACATCGTCAGGATCTATGCCATGGAGCTCCAAAGCCAGATACTCTTGATGGGCAGACACATATTCCTCTGTTTCCTCCAAGAATATCCCTTTCTTCATCAGAAATCTTGATTTAATTGACCCTAGTGGGCCAAGTATCAGGATTTTAAATGATGTTTCCCAGGTGCTTCTAATGTGCTGCCAGGGTTGAGAATCACTTTTATAAGTTGAAGCCCTAGGTGGTAATCAGCTACAACTTTTTTCAGCCTCCTTTTGGAGTGAAATAAAAGACCCCCAAATTAGCCCCACAATTTGCATTGTGAGCCTATCTCTGGGCAATACATTTCATCTTGAAAAAGAATTTTTTTGTCTTTTTAGGGCCATACCCATGGCATATGGAGGTTCCCAGGCTAGGAGTCTAATTGTAGTTATAGCTGAGGGCCTATGCCACAGCCACAGCTATGCCAGATCTGAGCCTTGTCTGCAACATAGCTCATGGCAATGCTGGATCCTTAACCCACTGATCGAGGCCATGGATTGAACCCCAACCTCATGGTTCCTAGTCAGATTTGTTTCTGTTGCACCACAACACGAACTCCAATCTTGAAAATTTTGAATATTATTCTATCAGAGTCAAATTATCTCTCTCTCTCTGTTTTGTCTTAGAGTTCAGCAGGCCAGTTCAGTGGTGTTCACCTTCAACACCGCTTTTAGATTTCTCCTTTCTACTGATCCTCTGAAATATTTTTCTTTTTCTGCAATTGACAATGCCTTTTAAATTTTATGTTTTAGATTTATTTATCATTGAAAAACTAGATATTAAAATAAGGTCAAGTCCTCACAATGCTAAAAGAAGAAAAAAATTCAAGTGAATTCCAAAGTGAATTGCTTGTCCTCTTATGCATAACTTGCTAAGGAGGAAGAAACAATTTGTTAGTGGTGATTCAAGCAAGGTGCTAAAAGCAGGGTTGAATTTGAAGCCCTAAGTTAGGGGCTTTAAGAAAATCACTCAGAATTTTGATAGCATTTGGGGACATCCTGGAGAGTATTTAAAACATAAGTTAAAAGTACCTAGGTATGAAATGGTTGCTGGGCAATCTGTGCACTGGGATCAAAGTACATGTTTACTTACATTAAGATCAGGAAAGCATGAGAACTTTCCTTGGATCTAATGTTAAAAATATATGAGAAATAAATTCTGGCACTATTTAGAATCATGGCCTAAAGACTACCTAGAGAGCTGTTGGAGTCTTAACAGAGAAAGACTAAATGAGTTTAAGAAATTCAGATGTTAAAAGAAGTATCTCTATAAAAGCAAGGGCATGCTGTGTTATGCAGCAGTAATAAACAACCCCCAAATCACAGTAGCTAAACACAACGTCATGCTATGTATTCAGCAAAGGTTAGCATAGGCAATATGCTCTTAGCAGACTGTGTGAAACCAGTCCGTTGGATTCTCCTTAAGATGAGTTTTCCGTTATCATTGCAGGCAGCAAAAAGGGAATCTAGTTAATCACACAGGTCAAAATATACTGTTATAAGGGTCTAGCATTAGAGGTAAAGCCATATAATATTCTTTAAAGGTAAATTGAGATATGCATGTATATTGTAAACCCTAGAAAAACTGTTAAAGAGTAATAAAAAGTAAGCTATATATGCTATGTCAATAGTGGAAATAAAATAAAATACTTTAAAAATCAATTCAAAAAAGTACATGAAAAGATGTAAGAAAGAAAAAAAAACTAGTAGGAAAATTGAAAACAAATAGAAAGATGAAATGTTTAAACCCATTTACGTTAATTACATCAATAATTGCATTATGAATAAATGATACAATTTCTGGTTTAAAGACAGGGACAGTCAGATTGGAAAAGAACAAAAATTTAAAAAATATAAAACTGGAGCTCCCATCATGGCTCAGAGCAAATGAATCTGACTGGTATCCATGAGGACATGGGTTGAGGATCCAGCATTGCTGTAAGCTGTGGTATGAGTCTCAAACTCAGCTTGGATCTGGCATTGCTGTGGCTGTAGTGCTGGCCCTCAGCTACAGCTCAGATTTGACCCCTAGCCTGGGAACCTTCATCGGCCACAGTTGTGGCCTTAAAAAGACTCTGTGTATAAAACCAAGGCCCTATATAAGATGTCTAGAAGAACTAACATATGCTTCAGCAATTCCACTTTTGAGTATATACTTGAAGGCAATAAAATCACTATCCCGAAGTGATTTCTGCATTCCCATGGTCATTGCACCATTATTTGCAATAGCCAAGAAATGGAATCAGCCAGAGTTGATTAAGAATGAATTAAGAAAATTTGGTATACATATATAATAGAATGTTTTTCAGCCATGAAAAGAAGGAGATTCTGCCATTTGTGGCAATATGGATGGACCTTGAGGGTGTTATTCTATTTAGGTATTCTGCCCATTTTTTGTTGGATTATTTGTTTTTTTTGATATTAAGTTATATATGCTGTTTGTATATTTTAGAAATTAACCTGTTGTCTGTTGCATCATTTGCAAATATTTTCACGCTTTCCTCTGTGTGTTTTTTTTTTTGTTTTGTTTTGTTTATATTTTCATTTGCTGTGCAAAAGCTTATGATTGATTAGGTCCCATTTGTTTATTTTTGTTTTTTATTTCTCTTGCCTTGGGAGACAGACCTAAGAAAACATTGATACAATTTATGTCAGAGAATTTTTTGCCTGTGATATCTTCTAGGAGTTTTACAGTGTCATGTATTATGTTTAAGTCTTTAAGAGATTTTTAGTTTATTTTTGTCTGTGTGAAAGGGCGTTTAACTTCATAGATTTACATGTGGCTGCTCAACTATCTCAACAACACTGGATGAAGAAACTGTCTTTTCCCCATTGTATATTCTTGCCTCCTTTGTCAAAGATTAATTGGTTGTAGGTATTTGGGTTTTTTTCTCAGCTTTCTATTCTGTTCCACTGATCTGTGTGTCTGTTTTTGTGCCAGTACCATTCTGTTCTGATTATTGTAGCTTTGTAGTATTTTCTGAAGTCTAGGGGGGTTATGCTTCCTTCTTTGTTCTTTTTTCTCAGGATTGGTTTGGCAATTCTGGGTCTTTATAGTTCCATATAAGTTTTAGGGTTACATGTTCTAGTTTTGTGAAAAAAGTGTCCTGGGTAATTTGATAAGAATTGTGTTAAATCTGTAGATTTTTAGACAGTATTAATAATTAAACAATATTAATTCTTCCAGTCCAAGAACATGGGATATATTTTCATTTCTTAGAATCCTCTTTAATTTCCATTATTAATGTTATATAGTTCAGTGTATAAGTCTTTCACCTCCTTGGTCAGGTTTATTTTTAAGAAATTTATTTTTGGGGGTATGATTTTTAAAAAGGTATTTTTTCCTTTTTAAGATTCCTTTTCTGATATTCCATTGTTAGTGTAAAGAAACGTAACAGGGTTCTGTGTGTTAATCTTGTATCCTGCTGCTTTGCTGAATTTGCTTATCAGTTCTAGTAGTTTTTGTGTGGAGTCTTTAGTGTTTTTTATAGACATTATCATGTCTTTTGAATATAACAATTTTTCCTCTTCCCTTTCAATTTGGACACTTTTACCTTATTTTTCTTGTTTTATTGCTGTGGAAAGGACTCCCAATACCATGTTGAATAGACGAGGTGAAGTGAGCATCCTTGTCTTGTTCCAGATTTTAGTGGGAAGCCTTTCAGCTTTTCACCATTAAGTATTATATTGACTATAAGTTTGCCATAGATAGCTTCTACTATATTGAGATATATTTCCTCTACACCCACTTTGATAAGAGTTTTTATGAATGGATGTTGAATTTTGTCAAATGCTTTTTCTGCATCTACTGAGATGATCATATAGTTTTTGTCTTTTGTTTATGTGGTGTATCACATTGACTGATTTGCATATATCGAACCATCCTTGTGAAGTTGAGATGAATCCCACTTGGTTGTGGTGTGTGATCTTTTTTATGTGTTGTTTAATTTGTTTTGCTAAAATTTTGTTGAGAATTTTTTCATGTATATTCATCAAAGTTATTGGACTGTGATTTTCTTTTTTTTGGTGGTATCTTTAGCTGGTTTTGGTATCAGGGTAATGGTGGCTTCATAGGATGTCTTTGGAAGTATTTGCTCCTTTTCATTCTTTTGGAAGAATTTGTGAGGGATCAGTATAAATTCTTCTTTGTATGTTTGGTAGAATTTGCTTGTTCTTCTTGATTCAGTTTTGGTGGGCTATATGTATCTAGGCACTTGGTCATTTCTAGGTTGTCAAATTTCTTTGCATATAATTGTTCACAGTATTATTTTTGTTTGTATTTCTATGGTATTGGTTGTTATGCCTCTTTTTTAATTTCTTATTTCATTTCTTTGGATTCTCTTCCTTTTCTTGGTGAGCCTGGCCACAGGTCTTTTGATTTTGTTTACACTTTCAAGGAAGCAGCTCTTGATTTGATTTTTTTTCTATTTTTAATCATTATTTTATTTATTTCCTGTCTGATCTTTATTATTTCCTTCTTTCTACTGACTTTAGCTCTTGTTTATTCTTCTTTTCATAATTATTTTAGGTGGTAGGTCAGGTTGTTTGTTTGTAATTTTTCTTGTTTTTCAAAGATCTGTGTCACCAGAAATTTCCCTTTGAGAATTGCTTTTGCTGAATCCCATAGATTTTGTGTAATTATGTTTGCATTGTCATTTTTCTCAAGGTATTTTTACATTTCCTCTTTGATTTCATCATTGACCCACTGTTTTTTATTTGTTTGTTTTGTTTTTTTAGTAGCATATTTTTAGTCTTTGTAGTAGATTTCCATTCCCATGTTGTTGTGGTCAGAAAAGAGACGAATACTCTTAAATTTGTTGAGGCTTATTTCATGCCCCAGGGCGTGGTCAATCCTGGGTAATGTTCCATGTGCACTTGAAAGGATGTATATACTGATTTTTTTGGATGTAATGTCCTGAAAATATCAGTTAAGTCTAATGTTCTATTGTATGATTTAGGAGTTCTTTTGCCTTCTTGATTTTCTGTTTAGATCTGTCCATTGATGTGAATGGTTGTTAAAGTCTCCTACTATTATTTCATTCCTGTCAATTTCTCCCCTTACGCTTCTTAGTATTTGTTTTATATATTTGGGTGCTCTTATATTAGGTGTGTATATATGTCAACAAGCATAAAATACTCTTCTTATATTGTTCCTTTTCTCATTATATAGTGTTCTTCATTATCTTTCTTTATGACCTTTGTTTTAAAGTTTATTTTGTCTGATATGAGTATTGTGAACCCTATTTTCTTGTTATTTCCATTGCATGAAATATCATTTTTCTATAGCCTCACTTTCAATTTATGTGTGTTCTTTGTCTTAAACTGGGATCTTTTGTAGATAGCATATTGTGGGCTTTTGTTTTCTTTTGTTTGTTTGTTTTTTCCAGTCTGCCACTCTATGTCTTTTGTTTGGATCATTTAGTCCATTGACTTTTAAGATAATTATTGATAGATATGCATTTATTGCCATTTTAAACCTTGTTTGCTAGTGATTCTGTTTTTCTTTGTTGCCTTCATTTGCTTTTTGTCTTTCCTTTTATGTTTTGATGATTTCCTTTTATTTTATGGTTGTGTTTTCTTCTTTTTAGTTTTGGTGAATCTTTTGTACATTTTTTTGATTTGTGGTTACTCTGTTTTTCAAGTATGTTAATCCCTTCATATATTTACTTGTCTTAGACTGGTAACCATATGGGCTCAACTCAAACACATTCTAGAAAAAAATATATTTTTTCTTATTCTTTTCCCCCAACTTTTATGATTTTTGATGTCCTGTTTAAATTTTTCATGTTTATCCTTTTGCTGTTCATTGTGGTTATCATCATTTTCTCAAAAATGTTTTATTTTAAATTTTGCATACAGGCTTATTTAAGTAATTGAATTTCCAATTATGATTTTATCTTTCCTATAAATTATTACTTCTTTCTGTTTAAACAAGATCTTGCAATATTTCTTTTAAGGTAAGATTTGTATTGCTGTATTCTTTTAGTTTTTGCTTGTCTGAGAAATTCTTTATCTTTCCTCCAATCCTATTTTTTTGTTTGTTTTTTGGGGCCACACTGCAGCATATGGAAGTTCCCAGGCTAGGAGTCAAATCAGAGCTGCAGCTGCTGGCCTATGCCACAGCTGCAGCAGTGCCAGATCTCTCCTCCCAATCTAAAAGGTAATCTTGCTGGGTAGAATATTCTAGGTTGCATATTTTTGCCTTTTCATATTTTGAGTGTATCTTGCTACTCTCTTCTGGCCTGCAACATTTCTGTAGAGAAATCAACAGATAGGCTTCTGGGAGTTCCCTTGTAATTAACTTTGTTTTTTTCTCTCACTGCCTTTGGAATTCTTTCTTTAACTTTGCCACTTTTATTATATGTCTTGGTGTAGTTCTGAGTTCATTTTGTTTGCAACCCTCTGCACGTCTTATACTTGGATTTCTGTTTCTTTAGTTTTGGAAAATTTTCAGCCATGATTTCTTCAAATATATTTTCAATCCCCTTTTTCTTCCTCTTCTGGAATCTCCAATATGCGTGGACTGGCATGCTGTATATTATCCCATAGGTCTGTTCTATTGCTTTCATTTATCTTTCTGTCTGCTGTGCTATTGGTTGATTTCCATTATTCTGTCTTCCATATCATTCATTCATTCTTCTGCATTATTTGTTTTGCTATTCCTTGCCTTTAGCTGAGGTTTCAACTTAACAAGTGAGTTTTCTAATTTTTCTTGGCTCCTCCTTATATTTTCTGGTTCCTTTTTACAGTACTCTATTTATGTTGTACTCTTTCTTAATTACTTGAGCATTTTTATTATTTCCTTTTTGAAATTAGTGTCTATTAGGCTGAAGAGTTCTGTTTCACTGTGTGTTCTTTCAGGGCAATTCTCTTGGTCTTTTAACTGGAGGTGGTTCCTCTGCTTCTTCATTATAATTATATTTCTCTTACTCTGAATTTAGGAGAAACTATTGTCTATAGTGGTCTTGGGGGTGCTATTTATATGTGGTAGCATCCCTATGTAGCTTGTGAGGGTTTCATATTTTTGGCATAAGGACTATTTTTAGTATGGATGCCTGCCACTTCTTATCTCCTTTATAGGGGATGAGCAGATGTGGCAGCTGGTGGGAGTGGATTGTATATGAACCTGAAGCACGTAATGGTAGTGGAGGAAGATCACAACTGCTGCTGGAGCCCACGAAGTTGGCAGTAGTGGCAATTTGTATCTTGTCCTGAGCTTACAATGGCCATGGCTCTTTCCTGCTCCCAGAGCTTGCATAGGCTTCTATCACCTGAGAACTCATGCAGGGAAAAAGATCCAATGGTGGGTCCTGTATTTCTCCTCAGATACCCCCCAATGCTTCTTGGCTTCTAAGGCAGCCTGGGCTTTATACACATACACCCTCTGTTTCAGTAGCACCAGACTTCAGCCTCTCAGGCTGTTTCTGCTCAACCGGCCTCAGTTCTCTCCCCAGATCTTATCTCCAAAGCCCAAAATTTGGCATCCAGTCCATGCCTGCACAAGCAGATACACATTTCAGGTTCTGAATGACAGGAGCATTGACCGTCTGTGCAGTTCTCTCTGCATTTCTGGATGCTGAAAACTGATACTGCACTCTTTTCTTAGGCTCTGAATCTATCCCTTTGTCCTGACTGATCTGCTTGTCTATGGAGGAGGGAGAAGGGATGGTTCTTTCTAGTTTGTGGGAACTTTTCCTCTTTCATATGTCTCTCCCAGGGGTGCAGCTCCCATCTCAATTCCTTTCTGTGTTTCTTTTTTCTTTTGTCCTTTCCAGTTATGTGAAGATTTGATTGCCCTTTTGAAGTCTGTGGTCTTCTGCCAGTATTCCATAGATATTCTGTGAGAATCATTGCCCACATGTAGATGTATATTTGATGTATTTGTGGAAGGAGGTTAGTTTTATGTCCTACTAATCTGCCATCTCAATCATGCCCCTGACATTAATCCATTAGTCTTTTATTTCTCTGTATTTCCGTCATTACTTGGTTCCTGGCCTAAGTATTCCATAGTTTCTTAGATGAATTATATATTGCTTTTGTAAGCTATTTTATTTGGCAGTTTGGGTTGTTTTCAGAAGGTGAGTAATGTAAACACCTGGACTACCAGTGTTGCTGAAAATTTACAAATTAATTTTGAATGTATATTCAAAGTTTTTTTCACGTACTGACACCTTTTTTAAACAAGGAATTTTTTTTTTCTTAATCAAAGTTAAGGAAATAAATCAAGAGATGCAGTTAATTGACTTCTTACATTTTGACTCTTGGGGAGTCTTTCTCTGCTTTCATAAGCAGGAGACATTCTGTCTATCTTTCTCTGTATTTCTCTATTTCTGTGTCTGTCTCTCTCTCTCCTAAGTTCCACCTCCCATTTTATTTTGTTTCTTATTTTTTCTCTTTCAGTTCTTTTCCTCTCTTCTATATTTCTTCTTTTCCTTTTTCAATTTCTTTCTTTCTCTCTTATCTTTTCCCCTCTCTAATTATTCACATATTCAACCCTTCTTTTTGTTATTCAAATATATATTTTTAGTCTCATTTCACAAGAGTGCCATTGTTCCTTGATTTTTGCCTTGGGGTGTTTTCATTATCACCACTTTACTGTCCTGCTTTTTTGTCTCTCACCCTTTGGTCAGCACTGACATTTGCTTAATGGGCAAAATAATTGAGTAGATATTTCTTCAAAAAAAAAACATATGCATGGCCACCAGATATACAAAATAAATGCTGATATCACTAATCATCAGGGAAATGCAAATGAAAACCAGAGTGAGATGAAAACCACCTCATATCCATTAGGATGACTTTTATCAAAAAACAAAATAATGAAAGATAACAAGTATTAGTGAGGATATGGAGAAACTGGATGTTGTATACTGTTGGTGGGAATATAAAATTGTGCAGTCACTATGGAATATAGTATGAAAAGTCCTCCAAAAATTAAAACTAGAACTATCATGATTCACTGTGTATATATACTGAAAATAATTCAAATCAGATTTTAAAGTAATAGCTGCACTTTCATGTTCCTTGTGACATTATTCACAATAGTGAAGAGGTGGAAAAAAACCTGTCTATTGACACATGGATAGATAAAGGAAATGTGGAGTTTGCATTGTGGCTTAGCAGATTAAAGACCGAGCACTGTCTCTGTGAGAATGAGGGTTTGATCCCTGGCCTTTCTCAGTGGGTTGAGGATCTGGCATTGCCACAAGTTGTGGCATAGATCACAGATATGGCTTGTTGCTGTGGCTGTGGCATAGGCCATAGGTGCAGCTCTGATTTGACCCCTGGCCCAGGAACTCCCATATGCTGCAGGTGTGGCCATTTAAAGTAAAGAAAAGGAAACATGATAAATACAGATAATGGAATATTAGACAGCTTTAAAATAGAAGGAGATCATGCAATGTCTGACAATATGGATGAATCTATAGCATATTATCATAAAAGTAATGTCAGTCACAGAAGACCAAATACTGTATGATTCTACTTATATATCTAAACTAGTCACACTCATAGAAACAAAGAGTAGAATGGTAGTTGTCAGCACCTGGGGAGAGTTGCTGTTCAACTGGAACACAGTTTCAGCTATGCAAGATGAATAAGTTCTGGAGATCTTCTCTACAACATTGTGTCTATAGTATAACAAAACTATATTGTGTACTTAAAGATGTATTAAGAGGATGTATCTCATGTTAGGTATTCTTACCACAATAAAAAAAAACAAAAACAGAAACCCACAAAGGAACAAGAGGAAATTTTGGGAAGTTATAGATACGTTTATAGCTTGATTGACATGGATATGACTCATCAAGCTGTATATTTATATGTACAGCATTTTTTAATTTTGGTCTTTTGTTTTTTAGGCCTTCATCTGTGGCATATAGATGTTCCCAGGCTAGGGGTCAAGTTGGAGCTGTAGCCACTTATACCACTGCCATGGCAATGCAGTATCCAAGCCGTGTCTGCGACCTATACCACAGCTCAGGGCAACACCAGATCCTTAACCCACTGAGCAAGGGCAGGGATTGAACTCAGAAATCATAGATACTAGTTGGGTTCATTAACCACTGAGCCACAATGGAAACCCCTCTGTGTACATTTTTTGTATACATACATATGTATGTATGTTTGTGCAATGCCTTATATATTGATTATACTTTAATACAGCTATTAAAAAAATAGCATGTGTAGTTTTATCTGGGGCCCTATTCCATCTATACAGACTATTTCCTTAGTAGTTAAGAGGGACATCTGGATAGAAAATATTTATATTGTACCAATTTCTATCAAGTGGTCCAAGGGAAGTAACTGAGATTCTGGGTAGTCCCAGATTTGGAATTTGATTGCTGCTCAATTTTCTCTGTATTCACTGATACCCTGCTATCCAGTGTTTTTTAGCTACAGTTCTTCTGATTCATAGCTCTACTCCAGGTACACAGTGTGCTTCCTTTCAGTCTTTATTTACAGCTTATAGCTTTGTCCTCTCTAGTTCTGGGAGTGTATGCTCATACCTCTTGAAAGTCCTCTCTTACTTCTGAGTGAAATCAAACCAATAGTTCTGCCTTCTATTGATTTTTGTTGGGAAAGTTCACTTGACTTTTCCTACCAGCAGAGCCTTCTCTGCTTCTTTTAATTCTTTATAAGAAAAATAGCTATAAGTAGACTGGGTCCATCTTTCTCAGGGGCTATTAAAATTCCAGAATTTGGTTCTACTTTGCAATCCACAATAGAGAAGTTCACTACTGCATTTATCTGTAGAGTCCCATTTTTCTATTTAAGAAATGGTATTAGGGCAAATCACTCAGAGTGGTTTCAAGTTTCCACCCCTTTATCTGGTACATAAAAAAGTGTCCTAAATGGGAATGACTCTCATTATTTCCTTGGCTTGTGTAGTTCCTAGATTTCACTTCCCTAAATAAGGGATTATAATAGCAATGGCCAGAATTACCTCTGCCTAGATTCCCATTGATTGAATCCTTGGATTGCCTTTGATTTATAACTGTGTATATTATACCTGGAAAGAATCTCTCAATATTTGCGATATGGGGTAATAATATTACCTAGGTTCAGCTTTGGGCTTCTGTATTCTTTTTCCACATGTTCATTCTCTTCTCTGTTTACTCAGGGTTGATTTCAAGGAGAAGACTTATTAGAGTCATGCATTTAACCTATTGCCTTTACCAAAATTCCTGCCCATATACTTTTTAAAAAAATCAATATTTTTGGATAGCTTAACTTTATTTATAAATATTTAAAACTTATTTTCCTAAATACTGAATTACAGAAACAAGGAAACATTGATAAATTTATCCTATTATTTATCCTTTGTTTCTAACATTCCTAAGCCACTCTTTACACATTGATTACAATCACTGAATATGTTGACTGACATTGTTTCCCTGATGTGAACCTGATTGGTTCGCTGTCAGTATAATTCTATTGATGTTTCTATTTGTGGTAAGAACAGAAGATAATTTATTCATTTTTCAATTGTTAGTGCTTCTTTCACAATTTGCCTATGATAAACTTTATTCTCTTTCCATGTGCCCTTTTCTCCACATCCATAAAATGTCCAACTCAACTCTGATTGCCATTTTCCAAATTTTTCTGTATACTTATTTAGCAAATTCAGAGAAAAAAAATCAGATTCACTACCTCAAAGGTCTTTTATTCAGCAGTAAAGTCACCCTTTAAAATTTAGGTTTGTGCTCAGAGAACTCTTGTAGGCCATCTGGGATCTATTTAGAACGTACAATAGCAGAAAATAATGTATAAATATTGCTGTTGCTCTGTGCTGTCAATTTTTGATTTGTAAATATAAGAGAAAATTCAGGTCTGTATAAGGGTATTGATTATAACTGTGGATCCTTAAATAAGGAAGGGAAAAATTCCATTGATTTACTTGTATAATATGGGAAGTATAAGTATTATCTTTTCAAATCTCCAACATGATTCAATTTTATATGTCATTTCATGACATTATGATGGTATTACAAGCTTAATGTATGTTTCTAGTCTCCGTAGAATAGTTTTATACTATATTTTATTTCTTTAAAATCATTCAGTTGCACTGAAAATAGTGCACAGTATTTTCTGAAATGACTATTATGGGTGTTTTGTACATAGGCTTGGCTATATGGTAATAAACTAAATTTTAATAACTACATTTCATGTATAATTTTTTAATCATAGAAGAGATAGGAAAGATGTAAGACATATTAGCTGAAAAATAATATTTTGAAAACCCATCATTCAGTAATTTAATATATTTACTTTTATACACTTTTATATTTATGTGGTTAAGTTTGACTATATAACTTGCAATTTTTTTGCCAACTTACTTAGCTTAATAATATATTATAAAATTCTTGGTCTATATTATATCTATATATGTAAACTGTAATTGCTATAATTTCAATGTTTGATTATAATATTTATCTAACAATCTAATAATCAAATGATTTCTTTCCTTTTTCTTTTATCAAAATCCATTCAGTGGTAATTTCAGCAATATAGTTATATTATGTGTGTTGAGTGCCTACTACTTCTAGAGCACTAGATGAGATATCACAGATAATGATGAACCAAAATAAGTCTCTCCTTCACATCACTTATACTCTGGTGGGGGAAGCAGGCTTTAATCAAATGATGATAGAAACAAATGTTAATTGGCAAGTATTTAAGGTGTTTATTAAGAATAATACCCAAGGCTTTAGAACCTCCTAATTAGGGCATTTAACTACCCAAGGAGGTTAGAGAAAAGCCGCCGAGAATGAACTAAATATGGGAGAGTTAATTATGTGAGTAAGGAACAGTAAATACCCAGGTTCTGGGGGAAGCAAGTGAATGGGAGATGTGAGGACTGTGGAAGATCAATGTGGAAGAAGCAGTGATGGCAAAAAGGGTTTTATGTGACTAGGTTGGAGGGAGATCAAGGGGCAATAACTGGAGGGACTTATCAGCCACATGAATAATTTTAATTTTTCCTAAGCCTCATGGGGTAGAAGGATATGAGGGGGCCAGACTCACACTATGAAAAAAACTGTGTTCCTTGTTTGGGTGGTTAATGCTGGAGTACAAGAGAACACTTAAGTAACTAGCATTAATGATTGATGGTAAAAATGGGAGAAAATGAGAAATTTAAAATATACTTGGGGCATAAAATCTTTAAGATTTAGACAGGGGGAATCAAGGGTGTTTATAAACACAAAATATCTGCACAACTGAATCAAAGATGGCATCTTCATATTTCAACATGAGTAAATAGTAGTTATGTGAGAGGAGAAAGAGGACAAAGAGTTCCATACGTCTGTCACTGGGCATCATTCATTCAAAGGAATAGTGTTGGGAGACATTTGTCCATATTTTTCTTAGATTTCTTTATGTTTGGCAAGAAGAATACTTTGTACACTTTATTTCAGTCTATGTTTTCAAGGATATTTGTACAGTAAAGAGCTTTGAAAGATGCAGGAAATGCTACCCTCTGAAGCACAGTGAAACTTGTTTACAGTTTTGTGAATAGAGATAGTGTCTCATTCCAGGGAAAGGGCAAGCATACCTACTGACCACTATAAAATACTTGGGTTCTTAAAGCTCAGGAATCCTTTCCTGTGATGCAATCCATAGTGTGTGCAGGTGTCACTTGGCTTCATCACATTGTGGTAGCCAGGACTCAGGGAAATGCCATAAGAATGTTGATATTCAGGCTAATGTTATTGCTATGATAATAAATCTTCATCTCTGATTCCAGAATATTCCCGCATCGTTGATAAAACTGTGTCAGGCAACTTGTATGTAAAATATCAGACCCTTCATAGTCGTTGACATTAGATTCTATTTGACATATAATATCAAACGATACATTTTATTTCTTTTGTTTAAGTGCTGGTATGCCTATTAATATAAATGTTCTTCAAATATGTCTTCACATCATCCTATTTTAAGTTGTTCATAGCAAGGCTATATTTCATATTTATAATCAACTTTTTGACAAATTTAAAACACATGTATGTGTACATATATAATTTTAATAATTATTATTTAAACTATTTTCCAGTTGGTTGTTCTTTTTGGGTAATTTACATTATAAACTTTATTTTTCCCCTCTTGTTCATTGTTACGCCATTATGACATTCCAATTCACATCTGTGTATTTTGGAGGCATATATATTACAATATTAATCCAAAAACTTTCTTTCTTGCTTTGTTTATTAGTCTCGGCCAATGAGAAGATCCAGCAAATAGTCAGATTTAGAGGCACAACTGCTTAAATTCTTGGTTCCCAATTTTTAATCTAATCTGACTGACCATCAAAAATATTTTATAGTATCTTTAATTAGATTTTATAACTATAAAATTCAATATTCTGAACTTTAAAACCAGCTTTCCTTTTGAATATTGCATTCTGTTTTCTAAATATTCAGAAATGTTATTCTGGAAATTGCTTCCTGTTGATCTGTGCCAGGTATATGTTAATAGGATTTTCATTTTACTCTTTCAAAAAGCTAGTCTTAAACTTAGCAAATACACTTATTTTTTCCATCACAAATTATTATGGCATCTTATGATGCCTACCAAAATTTATCTTGTTCATGTTAGTTGGTAGAATTATCAGTATTATTTTTAGCTCATTGCTTTAAATTATTTTTCATTGAAAAAATTCATCTCAATGTCTTATCTATGTTGCTTAAAAATATACCAATATAATCAATCAAAACACACAATTTTATTAATGCATGTTTTGTTTAGAAAATCTATTAATATATCAAAAATGTGTAGCATCCATTGGTACAAAGATTTTTCCAATCATTTTAATGATACTTCAGAATTTTAAAATAAAATTATACTTTTTTCATCTTAATTTGCGGGGAGATTTATTTTAGTTACCTAACTTTCAGGTACGCCAAATGCTGTGTGGAGAAATGTTAATCTTTTTTGGGGCAGAAGGAATTCAATTCTGATTTTCCCATATTTTTGTGAGAGGAAGGAATAACACTTAACCATTTTGTTTTTATTTTCTTGGTTGTTACTGAACTATATCTTCTTTAGTGAATTATTAAAATTTTCATGAGTTTGTAGAAGCAATAAGAAAAAGGGTGTACATATGAATTTTGTAGTAATATATGTTTTTCCTTGCATGAAGAAGTGATGTGAGGATACCCAGTGACATAACTGTAATTCACAATGTATCCTAGCAAAAGTGTAAAAGAGATATTTGGAAATACAATTCATGATGAGTGACAATGTATTACTTATGTCTTAAAAACATACATGAATGAACAGCACTCTAAAACCTGCAAACTCATTTTTAAGCATCAACTTATATATTATTAGATTGGTCAACTCCATCAAAAATAATAAAATATTCAGTTTGGACTACACTCATGAATTTCTTCAGATATATTGCTGACTATCCCATCTGTAAGCACAGTGGAAAATTAATTTTCATTTCCTGTAATCATTTGGATAGAGATAGAAATAAAAAAGGTCTAGGTATCTTTTCAGTGGAACAAAGACACTGAGGAGAAAAACAGAAGGCACCATTAACTTGAGCCAGAACAAATGATAAAAGAGAATAGCATTTCAACCACCTGCATTTAATAGTTTTTTTGATTTTAAAATACATTCATATACTTCAGTGTGGGAAGCAGATTGGAACATTCTAGGAGTGTTTTGAGCACGGTGTGAAAAAGCCTGGTCCTTGACCCCAGCACAGTTTTTGTAAAAGAAACTGGGGAGTATGACCAACTGGAAGGAAATGTTTTCTTACTTTCTTTTCTGGTCAGTATGTATGTGTATCTGACTTCTGCTCATCTACATGATGAATGGGTTAATGTTAGGTGCAGGGAAGTTTCCATAAATAGGAGGCTCAGACCCATTTTTTTCCTCTTACTTCCTTCTATTGCATGCTGGAAGTGAGGGTGTAATCACTAGAGATTTAACAGATATCTTTTACAACGAGGTGACTTTGAAGGTAGGCTAAGGATAGAGCTGTGGAAAAATAAGAGCCTGAGTCCCTGATAACCCTGTAAACCTGTATATAAGCTCTAAACTGCTTTTTATACTGGAGGGAGAATAACTTTCATCTTTTTTAAGCCACTGGCTCTTAACATGGCTTCAAATTGGAAATACCTGGTGAGTTTTAAATACATAAGCTGCCTGGATTCTATTCCAAGAGATACCGATACAATTTATGTTAGGATGCAGCCTTGGCATTGGGAATTTTCAGTGCTCCCCAAATGAAGCAAAGTTTCATAACTACTGGTTTAAACTAGTTTTTTTTTTTTCTTTGTGAGATAGAGAAGTTCTGTTACAGGTGAAGACAATTACTAACTGATCAATTATTTTACACAGTTTTCATTTCCTGTAATCATTTGGCTAGAGATAGAAATAAAAAAGGTCATTTGATTTACCATAGGTGTTATTCATTTGATTTACCATAATCTATTTACTAAGTTCAAATGAGCCCCTAAGGTGCAAAATACTCTGTCAACTTTGTTAAAGCTAAGCTAGTTTCTGTCTACTACTACAGATAGGAATCTTTGTACAGCTTAGCATAAGTTACTAAACTAGCTATAAAGGAGTTCCCATCATGGTGCAGCAGTTAATGAATCCGACTATAAACCACGAGGTTGTGTGTTCAATCCCTGGCCTTGCTCAGTGGGTTAACGATCCGGCATTGCCGTGAGCTATGGTGTAGCTCGCAGACGCGGCTCCGAACTGGTGTTGCTGTGGCTCTGGCATAGGCCTGGGGCTACAGCTCTGATTAGACCCCCTAGCCTGGGAACCTCCATATGCTGCTGGTACAGTCCTAAAAAGCTAAAAAAAAAAAAAAACTATAAATGTATCAGGAGGTTTATGTATATTAATATATCTGGCAAAATATTTCTATTGTAAAAGTGAATAGCAAATAAAATCAAGACATTTTTGGTGCTTTGTGATATAAGAAAGATTATTAGCTGGATGTGAGGGCAATCTGGCTGCAACATCTTTCACCCCATTGATCGCCAGGGTTGATTCGGCTGATCTGGCTGGCTAGGCGGGTGTCCCCTTCCTCCCTCACCGCTCCATGTGCGTCCCTCCCCAAGCTGCATGCTCAGTCGAAGGGGACGGCCATCCCCAATAGAGGAGGACCATTCTTTGGTCAAGGGTATACAAGTAGCTGCACTCCCCTGCTAGAACCTCCAAACAAGCTCTCAAGAAAGATTATTGGTAATAAATAATGGGGAGTTTAAATTTAATAATTTGGTTATTTTAACTGAAGTTAAACAGTAGGGGATTTAAACATACTTTTCAATCTTTTGAAGATATTAATATTTTGAAAAAATCATCAGGATAGAAACTAATTCTCATAATAAAACAAAGTGCTTGTATATTATGTTAATATTAGAACACTGCTTCATCACTGTCCTGATTTCCTTCTTCTGTAAAGTTTTCTCTTTTGAAATTGTTAAGAATCTGAGAGGGTAGACTAGGTTCTCTGCATGAGATAGTATTAAACTTTGTTTATAACCAAATAGCTTTTATAAAAGCTGAGTATAGACTAGTGGAACATTTAAGAATCCTGAGAACTCCAGACACAAGAGACCCTGAATCTATTCAATTGTTTGTTTTTTTTTCCACTGATCTCTGCCAGACACTCAAAAGAGACTGAGAACAAAATAAGGAGACAGGAAATGCCTTGAGACACAAGTGAGTAAGACCTGCCAATGTTCAAGGTTTGTGTAGAGGTATTCAGAGAAGCCCATCCACCTATCCACCTCTGCATCCTGCATGAGCACAAAATGGTGATTGATCGCCTTTGTGGGACATGCACAAAACCCACTTGTACCCCAGATGCTTCTCTGAAGTGAGGCAAATGTAATCTGTTTTTTGGGGGCAGGGGTGGGGTTGCTAGTGGTCTAGACCAGATTCTTCTCTGACCCAAGGCAAAAGCCTTGCACCAAGGGATGAGCAAGAGGAATCTACTGGTTGAGGAGAAGGAGTGTAGCGCAGGCAGGCCAGGCCTACTTCAGTCTTACAGTGGAGCAGGTACACCCAGAAAAAGTCTTTGGAACTACAGGGCTCACACGAAGCAGAAGGTAGTAGCAATCCACTGATAAAAGAATGAAGTCCCTGATCCATCTAAATTAATTCTTGCAACAATGAAACACAAATTCCACAGACTAAACTGTCTCACCATCCTCCCCAAATATCTCCTAAGATTTATCTTAACCAATGCAGTGTTTCTATACGTAAATATTATTTACATCAGATGGTACTGTTATTTTTATGACCTGTCTCTGATACTTAACAAAAAAAAAATGATGAGAAACAACAAATTATTATCAAGAGAAAAATGCAGACCTGGAGATGAGTCAGACTGACATTCAGAAATGGCCCAGAATTTTTTTTTAAAATTAGAAAATATGGTCATTCATTTGACTTTCTAATAGGAAAATCCCAGGCTTTTTTTTTTTGCATAATGATTATGTTTTACAGGATTGTGATAGGCATTCAAATGTAAACTTAGAGTCCCATTTGACCTGGGGAAAATGGGGAATTACTAGGTGTGGTAGTCTTGTGCTATAAACAATGATAAAGTAAGAGTCAATACAGGGAATTAGAGACCTTCCTTCCTTCTCAGCCTACCTTTTCCTCAAGTTCCTTCCTTAATTTCGTCCAACAACTACATCCTCCAGGCAGAAGACCAGAAGGTGCTAGTCTTTTGTTTTCTGAACATTCCTTCCTTTAAGAGTACCTTATTATTTCATGAATACTTGCTCTATTTTTTCTCTGATTATATATATATATTTACAACATATAAAATTTATAATTACATAGTATATATATAAAATGCATACATATAAAGTTTTAATTGATTCCCTTTATTCTCTGTTTTTCTATTTTCCTTTTTCCCCTTTGTTATGATTTCTAATTTTCTTGATAATGTCATTCTTTAATATGTGGAAATATTTTATTTTCCATTCATATTTAACAATTAAGCAATTCTGGCTGTTTAAAAAGAAATCTGAGACTTTTCAACCAGCGTTCTATTTTCATTGGGGGACATGATGCCATTTATTTCTAAGTCATTTCCCCAGAGAAAAATCTTCCAATCTTCTGCTGGAGAAATGTAGCTATTGAGCCAAACTAGGGAAGGAGACTGAGGAGGAGGTAAGTGGAGAGCGAAAATCTCTTCAGTCTTGTGATTACTTTCTCTTAATCACTTAGTCAACATTGATACCAGGTTGAAAACCCTTTGGAGATACTTGTTTCCTTTCATACTTTAGCCTTTCTCAGAATCTTTAGCTCAAATCCACACCCCCCTCCACCCTGTATGATTCATGTAAATGAAAGTATAAGTTTTACATGCTTTGTAAAGTCCCTACTCATCCATTTGCTTTCTAGCTCCACAAATATGATGCCTCATCAAATTTTGTCTCCTTTTCTTTCCTTGCTGTGAAAGCTTTTTATCCCTGTATTCTCATTTCAGGAAGTCTTAGGAGGCAGTTTATTTTTAGTTCAATGTATTTAACCACATTCCCTCTAGACTCATTTCCCTCTTTCTCCACTTTTTTTGCGGGGGGGGGGGCAGGAGGATTATTTTCTTCTAAATGAGTTTTATACAAGTACCTTGAATGTGTGTGTATGTCAAGGTGAGGAATCCCTAAATCTTAAAGTAGGAGGTTTAACTCATTCTCATTGTTGATGTTTATTATGCTTTTGAATTTATTTCAGCAATTTTGTTTTATCTTTTTCAATTGATCATTTTTTCTTTTTATTTTGTTAGTATTTTTTTCCTAATATTGGACTGTTTGAGACGTTTTATTTCTTTTTTTCCCCTCTAAATGTATTCAGTTGTATATTCTGTTATTGTGTTTACGTAGGTTACACTTAAAATTTTAAAGGATATACTTTAACTTTTTTATTTCTACCATTGATCAGATTTATTTCATATTTATGTCCTCTTGCTAAACAATACAAAAATCTTCCTGCATTCTGCAACTTTCCCTTTAAAATCATATCCAAGTTTTCTTCTGGAGTTTTGTGTATTTTATGTTATAAATTAATAATTATGTTGAACTTGACTTAAATGGCTATTTTTCTCAATGCTATTTATTTTTTTGGAATTTGTTTTTCTGATTGTTTAAATTTTGTTTAAGTATAGTTGATTTACAGTGTTGTGCCTCAATGCTGTTTCTTACATTCTCTACTTCCATTTTCTTGATATATCTTCTTTTACAATTTCTCATCTTTTGACTATGTATATTATGCTGAATGTGGTAACACATCTTAGAATAGCAGTTTCTAAAGTTTGGAATGGTAATACTGCTAAATAATGGGTATACTGACTTGTTCATCAGCACAGGGTCCCATTTTGGATATCTCCCTATTCAGATATCCTTTCTCAAATAAATTAAGCATTTAACTTCATGATTTGTCGGCAAATCATGAATCATGGTATCAGAATCTCCTACTTTTCCCCTATTCCTTCTTTCCTTTCTTCCTCTCTCCCTTTCCTTCTTCCCTCCTTTCTTCCTCCCAATTATTTTCTTATGCAAGTTTGTGGGGAAACAGTTACTTTAGGCTTTAATCTAATTCTCTAGCCTCAAAATGAATCTTAGAATCTGTCCCAGAAAAATCTTTCAATTTTTTAGTATAGTAGTTCTCAACTGTCATATCATAATGATTATCTGGAACGATATTTAAAATGCATAGTACAGGTAAGAAACTCCAGAAAAGGGGATTGAAAATGTGAAATTGTAACAGATACCTGAATATTTTTAGGTATTAGAAAGCAGACCTTAGGATTTTAGCCCAAGAGTAACTGATTCCAGTTGTCTAATATATATGAAGAAATAATAAGAGCTTTATTGGACCCATTATTATTTGATCATAATTACTTATGATGAAAATTAACCCGGGGCCCTGTTTGCTTTAGATAGTTGATTGCTGGTTTTGAGTTTATCTTGGTTTTGGAGAGAGGTTGTTCTTTCTTCTGCTTTGAATGCTGCAATTGGGGCCAGTGCAACATTTTATGGAAAGAGTTTGATGAAAAACTGAGCACTGATGAGAAACAAAACCAGTGGTATCCATGGCAGACCATGGGAGAACACTTGAAGTGAAATGAAGCTGCCAGTTAGGAGAGCTCAGGGATGATCAAATGGCTCTATTCCCATGTAATAGAGAGGAATTTGTCTTAAAAAGAGCTGGGGGCTGATCTTTGGATTACTAGTATAATAGTTATTATCAGTATATTTTCTACATGACTAAAACCATACTAGAAAACTTACTCTAGGAGTAAAGAAAAAAATAGTTGTTGTATGAAACAACTATCTTGTTTCCTCCCCATCTACATAAATTAAATCTAAATTAATAGTCTCAAAATTTATTTGTAAAGATAGGTGAGTGAAGAATAGTAGTACTTTCACTAAGTAGAGAAGAAGTTAAAAGTAGTATGTAATATAAAATTAAGCAATAGCACTCTTTTAATTGATTTCCTGAATTAGAACTGAACGTATCATCCTAAGTGGTTATTTCTTTAGGATGTGCTTGCACTTTAAGTATTCATTAGTAAGTAAAATGTGGATGTATTATGTTTCGGAGAGGTTACATTCTTTATGAAGCATGTGGGATAAATCAAGACCTACTCTTTATAAAAATAAACCCTTTATTAAAACAGCATCATTGTTAGTCAACCTGTGTAGAGACTATAAACAATGAGGAGCTATTTTAAAATACTTGCTTTAAGCGTAGTAGGGTAGTTTATTCTGACTTTACTAACATCTTAAAACAGGTAGGCAATTAGCTTTACTGTCAAATTTGTTCTGAAACTAAGAACTGTCAGGAAACAAAGTCAACCATTCCAACTCTATACCTGAGCTAGTTACTAAGCCTTGTATATTGCTGGCCATTATCACTACACAGCTTCATGTTGTTCCAGCTCTTAGCAACATCTGTGTGTCTAGGTTTGCTTGTCTTCACCAAAACGTCCTTGTCTAGTGCCTCTATTCTCTACCAGAGATTAGGTAAATTCATGTTCTGAAACCTTTTCTCTTTCTCTTTTTTCATTCTCTGGATCTTTTAGGTTTTCTTGCTTAATTTAAGATTCTGACTTCAACCTGAAGTGTATAGAAAAACATTCTTTTCACTGTGGTGCACCATTCTTGATACATGAACAGCATAGTGTATTTCTGATTCTGTTTTTGTATTTCTTCTTAACAAGGAAGACCTATCATACATACACTATATTATTTTTTTCTTAATGGATTTCAATTATAGGTGTACATAAATCATCACAAGTCAATTTTATAGATTTTGTATCCCAAACCCCCAGTGCATCCCCCCACCCACCAGTTTGTCTTATTTGGAAACCAAACGTTTTCCAAAGTCTGTGAGTCATTGTCTGTTCTGCAAAGATGTTCATTGTGTCTTTGTAGTTTCCACATGTAAGCGGTAGCATTGGGTGTTGCTGTCTAATTGTCTGACTGGTTTCACTTCTAAGTCCATCCATGTTGCTATAAATGTTGGTAAGTTGTTCCTTTTAATGGCTGAGTAACATTCCATTGTGTGTATGTACCATATCTTCCCTATCCACTCTTCGGTCGATGGGCATTTAGGTTGTTTCCATGACCTGGCTATTGCATAGAGTGCTGCAATGAACACTGGAGTACATGTGTCTTTTCGAGTCATGGTTTCTGCTGGATAGATGCCCAGGAGTGGGATTGCTGGATCAAATGGTAAAAAAATTCAAAAGAGAAATAAACAAATGGGACTTAATTAAACTTCAAAGTTTCTGTACAGCTAAGGAAACCCTAAACAAAATGAAAAGAGAACCCACAGAATGGGAGAAAATATTTGCAAATGATTCAACTGACAAGGGATTAATCTCAAAAATTTACAAACAGCTCCTACAGCTCAACACCAAAGAAACAAACAACCCCATCCAAAAATGGGCAGAGGATCTAGGCAGACAATTCTCCAAAGAAGACATGCAGATGGCAAATAAACACATGAAAAGATGTTCAACATCGCTCCTCATTAGAGAAATGCAAATCAAAACCACTATGAGGTACCACCTTATACCAGCCAGAATGGCCATCATCAAAAAGTCTACAAACAATAAGTGCTGGAGAGGGTGTGGAGAAAAAGGAACCCTATTACACAGTTGGTGGGAATGCAAATTGGTGCAGCCACTGTGGAAAACAGTATGGAGATTCCTCAGAAAACTCAAAATACATACACTATATTATTGAAGGAAGAGCCTTTCTCTTTTCACATGACTATCATCTAGCTTTTGCTCTCATAACTTTCTTCTCTAAATGTTATCCTGTATATGATAAATCTATTCCTGTTACCGTAATTCCCTATTTTAGGGGCAATGATTTTTATCTGAACAATTAAAAATATTTGCATTTTAATCATTCTCAAAATGTATTGAATATGTAGACCTATGTTTTTCTACAAACATATGCTTCTCCCACATGGTAATAAAAGAACAATCTTTGAAATATCCTTATGATTAAGAAAGAATTCTTGTATATATACCACATCTTCCTAATCCAGTCATCTGTCGATGGACATTTGGGTTGTTTCCATGTCTTGGCTATTGTGAATAGTGCTGCAGTGAACATGCAAGTGCAAGTGTCTTTCTCAAGGAAATTTTTTGTCTGGATATATGTCCAAAAGTGGGATTGCTGGGACATATGGTAGTTCTATGTATAGTTTTCTAAGGTACCTCCACACGGTCTTCCACAGTGGTTGTAGCAGCCTACATTCCCACCAACAGTGCTGGAAGGTTCCGCTTTCTCCACACCCCCTCCAGCAATTTTTGTTTTGGACATGTAACCAGGTCACCACGTGGTGCAGTTGGAAAATCTGACAGAAATCTGTAAACCAGCTATGATGCAAAAAAAATAAAAAAAATAAATTAAAAAAAAGAAAGAATTCTTAATCATTAAGAAAAATTTTTAAGACTTAAAGCAGTCTTACTGACTCTACTGAGTCCTTTGGTTTAGTATAAAGCCATAAGAGGAAGGACCCTCAAATTAAGCAAAATGATTTTGAAACATAAATAGCAGATTGTAAGATCCAACTTAGAGTCTTATTAACAGTCTCTCTGGGTGAATCAGTTGGAAAACAAGATATTTATCCACCAGGGCAGTTATAATTAAAATGAATATAAATATAGTTATATAATGTAATTATCTGGTATATAACATTCAAGATTTCAAATTGCAAATGCAAATAAGAACCAAATCAACTCTGAAAATTCTAATGAGTTATGAGACAAAGACATAAGATGAAAGAGTTCAAACCAAAGAATCTTAAATATTAGTAAATCTAATTATCTTATTTTGATCCTATATTGGAGGTTACTTTATGGCATTGTATGTCTTTTCTCCCTTAGTGTTTTTCAGTTATTCAAAATTCAACTTTATCCACTTGCATAATCCTATACTTATTTCTAATAACTTATAATGTTTCCTCAGAAAATTCCATAAATTCTCATATATGCTTAGTTAATACTCCACTTGTGAAAAACCTAAATGCAGGAATTTATTTCCATTTATGATTGTGTAGGGAAGGTATAACTAGATGTAAAGATAAAAAATATTTTTCAAATAATATGATTCTATAATGATAGTTTCTACCAGAAACATTATGGCATGTATGTGTCACAACATTGGCCATGGAAGAGTTTTCTCAAAATTACTCATCTATCGTTCTCATCTCCTTCTAGGAGCATAGGAGGGTTTTGTGTACTTGAATTCTATCAGTTAGTTAGAGCCATAATCTGTAATTGAAAATGACATTGTCATTTTCTGATTAGGGCATTTAATTTTTTGTATGAGACATTTTAATGCTCTCTTCCTTGGCCAGAGTTAAAAGAAGGTCACAGATGCAGAACAGTATGGTTACAAGATGCCAGTGTCTTGCAGCCCCTCTGTGACTGTGGATTAATCCCCACCCATTCCACTTACCAACCACAGACTGCACATGTCAAGAGAAATGACCTTGTATTATCTTAAACTGATGAGAATTGGAGGTTGTTTGTTAACAGAGCATAACCTAGCCTATTCTGATCAATATGTTATCTCATGCTTAATTGCTTTAATTTAAAAAGTGCAAGAAATCTGTGAGATATTTTTCTCCTTTTGCAGATGAAGACACACACTCCAAAAGTTAAAAGAACCATTTTATCAAGGATTTTGAGCCTATAAGAATAATAAACTGGAGTTAATTCTAACTAAGTCCGGTACTCTTCTTACTATTCCAGTTGCATTGTAAAGTCAATTATAAAAAAAAAACCCTGCAATTTGTTTTATATCAGAAACACACTTTGTATTGGCTTGCTGGATTATGCAGGGTTACACAAAGTAATTCAGGAAAGGCAGGGAACAGGGCTGCAGTGATTTTTAGTATTCAGTTTTAGTCTAGTCAAAGAGGAAACATCTGCTTTCTTCATTGCTGCTGTAGCTGCTGGAGGTGCTCTTCTTGGGCTGATGTTTAGCCTGAGGGGAGAAAACCAGCTGAGTGTACTTAGAGGTATCTGTTTTCTCTTAGATTTCGAAGGTAGCATTGGTATTTCCTGCCTCATAGGATTCAAACAGAAAGGTGAATTACTTTAATATCGCTTGTTGCTTCATGTTGCCTAGTTTGGTGGACAGTGTCATTTTTAAGATGCTCTTTTGTCACTAAATTTATGATCAGACCATTTTCTGATTTTTGATCTAGAAAGAGGATCACCGTAAGCATATTTCAAATAACATGTTAATTTTACATAGCAGATGTTGCTTATTGGCAGAGTCTAAGAGAGAAACTTTTCAAGGGGAAAGTTTATCCTGAGTATTTGAGAGTAGTGGTCAGTTGTGTGGGACCAGGAATCAGAGCACTGATACTACAGACAAACTTGGAAAATTACATAACCTCTATTCATTCTGTTGAACAAAGAACAAGCAGTGTTTGGTGAATCTGAATGAGATAATATATTTGAACACTTAACAGATTGTCTGAGACAAATAAAGCAATCTAATAATGTTTGAATTGGAACTTCTCCCAAGTTTTCAACTGAGATACTTTTGCATTAGATTGGAAATAGATTTTTTAATATTGGTGTTTGAATTGGAGAGCTCAACTTAGACAAGAGGCCACCATTGGTATTTTATACCAACTCATTATATTGGTTTTGTTAGGTGATATTTTGTTAACAAACTATTTCAAATATCTGTGGTTTCCAAAAGCAAGGATTTATTTCCTATTTCCATTATATGTTGACTGTCATCTTAGGTTCTGCTCCATGTTTTCTTTATTCTAGGAACTAAAATTAAGATACAGTCAAAGTTTAGGACATTATTAGGCTGGTAGCACAGATGAATAAAGAAGTGGCAGAATGAGGCAATATTATTATTATAGCATATGTCACCGTTAGAGATATTTCCTGACCGAAACAAGTCATGTGACAAGCCTGCTATCACTGCAGCAGAGATGCATATTCTATCTCTTAGGAAGAAGCCATCAACATTTTTATAATAATACAGTCTATAGGAGTCCATACTTTTAGTGTATTTATTATCTTTCCTTACACAGGAAAGTAAATACCCTCTTTCCAAGTGCAACATCAATCATGAAATCATTCGTGTTTGGGGTCTATGAGTGGTTATCTTTGCATCAGCTTTAGCTGTGGCTTTGCTGATCTGATTAGAAGTGTGAACTCTAAAGGAACTTCATCTTCCCAATCAATCTATTTGTACAATGGAATGGGGTAGGGTAACCACAATAAACACTATAATTCAGAAAAGGGAAGAGTATGAAATGATGAAATGTTCAGCAGTAACTGCTCCACAGTAATTTCGAAGTTCTTCTGTGTAGATGTCAGAAGGACCCCCATGCCCAGGATATGTGGGACACACTTGGTTAGGCCCCTGCTCCCTAGAAGTGTTCTTCTTTTTCAACATAACTTGTAGCTATTTTGGAGGTACAATTCTCTCCAAAACATGATCAACTTTGTGTGTATGATACCATTTAGCTTTTCCCATAGCTACACATAGCCTTTTATAACAAACACACCTTTCTTTAAATTTAATTAAGAACTACTTTAATTCCTTTGTGAGAGCCAAAGCTTTAGTCTTTTCCTTCCAAGCCATTTTTCCCAGTTAAAATGATTTAATGGGTACTATATGAACCAATTCAGAGCATATAAAATGCATTTTTTATAACTTTTCTTTGATTTGGTCTTACCACTAAGTTGAGTCTGTAGACTTTTGTATTTTTGAGCTTTAGCTGTTTTATGGCTGGAAGTGAAAACCAGCTGCATTTTCCAACTGTGAAGTCATAGAATTTCTAGATTTTCTAAATTCTCTTTTAATCTGTTTACAAACTAGCCAATTCTTTCTGAACTCATTTCTTTCTTATACAGAGTTTTAAAAGATGCCTCAAATTAGTCATAGAAACTAATTACACCACCAAATTCTATTTTCCTGTTTTACCTAAAGCCACAAGCTCATTACGTGTAGTTATTAATAAAAAATAGTGTTACCAGATGTTTATCACTGTGGAGCACGAGTATTCATTTTTCTTGGCTCTAATAATAGTTGGTTGACTGTCCACTGTCTAGTCCCAGAATCAATGCCACGCATTTTAGAATTTTTACTGCAGTGCCCTGATTATTTTTACCAGTTGCTATATTAGTCACCTTTCTCTAGGCTATGTTATAGTAACAAGCACACCCCAAATTTTAATGGCTTAGCACAATAAAAGCTGACATAGCAAGACAAATTTGGGTTGGCTATGGGTTTTCTGTGGCTTTGGTTTCTATCTCTTTTATTCCACAATCCAGGCTGAGGAGTAGGAACATTCTCAGGCTTACTTTAGAGAAACAAAAGATGAATCATTCCATGATGGCTCTTCAAGCTTCTGCTTGGAAGTGATATAGTCATTATCCATCATATAATGACACAAAGCATGTGGGCAAACCTGACATCAAAAGATAGAAAAATGTAATACATTCAGTTCGTAAAAGTACTGAATATTTTCATAATGATATAGTTTACTCCAGTCCCTTTTGGTCACAAGTATTTGCTTCTGAAATGAATGGGCAATGCTACTTGAATAATTAATACAATCTACGCACTCAGTCATAATTTGAGAAACTGAGAAATTGTAAGACTCTTCCGTAGAGTGGGGAATCTCTGCCTGAAAGTTTTTGATACATGAAAGAGGAACAGATGCAGAGAACACATACTTCATGAGCAGGCAGTCTTAAAAAAATGAGGGAGAGACAAAGGCTGGTTCAGGCCTGTGCAGAGACCTTGTATACACTGGCCCTGCAGGCAGGTAATCAGCACTCTCCTACATTATGCCCTCCTCCATTGATGAGGAGGAGTAAGAGGAGGACAATAAATAATAATTCAGTATAATTCCTTCTCCTGGGGTGGAGCGGAAGTTCCTTACTCTTTTATGTAAACATATTTTCCACTAACCCCCCAGACCACTGTCCCCTTATTTCATTGATCCTAACTGGTTGCTATGGGCAACCAGTATTTGATTTCTCCCTCAGTGGAGAGGTGTCCCCAGCACATCTCATGCACGTTTGAGCCTGTTTTTATCAAGATGCTTTTTCTGTAACAACAATTGCTCCTTTATGTTTTCCTAGGATCCAGGGTAAGCATCTCAGCTCCCCCACCCAGAAATCACTGAAATGGGGCCTGAATGAGAAATGAACAAATTAACTCTAAAACATAATTTATTATTAATGAAAAATTTGCTGCTTATTTTTTTCCGCTGTAAAGTATGCCTAGCCAAATTGTTCAATAAAACTAAGCTAAGACTAAGTAACAAATGCTAATGTCAACATAAGTCATAATACACTCCTAGTAATGTAACAATTATCCAAATATATATATATATGTATATATTCCAAAAGCTCTTACTAAATATAATAAAATTAAAGTATAATGTCCTGTCTTTACCAATTACATATTATACTTAGTTGCTGTCAGATGTATTTCATTCAGATGCCTGGGTGGAGGTGACTAACTATCAGCAGCAGCAGCTGGGGCTACATTCCTTCCATTTGAATGAATGCAGTTTGTTTGTATTTATAAAGTTAAATCAACCCTACACTCAAGTCTCTCCTGGGACTCAAATTCCCAAAGATTGAGTCAAAAGAACAAAACAGAGTGTCCATACACTAATCATATACCTGTATGAAAATCTGAAATTCAAAACGATAGCTTATCAACTCATAATACCACCAACTATATGACAGTATATTTTAGAGCCAGTCAAAAATTATAACGGAGGTTTAGTTAACCAGAGGAAAGAAGTAGGGAGAGAGGGAGGACATAGGGTAAAAGGAAGGGAGGGAAGGAAAAAAGAGATTGTGATTTTATTCTTGCCAAAAAGGCTCTCAATCTGTGTCATTTTTCTTGACTCTATTGCTGAAATCCTACCTTAATTGGATGAAATCTCCCATTCAAAAGATAGTTATGACTCTAACTTACATAACATACTTTGGGGAAGACTCCAAGATAGTCTTATGGCCTCCCTTTTTAAAGTGTGGGATTTGAATACTCCTGTCTTCTTGCCAAATTTTGCAATATGCAGTAGTGGCACCTGCAGCACCTGGAATTGCTTTAGATTCTCATTTTGCCCTTAGGTTTGATCCCTCATACTTAATATCCTTTTTGATTTTTATTATTCTTTGGAACTTTGGAGTACTGACACCCTGAGCGTGGGCTTCCTCACACTTTTGTGAATGACGTGCCCATATTTTTAAGAGTCCACCAAATTTACAAACCTAGGTTCATAGCCTTGCATTTTCTTTGTCTCTTGAACTCTAACTATGTATACTTTTGGCAGAGTCTGAAGTTTTCCATCCTGAAAATAACCATGCTATACTGAAAATCACTCTTTTGCCTCAGAGTTTTTAACTTCACAAATACTGAAGCCACAGTCTTCCCCCATATCATGAAGGTCACCATTTCTTCACAAAAAATTATAGGCAAAGAGGAAACATAGGTGATATTTTATGGACCATTTGGAGATAAAGAATTAAGAACAAGCTGGGTTGCAGATTTTGCCAGAGCTTAAGTCAGTCAATACCTTCTTTCTAGAAATGGAGAAGTTTAATATTTTCAGTAGCAGTGGGATTACTAGAATGACCAATTTACTGGAGGTCCATCCCCAGAATTTGGGGGATTTTTTTTAACAGTTCCAAAATCGTTTTTAGTCATTTGCAACAATGACTGTGCTATTGCATCAGATCTAGGAATTTTTGGAGTGATTAAATTTATTTCCTGGGTACAATTTCTCCTTTCGTCTATTGTCTGTCTCAGTTGGAAGTCATAGTCCTATCTTTTTGTCTAAAAACACTGTCTTTAGAATCCCAATTAATAGAACATTTAAAATATCATAAATAAATATCTTATTTTTCTTCATAATTTTGAATTTCCAAGTTATGTGTATGTAACTGATATTATTTCATGTAGTGGTTGAATCACTACCATCAATCACTTACCATCTTTTTCTGTGTAGCAATGGAATATGCCCTGAGTGTTCTATTTCTTCTGTGTACTCTTAGTCATTTATAATAGGTCAGTTTAGGTTTTAAGTCTTTCATGTGTTTCTTAGATTGTTTATTTTTTTCTTTCTGTGCCATGTATAAATCTAGGATGTAATGTCTGCTTACCTTTTTTACCCCTTTGGTCTTGGGCCCCCACATTTGCTTTCCTGCTATATTTCTCTATATTCTCCCCTGATGTATGTTCCATGATGAGATGTGAAGACACTAAGACATAAATCTTTTCAACTCTGTGATCATCATATTGGATCATTCTACATGAATATAACCTAGAGCAGGATATTATCTATTTCTGTCTATTATGGGTCTTTAAAGATGGTTTATCTTCAATGTGTCTTACTTAGAGATCAAACTTTTTAAGATTTCTGACCGTAGTCTCCCAAGAAATATATAGATATGCTTTCTCAGATAAAAGTAAAATAAAACTATCACAAACAAAAAATGACAATAATATAACACTGAAACTATCAAATATTGCCTGATCTTAATCCTCCCTTCTGAAATCTTTCTGAATTTTCTTCAACCACCTGACTATTTCTGTTTTCAAGTAGAGGGTTCCCAAATGCACTTATTATGGATTCTCTATCTGCAGTTTTGAGTGTTTTTGAATAGTTTTTTGGATCTGGTTTGTCCCTATGAGCATAATTTTATTTTATGTTTGCTATAATCTTGTTTCTCTTTCTTCCTTAAGTCTCTTTGGGGCCCCACACCTTCCATTATCTGTTAATAACATAATATACACAGGTCTGACTTTATTTCCTTTTAATGACTTTCACTATCCCACTGTTCTTCTGAAAGTAAGATTCAATTTGATTTTAAAGTTACTATGGCCAAGGGGGATGAGGAGGGAGTGGGATGGACTGGGAGTCTGGGGTTAATAGATGCAAACTATCGCCTTCGGAATGGATAAGCAATTTGTCCTGCTGTATAGCACTGGGAACTATATCTGGTCACTTAACGATGGAGCATGAGGGAGGATAATATGAGAAAAAGAATGTATATATATATATATATGTGTGACTGAGTCACTTTGCTGTACAGTAGAAATCTGAAAGAACATTGTAAACCTCCTATAACGGAAAAAATAAAAATCATTTAAAAAAGAAAAAAAAAATAAAGTTACTATGGTTTCTTATTGATATTCTGAGCAACACTATATTCTATAGTCAGAGGATTAAAATATATGATCATTAATAATGATTTTATTTTTTCTTCTATCTCGACCTAAGAAGAATGTCTCATTCAAAAAAGAGTCTGTGCTTTTCAGCTGGCTGACACAAATAACTCCATTATGATGGCTGTAGTGCTCAGTTCTCTAAAATCAGAAGGCTTTGTCAGGGTTTAATTAATTAACCATGATGAACCAATTTGAGATTATTGTTTAGAAGTTGGTAACAAACCACATGAATCTAAGAATTAGAATCTTTATTTTCTTCTTTGTTTTTATGTGAAATTCACTACATCTACAAAGGAACAATTGAGACAATGTTTCAGTGCATTAAAGTTTAAAAAATTGTGATAGATTGCAAATCACCAAATTTCTTTCCCCGTCAGTATATCCACATACGGTTTGATTTTGTAGTTTTCCTCACTAGACTGAGAGATTTTTTTTGCCGTCTCTTTGAACTTGTGCTAAATTTAGAAATTATTCTGGCTAATAGAATGGTTTGGAAATAATGGAGTACCAATTCTGAGTCGTGGCCTTCAGAGAGCAACTTCTTGTAGTTCCCGTTGTGGCTCAGCAGGTTAAGAACCTAACAGTGTCCATGAGTGAGGACACATGTTCGATCCCTGGCCTCGCTTAGTGGGTTAAAGACCCGGCATTGGCGCAAACTGTTGTGTAGTTTGCAGATGTGGCTCCGATCCTGAATTCCTGTGACTGTGGTGTAAACTGGCTACTGCAGCTCTGATTCGACCCCAAGTCCGTGGACTTCATGTGCTGGGGGTGTGTCAAGAAAGGAAGGAAGGGAGGAAGGGGGAGGAAAAGAAAGGAAGGAAGGAAAAAAAGAAGGAAGGGAAGAAGGAAGGCAGGGAGGAAGGAAGGAAGGGAAACATCTTGTTTACTCGGAACCCTGCCTCTAACTCATGTTAGAACTGTAACACCTACTAGTACCCCATCTACTTGAGGGGTAAGAAACACATCTAAGAGAGGTGAGGCCATTACAGACCAGTCAACAGTCAGCCTATCTCCTAACCTATAAGAGAACTCAGTCAAAATTAGCAGAGCATTTGCTTTATCTATACCTGATACATATGTGTGAATAAGACCAGGGTGGCATCCCAACTCCCCCCTCACCATTCTGTGGATTCCTATTAAATTTAATAGTTACTGTTTAAACTGTTGACTTTCAGGTTGTTTGTTACATGGTGACGGCTGGTAATTAATACAGAGGGTCATGTGCTAGAGCTCTATGGTCTGCCAAGGAATATATATGCCCATTGTAATTTAAGCTTTGGGACTATAGCCCTCATTGAAAACAGAATACAGTAATTTCATTCAGTAATACTTCAAAAACCTGTATACATAAACTTTGACACTTTCGATTTAAGCCTTAATTGAAATGAAATGACTACCTGTCTCAGCCTCATCTTCACTGTGAGAAAATGCTGGGTTGTGTCAGGAGTACAGTCATATCCATGCTTGATTTTCCAGCAGCTAGTAGTCCTCTTTCTAAAGTGTGCATCTATTAAAATCAGATTCAGGTCAGGCCTGCAGAAACCTATCGTTATATTACAAAACATGTTTTATTATTTTCTATGTGTTATTTGGTCCCTTAATTTCTTCCTTTATACATATTTGTAAGTTTTTTCCCCCATGTTTTGGTCATTCTGATTCAGGCTAAATAATCATATTTCCTCCGAGTGCTGAGGCAATAGAACACATGAACAGGAGACAGGTAGGAATTAAGATATATCTAGATTGAATAATATAGCTTGAAATTGTGGCCCAAATCCAGCTTTGTAAACTTTTTAGCATAATTTGGAGTTCTGTACTCATTCTATCTCTTGTAGAATAGTTGGTTTCCCCTACCATTTGGAAAAGAAATAAAAATGAAAAAATTGATTTTCAGGAAGTGTCAAAGGGAGCATGCACCACTAGCAAGTAGGCACTCCAGAGAGAGAAAGAATGAACAGCTTAGTAGTTGAATAATGACCTTCAACATACTAAACTAGTTATGTAGACCTAGGATTATGATCTTTAAGTAGGAACCACATTTCCTCCTGTGAAGAGAGTGAACAGATAGAAAGGGCCTGAAAATTTTCCTTTGAGCATTCAGTGCAACCCTCTACCCTCCACAGGATGGAGGTAGAAGAAAAAGCTTTTCCCCTTATAGATTGTACTTTTTACTAATGATAATAATGATTCTTAATATTTTTGTTCTAAAACTGTATATCTCAAATTGTTCAGAATGTGTATTACCAAGGTACCATTAGATTTTCATTGACTTACACAAAATGTGATAATAATATTGAGCATGAAATAATATTTTATCATAAAATGAAGTTGAATAACTTATAAATGTGATATACAGAAACCCAATATGTGGATGTGGAATTTATTAATGCTGTTTTCTGGGCATTGGATTGCACTTCCTTTAAATTTGGGCGTATTTTTATGACTAGCTTTGACCAATGAAATGTGAGAGAAGGTGAATCTAAAAGGCTGAAGCCTTTTAGAGCAATGTGTTATTCACTAGATCCCTTTGCATTCTTTGGAACTCCTTGAAGCATGTGAGAATACAGAATTTCCTTCATCTGAGGTCCTTGATGGAGAAAATACTTCTAATGAGTCACACTGAACATGTAAACTTATAAACTTTTGTTTAAGTCATGGAGATTTCAGTGTTGTTTATTACTGTATCTTTGTTCTGTCTTATACGTCCATAAAAATATCTAAAAGCATTATAAATGACTGATACCATAGTTTTGTTGTATGTTGGTACTCACTTACAGTGTTTTTTTTGTTGTTGTTATTGTTACCAATGACTAGGAAGATGGCATTCTATTATATTCATTAGAGGACTAGTTGGAAAACTGTAGCTCTGCAGTCATTTGAAAGGAAAATGATGTACTTAAGGCATATTTGGCTCTATGAAAATAAGCTGGAAGAAAGTAGTAGGGTATATTAGTGCATACTTGTTGTTCACTGCATTTGACAAGGAATTACATACAAATGAGCCCGGATTTGCTGTCATTGTCTCAAACATTGGTCACAGAGTAGAGAAAGATCAGAAATTTTGGGATTTCTAGGGGTGGAAAGGTAACTAACTGCTTCTTAACCTCAAGTAGCAAAATATGAAATGGAGACATTCTCTGACCAAATCTCAGGCACAAGTCAACACTTCAATCAAGAAAATGGCTGACATATCCATTTTGTTAAAACTTCTCTACCAGCTAAAATGTCTCAGTGTAAAGCTACAACTAAGAGGATAGTTTTAATAAATTCTTTTTTTTTCTTTTTTAGGACCACACCTGCAGCATATGGAAGTTCCCAGGCTAGTGGTCAACTCAGAGCTGCATCTGCTGGCCTGTACAATAACCACAGCAACACCAGATTCCACCCATATGTGCAAGCTACTCCATAGTTTGTGGCAATGTGGGATCCTTAAACCACTGAGTGAGGTCGGGGATCAGACCCACATCCTCTTGGATATTTGTCAGGTTCTTAACCCTTTGAGCCACAACAGGAGCCTCCTCAATAAATCTTTTTTTTTTTTTTTTTTTGTCTTTTGTCATTTTAGGGCCACACCCGCAGCATGTGGAGGTTCCCAGGGTAGGAGTCTAATCGGAGTTACAGCCAATGGCCTGTGTCACGGCCACAGCAACGCAGGAGCTGAACCGTGTCTGCAACCTACACCACAGCTCATGGCAACACCGGATCCTTAACCCACTGAGCAAGGCCAGGGATTGAACCCGCAACCTCATGGTTCCTAGTCGGATTTGTTTCCACTGACTAGGACAGGAACTCCAATAAATCTTTTTAATTAGAAAAAAAAAGTAGCTCAGGGAAAAGAGACTAAATGTGTGGTTCTTCCAGTGAAGTCTTATAGGTTGCAAAGAAATACAGTAAAATTGAGAAAGAGCCAAGGGTAGAAAAAGCAGAGAAATATTAGAAAAACCTGAGAAGTCTAGAAAAGATTGCATTCTTGCATTAATTGACAGAAATTGGTACATGAGATTAATTTTGATTCAGCTAAATAAGAAGGCCATGGAGGTTTAAAAAGATTGTACTGCCAAAGAAACCACCAGGTAGAATAAAAATTCTAAAGTTACTTTTCTCCAAAACTTAAAATGACCTCAGCATTCTCCTGGTAGTAAATAAGGTGAGAAGGCTGTTCAGCCATCAAAGATGCCTTTTTCCCTCTAGTGCCCAATATATAAGTCCAAGTAGAATAATGGTGATGGATCTCCAGGAGGCAGAATCACAGACCAAGTAGAACAATAGATGAGAAGCTCCTCTTAAGGAGTAAATTGTGAACTAATTAAGAAATATTTTCCATTCTACTGGGGGAGTCCATGTCTGCCTAGGATTTTATAGCAAGTGGCAATAGGGCATATTTCCCAATCTTCCATATTCCAAGTTGAGTCTTTATTGTAGTTATACTGTCTGTCTTCCTCCATTGTATACTGGGTGCATAAGGAGCACTTGTTTTTAAGTCTCCAGATTAAGAAATGAGAATGATCCCATACTCACACCATATATGAAAGTAACTTCCACATGAAATAAATATCCAAACTTTAAAAGAAATTCCATTCACATTGATATCTCTATTTTCTTTTTATCTCAAATTCTCAAATTAACTTCCACATGAAATAAATATCCAAATTTTAAAAGAAATTCCATTCACATTGATATCTCTATTTTCTTTTTATCTCAAATTCTCAAATTAATAAGAACTTGACTCGGGATGTTTTAAATGGAGCATTTTGAGGGTAGAGATCAAAAGGATGAATACTGACTATTGGGATTAATGATGTTTGCTCACAGCAGTGGCATGAATGATGTGGTACAGGAAAATAATTAGTCTCTAGAGTTAATCCTAATTCTTTTAGATGCCTAAATTCATCAATCATTGTTTAAATTCTCTAGCTAATTTCTAGATGGGTCAAAAAAGAAGTTTCCCTAGATAATACATCACTAAGTACATGTGGAATAGAATGAAGGAGGATGTGATATACTCTGGAGTACTTAATATTAAACCCCAAGAAGATCTTGCTGGTATATTGAATTTATGCTTCATATACTCCCACACCAGAGGATGAATTAACTTAGAAGTATGTTTAGAAATAAAATATCAAACATGATGTAATTTTACAGAAGCTATACATAAAAAAAACAAAATTGTAAACACTGTGCTAGTAACTCACAACACACACACACACACACACACACACAGCTTTAGACTACAAACAGTTGCTTTTGGAAAAAATCAAGCTTGAAGAGTTTATACTTTGATGGCCTGAAGCAAAATTATCTTGCTTCAAATCTCAGGGAAAAAAATAATGCAACATTTTGTAGGTATCAGCATAATTTCTGGCGCGTTAATCTGGCACTGAGGCTTGAATGAATGTCATTTGATTCTCTGTTGGGGTTATGATAGCCTTTCACAGAAGCATGTTTAGATTAGACAAACCAGAGGACAAGAGCTTACAATATGCTGAAAGAGTCTGCTTATGCTAGGGATATTTCCATAAATGGACTAAAGATAAAGTATTTTGAAGAGCTTAATCGATTCTGTTTTAAGGTCCCTTGCTATTGTTTTTTTTTCTTTTAGGTGTCAGAAGAGTTTAAACCAAAAACTTTTTTAAAATAAAAGCATGACTAACATATAGATATACACTATAATAAAGTTCAAATGACAACTCAAGGCCTCCTCCTTTGACCTTACTGTTGATCTTTCTTTCTTCTCCATCATCAATTATTCTTTCTGGAAAATTCTCAGTGCTGTACAGGTCTGTTAAAATATCCATTAGTTACATTTAACATACGCCTTCAGGAACATACCCATTTTTCTTTTTTTTTGCTCATCTTTATGGCAAATTTCCTCAAAACGTCTATAGTCCCTCTTACCACTTTCCTTTATCTAGGTTTTATATCTATTCATGTATGAAATCTGTTGGTTTCAAGATCATTGATAGCTTCCTTGTTAAATATAATGATAAATTCTTAAACCACATCTAAATGGACCTATCAGCAGTAGTTGACACAAATAATTATCATAACTGTTCCTTGAAACCTTTCCTTCATCTACCTCAAGAAAATCTCTTGTTTCTCCTCCTGTGTTATTGAGTATGCTCATAAAAGAAATAGTAAAATATCTTTTCTGTTTTCTCCTCACTGACCTGACCTCTAAACCTTAGAGTGCCACAAGTCTCAATCCTGGAAGATCTTTTCTTTATTAATAGGAATTTTCTAATTGATTTCATTCAGTGATATGCATATACATCTAATTTGTATGCTGATGACTCCCAAATTTATGTGCTCAGTCATAATTCTTCTCTGAACTTTAAACATAATTTCCACTTACAGTTTTATAGGTTTCTCAAATTTAATGTATCTAAAACAATTCTTGATTTTCACTATGAAACTCTGTCATTCTCTATCCAAAAATTGCAGCTCTATTCTTCCAATTGCTCAGGCAAAACCCCAGAAAAAGCCATAAAACTATTTGTTTCCTCTCCTGTGTCAGCATAAACTGTTGGTTTTAAAGTAGATCAAAATTCTAACCATGTCATGCCACCTCAAATCCTTGTATCCTTTTCCAGATCATGATCATGTCTAATCTAAATTACTGCAACACTAATTTTCCAACTTCCACTTTTCTTGTCCTACATTCCTGTTTCCTTATGCTGTCATGCCCTTCATCCCTTCTTTCTCTGAAAAGAAGGGAAAAATTCATATGGATCAGCTCCTGACTTCCTTCAACTCTTTACTCAAATATCTCATCAGAAAGAACTTTCCATTCTCCTATATAAAAAACAATACCTTATTTACTACTACTCTTATTTCCTTACTGTGCTGAAGTCTTATTAGAGCGCTTTTTAACTTCCTGAGGTACTACTCATTCATTCATTCATTCATTCGTTTTTTCATCTGTCATATCTCACTATAATGTAGACTCCACAAGAGAGACAGAATTTCTCAGTTTTGTTCACTGTTGTACCTGGAACACTGACTGGCACAAGGTGTGTGCTCAATAAATATCTGTTGAACAAATCCTAAACTTAACTTCGTTTCCAGTAGGGTCTAGTCACACAAAATAGTATCTAAAATTATACTTAAGTTTAAGATATATTTCTTTAACTCCCAATGTTCTTTAAAATCTGACTGCCACACTCTATATTTGTCTTTCATGTATATGTTTGCACTGTAACCTTTTACTCTGCCGCAAAGGGTTTACATGGGATGAAATAAGATGACCCTGTAGAGACAGATAAACTAAACCAAAATAAATTACCAGTAGGGTTATTATATGTTGTAGGAAGATTACAGTCAAAACCACAGTGAGATGTCTGTAATGATAATGCCAAACTTTTTCTGATTTTTGTTGGGTGAACAGAAAGATCAATTATTATAAAAGAAAAAAATAATTTAAAACTTTCTCAAAGCCTCAGATAAATTAAGCTTTATGCAAATATTCCCTTGGAAAGGAGTGTACCTTTGGTGTTAATTTAATTATATCTTCTATAGATTTTTAAGCTGAATATACAATTGACAAAAATCAGTGACATTTTCTTTCTGATTGTTACCTATTCAACAATCTATGACAGAGATACTAAAAAAATCCTTGCTTTTTCTCCTAGAAATAAATTTTTTATCGTCACTTTTTTTTATTATTGTTGTTTGTAATTTTTGTAAAAAAATTACAAACAACAATAGGGCAATGGGGAAATAAGTTGTGGTTTAGTCATAAAACTGAATATTGTAAAAAAGTAAATTAAATGTTTATATTTCATAGAACTTCAAAGTAATAATGCTTAACGAGAATGCAAGTTATAGAATGATACATGTATAACATAATAAAATGACAAAATAAGTATATTATACATTGTTAATGGATACATGTATACCTATATAGATTTGAATGAAGAAAACAACTTAAGACAGATGTTGACTTTTGGTAAAATGGGAGCAAAAATTAGATAGAGGGTGGCTTTTGTATTTATCCTTTAAATTTTACTCTTTAAAAACCTGGAAATCTGGGAAATCCCGTCATGGTGCAGTGGAAACAAATCTGACTAGGAACCATGAGGTGCAGGTTCAATCCCTGATCTTGCTCAGTGGGTTAAGGATCCGGTGTTGCCATGAGCTCTGGTGTAGGTTGCAGACACAACTTGGATCTGGCATTGCTGTGCCTGTGGTGTAGGCCAGCAGCTGTAGCTCAAAGTAGACCCCTAGCCTGGGAACCTCCATATGCCATGGATGTGGCCCTGAAAAGACAAAAAAAAAAAAAAAAAAGGAAGACAAAAAACAGAAAAATCTGGAAATCTGAAGCAAACATGGCAAGATGTTAACATTTGCTAAATCTGGTTGATAGGTATGAGCCCCTGCTACATTTTATTCTCTTTATCTTTTTCTCAGAAATATTTTGTAATTAAAAGGAAAATCTCTGATGAAAATTGTTTTATGTTATCTACTTATAGACTTCTATTGCCTTTCTATTTCCAAATGACATAACTATCTGGCTCCAATTTGCTTCTCTAAATTGTAGGGCATTTCAGCCGTGGTCTGTGATTCCCAATTTATATTCAGACCTTCTTTCTTTTATTCTTAGATGAAAAATTTGAAGAGGGTGCTATAATCTATATTGACTGGACAGTGCTTACTGTGAGTTTAGGTTACATGGGCATTTTTTGAGGTGGGGCCAGGGCTATGATATTTATATTTTCATATTACCATTATGTGCTAAATTTTTTCTTGATTAAGTGATCAGGCAAGACTCTTAATCTTAAAAGATCAAGGATCCTGGAGTTCATACCACTTAAGACCTTGATAGCAAACAGAGTGCTTTAGAACCCTCTAAGATTTGGGCATAACTGCTCCCCCATGAAACAGATACCATTATTTGTAAAATTTAAAAAGAAATGGTGCTACTCCTTTCCTATAATAGGCATAGTTACGTGTTTCAGTTTTGTCTTTACTACTGATCTCTTTTCAGTCACTTTTCGCCATGCATTCTTGAATCATCTGTGCTTCAAGTTTGATTAAAATTGAGTTTGTATTAGAATTTAAAGCTTTCATACCTGTATAATTTCAGAATTTGTAATGCATTGACTATGAGTCAATCACACATATACAATCATACTCTGATGTTACTAATTTGTTGTTATATACCTGTGGCAAACTTACTTTTTCAAATTATTCCTAAAAAGTCAAAACAATAGTACCTTTCTGGGACTAGCAAATGTGAGAGGAAGCAAAATAAAATTCTCCATACTTATAAAGTTGTTTGTCCACTTAAAATATTTATATTAATGTGGCAGTTCATTCACTTAAGATGATTTACCGCAGTGAATAATTTAGTGACTTTAGAATTTGTTTACTTTTCATATATTGCATAAATATAATGATACATATGAGGAGGTATTTAACATGCCACTTTGATTTAATTTACTGACTTATAGTGGACTTTCGTGCCCACCAACAAATATTTGTTCCTTTTCAGTCATAGCAATCTTTAAAATATTTTACATTATAGGAGTACTTCAAAAATATATCTATGATGTGACCAGTTATTTAATCTAGTTTTAAATATTCAGAATATTAAAATTTAGTTTAACTTCTTTCAGATTTTGACTTGCAAAATATAAAGATATCTCCTGTTTTTATTCTTCATATTTAGGATAATGATCTGATATAGACTGTGAAATTTTACCATTAATAAAACTGAAGTTCTCTGGTGACTATTCAAAGGCTCCAGACTCTTTAGGTCATTACGACATGTCTACCCCCATTTCTAATTTCAGGTGGTGATAGGCTAAATTTAATTTAGTTTCTAGTCCTGGCAGGGAGATAGCACGAAGATACATGTCATAAGTTATTCACCCTGTGGAGATAACAAATGGCTCATTAAGTATAGCACATTTAATTATGGAATCATGGAGTGGAAGATATTTTTGAGCGCTTCTAGTTTAACCTTTCTTCCAGTCCAGGAACTTTTGTCAACATGCCAGATGGATGGTTATTTAGCCACTGTTTAAACATGCACGGTGTTGAAGATTCTACAACCTTTCGGGGAAACCCATTACATTTGGGACTGTGAGAATTATTAGAATATTCTTATTCTTATTTATCTAACAGATGCTCCTTTTAAATTCAATCTCTTGACTCCTGTTGTACAACACTGTATTTATTAGTGTTTTCTTTAACTTGATGATCTTTCAGATATTTTAGTTTTCTATCATAGCTCCTTATATTTTCTGTTCTCCAGATTAAATCCAAAAAAATTCAGCTTGTGAAAATAATGTATTTGATTACATACTGATAAAAAATAAATAAAAAGAGAGAATCACAACCAGGAAAAATACACAATTATAAAAGTAGAATATAACTAGGAAGGACCTAAAAAGTAAATATTTATGCTATGATGGTTTCTATGGTTGATCTTCTGTTTGACTTCTCTACTTTACAATAATCAAAGTGAAGGGAGATGATATGGTCACTTATATTAAGTTCCTCAGTGTATTCAAAAGTTTTTCACTGACATAAATTCTGAAAGGATATGTTTTGTGATAATTCTTCTGTAACTCTCAGGTGGTTTTGTTTCTTTTTAACTATTTTTTAAAAATTGAAGTATAAATTAATTTGTGATGTGTTAGTTTCAGGTATACAGCAAAATGATTAAGTATACATCTATAAAATATTCTTTTTCAGGTTCTTTTACATAAAAAGTTATTAAAATATTTTGAAGATAATTCCCTTTGTTGTACAGTAGGTCCTTGTTGCTTATTTATTTTATATAAAGTAATATATGTATGTTAATCCCAAATTCCTATTTTATCCACCCTCCCATGCCCCCAGCTATCCCTTTTTTAAAACATTGTTTTTTTTCTATGTTTATGAGTCTGTTTCTGTTTTGTAAATAAGTTAATTTATATCTATTTTTTTAGATTCCACACATGTAACTCTTGGTGTTTTAATGAACAGTGTCCCCAATAACATTCCTTCAGCATTAGTTTTATCATTATACCTATGGCATTTGTGTCTAGAACTTTCACAACCTCATATATTTGGGGGAAAAAATGGAATGCGTCTCTAAACCCCATGTGAATTAGAACAAATGGGTAGTAGACCATTCATTTAATGACTCTTGTTATGCTGACTGTTATGTCTCACAATGTAAGTTACAAGGATGTTGCTATTCCTCAGGATAAGCCATGTCAAGAAATAGGCTTGGTCATCTTTGAAAGACTCAGTAGGGAGTTATCAGCTACAAAGATGTCATTCCTTCCTTCTCACAGGAGTAGTAATAATAGCATTCCTGCTGCTTGCCACTGCTTATATGTCTTCATTAGTGCAGTACCAAGTGTAGACTGTACTTTAGAAGCCTCAATGTTTTCATAGGGATGAAAGTGCTAAATCCAAATATTCATTCACATTCTATCATATTAAAATGTAATTTTTCTCTTTTTATTTTTATCCCTACAATAGGGTCAAAGGCTCAAACTGAAAATTGGACGACTTTTTCTCTTCGATAGTTTCAAAGTGAGAGAAATAATCTTTTAAAATATTTCTTCAGGAAAAACCTCATGATACCTGCATCAATCTATTCATAGAGCGTGTTTTTCCTAATATGGTTGATTTTGATGAATAGGTAATGCAATCATTTAACAACATCTTGACTATGTGCCACTAGTAATTGCTGCAAATAGGCATTTCTAAAGGTAAATTATAATCTTTATAACAATAGTTATTTATTAGGAGACCACTTCAGTTATATCTCTGATATTCTCTTACTATGAAAGAGTAAGATGATAATTATTTGATAGAAAATCCTGATATAAACAATGTTAGAAATCTCAAAATAGCTCTGCATAAAATGGAACAAATTATTTTAAAGACTATTAAGTAATGACATTTCTTTGGCTGTATTGCCAAAGAAAATGTAAGTAATTAATTAGAAATAACCATGTCAACTAGAAATACAGTGTAGTTGAGCTTTACAAGAGAACATTGCCATTTTCTTCTCTGTGCTTGTATAGATGGCCAGCACTCACATGAAAGGAGTGATGAGAAACTGCATGGTTAATGCCTCAACAGAGACAAATTAGAACATTTAGCCTCCACAGAAAATAGTTCAGTTTGAATTATCTGATACGACTCTAATTTTTAGCTGTCTCTTTTCATCTGGTCTTTTTGCATGCCTTTTCTTCAGGCTGAAGAAAATGAACACTGACTGTATTTTTCAACATCTCTGCGTAAAGAAATAGGTACCCAGAGACATTTTCTCATGTTGGTAGTGTTTATCATTATGTATCTGATACTCAGTTTTCCAAATGGAAGTATATTCAAGTCAGTATGATTATAAATTTTAGCTAGTCAAGCAATTGTAAAATACTAAGCTGCATAATATGACTTATTCATGCTAATGTTAAGTAATAGCAGGGCAGAATCTGCAGCCATTTTCTGTCACAAGAGGCTCCTCCAATGCTACTCAAGGAGGAATCTGGAGATCAGAAGTTGGAGGGGAGAGTCAAACACTGTGGGAATATTTTTAATTATGCAGTTTCTAGTACGGAGGGGAAGCCCTTAGGCTACAGGCAGGAGTCTTTACACTGACTTCTTCCTTTGTGAGATTCCCACTGCAAAGAGGATATGTGCCATCAGGAACAAAACTGAAGTCCCTGTGGTACTTGCTGGCTTGGAAGCCTTGAGATGAGGTCTCTGAGCATCCTGGTGCAGTGCAGACAGACAGGGCACTAGGAAGAGAAATACAGTTAGAAATGTGCAGTTTTTATATCTGGAAAAAATTAATAGGTGTGAAAACTGAATAGCTGGAACAGAACATGGTTTGAGGTTTTGATAGATAAAAAGGGAGGATGGAGTGAATTCACTCTACAATACATCTTTTAGAAGTTGTGTTTACTTCTCCTAGTTTCCTCTGCTTCAAGTAATGAATGCTGTGAACAGGCAATGAATTAGATGCTTTTAAGAAGAAGCATATAGTGCACAAAGCACAATCAGAGCTGTGATAGATAAGTTCAGATCTGTCTAGTGCTCTTGGTTTATTGGTCCCTCAGGGAATGCCTGGAAAGTACCACAGGAAATATTTTTTTAGGCTGTAGGCAGTTGAAGTGCTATAGTGAGATCACTTATTAAACTTTAAACAGTACTATCTGCTATTGTGTGTGTGTGTGTTTTAGAGTATAATTTATCTTACTCTCTACAGCTAGAATAGGATATAAGGTCACATTCATAAATACAATAAAGCATCACTGTAACAAAAGGTGAAGAAAAGCCACTAGAAATACTAAATCTTTGACCAATTGCATATTTATAAATTAAACTGAAGTCACTCTTAGGCTGATAAACTGGATGTGTGTGTGAGGATTATGCTACCCTATTTTGGAAGTGTTATCACAGGGTAGCACATCCTTGCATGATTTGAAAACAATATATGGAAAAGTTGCTAGTGTAATTATGCACAAAAGAAAATTTTCTTTGGTTTAATTTTTTCTGGTTCATCAAAATGTAATTATGGATGAAATGTAGATTTCTAGTAAAATCTGAATATCTATATTATTACACTGTACTGTCCGGAAATTTTTTTTTTCGCTCTCTGTTATACAGGAGAAAAACAAAGCTGTTAGAACTCAAGATTAGGTACATAGAATACTGGGGTAAGTACTCTGTGTACATACATAAGATATGTGTGTGTGGACGTGTGTGTGTGTGTGTATATTTGTGAGGAGTTTTGTAGCTACTGTGAGGAAACATCAGGGAATGCTAGTCTAATTATTTTATGTATCTCTTTTCTTAACGATGAAATGGGAAACTTCTAGAAAGCCATCTGAGAGACAGGCTTTCAGATTTAAAAGAGGTGCCTCACAAGTCCCTCTGTGTAAGGGAAGTGAAGGATTTTTTGAAGGGGGTCTAAAAGTAAAATGCTACTAAAATTATTAATGAGAATAATTGATATATTATGGAATTTCCCACAAAAGAATGTACTCCTTTCGTTCACATCACTTATTTTCAGTGGTTTGTTTAGCTGTCTGTTTGGTATTAAGTTTAGCAATGTATATAATATGATTGGCTGTGAGATGCAAAGTCCAAGGAAACCCGAGTATATTCAAATTATCCCACTAAATATTTCCATTTATATTTAGAGATTGTGCAATCAGTCATATCTACAAAAAATAAATGCTTAAATATTTAAACGTAACAAACAGGGAGTAATGTAAGGAAGTGGAAGTATTCATATCCAAACCAATCATTATGTTATACTACAGAAGATCAGATGAAATGAAGTGAAGGTACCAATATAGCACATTACTAGCTTGGTTTTCCTTTCTTGGGAAATTAGTGTCTTTCCCTTTTCATCATTTGTGAGAACAATTATTTATTTATTTATTTGTTTTATTGAAATATAGTTGATTCACAATATCGTGTTAGTTTCAGGTAAGCAGTAACTTGATTCATGGTTTACGTATTACAAGACACTAAATATACTTCCTGTGCTATCCAATAAATCCTTGTTTATATATTTTATACATGATGGTGTGTATCTTTTAATGCCACATTCCTTCTTTATCCTCATATACCTCCCCTTTGGTAACCATGTTTATTTTCTATGTCTATGAATATATTTCCATTTTGAAAATACATTCTTTCCTTATATTTGGAATTGCCACATAATGCAGACTTCATCATCCTAATATCTTTAAAGAGAAAGAAATTCCATGATTATGTGGCAAACTACTGTTATCTACTTATGCTACTGTAGAGCATATTCCTTCTGCATCTGATATAGAACAACACAGGCCATTTGACTGCCAGATCATATTGTGGCTCAAGGTAAAATGTGGAACAACAGACAGCACTTTTAACAGTCCAGACCTGATAAAAAGACAACAGAAAGTACCCTTTATATTTTTATTTAATTTTTAATTAAAGCATATTTAATTTAAAATATTTTCCTAATTTCTTCTGTACAGCAAAGTTACTCAGTTATATACATATATACATTCTTTGTTATATTCTTTTCCATCATGGTCTCTCCTAGGAGACTGGATGTAGTTACATATGCTTTACAGAAAGACCTTGCTGTTTATCAATTCTAAAACTTACTAACTCCAAACTCGCAATCCATCCTTCTCTACACCTGCCACCACAAGTCTGTTCTCTATATCTATTAGTCAGTTTCTATTTATAGATAGGTTCAGTTGTTCCATATTTTGGATTCCACATATAAGTGATATCATATGGCAGTTGTCTTTCTCTTTCTGACTTGGCTTCACTTCGTATGATGATCTCTAGTTGTATCCATGTTGCTGCAATGGCATTATTTCATTCTTTTTTATGGTGGAGTAGTATTCCATTGCATATATGTACCACTGCTTCTTAATACATTCATTTGTTTATGGATAATTAGGTTGTTTCCATGTCTTGGCTGTTGTGAAGTGCTGCTATGAACATAAGAGTGCATGCATCTTTTTGAATTACAGTTTTGTTCAGATACATGTTTTTTATATTAAATCCATCAATCTTATAAGTGTATGGGTTGCTTTCTATAACTCTGATTTTCAGATTTTAACAATATTTGTCTGTCCAGAGTAGTTAACACAGTTCATGAAAATAAATAATGTTATATGAATAACTATTTCAGTTAATAATACACTTGTTGTCTCAAAGTGTGCTGGGTTTGGTTTTATTTAATTATTTTAAAATGGGGCTTGGTTTATGGAGTTAATAGACCTCTTAAAACCTAGGATCTGATTACTTACCTGCTGAATTTTGGTGATCTTACTGATCACCTACAAACTGTCCTAATCCTATTTTCCAGTGAAAGAATGTGACAGCTTCTGTCACAGGATGAATTACATATTGCATTTCTACTCTACATGTTTGTAAGAAGTGTGTACTTATATATTTGTCCACAATCTGTAGATTTCTTATACTCTGAACTGATAAACTTTGCACATCTCGAACATGCACTGTTTATTTCACAACTAAATTTTTTAGCAGAAAGTCCGTTTTTAGCTGGTTAGACACATTGTGCCATATGTTGCTTTCCACAGTGTAATGATGTGATGCACCTTCTTGATGAAGCCTGGACTTCTTCCAAAGAAGGAAAGTGATATAATCCTTCTGTCGAACTGTGAAATTCTCCACTTGCACAGAGTCTTACCCAGCAGAAAATGAACATTCTTCACGGACAGGTTCCTTTAGATAAGGTCTGAGGGAAAAGAGTATGTTGAAGGGATTCAATTCAATGCCAACTTTAGTGGCAGGTTAATTGCTAGCTCTAAAACATTTCTGCACCTTTTTTTTTTTTTTTTGAGGCAGGGAGGGTGGTTGAAATTTCCAGCCACATACCTCAAAGCAATTCATTTGTTTGTTATATTCTGTTGTTTTCAGTGTTGACATGCTTTTGTTGGCTTCTTTAAACACTCTCTGAAGGGTTAGTGCTATTGTTGACAGCATATTTTTAATTACGTAGAAAGCAGGGCAGGTCACTCTCATTTTCTGGTTTTCATTGTTTAGCTTTGTATTGATGGAAAAATGCATGGCCGTAAGAAATGTTAGCTCTTTTGAAATAAGACATATGTATTGTTTCTTACACATTTACATTTGTAACGCTGCTTCATGTGAGACAGTAATTTGAAGAAATATATCCTGTAAAAGTTTTTAAGTGAAGTTGAGAATTATACTACACTGCTTATCACTATGTTGCATATGTTGTAGAAATAATAGGACACTGGGATCTGATTTAAATAAATCAGGCACTAGCGATATAAAACAAAAAGGAGCCATACACCCCTCAAAGCACAGAAGGCCAGCTATTTCTAGGGTCACAGCAGTCCAGGAAACACAACATCCAGTTGCCTGGATACTAATCTCCTCAGAAAAAAAAAAAATGATAGTAATCTTCCTTGGATATGTTTTCTTTGAAAGTTCCATCACAGAGTTGATCAGTAACTAAGAAATGCTGTGGACATTTCTCCAAAGAAGACATACAGATGGCCAAAAAATACATGAAAAATGCTCAACATCACTAATTATTAGAGAAATGCAAATTAAATCTATTATGAAGTATCACCTCACACTGTCAGAATGGCCATCATCAAAAGTCTACAAATAACAAATGCTAGAGAGGATGTGGAAAAAAAGGAACCTTCCTAACACTGTTAGTGGGAATGTAAATTGGTACAACCACTATGGAAATCAGTATGGAGATTCTTCAACAAACTAAAAATAGAAGTGCCATATGCTCCAGCAATCCCACTTGTGGAATCTATCCAGAGAAAACCGTAATTCAAAAAGATACATGCACCCTAGTGTTCATTGCAGCACTATTTATGATAGCCAAGACATGGAAGCAATCTAAATGTCTATTGACAGAGGAAAGAGTAAAGAAGATGTGATACATATATACAATGGAATATTGCTCAACCATAAAAAGAATTAAATAATGCCATTTGCAGCAACATGGGTGGGCCTAGAGGTTATCATACAAAATGAAGTAAGTCAGACAGAGAAAGAGAAACACCAAATGACAACACTAATATGTGGAATCTAAAAACAGAGAACTTATTTGTGGAACAGAAACAGACTCACAGACTTTGAAGTAAATTTATGGTTACCAAAAGAAACAGGTGGTGGGGAGGGATGGAGTAAGGGTTTGGGACTGGCATATGCACACTGAGGTTATGGAATGACTGGCCAAACGTGACCTGCTGTACAGTCCAGAGAATTCTACCCAATATTCTGTGATAATCTATATGGGAAAAGAATCTGAAAGAGAATGGCTGTGTGTACATATATAGCTGAATCAATTTTATGTACAGAATAAATTATCACAATATTGTAAATAAATAATACTTTAATAAAACTTTGAAAAAGGAATATTAACCAGAAAAAAAGAAATGCTGTGGAGTCCAGGGGAAGCCCAGAACTTTCCAACTTTCCAAAGATTGTCAAAGTTCTTTTATAGAACTCTTGGTCATAGTGTTGGGAGGTTATTGACCCATCTGTGCATTTTACATATTAAATTATGCATATCCTTATTTATTTTTTATTCTCACTTCTGTTTTTATATAACTCATTTTTTCATTTTTCATCTTTATTTCACTCAGATGAAAGGCTAGAAATAGTTCAAATATATTTTTTGGTCACTTTCTCACTATTCATTCACTATTTAACTGCATTTTCTTTGTTCACTCCTGTTTTGGCACTGTTATTTCCTAAGATAATGTTGGAAATGTTCATGCACACCAGAAGTAGATAGAACTGGTTCTGAATATGAATTGTGACACTTAATTGTGGGCAATGCTTAAGGCTGGGGTGCTTATTTAAATTCTTGGTACCTCAGTGTTTTAATTTTTGTTTTTGCTTTTTTTTCTCTTCTTTTTAGGGACTCATCCATGGCATATGGAGGTTCCTAGGCTAGGGGTCGAATCAGAGCTGCAGCTGCTGGCCTACATGACAGCCACAGCAACGCTGATTCTGAGCTGCATCTGTGACCTACACCACAGCTCATGGCAATGCCAGATCCTTAACCCACTGCGTGAGGCCAGGATCAAACTCTCAACCTCATGGTTACTAGTCAGATTCATTTCCACTGTGCCACAATGGGAACTTCTAATGTTTTTATTTTTAAGTGAGGGATACCAATGATATTATGGAATTGTTGTAAAAATTGAATGCAATAATTCTGTGGCCATAATATACCTGACACAGAGTAATCATTTTTATTTATTCATTTATTTATTTGTATTTTTCCATTTATAGCTGGTTTACAGATTTCTGTCAATGTTCCAACTGCACAGCGTGATGACCGTGTTACACATACATATATGGATTCATCACAAATGAGTAGACATAGTTCCCAGTGCCATAGAGTGGAATCTGCTTGCTTTTCCATCCCAAAGGCAATAGTCTACAACTGTTAACCCCAGACTACCATACCATCCCACTCCCTCCCCCACACTCTTGGCAACCACAAATCTGTTCTCCAACTCCGTGATTTCCTTTTCTGTCAAAAGGTTCATTTCTGCAGTATATTAGATACCAGATATAAATGATATCATATGGTATTTGTCTTTATCCTTCTGACTTACCTCAATCAGTGTGAGAGCCTCTAATTCCATCCATGTTGCTGCAAATGACATTATTTTATTCTTTTTTTATGGCTGAGTAGTATTCCATCGTGTATATATACAACATCTTCCTAATCCAATCATGTCGATGGACATTTGGGTTGTTTCCATGTCTTGGCTATTGTGAATAGAGCTGCAATGAACATGCGTATGCATGCGTCTTTTTTTTTTTTTTTTTGTCTTTTTGCCTTTATGTAGAGCCGCACCCGTGGCATATGGAGGTTCCCAGGCTAGGGATCTAACAGGAGCTGTAGCTGCCGGCCTTTGCCACAGCCACAGCAACGTGGGGTCCGAGCCGCGTCTGCGACCTACACCACAGCTCACGGCAACGCCGGATCCTTAACCCACTGAGCAAGGCCAGGGATCGAACCTGCAAGCTCATGGTTCTTAGTCGGATTCGTTAACCACTGAGCCACGAAGGGAACTCCCCTGTGTCTTTTTTCAAGGAAAGATTTGTCTGGATATATGCCCAAAAGTGGGATTGCTGGGTCATATACTAGTTCTACATATAGTTTTCTAAGGTAACTCCATACTGTTTTCCATAGTGTTTGTAGCAGCTTACATTCCCAACAACAGTGCAGGAGGTTTTCCTTTTCTCCACACCCCCTCCAGCATTTGTTGTTTTTGGACTTATTAATGTCCATTCTAACTCCTGTGAGGTGGTATCTCATGGTAAGTTTTGATTTGCATTTCTCTAACCATCAGTGATGTTGAGCATTTTTCATGTGCTTGTTGGCCATCTGCATGTCTTCTTTGGAGAAGTGTCTACTCAGGTCCTTTGCCCATTTTTTCAATGGGGTTTTTGGCTTTTTTACTGTTGAGTTGTATAAGTTGTTTGTATATTTTAGAGATTAAGCCCTTGTCTGTTGCATCATTTGACACTATTTTCTCCCATTCTGTAAGTTGTCTCTTAGTTTTCTTTTTGGTTTCCTTTGCTGTGCAAAAGCTTGTCAGCTTGATTAGGTCCCATTGGTTTATCTTTGCTTTGATTTCTGTTGCTTTGGGAGACTGACCTGAGAAAACATTTGTAAGTTTGATGTCAGAGAATGTTTGCCAATGTTTTCTGCCAGGAGTTTAATGGTGTCTTGTCTTATATTAAAGTCTTTAAGCCGTCTTGAATTTATTTTTGTCCATGGTGTGAGAGTGTGTTCTACTTTCATTGATTTGAATGCAGCTGTCCAGGTTTCCCAGCAATACTTACTATAAGGACTGTTTCCCATTTTATGTTCTTGCTTCCTTTGTCAAAGATCAATTGACCGTAGGCATTTGGGTTTATTTCTGGGTTCTCTGTTCTGTTCCATTGGTCCAGTATGTCTGTTTTGGTACCAATACCATACTGTCTTGATTACTGTGGCCCTGTAATATTGCTTGAAGTCTGGGAGAGTTATGCCTCCTGCCTGGTTTTTGTTCCTCAGAATTGCTTTGGTGATTCTGGGTCTTTTGCGATTCCATATAAATTTTAGGGTTGTTTATTTTAGTTCTGTGAAGAATGTCATGAGTAATTTGATAGGGATTGCATTGAATTTGTAGATGCTTTGGGTAGTATGGCCATTTTACATTATTAATTTTTTCAGGCCATGAGCATGGAATATCTTTCCATTTCTTCGTATCCTCTTTGATTGCCTTGATTAATGTTTTGTAGTTCTAGTTCTGTGCATATAAGTCTTTCACCTCCTTGGTCAGGTTTATTCCCAGGTATTTGATTTTTTTTAGTTGCTATTTTAAAAGGTAAAGTATTTTGGTATTCTTTTTCTAATATTTTATTGTTAGTATACAGAAATGTGATTGATTTCTGAAGGTTAACCTTGTATCCTGCTTCTTTGCTGAATTTGTCTATCAGTTCAAGTAATTTTGGGGTTGAATCCTTGTGGTTTTCTATATATTGTATCACATCATCTGCATACAATGACAGTTTTACCTCTTCTCTTCCTATTTGGATGTGGGTAATCATTTTTTAAAGACTTGTTTTTATTATCGTTGTTGGATACCAAATCTGGCAGACTTTCTCAGCTGATGCTATCATCACTTAACTCCATTTTGAAAATCTTTTCAATGTTACACGGACTATCCAAACTATAGTTTCTCCAGATGCTGCATGTGCTCTATTTTTATTTCCTCAGCTAACCCAGTCTCTATCTGTAGCCTTCCTCTAGCCTGAAGCATCTTCCCCATTGTTCTGCTGGTAAATAGTACAGATCTGAGCATTTTGTTGCTTGCATCCTTTGAAGTCATCCCAGGACTTTCTTGAAAGATTAGGTACTTGCCATACCTTAGACCACCTCCTTGATAGCCCATCAATCAGAAGTGGGTAATTGTTTGCACGTTTCTGCCTTCCACTTGATGGTGAGCTCAGTGTTTACTGTGTCCTTGAGATACAGTATGCAATATGCAATGAGTAGATAGAGATGGTGCTTGTGTGTCCCTAATATCAATTGAAGAGATTGTGAAAGAATTACTGAATTTTAGCAATCCTTCCATCTAAGAAATTTGGTCTCCTCTTCATAATTCCAACCCTAAATACAGAAGATCTTTAAAAGTTTATGCTTTTAGTTTTTTCCTGTTGGTACTCCATCCTCAGTCACGCCTTGCCATTGCCAAAGCTTCAAATGATTCACTGGTGTCATTACCCAATAGCCCTGATCTTTCTGTTCCCAGAAACTTTTTATATCAGTCTGCTAAATGCTTCAACAGTAATAAAAGAATGCTATCTCCAACTCAGTTTTCCCACTCCAAATACTTCTCCTTTCCCTGCTACTCCTATCCAGTACAAACATTTTTCTTATAGCATTACTTTTCTTCCTCTCACTCATTCTTGAAGATTATAAATTAAATAATTAAAGTATTATGTTGTTGTAGACTTCATTGCTTGCAAAGCTCTTTAACGAACTTTTTCACTGAACCCTTTAAAAACCCTCAGGTAATAGTATTACTCCAGATTTATTAGAGAAATGATCTTTTCCAGTTTTATAAAACTTCCCTTAATAAAGCTGATAATAAAGCAAGAGCTACTATTTATTCTGTGATCACCATTATTTTCCTCATATTTCTATAGTTCTTATGATAGTGCTATGTGGTTATTATTTTCCACAGATGGGCCATCTGAATTTCAGAGATTAAAGTACTTGAAAGAGCCTCTTAACTGAATTGTTCCCCCATTCATTCCTCCCATCAATTCTGCTAGAGAAACAGTTGCCTGAGTCATTTTCCTATGTGGCTTATATGGTATCACTCAGCTTGTAATATAGTTTTAGTGAATTCTCACAGCTTACTAATGCTGCCCACAGTAGTGGACATTTCCTATCCTGGCATGTAGGATACAGGATAAAATGGTCCTAATTTACATTTTGAAACTCATGCCAAATTTTCCAATATTCTGCAAAATGTTTTATTTGTTATATTTAAATTTAACTCTCCACTATAACATCCATAAACTTTCCAATATGAACTTTTGCTCATGCCAATAACTGTCTAAAAAATATATTCCCTATATCCTTCTGGAACTATCTCTCCTATACCTTTCACTGTAGACTCTTTAACACCTCAACCAGAAATGATAATTTCTTCCATTGAATCCCTATGATATTGACATTTTCTGAAGGTCCTTTGCAGATACTACCTTATCTTTTACTCTTATTTTTTGTTTGTCTTAACCCTAGCTATTCTTTAAATGTTTGTTCTTAATACAATCTTTTGTATAGTACACATTATTGGATAAATAAAATTATAGACATGACCTAAGTTCAGTAAGTTAAATTTTTAAAAAAATATTCAATTAAAAATAAAATCCAGGAGTTCCCATCATGGCTCAGCAGAAATGAATCTGACTGATAGCCATGAGGATGCAGGTTTTCCCTCTGGCCTCACTCAGTGGGTTAAGGATCTGGCGTTGCCATGAGCTCTGGGGTAATTTGCAGATGTAGCTTGGAGCTTGTGTTGCTGTATTGCTATGGCTGTGGTGTGGCCTGGCAGCTGTAGCTCTGATTCGACCCCTGGCCTGGGAACTTCCATATGCTGCAGGGGTGGCCCTAAAAAGACAAAAAAAAAAAAAATCCAGAACTTTAGAGTATATATTACCAAAGATAACTTCAATTTTAAGTATTGAAGAGCAAGGAATAAAAATAATGGAGTAAAGTTCCTGCTGGACTTCAGGTGCTAGATCTAATCAGTGAAGGGGAAGGGAAGAAAAAGAGTACAAAGCATTTCTAGAGATGGAAAAGAGTGAAACAAGTTCCAGTCCTCCTTTCTTTTGGGTTTGTGATTTAATGAGGATATATACACAGCACCTACCTGCTGTCAGCCATGCCAGGATTTTCTCAACATTTATAACCAGTTAACATCACCTGTACAATTGTGAAGCACACTCACATTCTCAGAGGATTTCTTATAAAATCTATGCAAAGTTTTTGTCCTTCCCATTGAAAAATTTCAAATGCCCAAAGGCTATGTTATCTCTCTATGAAATATACACATTTTTACTTTTTGATCCCTGAAGTTAATATTAATGTAACATCTAGCATACAAATCTACTCATATAGTCAAATCAAGTAAAAAAAATCATATGAACAATTGGAAAATTCACATTTATTTTTCCTATTATAGTCAGAACATTATCTCCACCCCTCCAAATAGAGAGAGATGGGTGTGTGTGTAAAACTGTAGCATCTAATTTTTTTTCTTTTTGCTTTATGTAGGGCTGCACCCGTGGCATATGGAGGTTCCCAGGCTAGGGGTCTAACAGGAGCTGTAGCAGCCGGCCTTCACCACAGCCACAGCAATGCGGGATCCGAGCCGTGTCTTCAACCTACACCACAGCTCATGGCAATGCCGGATCCTTAACCCACTGAGCAAGGCCAGGGATCGAACCCACAACCTTATGGTTCCTAGTCGGGTTCGTTAACCACTGAGCCACGACGGGAATTCCCACTGTAGCATCTACTTTAATAAACTATCTTCCTTCACAAAAAATTTGAAAAAAAAAGATACATTCAAATCAAAGTTATGTTATTACTTTGCTCTTTGTTAAAAATGTCATATCCTCTCATGTGGACCTTAAATCAACTGTTTTTTAATTTTTATTTTTCCAGTTTTAATCCATCCTTATAAAAGCTAACCACAATGATTATTTACAAGACAGCAAAGTATCTTAAGGGCGAGAATATAGTGGAAAATAGTTTGTTTGCTAATTACTCCCCACACCTACTGACAAAGTAAGATTTTCACATAGGAAACTTGTCCAAATTTATACATTTTATTATTTAAGTCAACTGGTTCTTACATTTAACAGCTTGTATGAGTGTAACTTCTGACCACTTTTATAACATGTCTTGGTGGAATTTAGAATTTAATCTACTTGATGGATAACATTGAGAAATGCAAAACACCTCCATAAAATCTCCAAAGGCATACAAATTTATTTTGCTCTAGATCCAGGTCAAGTTCCCATTGCAGACTGTAACACTAGTTTGCTATTCTGAGTGTGGAAGGCCTGTGAGTCTTGAAATTGAGGAGAAAGATCACTGAGAACAGCTAAACATTTTGTAGCATATGTTAGGATCCAATGCATCGGTTCTGGAGCATTGTGCCTCTCTGATGACATCTTCAGGTAGTCTTGGGCTCTCTTTGGGATACACATGTGAACAGTAATGTGGAACCACATTGACCTCACAGAACATCTTAAAAAATTACGCACTTAGGTAGGATACCTGACTTCAGATTGATCTTCAAAGGAACAGGTGGGAGTACTGGGAGTGCTTAGCTGCATCTTTGCTAACCCAACTTCTAACTTAGGCTAGATTTTCTAAATTTATGATTGTTTTATTTTTTTCAGATATTTCCTCAAATATGTTATAATTTAGAAATGTCATTTCTATTTGTAATTAAGTTTTGTGAGATAGTTGCTACCTTTAATAATATATGTTATATAGACATCAACATGTGAAGAGTATATATAAGTCTTCATTCTACTAGTGAAAAATAAGATTTATGAAATTATACTTGATCAAATTAAAAATAATTTTTATTTCTGTGAATCACTCCCAGCCCCCATGGATATATGTGAACGTGGTGCAGGCAGCACAGGCTCTGGCAACAACATTAGCAAGAGAGAACTCAGCAGTAAGCAGACAACAATGCTCCCTGGATTATTTGGAAAACCTTCTACATCTCTGATTGTTCTTGTATTGCTAAGCTGATTCTAGATGACCTTAAGACATTATTGGTTTAGGCCAAAAAGTGGGATGTGTTCAAAGCAGCTCAGGATTGTTTTCCCATAGCTCCCTTACATACTCACCCCAGGATAGCAATATTCAGTTCCCTTTACTTGAATTTAAATTCTTAGGGTTCAGTATTCATATGTCTTAGCTATTATAAAGAAAGCAGGTGGGAATTCTCATTGTGGCTCAATGGGTTAAGAAGCCGACTAGTATCTTTGAAGATGTGGGTTTGATCCCTGGCCCCACTTAGTGGGTTAAGGATCCAGCATTGCTGCAGCTGAGGCCTAGGTCTCAGATGTGGCTGGGATCTGGTGTTGCTGTGGCTGTGGTGTAGGCCAGCAGCTGTGGCTCAGATTCCACCCCTAGCCTGGGAACTTGCATATGTTGCAGGTACAGCCCTACAAAAAGAAAAATGTAAAGAAAGAAAGCAGGAGTCATTTCCTCCAACAACATAGTGACTAGAGAAGATAGTACAAATATAAACAGACCCATAATTACAGAGATCTTTACTTTTCCCTGCAATTTGAACATTAGAGAGCTCAGAGCTGCTGCTGTGAGAAAGGGCTCTTCACCATGCCACTGGCACTAACACTTGGAGAACAGTTATATCAGGTACTTGGAGTGGAAGTCAGCTTATAAAAGACAGTGTAAAAATTATCAATATTAATGCAGAGGTTGGCAACACAATATAAATTACATGGGATTAGTTTTATAATCCTCCTTTTTATACCATAAAGGGGGTATTAAAAATGGAAAATTGGAGGAAATTAAAAGTGTAACAACACCATCACCTTAAAAAGGGGACGATAGAAAATGTAATGTTTAGTATTGATAACAAGAAAAACATAGGTTTAAGCCAAATTTTTAAAAAAAATGTTTAAAGTTTTATTGAGATATACTTGATTTACAATGTTGTGCTAATTTCTGCTGTAAAACAAAGAGATTCAGTTATTTATATGTATACATCCATTCTTTTTCAGATTCTTTTCCCACACAGATTATCACAGAATATTGAGTAGAGTTCCCTGTGCTATACAGCAGTTCCAGTCATTCCGTATACCATAATGTGCATATGCCAGTCCCAAACCTGAGTCTAGCCCTACACCAACCTCTCCCCTTTGGTAACTAAGTTTTTTCTCAAAGTTTATGAGTCTGTTTCTGTTCTTCAAATGAATTCATGTGTATTCTGTTTTTAGAGTTCACATTATTTTTAAGTTAATAAACAACTTACAAAGAAGTTATTTCAGAAAAAGTTCATAAATCAAAGACTCACAGAAATAGAAATAAAAATAAAAAGTAAATAATGTAAATTGCTATAAAAAGTGAAATCATATTATGACAATAAATATAAATGATTAAGTGAATTTATTAAGAAATAGGCTTTGAGGTTAGGTTGATTATAGTTTCAAAGTAAAGACTAGCAAAAACAGTAAAACTAAAATGATAGGAAGAGTTAAAATGTATAAAATTTATATTCAAATTGAAAAATTATGATAATAATTAGCTAACAAATGTTATGAATATAGCTCACTGATCACATTAGAAAATTATATACCCTACCAAAATATTGGAAAGGAAATCAAATCTCTGTAGATTAAATACTGAATCATAAGAAAGAAGGCCTATAAATGCAAAGATATTGCAAATAAACTTTTACATAATTTTTAAATTGCTTTAAAATGTTTTATATTAAAGTGTAGTTGATTTACAGTGTTGTGCCAGTTTCTTCTGTATAGCATAGTGACTCAGTCATACATATGTACGTATTCTGTATCTCATACTATATTCCATCATGTTCTATCACAAGTGATTGGTTATAGTTCCCTGTGCTGTACAATAGGACCCAATTGCTTGTCCATTCTAAATGTAATAGTCTGCATCAACTAACCCCAAACTCCCAGTCCATCATATTCTATCCCACTCTTTTCCCTTCCTGCTTGGCAAGGGAACAGACACATGTCTGTTCTCCATCTCTACGAATCTTTTTCTGTTCTGTAGACATGTTCATTTATGTTGTATTTTAGATTCCATGTATACGTGATATCATATGATATTTGTCTTTATCTTTTTTTTGTCATTTTAGGGCCACACCTGTGACACATGGAGGTTCCCAGGCTAGAGGTCCAATCAGAGCTACAGCTGCAGGCCTATGCTACAGCCACAGCAACACAGGATATGAGGTGCATCTATGACCTACAACACAACTCAAGGCAACTCCAGATCCTTAACCCTCTGAGTGAGGCCAGGAATCAAACCTGTGTGCTCATGGACACTAGTTGGGTTCATTAACCACTGAGCCAAGACGGGAACTCCTGTCTTCCTCTTTCCGACTTACTTCACTTAGTATGGGAATTTCTAGTTTCATCTATGTTGCTGCAAATGCCATTATTTCATTCTTTTCTGTGGCTGAGTAGTATTCCATTGTATATATGTACCACACTTTTTAGTCCATTCATCTATTGATGGACATTCAGGTTGTTTCCGTGTCTTGGCTATTGTGAATAGAGCTGCAATGAACATGGGCTGCATGTACTTTTCGAATTATAGTTTTGTCTGGAGAGATGCCCTGGAGAGAACTATCATATGGCAGTTCTATATTTAAAGTCTGAGGAACTTCCATACTGTTTTCCAAGGTGGTTATACAAATTTACATTCCCAACAGTGGAGCAGGGTTCCCTTTTCTCCAGATGCACTCCAGCATTTGTTATTTGTAGTCTTATTAATGATGTCTATTCTGACTGGTCTGAGGTGGTACCTCGTTGTAGTTTGATTTGCATTTCTCTAATAGTGATGTTGAGTATCTTTCCATGTGATTATTGGCTATCTGTATCTTTTCTTTGGATAAATGTCTGTTTAGGTCTCCTGCCTATTTTTCAATTGGGTTGCTTGGTTTTTTGGTTGTTGTTGAGTTACATGAGTTGTTTGTATATTTTAGAGATCAGGCCATGTGTGTTGCATTGTTTGCAAAGATTTTCTCCTATTCTGTGGGTTGTCCTTTCGTTTTTTAATTGTTTCCTTTGCTGTGCCAAAGCTTTAGAATTTAATTATGCCCAGTTGGTTTATTTTGTTTTTATTTTCATCATTCTATGAGGTGGATCAAACAAGTTATTGCTGCAATGTATGTCAAAGAGTGTTCTGCCAATGGGTTTTTCTAGGAGTTTTATAGTATTTGGCCTTATGTTTAGGTTTTTAATTGATTTAGCATTTATTTCTGTGTATGGTGTTAGAGATGTTCTAAGTTTATACTTTAACACATAGCTGTCCAGTTTTCCTAGTACTACTTGGTAATGAGACTATCTTTCCTTCATTGTATGTTCCTCACACCTTTGTCATAGTTTATATAATTTTGTAGTGAATTATGCTTCCAAACACATTGTAAAAATCAAAAAAGTTGCTGCAAATATCAGTAGATTGGATTGCCCATACATTTCTGTGTATAATATCTATAAATATTTCTATAAACAAAATGTTTAATATAATGAAGGCAGAATAAAGATAGAAAAACATTTATATCACATAACTATTAGTCATATGTATAATTATTATAAATAAAAATAAATGTTATTTTATAGAGAAAAGCTATTTCAGCAGAGAAATAAGCAGTGACAAAGCATGATAAAATGAGAAATATTAAAGAAAAATATGAAAATGTTCAAAGAATTATAAAGCTGTAATGAACTTTCCCCATATTAAAATTTTAAAAATAAATAGTATCAGTAGGGTTTGGGGAAACAGGGCTTCTTGTAGGTTTTTTGTTGCTCATAAGTGTAGCATTTCTAAAGATCTATTTGATCATATGGGTCAATATTGGTAGAAGTATTTATGAAACTGATTCATAAATTTGATTTTAGAAATTGACCTTGATGAAACTATCATAAATATAGAAACAAATTTCCAAGACTCTTCACTTTTTTGTCATTTCCATACTGTTACATTGGGAATTGTTTGTATGCCCAGTAACAAGAAACTAGTTAAGTAAATGTTGATCCATTCACAGATTCATCTACTATAAAATTATTGTAACTCTTTTGTAATAAAAGTTAATGACTTAGAAATATGAATGATACTTTCAGGTGCTATCAAAAAGAAAAAAATGGTAAAATATTCAACCTTGTCCTTACTTTTTCAGTCCTTTCATATTACTGACTTTTTAAAAAGTACCATATATTCATTTTTGCAACACTACTGCTATGTGAACTTTAGCTTTTTGTAATGAAGAGGAACAGATATTGTTTACATACATTTTAAAAATTTTTAAAATTCTGTAGAAATAGTGTAGGGTAGTAAAGAAAATGCTGGTCTAAAAGTAGGCATTGAGATTCTTTTTCTTTCATGCAAAAATTATCATGGATAGTTTATTTTTAAAAAATTAGTCTGTAGATAAAAACCTTCCTACCAAGAAAACCCAGGACTAGATGGCTTCTCTGGTGAATTCTGCCAAAAATTTTAAAAAGAAATATTCAAATAAAATTGCCAAGAAAGGAAGAAAATCAATTCTATACAAATTCATCCATAAAATTAAACAAAAAATAATACTTCCCCATTCATTCTGTGAAGTCGCTTTCACCTTGTTTTAAAACCAGAAAAAAAAATAGTGTAAGACTCACTAAATCTGAGTTCCTCTAACCAATTCTCTAAACTTGGAAAAGTTTCAGAATTTTCTCTTTGTCAGTTTCCCTAGCCATAAGCTACATGATTGGACTAGAATTGTGATCTCCACAGTGCTAATAGCATTTGCTTCTGTATTTTAAACACCAATCACTTGAAGTGAATTAATCCATTTAGTAAAATTAATGGAAAAACCCTTGAGATGTCTAATTGACCAATATTTGATCTGCAGATATGTTGGTTATTTATACAATTTAAACTCATAGCAATAAAATATGAATTTACTCATCAAGATTTTTATCAGAGAAGGTAAAGAAACGGGTTTAGTTCACAAATATTAGCATCCAAAGAATGAACAGAAACAGATGTTTCTGACTCTAAGGCCTGTTATATGAGTTTTTGTGGAAGTGAGGATTCTCCCATAGTCATTATACAAAGAAAATGGAGTATAATATTTGATATATGCTTGATGATATTCTTATTATAAATATAAGAAAGACTTTTATACCATGGTTTCTCGTGATAATCTTCAAACTAATAGGTAATGCCAAAGAGTAATTTTCAGCAAATGTACTTTTTTGAGGCTATAAAATAAATACTTTACATTTATTAAAACCAAACTCCCAATCCATTCCACTCCATCCCACACCTTTCCCCTCCACCTTGGCAAACACAAATCTATTCTCCATTTTTCTGAGTCTGTTTCTGTTCTCTAGATAGGTTTATTAGTGTCATATTTTAGATTCCACTTATAAGTGGTATCATATGGTATTTGTCTTTCTGACTTAATCCACTTAGTATGAGAATTTCTAGTTGCATCCATATTGCTGCAAATGCCATTATTTTGTTCTTTTTATGGGCAGATACTATTCCACTGTATATATGTACCACATCTTAATCAGTTCATCTGTTGATGGACGTTTCGGTTGTTTCCATGTCTTGGCTATTGTGAATAGTGGGGCAATGAATATATAAGGATGCATGTATCTTTTTTTAATATTTCTCTTTTTTCTGTTATAGTTGATTTACAATGTTCTTCATGTATCTTTTTGTTTTGTGATTCTGTCCAGATATATGCCTAGGAGTGGAATTTCAGGATCATATGGTATTTCTATATTAAGTTTTCTGAGGAACCTCTGTACTGTTTTCCATAGTGGTTTTACCAATTTACATTCCCCCCAGCAGTGTAGGAGGGTTCCTTTTCTCCACACCCTATCCAGCATTTGTTATCTATAGGCATATTAATGACAGCCATTCCGACCAGTGTGAAGTGGTAGCTTTTATTTTCATTTCTCTAATAATTAGTGATGTGAAACAATTTTTTATGTGCCTTCTGGCCATCCATATGTCTTCACTGGAGAAATGTCTATTTAGGTTTTCTGTCCAATTTTCTGTTTTGTTTTTTGTTTTTGTTTGCTGTTTACTTATATGAATTGTTTGTATATTTTGGAGATGAAACCCTTGTTGGTTACATTGTTTGCAACAATTTTCTCCCATGCCATAGGTTGACTTTTTGGTTTATTATTTACTTGTTTTATGGTTTCCTTTGCTGTGCAAAAGCTTGTAAGTTTGATTAGGTCCCATTGGTTTATTTGTTTTTATTTCTATTGCCTTGGGAAACTGACCTAAGAAAACATTTGTAAGGTTGATGTCAGAGAATGTTTGCCTTATGTTCTTTTCTAGTTTTATGGTGTCATGACTTAGGTTTAGGTCTTTAAGCCACTTTGAGTTTATTATTGTGCATGGTATAAGGGTATGTTCTACATTTGTTGATTTAAATGCAGCTGTCCAGTTTTCCCAGCACTATTTGCTGAAGAGACTGTCCTATTTTATATTCCTGCTTCCTTTGTTGAAGATTAATTGACTGTAGGTGTCTGGGTTTATTTCTGGGTTCTCTATTCTGTTCCATTTGGCCATATGTCTGTTTTCGTACCAATACCACACTGTCTTGATTACTGTAGCTTTGTAATATTGTCTGAAGTGTGAGAGAGTTATGCCTCCTGTTTGATTTTTCTTCCCCAGGATTGCTTTGGCAATTCTGAGTCTTTTATAGTTCCATATAGATTTTTGGATTGTTGGTTCTAGTTTTGATTTTTTTTTTTTTTGCCTTTTTAGAGCTGCACCTGTGGTATATGGAGGTTCCCAGTCTAAGGGTTTAATCGGAGCTGTTGCTGCTGGCCTATGCCAGAGCCACCACAATGCCAGATCTGAGCCACATCTGCGACCTATACCACAGCTCACGGCAATGCCCGATCCTTAACGCACTGAGCAAGGACTGGGTTTGAACCTGCAACCTCATGGTTCCTAGTCAGATTCATTTCCACTGCACCACAGCAGGAACTCCTGTTCTAGTTTTGTAAAAAATGTCATGGATAATTTGATAGGGATCACATTAAATCTATATATTCATTTGGGTAGTATGGCCATCTTAGCAACATTAATTCTTCAAATCCAGAAGCACAGGCTATATTTTCATTTCTTTGAATCCTATTTAATTTCCTTGATTAATGATTTATAGTTCTCAGCGTATAATTCTTTCACCTCCTTGCTCAGATTTATTCCTAGGTATTTAATTTATTGGGGTTTGATTTTGAAAGTTACTGTTTTTTATATTCTTTTTCTTATATTCATTGTTAGTATACAGAAATGTAACCAATTTCTGTGTGTTAATCTTGTATCCTGTTAATTTGCTGAATTTATCAGTTTGAATAGTTTTTGTGTTTTTCCTTATGGCTGGACCTGAGGCATATTGAAGTTCCTAGCTACTGGTGGAACCAGAGCTAGAGATTCTGGCCTGTTCCACAACCATGTCAATGCCAGATCCAAACTGCATCTGCAAGCTACACCACACTTGCTGCAATGCTGGATCCTTAATCCACTGAGTGAGGCCAGAGATCAAACCCACATCCTCATGGATAATAGTCATGTTCTTAACCTACTGAGCCACATTGGCCACTCCTTAATTTCCTTTTTGATATCCTCATTGACCCTTTGTTTTTTTTAATAGCATGTTATTTAGTCTCCGTGTAGTCAGCTTTTTCACATTTTTTTTCCCCATGTGGTTGGTTTTTAGTTTCATGCCCTTGTGGTCAGAGAAAATGCTTGAAATGATTTCTGTAATCTTAAATTGATTGAGGTAAGTTTTGTGCCCCAGTATGTGGCCAGTCCTAGAGAATGTTCCCTGTACACTTGAAAATAATAAATATTTTGGGATTTTTTGGTATGTAATGTACTGAAAATGTGAATTAAGTCTAACTGTTCTATTGTGTCATTTAGGATCTCTGTTCCCTTGTTGACTTTCTGTATAGAGGATCTTTCTATTGATGTGAGTAGGGTATTAAAGTCTGCTAATACTATCATATTCCCATCAATTTCTCCTTTTATGTCTGTTAGTATTTGTTGCATATATTTGGGTGCTGCTATAATAGGGACATATATATTGATGAGGGTAATATCCTTTTTTGAATTGGTCATTTTATCATTAAATGGTGTCCCTTATCTTTCTTTATATCCTTTGTTTTAAAATCTGTTTTGTCTGATATGAATATTGTGATTCCTGCTTTCCTGGCCTTGCCATTTGTGTGAAATATTTTTCCATCCTCTCACTTTCAATTAATATGTGTCCTTTGTCCTAAGGTGAGTATCTTGTAGGCAGCATATTATAGCCTCTTGTTTTTTTTATCCAGTCTGCCACTCTATATTTTTTGACTGGAGCGTTTAGTCCACTGACATTTAAGGTCATTATTTATTATTATTATTATTCTTTTTAGGGCTTCACCTGTGGCATATGGAAGTTCCTGGGCTAGGGGTTGAATCAGAGCTATAGCCACTGGCCTATACCACAGGCACAGCAATACGGGATCTGAGCTGTGTCTGTGAACTACACCACAGCTCACAGCAATGCCATATCACCCACCCACTGAGTGAGGCCAAGGATCCAACCAGCAACCTCATCGATACTAATCAGATTAATTTCCACTGCACCAAAACCGGAATTCTATGAGGTAATTATTGATAAATATATATTACCATTTTAAACCTTGTTTTTCAGTTGATTCTGTTTCTTTTTTTTGATTGGATGGTTTCCTTTAATTTTATGCTTGTTTCCTCTTCTTTTTAGTTATGAATTTATCTTTTAGTTTTGATTTGTTGTTTCCCTGTTTTTGAAGTATGTTAACCTCTTCCTATATCTGCTTCCTTTAGCCTGATAGTCAAATAGGCTCAAACACATTCTTAAAACAAAAGAAAGAAAGAAAAAAGTAAGATTTTCTTACTCTCCTTCTCCACATTTTATGATTTTGATGTCCTTTTTTACATCTTCGTATTTATCCTTTTGCTGCTCCTTGTGTTTATTGTTGCTTTCACAAATAGGTTTATTTTTAAAAAATACTTTTAAATCTGTATACTGGCTTTTTTAAATGGTTACTTTCCAATAGTGATTTCCTTCGTCCTATAGGTTCTTACTTCTTTCCTATTTAGAGGACACCTTTCAGTATTTCCTTTGGAATGAGTTTAGTATCGCAATATCCTTTTTGTTTGTTGTAGAAATTCATAATTTTTCCTTCTGTTTTGAATGATATTCTTGCTGGGTAGAATATTTCGGGCTGCAATTTTTTCCCTTTTATAACTTTGAATGTATCTTGCCACTCTTTTTTATCCTGTAGTATTTCTGTAGAGAAATTAGCTGATAAATTTATGGGGTTTCCCTATAATTAATTCTTTGTTTTTCTCTTCCTGCCTTTAGAATTCTCTTCTTATCTTTAAATATTGCCATTTTTGTTATAATATGTCTTAGTGTGTTCTGCTTTTGTTTCAACATGTTTGGGGCTCTCTGTGCCTCATATTTTATTTTCTGTTTCCTTTAGATTTGGAGATTTTTCAGCCATAATTTCTTCAAATATATTTCAACCCCATTGTATTTTTCTTCTCCTTCTGGAATACCTATTAAGCATAGATTGTCCTGCTTTATATTATACCATAGATATCTTGCATTGCTTTCATGTACTTTCATTTGGTTTTCTATCTGTGTTCTGATTGGGTGATTTCTATTATTCCGTATTTCAAGTCACTTGTTTTTCTGCATTATTCATTCTGTTCTTCAGTGCCTTTAACTCTACTTGCATCTTTGCAAATGAATTTTCTAATATTCTTGGCTCCTCCTTATAGTTTCTAGTTCCTTTCTAAATTAATCTGCATTTCAGTTCACATCCACTCTTAATTCCTTCAGTATTTTCATTACTAACTTTTTGATCTCAGTGTCTGTTAGACTGCAGAGTTCTGTTTCATTGTTTGCTCCTTTAGCAGAATTCTCCTGTTCTTTTAACTGGCAATGTTTCCAAGCTTCTCCATTTTGCTTATAGTTTTCTTACTCTGTGAGTTTAGAGAAAACAATTATCTACTGTAGTCTTGGAGGGCTATTTATATACAGGAGCACTCCTGGTTAGCTTGTGAAGACTTACCTTTTTTAATTCTTTGGTATAAGGGCTGCTATTGGTTTGGATACTTGCTCTCTCTTTCCTCAGTATGTGCTGGCTCTTATTCCTTTGATAGGGGGTGTGCTCATGTACAGCCTGCATGTGCTTCCAAGGAAGATGGAGGCAATGGTTAGAGCCTGTAGCCAGTTCTTTGTTGTCAGGCCCTTGACAGTGGCAAGGACCCATGGGGATGTGAAAGTGCAGTCTTCTTCTGGTTTCAGGGCTTTGTACAGTGGCAGTGACCCTCAGGGACGTGAAGGCAGCACCCGGAGGCTTTGGTAGCAGCAACAGTGGGACACGTGCTTCCTAGGGTTGTGAGGGCAATGGGTAGTTCTTGGTTGCAGTTCTCTCCTCAGCTCAGCAGCAATCCCTGAGATGACTGGGCCCACAGGTGGTCCCTGTTCACAAGACTCCTAGCAATGGCAGGTTGTGCCCACCTCTGGAGTCCAAGATGGGTGCAACAGTTTGCATCTGTTGCCTGTAGCCCATGCAAGAGGTGCCCTGCCACCTGAGGGCCTTCATTGAGCAGAGAAAGTTGAACCTATAGTATTCCCGCCTCTCCTCCTCTTGCCCTCCCCCAAAATGGCACCGTGCTTCTCCTGTGGGCTCAGGGCATCTCTTGTACTCTCTTGGTTTTGGTCTTCTGCTCCCCAGCTTGTGGTGCACTGCTCCCTAGCCCCTTCAGGCTGTCTCCACACAGCCAACAATAGTCCTGTTCCTGGAACTGACCTCTGAAGCCTGAGTCTTAGTGCCCAGACCCTGCCAGAGTGTCTCAGGCTATGGTGTCCTAAGTAGTGGTAGCAATGATCTGTGCATCTCTCTACTACTTTGCCCTCATCAATCTGGCTGTTGTGCTTTTCTCTGAGGCTTTGATGTTCCTTCTCAGTCCAGACTGATTTCTTCATCGGTTAGGTGGCCTCCCAGGATGCAGATTCCTTTCCTCTTTCACACCTCCCTCTCAAGAGTGCTGGCCCTGTCCTGATTCCTTTTCTTTTTCTTTTTTTTTTTTTTTTTTCTGCCAAGACTGAAACAACACAAGCTGTATTCAATGGTCAGAGAATGGAGAAGCAGGTACTTCTTTTTTTTTTTTCTCTTCTCTCTTTCTTTTTTCCTTTTGTTCTACCCAGTAATGTGGAAAGTTTCTTGCCCTTTTTGGAGGTCTCAAGTCTTCTGCCAGCATTTGGTAGAAGTTCTCTGAGAATTGTTCTACATGTAGATTTTTTATTTAATATCTTTTTCTGAAAATGTGAGTGCTGTGTCTTACTCCTCCACCATCTTGATCCCACTCCACACACTATTTTTTTTAATGGTACAGTTAATTGAAATGGGCACCTAACACTCTATAGGAAAATATCTGTTGCAAATATTGAGGCATCTTTTCCTTGGTTATTTCTGCATTCTTCAAAGTTGTCCATACAAAGACAAACCTTTTCATAACATATGTGTAAACAAATAGATATCTCAAAAATTTAGCTAATTTTACAAAAAAAGGAACTTGCATGTTTGAATCTTAAGTGTTTTAAACAAACTGAAGTGGGGGAGAAAGCATCATATTTTGCCTTCCAAGGGAAAAAGAACCAGGTTCCTAAGTCTAGGATTCCTGTTGTGTTCCACTCTGAAGAGCTGTTCTTCGACACTGGTGTGCATGTCTTTCTCTTTCCATTTTAAATTCTGTGTTTTGTGAGCTCAAGCCCATGTTATTAACCACACTTTTCCCGTGGTATCACTCCATAATGCAGATTACCGAATATGCAATTAATCATAACCCTCCTCTTCAGTAGCTTCCAATAGAAAAAACTAGAGAAAAACCAAGTGAAGTATACAGGATAAAACTGGCTTAGAGAATAACATTGCAGCCCAAATTCAAAAAGAGCCTTCCTAGTGCTCCTCCCACCCCCAGTCTAGGGACCTAGATCTGCAAAGCTGAGACTTCACTAGGTAGTCAATTGGAGGAAGCACATCCTGCATTATACCCCACAAAGTAATGGACTAGGCCAGTAAGGACCTGGGCTTACCAGAAGCAGGTGTGGGGTGGACAATCTGCTTTACATGCTGACCATCAACTGAAATCATGAGAGAGGGAAAGATGGAAAGAGTGAAAAATCTGAGTCACATAGGATCATTTATCTCTGTTTCAAGATTGTCTCTCAATTTTAATCTCATAGAGAAGAGTTTTTAGGAATGGAGAACAGCACAGCATCAAAACCTTTTTCCTATTCCTTCTTTGAGAGTACAGAAATAGCACTAAGTATTTTATATTTTATTAAAAGCAGTACTATGTGGAAACGGAAAGAAGAATTTCCCCTTTGCTAGGTACTATGTACCAGGAAAGCATTGTAAATGTATTTTTCCCTCTTTCACCTGTATGAAACCCATAATAGGGGACATTTATATTCCTATTTTATGAATTCAGGACTTGAGGCTTAGAGAGGGTGAGTGAGTAACATAGTCCATGTCATCTAGTGAGTACTCAAACTCATGCTCTGAAATACCACATTTTGTTTTGTCACATATTCCTCTTTTTTTTTTTTTTTTTGCCACTCCCCTGGCATACAGAAGTTCCTGGAACAGGAATGGAACCTGCACCACAGCAGTGACCCAAGCCACTGCAGTGACAATGCCAGATCCTTAACCTGCTGAGCCATCAGGGAACTCCTTTGTCACAGATTTTTTTATGCCCCAGTTAGAATATCACCTTCCTGAGATACTTCCTTTATTCCTCCTACCAGGTAAATATTCTGCTTTCAGTATCTCAGCATCTACTTAGTACATCCATGGTTCTCTAGCTACTCTAAGATTTTTGATGATTTATTTGGGTTGCCCCATGTTCTGTCTCCTTTACTTGATTCTAAGCTCAGTGGGGAGGTGTTCACGTCTAAATTATGTTAGTGTACCACACAGGATCTCACAAATGTTTATGTTATGACTCAAATTTTGCTTATGAAAATGTAATAATTCCTTCTGTTTTGGCATTTTAAAAATGGTGAGGATTTGTCATTGCAGAGAAACTTTCTGTTTCCTTACCTTAAGATAACATTGAAATTTTGATGTGTTGAACTTTTATGTTCAGATGCACACAGAACTAATCTCTCCATATCAAGATCTTCAATTTAAATTATTTAGCAAAAAAAGCCATTTGGCAAGAAATGTTCTTTTGAACCCCAAATCTCTTGAATTAGTGTTATCGTTTTAAAATCTCCATTGTTGTTGTGTACCATTTGAATTGGTATGTAAAAAGAAAGCTATTATTAATCTGGAACTCTTTTTCTCAACTGGAATTCTGCCTGAGGGCTGACAGGCTTTATTTTAAACCCTACTTCTTATATGAGGAGTTTGCACGCAAGCCCTGAGATTTTGAAAGCTAACTATCACGGTGTATGCATGAAATTCTGAGTCTTTTCTACATCTGTTATCTCTTTGAAAACTCTGACCTGAAGGCACAAAGCATTTGAATTACAGGCCATATGGAACATCTGGAAATTTCTCATTTCCATTTGGTGGGCCATAACTAAAACCGCATCACTTCCCTAGTTCATTACTTCACTCACTAATGATTCGGCTACATCAGGTCTGTTTCAATTCTTCTTTCTGGCTCAATAGTTCTTTATGCCTTTTATATCCTGCTGTCTTGAACTCTGCTTCACTTGATTCCCTCCATCTCATTTACTTTAATGATAAGCCACCCTCCACAAATTATTTTAGTTCAGCTAAGTATCCAGGAAGACCCGACACTAACAGCACTTTATTCCTCAAGTTAAATTACCACTTGTCGCTAGCATACCTTGTTTCAGAGTGTTCTTGTGTGTTCATTCAAAAACCTCATGCTCGTGTAAGGAACTTTGGAAATTTTGTCATATATATATTTAATTTTCAATTTTCTACACGTCAACTGCTATTTTACTCTTTACATTAAATGTTTCTCTCATATATTTGAAGATGACAGTAAGGTTGTAGCCTTTATAGCATTTTTGTATTTTATACTGTTCATTAGTTTTGGAAGAGATCAGAAAGAGAAAGGTTATTGCACATGCAGCAAGCAGCTTCTTGTAAAAAATCCTCCTCTTTTTATTATTTTGTGTACTTACTTATTTTTGTGCTTCTTCTTCAACATTCTCTTCAGCAAAGCTTGTCCACTTCCAGCCAAGCTTGCATCAGGTCCACTTGCTCTTCTTTCCTATTAAATATATGATAAAATTTTAAGAAGTGAGTAAGGGCTTTAGAAGTAAGATCCCACCAAGGAAACAGGGCAGGAAGGTTGAAGAAAGCAGTGAGAGTTAAAATAAAATATATGCAAAGACCTATATATAAAATATAAATTTGAGAATGACATGTTTTTACTTCTCTTTTCCTTTAGAGATGAACATCAAACTTTTGTTATGAGTGGCACATATAGAAATGTGTTTCTATCTCTATGACTCTGTACTGATTTTTTTTTTTAAAGCAAAAGCATGTCCTTGGTTTTGTAAGAACATTAGGGCATGCTAACTAGGCATATTCTTCTCTAAGCTATGAACCAACTGTGAGCTAGACAAAGTAAATGGGAGGAAAAATATAGGCTTCCTGACTGCTAAAATTAATTTCTAAAGTGTATCTTGAACCAGAATTCTCTTCCCTCTCCCCACCCCGGCATGAACCTTGGGACCCACACTTGGTGAGAGACATGGAGGGGCCCCTGGCCTTACCTCACACTGAGGAGGAGCATAGAGCACAAGGGAGCCCAAGTAAGCTGGTGCTTTCAGTACTTTAGACAACAGATCAATAGATGGCAACCTGTCTCCATCTTACCAGCTAGGAAAACCCACCAGCTGGCAGTACGCACAGGAGAAAGGGCAAGAGCTTCTTCTCACATGTTTTTGAGAGGGTAGACTGTAGGCTGAGATGTGATAAGAAAATATGGGGAAAAAGTACACAGTTCTCCTTACTAATGACCTTACTGTTAAGAAATCCATACTGCTTTCAACTTGAATAGAAGTTAAGTTTTCAAGCTTAAAGTGCAATTTTGTGAAGTCTCTACTTTTATATTTTTAAATGTTATGGCTTACAATTGTTCAGGATTGCCAAGTAACCATAGATTTCAAAGTGATGTTAATTAGGAGAAAGTTTTTAATCTAAAAAGTGTCATGCATCTTGGTGCCGGAGATGAGACATGATAAGCTTACTGAGTAAGAATTTTTTGGGCAGAGGCATGAATGGAAAAGAAAAAAATAATCTATTCTAAGAAAAATGAAGAAGAAAAAAGAGAATAAGTATTACATTTAAAAACACTGATTTGTTTTTAAAAGCAGTTTCTGGGTCATAGCAAAATTAAATAGGGGTATAGAAATTTCCCATTTATTCCCTCCACCATGTTTGCACAGTCTCCCCCACTATCAATAGCCCACACCAGAGAGGTACATTTGATAGAGTCAGTGAATTTACATTGACAGATCATAATTACCCAAAGTCTGTAGTTTACATTAGGATTTACTCTTGGTATTGTGCATTTTATGGGTTTGGGCAAATGCATACCGTTAGAGTGTAGGGGAGCAAAATTTACCACTCCCAAATATGTCTATTTGACATGAGGTTAATTTAAGCTGATTATTTTCAGAAACAGAAGACTCAAGAAATTTTTCGTATTACCTTCCCCTTAACTGCCTAAAAGAACTTGGATAAATAAAGGGCCTGATTCAGGGTAGAGCTATCACCAGAGATTAGCTGGTGGTACAGGTGAGGTGGGGAAAACTCAGAAAGGCCTGGATAGCAGATTCCACTCTACCCCACTGTCTTTGCAAGGCCGAGTAAATATTTGTTTACCAAACATTTGCTTTTCTATCTCCCTGTGAATTTTCTTCCTCCCTCTAAATTCCCTAACCACTACCTCCATCCAATATCCTCATTTGTCTTTAGCTGAAGATAGTAATTAAGGTGAAGGTTTTGCCATTTTGGTGAGTTACTTAGTTTTCTTGGGTCTCTTCCATGTAAACAAGGTATTAAACGCTCATTAGATTTTCTCCTGTTAAACTGTCTCATGTCAATTTAATTCTTAGACCAGTCAGAAGATCTTAGAAGGGTAGGAGAAAATTTCTTCCTCCCCAAACTAAGCACAAGGGAGGGTAGAAGGAGATTAGCAAAGATACAAGTAATGTGTACTTCCTGCCCTGCAAGAGTTTTTATTATAATAAAGGAAGAAAGACATAAACAAAAATACATGTGAATAAATATTGGAATTACACGAGATACCTTAATATAAGCTAATTTTTGAAATACTTTATTTCAAGTTTATAAAGTGGGACACTGGGAATCTACTCTTACTTAATAGAGAAGAACATGACTTTGAATAAGATGGACTTAGTCCTTGCAGTACTATTTGTTAGCTGTTTTTCCCCAGGCAAGTTACTAGGCATAATTTATTTTATTGTATTGACTCGTGTTTCATAGAGACAGTGTTTTTTTTTTTTTTTTTTCACAAATGAAAGTTTGATGCAACCCCCACATTGAACAAGTATACAGGCATGATTTTTACAATAGCAATTTGGAAAGGCTCTCTGTGTCACATTTTTGGTAATTCTCAAAATACTTTATGATTATATTTGCTATGATGATCTGTGATCAGTAATGTTTGATGTTTCTATAGTAAAAGGATTATAACTTGTTCAGATAATGGTTTTAAAAATAAACTATTTTTTAAATAAGAGTATTCTTTTTTTAGACATAGTGCCATTGTACACTTAATAGACTACATTATAGTGTAAATACAACTTTTATATGCATTGGGAAACCAAAAAATTTGTGTGACTCACTTTATTGTGATATTCATTTTATTGCAGTGGTCTGGAATCAAACCCATAATATCCCCAAGGTATGTCTATACTTTATTGCTCTAATTTTCACCTTCCTCATTTGGAAAGTGAGAATAATAGTAGTATTATTTTAAAAGATTAATGTGACAAATAAAAATACTTAGTGTTTAGCATAATGCTAACACATATATGGTCAATATATTTTGAAAATCACTTATAACTATTTCTATGTTAATAAATCTCATTGTAGTAAATGATAAAAACTAGAAAATACCTCTGGTTCTAGAAGTGTGACCAAATTGTTCTCCTGGAGCTGTGCACTTGGGGTCCTAGCTCCCGTGTTTTGTCCTGGGAGTTTCTTTTTCCATGCATTTTATCACAATCAATAATAAAACCAATGCTTAAGCTGGAACAGCACAAGTTTATTTAATAGCCAAAGAATGAAGAAGCAAGAATTTAATTCAGAAATCAGTTTCTCAACCTAATTAGGGCTGAGATACCATATACATAGCAAGGTCAATGTAAAAGCGAAGGAACTGAGTAAAGAGGAGGAAGAATATTTGTGACTTATTGGAGCACAGGGGTGTGACTTGGACCTGAAATTGAGGCAACATTTCTTCCCAGTCCTTATATGGGCTCTTGTCATTGTTGTCATGGCAATTATCAACTGTTATGGTGCTGGTAGGTGTGTCACTTAGCATCCTAATTTATTACAAAAAGTTTATAATGAGGCTCAAGGTCCACTGGAGGTCAAGTCTTTGGCTGTCTTGGGCCTAGTAGGGCCTAGTTGTTTCTAACCAGTTCTTGCTTTTCTTAGCAGCTGCATGCTTCAGATGAGAGAAGTTAGTTTCCATTGAAGGAAGAGGTGAGGGTATGATTCTGGGGCAAATAGCCTGGTAACAGAATTGGAGAGCAGGTCAAAAACAGGGATTTTTTTTCTTCTCTCCCTTCAATTCTTTGGTTTACATAACCATAACATATCAAAAGAGTAATATTTATTCATATAGAAGGTTATAGACTAAGAAATTAAATACTAACATATTTGTCCATGTGTCTTTATGTAGTATAAGGTCTAATTTTAATGAAAGAAATAAAGTCATGCATTTCAGAACACTGTCCCTTTTACTGCTAAATAATTTATAAATTACCTTGTTAGGAGACCCTAGAATTGTACACTTAAGCCTTTCTTCCTGCTTTCAGATTAAGCTCTCGTGTGTGGACTAGAACTTGATCACCTGGTCAGAAATATAGAGCATGCTAATTCCTGATTCTCCCATGGATACTTAAAAACTCTTAACAGCAATTTAAAAAGGAGATATTTCTCCAAAATATATTACTTGCTTACAAAAAAATTAAATAATACAGTTTATTTATTTAGCTCTATAGTATTACAGTACAGTGATAAGTAATGGCTGATTTTAAATGTTATTCCTTGGCTATTCTTATTGATTCAATTAACTGCTTACTCTTAACCATGAGACAAGTTCCACAGCATTCCATAGCATATGGTGACAATTGTAATTTACCCTAGCCATTTGTTGTAATGTAATATGCATCTATTGATTTTGGTACTTAACTGTTGTAAACACTAACAGTTTTCATCATTTAGGAGTTATAGCACGCTAGTCTGATAGTTAAATCTGAAGGAAGGATGGTTCATTTGGGTGAGAAGCTTTTTATGTCAACATAAAAAGCATCACGACTTACTTTTACTTAAGGCTATTGGAGTTACGATAGATTAGGGAAACAGCATGAGATTATAAAGCACATTGTGTATTCATGTATTCCTCATTTATACTCATTCAGGAGTAGGAAGCATTATCTGTCATTACAAGTTGTTTTAAGAGTTTGAGTACATTATTAGTTTCAAATTTTCCATGATTACATCTTAGATATACAACAGGGAGATTATAATGATACTATTAAATGCATACTCTCTTTTCTAATATCTGTCGCTTAATGAAAAGCAAAAGCTTTCAAATCATTGCACTTAGCCTGAAGTGTAATGAAATGAAGTGTTCTTGTTGGAACAGAAAGAATAATCAAAATCTAGTTAGGCAAGTAACATCTTTGGTTTTTGCTCTACTCCATACTTCATCATTATGACACCACATCTTTATCTCTCAAAGGACTGGAAGGAGAAGCTGAGTCTAGGAAGGCAGTAAACTGCTGGATCGTTTCACATGTCATAAATTATGGGAGACTTAGATGAGATTTTTTGGCTTATAGTCTATAGTTTTTTCTTCTTGCCTACTCTTCCTTAGAAGATTGTGAACAATTCCTAGGAGTATTTAGTGTTTGATCTATGTAGAAAGGATCAGTAGATCCAGCTCCTGATATCTCCCTATATTGTTCTTGTATAGCAAGCTCCTTGTGCAGGCCAGAAAGGAGGTGGCATTATCACTCTCAAGAATATTTTCTAGGAGTTCCCGTCGTGGCGCAGCGGTTAACGAATCCGACTAGGAATCATGAGGTTGCGGGTTCGATCCCTGCCCTTGCTCAGTGGGTTAACGATCCGGCGTTGCTGTGAGCTGTGGTGTAGGTTGCAGACGCGGCTCGGATCCTGCATTGCTGTGGCTACGGCGAAGGCCGGTGGCCACAGCTCCGATTAGACCCCTAGCCTGGGAACCTCCACATGCCGCGGGTGCGGCCATAAAGCCGCAGCCATAAAATGACAAAAGGCAAAAAAAAAAAAAAAGAATATTTTCTAAATCAGCATAAAATAGGTATTTGTCATTGTTTGGTTAGACAGTAAAGAGGACCTGCCTCAGAGATTTGTGGATGTACACTTTTTACACTGTCTCCATTTACCAAGTGAACAAAATGATGGTATGACTCTCAGTTTTTGTGTATGGCAAATATTTTACTCAAGAAAAAATATTAGAGTTAAGATAATTAATCAAATCTAAATAAACCACATAAAATTAAAAAGCAATCACTTTTGTTCCATTTATCTAGACGTCAGGATTTTTTTGTTTGTTTATTTGACTTAAATTCCTTACATATCTGCCTCATATTTTTATTGCATGTGTTATAGTTTCCCTGAATCTGTTAGTCAATATACAAAATAAGTAGTTTTATTCATTTGTTATGAAATTCTGAAAATGAATGGATAACTTGAATAAAGTTTGAATTTATAAGAATAAATTTTAAAACTATTTAAAAAGTTTATCTACATGTGACTAATTGCATTATATAGGCTCAATAAAGACTGGATAGTAAATAATTATAAATATAAGACATTATAGGGATTATTATTGATCCTTTTCATTTCTTTTCAATGATAGTTAACATTTGTTTTTTATTTATAATGAAAAACTTCTCCCATTCTTTAATTTTTACCTTTTGGACTGATTTAGAGATTTCTTCTTAGTAGACCATGTATACTTATTCTCTGCAAAATAAAAATGTATCATTTAAGTTATATTAATTTTGAGGTATTTTGCAGATGCAGGATGTATTTCTAAGAGATATAAAAGGGAGAAACATTTCCTTTTACATTTAAATTGTCTTATTTTTACTTTGGTGAGTGTAGAAAAGAAAAGCTCAGTCCTACTGATTTCTGATCACCTGCCTCAGGAAATGAAAGTGATGTTAATCTTACTTCCTACTCTCTTCCCTCTTGAGTAATTATGCTTGAAAATAAGTTTTGCTAATGCGAGGCTGCTTAATTTAGTAGTGCAGAATGTATCTGGAGAGAGGAATTTTGCAATTGTGAAAAGTAAAATGGGATCTTACTTGTCAGGTTTAGAATGAAAACAATAGGATAACTACCTAATGAAACATGTTTTAGGAGATGCAGGAGTAAGGACAGATTTCCCTAAATCACTTACTGGTGAAGAATTGCAGGAGTAATGAGGCCCAGGTCACAGTAGAAGCATCTTAGCAACTTTGATTCTTTACATGTTTTCATACTCTTTTTCTTTTTGTGTGTATATTTTTCTATTTTGCTTTTCCATTAGATTGAACGTATCAAAAGGATTTTCCTGTTGTTGATATCGAATTCAAGAGATAACATCTCTCACATATTCTTCAAAATTAATATCTAATTCTCGATGCCTAAAACTGGGATTGATTTACCATAGGTATTCAACTTCTATTTGCTTTTTTTTCATAAAGAAGGAATTAATGGTTGAGTGAGAGGGGTAGTGGGGGGAAATGGATGCTAACAACAAACTACAGATAGGGAAGGCTTCTCAGAAGAGGTAACATGAACAGAGTACACTAAAGTGAAGAAGAGACTGTATGTGTACTTTGTAGATAAGTTTGCTTAGGCATCAGGGTTAGCAAAACCTCCAGTCTGTAAGCCAAAGCCTTAGTGTATGTTTGAAAAACAGTAAGGAGGCAAAGGGAGCAAAGACAAAAACGGCAGGTGTTGCAGGAGAGGTTGCCAGGACCCAGGTGTAAGGAACCCTTGGAAACTTTTGTAAAAACTTTGGGTTTTACTCTGGGTGAAAGAAGAAACCATTAAAGGAATTTTGGCAGAGCAGAGACTTTTTTTGTTTTTTTTCGACATTTTGCTTTTTAGGGCCGCACCCAGGACCTATGGAAGTTCCTAGTCTAGAGGTTGAATCAGGGCTGCATCTGCTGTCCTATGCCACAGCTCGAGGCAACACTGGATCCCTGACCCACTGAGTGAGGCCAGAGATAGAATCCACATCCTCATGGATACTAGTCAGATTCGTTTCCACTGCACCACAATGGGAACTCCTAAATATATATTTTTAAAGAGCACTCTAACTGTTGTATGGATAATGTTGAGATGCAACTGGAAATGCTCGGCTGCCAGTTTGGAAGAGCAGTAGTTAAGATCAAAGAGGAAGCTGGCTTAGATTAGGTCAGGAACTCTAGGAGGAAATGGTATGAAGTGTCTTTTGATGTACAAAGAATTTGTTGACATGTTGTGTGAAAGCCAGGAATCAAAGAGGATTACAGGGTTGGGGGCCCGAGGAAAGGGAGAATGACAGGGACCCCTGAAGGAAGAACAGTTGTGATCAGAGTCTGTAGAATCAAGAGTTCTCTTTACATGTTGACTTCAAATAGATATATGAAATTTGGAGAGGTTGAGGAGTTCCCTCATGGCTCAGTGGGTTAAAAATCCAGTGTTGTCACTGTTTTGGCGTGAGTTCAATCCCTGGCCCAGGAATTTTGGCATGCCACAGACGCAGCTAAAAAAAAAAAAAAAAGTGTTTGGAGAGGTTGTAAACAAGTAGCTAAGCTATGTGGTCTGGTCCCATGGGGACTGACTGCATGAATGTCGGTAGAGGAAATATGTAAGATCATCAGAAGAACTGATACAGATAGAGAAGAGCTCTAAAACGCAGGTTTGGGGTGGTGCAAATTAACATTGTGTTTTTAACAATGAAGTCAAACTTTATTAATTTTAAATAATTAATAAATTGTAATTGCACTTATATAAACATAGATTAAATCTGTCAGTATTTGTAGTTCTCATTTATTTTTCCCAAGAAAGATGCTCTCTACTGTTATTTGCAAAGTATAAGGCTGACCTCCTTACTGCCAGGGTTTTGCGGGTGCTAAGAGGAAAAGGCAAGTAGGCATTTCTTCCCTCTGTATCTTCACTTCTGTTTAACTCCATGCTTTGAGTTTGATACTCTCATCCTGTCCCTGTCTCGGGGTACACACACACACACACACACACACACACACACACAATTCTTCCTGTCTAAATTCTGGTCTCTGTCTGAGTCTGTATCTATATGTACATCTACTTCTATATAATCTTGATATTCTAAAGTACATGTAAATGTATATTTCTAGGCCTAGTAGAATTTCTGGGTCATAGAAGATTGCATTTTCAAAGTTCAGTAGATAATCTCAAATTGTTTTCTCAAATAGTTAAACAAATCTATACTTCAGCTGGCACTATGTGAGTGTTCCTCTTGATCCACATATTTACCACTTCTTATTAAGGATACATATTATGTATTATTTATATAAATATACTAACATAATATTAAAATAAATATATTAAGTTTATTGTATACATTTAATTTTGACAATTGGAAGGGCATGAGATTGAATCTCCATGTAGATTAAATATGCATTTCTCTGAAATGTGATAGGTGGTAGATATTTTCATGTATTTATTAATCTGTATTTTCTCCTTTCTATCAAATGTTTGTTCTAGTCTTTTGAGTTTTTCATGATTTATTGATCCATAGGAGTCCTTTATATATTCCAGACAGTAGTCTTTTTCAGTTATACACATTTTAAAATCTTTTTCTAGCTTGTGGCTTTTTTTTTTAACTCATGGAATGGCATCTTTTAATAAACAGATGTTTTTAACTTTAATGCAATTGCCTTTGCTAATTTATTTTTTAGTGGTTTATGACTTTTGAATCCTATTTAAGATCCTCTTTGTACACTAAGATCACCAAAGATATTCTATGTTTTCTTTAAAGCTTTTAGTGTTGAGTTCTGTGTATAGGACTTCATTTATAACTAACACTTTTGTGTAATGTGTAATACAAGTCAATTTATCAAGTTTCAGGTTTCTATATGTATGGAATTGTTTTCTCTATTCTTTTCCATCTGTCCATTTGTCTCTAGGCCAATGTGCTAATATCATTGTTATTATTTGTATATTCATATTATCTTAATATCTTATAGAACAAATCTTTTGCCTGATGTATCTTCAGGGATAATGTAACTATTTTTAAGGTTCTTCTTTTTTAGGATTTTTGCTTGTTCACACACAGAAATGTGCAGAAATCCTAAATACGCAACTGTATGCAAAGTAAAAATACCAATGTAAGCCATATCCAGATCAAGAAATAGAGCACTACTAGCATCTCAGGATTTCCAATCCCAAACCTTAAATGAAACCACTATCCATTTACTTTTGTCTGTTTTTAAACTTTATATATATTTGCTTCTAAAACTTTACTTCAGCTGTATCTCAGATCTTCTTAGGTAGTATTTTCATTATCATTTTGTTCTATAGATTTTATAATTTCATTATAATATCTTGCTTAACCAGTAAATTACTTGAAATTGTGCAGGTTTATAAAATATACATATTTTTAAATGCATTGCATATTTTAGTCACATTTTTATTATTAACTTCTTTTCAATTTATACATTTTTTTTGTCTTTTGTTTTTTTAGGGCCGCACCTGCATCAGATGGAGGTTTTCAGGCTACGGGTCTAATCAGAGCTACAGCTGCCCGCCTACACCACAGCCACAGCAATGCCGGATCCAAGTCATGTCTGCGAACTACACCACAGCTCATGGCAATGCTGGATCCTTAACCCACTGAGTGAGGCCAGGGATCCAACCCACAACCTCATGGTTCCTAGTCGGATTCATTGCCACTGTGCCAAAACGGGAACTCCACTTATTTTTCTATTTTTTTTGAACTTGTAAATTCTTTGGTTGTATTCTTAATACCCTGATTGCGGCTAGTTTTTATAAGTTTTCTGTCAGTACCTGAAAAGCTTATGTACCATTGTTTTAATTTGGGTTTGTTTTCCTTTTTGGTCTTTATACTTTTCTTCCTTTTTCAATTTAATACTTTCTTGATTTCTTTTTAATTGTTTTGCTTAAATCCATTTTTTACTTTCCTAATTTTGAAGTTATAAACTATATTTATAGACTTTTTGTGATTGTAGTAGCCTTAAGCATTATTTCTTATTTTCCATACTCTTGATGTCAATTAAATCCCAGTCTCTAAACCAGATTTAGAAGATCCCTTCAGGGAAAATATCTGCTTGGGTGTTTGTTCCCTTGTCTCTTTATAATCTTGCTTCTTTATCTTTGTTCTCTAATTGTTTTCCTTATCCATGTTTTGAGGTGGCATTTTAAATTTTAACACATTATTTATATATTTTTAAATTGAGAATGTTTTAATTACATATTTCACAAGTAGTTAGAAACAGGAAATTCTTTTTTAAAAATACATTTTCTAGTAGCTCACATATTCAGAGGACATAGTAGAAAATAGAACTCAGCCATTCTGAGCCACTCTCTTAACTGGCTCTAATTTTTTTCTGCCTTCTCAAGGGTTTCCAGGTAATGTTCAATAATATCTCTAGTTTAACCTTCATAGAATTACCTGAGATACTGAGATTCTTGAGTTCAGCATTTCTGAGTGCTTATTCATATTTCAAGTCAGGCAGCAGACCATAGTGGCAGCAGTATAAGAATATGGGTTCTAATTTTTCTTTCTGATAGATTGTTGTTAGTGTATAGAAATGTAACAGATTTCTGTATATTGATTGTATCCTGCAACTTCACCAAATTCATTAATGAGCTTGAATAGTTTTTTGATGATGACATCTTCAGCATTTTCTATGTATAGTATCAAGTCATTTGCAAACAGTGACAGTTTTACATCTTCCTTTCCAATTTGGACTTTTTTTATTTCTTTTTCTTTAAATTTTTCCATTTGCAGCAACATGGATGAACTCAGATGGCATTAGGCTAAGTGAAATAAGTTAGATAAAGACAAACACTGTATAATATCACTTATATGTGTAATAGAAAAGATACAATAAACTAGTGACTACAACAAAAAAGAAGCAGACTTACAAATATAGGGAACAAATTAGTGGAGGAGAAAAGAGGGAGGGAGAGTTTGCTTATTTCAACTTTATAGTATCAAATCTTGTAATGATCCCATGAAGTAAATACAATTTAATGGCCATTTCTCCACCTGAAAAAAAAAAAAAAACAGATTGGAAATGTTAATTAGCTTCTAAAAGCTATTGTAGAATAGATTCGAAATCCCTTAAATTAAGAGAACCAGTTATTCATTTATCCACTCTCCTAAGACATTTTCAATAAATTCCACAATCTTTTATATACCAAACTCTACAGAGAAAAAGAGGCCTACTAATTTGGGCATTATGGATAAAAGTGAAAAAGAGAAAAATGGTGCTGATTGCTCATTTTCTTTTACTTCTATGCTTGGTCCTGGGAAAATATTTCTTACAATCTGGCATCTTCCTCAGAAAGGTGCTGGTAGGTTGTGGTGGCCATCAGCTGGCTGCTCTAGGGATTCTGTTTTGGGCCACATAATTAGCTCCTAGAGGTATCATTGAGGGTTTTAGAGCATCATCTGAAGAAGGACAGCGTGTCCTCCAGAAGTCACATTCCTGACTGTACCTCATCCCTGTTACTCTGTTCTCTCTGTTCCCATCCACAGGATGCTGGTTTTTTAAAAGTAGTCTTGCTCTTTTATAGCTGTCCTAGAAGTGGTGGTGGATTGCTTCTTCTTGGTTTATTCTCTACTCATGCCTCATTCAAGAGAATGAGACTCTTCTTATTGGTTTAGTTTTTTTTTCATTACTTAGCAGGAACAACTTAACATTAGAAGTTAAAACTTTTCTTAGATCATATTTATGAGTGCAAGGTTATTGATAATTCTGAGAGCATTTAAAATGAATATATTCACTCTTTGAGGGAGTTCCCCTCATGGCTCAGTGCTTAACGAATCCGACTAGGAACCATGAGATTGCGGGTTTGATCCCTGGCCTTGCTCAGTGGGTTAAGGATCTGGCATTACCATGAACTGTGGTGTAGGTTGCAGACACGGCTTGGATCCCGCATTGCTGTGGCTGTGGCGAAGGCCAGCAGCTACAGCTCCTGTTAGACATCTAGCTTGGGAATCTCCATATGCCGCAGGTGTGACCCTAGATAAGGCAAAAAGATAAAAAAATAAATAAAGGAATAAAATAAAATGAATATATTCACTCTTTGAAATCTAGATATAATTATCCTGAATTTGTTTGACTTACAGAAAAGGAAATCATAAAATATTTTATGATTTAAAATATAGAAGGTACTTTACCTTTCTTTGTGCTTTCTTGTTGGATAATCAGAGACAGTTAAGAAGTCTCTTCTTTACCAAGGCCCCAGAACTTGAGGTTTAGCTCATATGGAGTGATTTTCTGCTATTAACAGCAGCCTTTGTCTTCATCCTTGATATATAATCATTCATTACTGTTGTTAGTAGAGGTAATACAATTATTTTACTAATATAAAATAATATAATACAATAATATAATTGGTGCTAAGATATTTATGTGATGATTATAATTTTTGTAATTAGTAATGGTAATATGTATACCACTAATATTATATAATATTAATATATATTACTATACCATTCAATATTACATGTATGATTGTATAGTGGTGTATTATTTACCACTATCACACCTAGTATTTTATTGTATATGCTACCGGCTGGATACATACTGCAATAAACTCTCTAATACATTATTAATTAAAATTTAAACAATGATTATCTCAGTGCTCTTTAGATTAGTAGCCAATAGTCTTATTGTAGAAAAATTTAGAAAAAGAAATGTACCTTTAATAGTCTGGAAAAGTAAATTGATAAAGTCATGATAAGTTAAGGTGATCAATAATTTTTAATTTTAACTGATATTTGGGCAACTATCAAATGCTTTTATAAACTAAATGATGGCTATTAACATGCAATTTATGCTTTATTTTCTTAATTCTACCCTATGTAGTATATAATCTTTAATTATCATGTAAAATAAAATTTTAAATGTGATAGTTTCTTTTCTTTTTTCAGTTTTACCTGTGGCAAATAGAAGTTCCCAGGCTAGGGGCAGAATCAGAACTGCAACTGCAGGCCTGCCTCACAGCCACAGCAATACTGAATCAGCTTACAGCAACACCAGATCCTTAACCCACTGAACAGCACCAGTGATGGAATTCGCATCCTCCCTGACTGACACTATGTCAGGTTCATAACTTGCTAAGCCACAATAGGAATTTCCAAATTTGATAATTTTTGAAGCGGGTGCTGTTTAGATGAGGGAGTACTCACCTAACCGATTTTTCCATTTCTGTGTGAACACAGCTTATTGAAATGATAAATGTACAAAAAATCTTGTATATTTTCCACTTTTTTTTTTTTGGTCTTTTTAGGACTTTAGGGCTGCACTTGTGGCATATGGAGGTTCCCAGTCTAGGGGCTTAATCTGAGCTGGAGCCTCTGGCCTACACTACATCCACAGCAATGCAGGATCCAAGCCGGATCCTTAACCCACTGAGTAAGGCCAGGGGTAGATTGTGAGTCTTCATGGATACTAGTCAGATTTGTTTCCACTGAGCCATGATGGGAACTCCTATATTTTTCAGTTATACTATAATGGTAGAATGGAATCATTCCTTTATCCTGAAAAGCTCAATATGTTTGAAGTTATAACTGTTTACTAGTTTATTTTATCTAAAGTTTCAGAGGCATATTCCATTTTATTGGTATTAACAACTCTATGAGCTCATAGTTTTCCCAAAGTGATATTTAAATGAAAACAAAAATGCTACAGCTTCACAATTCTTCTTTTACATATTAGAGTAACTAGATGTAACTAGTGTATTAAATATTTTAACAGATATTAAGAACATTAATGACTTGGTATTGTATGTATTCAAAGTGTTTATTGTCAGTATTTTGTTTTGTAGAGATGACAGTTGCAATGCATATTTTGTAGCAATCTTTTCCACTTTGATTAATGCTTGATAATTATTTGATCTGATATTTCCAATTGCTTTATTTCTTTCTCATTGCTTTTCAATTTCTTAAGTTTCTTTTATGATGAAAAAGTTTAACTTGGAACTGATAATTTATTATTTTCTTTAATGATTCATTGACATTTTGTGTGGATTTTTAGAGTTTTTGCAAATTGAAACATTAAAAAATTTCTTAATGTTTGTTCACTTTAAGTTAATGCTCAATTATATGTGTTTTATATATGTTCAAAATGCATTATACACACAAGGATAGCTAGATATTTTCTCCCTGAATATTTACATATCTTATAATCATATGAAAATAACCATGATAATAAGCAGTGATGGCATTATTCTGGAAACTTACTTAACCAAATATTTTAAAACTAATTTTGATTTTTGTTACCCTTGAGTGTCATTAACACATGCTGTGAGTTTTGAATATATAAAAGATCTTAAGTAAATATTTTTTAATAATTACATGCAGGTTGAGCATTTATTTATTTACCAAGAAATCTTGTACAGTTTTTGAACATTTATTGTATTGTCAGCAAAAATAATTTTTCTACAGTGAGACATTTAATAATATAAACCTACATATTGTGGCTAGAGCCAGCAGAGTCTGAGTACAGTTTATCTTCCCTAGCCCTCGTATATATTTTCCTGGATGAGTACGTCTCACAAACTGGAAAAGCCTTATTCTTTACCAGTGTGCATTTATAAGGCATTTTGCCTCCACTGTATGCCAGAAGACAACGAAACATTTCTATAACTTCTTAAATAATTAAATTAAATAGCACTTTGTGAACATTTCTTCATCTCCCTCAGGCCTAGCTACTTTGCTTTCTACGATTATATTGCATTAAAAAAAATATCTTAGAGCAATTGTTATATGATGTGAAACTATATGAAAACTATAATGAGTACTCATTGGATGAGGATACTATTTAATTTTTGTATATATTTTCAGTAATTATCACAAAGCATAATATATACTTGGTGTTCAATAAATATTTGTTGAATAAATGAATAAACTATTCAGTGAAAGAAATAGGAATAGAAGTAATAACGTTGGTCAATGGATATGAGCTAAAGTATTACTAACTGGAGAAATAAGTTGAGGTATTTCTGGACAATACAAGTGAAAACTAGCACAGGATTCACGTGATTATTTAACTCCTTAAGAAAGTTAGGAGTTCCCATTGTGTGCAGTGGAAATGAATATGACTGGTATCCATGAGGATGTGGGTTTGATCCCTGGCCTCGCTCAGTGGTCAGGGATCTGGTGTTGTTGTGAGCTGTGGTGTTGGTTGCAGACTCAGCTAGGCTCTTGCATTGTTGTGCTGTAGCCAGCAACTGTATCTCTGATCTGACCCCTAGCCTGGGAATTTCCATATGCCCAGGTACGGCCCTAAAAAGCAAAAAAAAAAAAAAAAACCCACTATATTATTATACATAATTATAATTATACTATTGTATGTGTTGTATGTGTATTATATAATATAGAATATACTATTAAATAAAAGATATTTAGACCCTATATTTTTTTCTCAGAATCACTTATGTTAAAGTTTAAAATGAAAACACTAGAGCATGCATTATATTGTCCTCTGTTTAGAGCAAAATGCTTTTAATTCAGCTGTATTCCTAATTTTAAGGATATAAAGGGAAATATTAACATTGAGTATTTAGAATTTTCTGTAGAAGATTTTTGAGAAAACAAGAGCAATTATAAGAAGCCAGAACATGAGGGAATAGGTAAACATTTTATTTGTCAATTTTATTCAATGTGCATTAAAAACTCTTCCATCTGCTTGTGGCTGTAAATGTCCCCTGGATACTGTAAGCTCAATGTTATTACCTAGTAATCTGGTATCACTTGCTTCGGCTAATTGGTAATATCTCATATGTATTCAAAGCACACTGCAGTGTATACACTGGTATTGGTTGACACATAACAGACACGTTTTAAATATTTGGCAGCAAAAAAAAATGAGTAAATTAATTACAAAATTTTCTGCTTTTTACAAATAACATTGCAGTGTATGCATTTAGAAATGATATACCACATCCTCTTACCCGTACTCTTTTCTTTTAATGTTAAACTATAAAGATTTACGTTTTGGTATTGACCAAGATATCCTTAATATTCCCCTCAGCTTAACTAGACTTTATGTTTCTTCCTGACAATAGACCCTCTGACCTCCCTTTTCTTAGAGCATATACTTTAGAAAAGCGTGTAATTGTAAATTCCTTTTCTGCCTTTCTGTGTAAAATTTTTCCCAGCCTCTTGAAAAATTTTCATCCTAGGAATGTCTTTATCATGAATTTGGGAGCTAGTGCTTTAATTACCAAGGATAGGGACTCTGTCTCCCAGTCTTTAGGGGAAGATAGGTGCCTATTTTATACAAGTACAAATTAGCAGAGATGGTCTTCTCACATTGACTATCATCCCCTCTAATGTCCTCCAGAATTTTTCCACTAGCTTACATCAGTACTTGAAAACTCTCTGTCATTTTTTTTGATTGAGTTCAATCTTTTTTCTTATTACATTAAATCTTATTACAATAGTTTTGACCCTACTGCAATATTCTTGAATAGTCTCCCTTGCCATTTTCAACAAGTATTCAGTACAATTTCTCTTTGAAACTATAGAAATTGAATATAAGTTACAAGTGTATCTGTATTAGTCATCCTAACAATGAACCACATTTAAAAAAAAGTGTAGTTGATGAAGTCATGGTTACTATGGTTGCTTAGCCCAGTCTTCAATTTTTTTTTCTTTTTTAGGGGCAGGCAGTAGACACCTGTGATGATTAATTTCTTTGTGTGTCTACTTGACTAGGCCATGGGATGCCTAGATACTTGGTTAAATTTTATTCTGGATATGTACATCTATGAGGATATTTCAGAATGAGGTTAACATTTGACTGGGTAAACTGAGTAAAGCAGATTGCCCTACCTAGTATAGGCAGACCTCATCTAATAGGTTGAAGACTTGAATAGAACCAAAAGACTGAGTAGAGGAAATTCCTACTGCCTAACTGGCTGAAACACTGGTATTCTCCTGCTTTTGTCTCAACCCGAAACATTGTTTCTTCTTGTCTCTTACACCTGTTGGTTCTCAGACTGGGACTTACATCACCAGTTTTTCTGATTTTAAGGTCTTCAGAATGTAACTGGAATTAGGTGATAAACTCTCCTGGGTCTTCAACTTGGCTGCAGGTAGTGGGACTTAGCCTCTGTAATCAAATCACTCAAATAATTGTAGGCCAATTCCTTATAGTAAATAAATATCTCACTCACTCCTGTTGGTTCTGTTACTCCTTAGAACACTGACTAATACAGCCCTACAGTGAGTTTGGTTTAGGTGATGGGACAAAGCATCTGTTTATACTAGTAGAAACACTCGTGAAGGTTCAGATAAGTATTAATCTTTTATTTTTTGCAGGTTTCTGTCAGGGAATAGATGAATGTCATAACTAGAAAAGTATCCAAATTCTCCCCAAACTCTAATGAAAGATTCAATGTAACACAGTAATGACTTCAGGATAATTTTAACATCAGGCCAGCATGAGTCCCTGCTTTCCCTCCCAACCCCTTTGTACTGGTCAATCCATATTTCTCCCTTTTCCTTTACTGTATATTATTTTCCTCTTTCTCATGGTGTAATATATTTCTCTTTTATAATTGTCCATGAAACAGAATCGTCACTGGGTAGGTATGCTGTTTTTGAGTCTCACCTCTAAAATTTATAGTGTTTGATATCTGGCATTGTTTTAAATTTCCTTGAGTGCTGAAATTGTTTAATTTATTCAATGTGATATTTTCACATTTTTTCTTATAAAATTTCTGTATTGTGCTAAATAGCCCATGTATAAGTTATCTTTTTGTGAAGAATAAGAATTGTATTATGTTGTGATGATACTGTATCAATTTTCAGATATAAGAAATTTTTAATTGGTCAGAACTTTAATCTGTATATTAGAATGACAAGTTTCTTATGGTGAGGAACCGTGTGTCCCCCCAGTAGCCAGGACTTTAGGAATGCTGCTCAAGAATGGGTCCTGTAGGTCATGAAAGGCCAGAGGACCAAGTTCTAACCCTAAGCAGAGAGCTGTGACATTGTGCCAAGACTGTCTGAACATATGTTCTAATTTGACTTTCATATGACCAAGTTATATCCATTTTTTATCCAATAGCTGTAATGTTGACAACCTGGAACTTAGGAGTTCACAATATTTTTAAGTAAAATGGCTAGGAATTTTGTAAACTGGAGGTACTCAGTAGTTTTCTTCAGATCCTCTTTGAAAGTCTCAAAATCTAATTAACATGAGAATCGGAATTATGGATTTTAAAATATTATTGTTATGGAAATTCACTAACTTGATGTCAATGTAATTCTACAAACTATGTCATCTCTAGTTGACTGTATAACTTTAATAGTTTCAGATAATTAAAATCATTCAGTCAAAAAATAATTTCTTCATATAATTTCATTTTTAAAAAAATTCAAACTATATTGCCTCTAGAGTATTCTGTGCCTGAATCATGCATTTTTTTTTTTTTTTGGTCATACTGGGTGATCCCTCTTTACTTTATTTTTACTTTAAAAAAATAATGTACAGTTAATTTACAATGCTGTGCCAATTTCTTCTGTACCTCAAAGTGACCCAGTCATATATATATGTGTGTGTATTTATAAACATATATATGTATGTGTGTATATATATATGTGTGTGTGTGTGTATGTATATATATATATATATACATACACACACACACACACACACACACACACACACATATATATATATATATACACATTCTTTTCTCATATTATCTTCCATCATGTTCTATCCCAAGAGATTGGATATAGTTCCCTGTGCTATATAGTAGGACCTCATTGCTTATCCATTCTGAATAGTTTGCATATACTAATGCCAATCTTCCAGTACGTCCCATCCCATCCCATCCCTCCCCCCTTGGCAACCACGAGTCTATTCTACATGTCGGTGAATTTATTTCTGTCCTGTAGTTAGATTCATTGTGTCATCTTTTAGATTCTACATGTTAAGTGATATCGTATGATATTTTTCTTTCTCTTTCTGACTTACTTCACTTAGTATGATGATCTCTAGTTGCATCCATGTTGCTGCAAATGACACTATTCAATTCTTTTTTTACCGCTGAATAGTATTCTGTTGTAGGTATACTGAATGATACTCATTTATCAAGGTAAATGAATTTGTTTATCAAGCTAATTTGAATTTAACATCATTAGTTGAAGGGATGAAGTATAGACTACACTATAGTTCTCTGTGATTCTTTGAGTTCCTTGAGAGATATTTCCATGCCTAATAGGATATATATATATATATTCTTTTCAACTGAGAATAGTAGATTTAAACTATTTGCATCTATGAAGGAGACATCACAGGAGATAGGTCTGCAAATGTTGTTTAGTCCTTTTTTACTCTAGAGACAAAAGTAATTATATTTGTAAAAATCTTGGGAGTAGAAGGGAAGGTGACAGTATGTTTTACACTTGTAAATTCCTATGAATCATCTTTCAGTTTTCCTTACTCTGATAACCAGCCAAAGCAGGTAGAAATTGGAGCTCAAGAATTCAATTACCTTTCCTGCTGAATTTTGGTAACAGTTCTGAAATATATGATGGTAATGATATAAAAAAAAAATGAATGTTGCTGAGGGAGTTGCTTGATTCTGGCCCAAATGGTTGAAAAATTCTCTATGACCCACATTTTAGATTGAAAACTAAATGAAAGGGGAGGTTTAATTTAAAAAGTTACATTCATTGTATTGGTCTCCTTAATATTTCCTGCACTAAATTCAACTGCCAGTTACAAAATTAGATTTACCTACTCCCTCCTTTTGTCCCAATTCAGGATGTTCTGTGTTAAAATATAGAAAAAATATTTCAAGCTCAGAAGACTCTTGGTACTTCTTTCATCTTTGTTCTAAAGAAAAAGTTGACTATGCTATTTTAATTAGACAATAATGACTGAGACATAAGACATTTCCTGAAAATGAATAGATTTTGGAAAGTGTTGATGCCTTAGGCTAAGACAACAGCTACTATGCTCCCGCTAAAACACAGGTTGTTTAATAAGTATTGCATTTCTGAAATAAAATTAAAACAAATTATATAATCCAAATATTTTTATTCCTTGTCATATCTTAATTGCCAAAAACAAAGTACATTTTCATCAAGGAAAAATAAACCTACTTTCATACAGTATTCCTTTTCATATCCATTCTTTAGCTATGGTTTTCTACTGTATTCTTCAATTTCAGAGAAAATGTATTTGTAGCCATCCTTAAACCACATATTGAAGAATCTAGAAAGACCTTTGGAGAAAGGAATCCATAAAGGCCCCTAGAGTAGAATTAGAATCTTTGCCAGGTGTTTACATCAGTTTGGATAGAATTCCTCTGTGGGTTGCAATAATCTCTTCTATAGAGGTTTAGGCAAATAAGAGGTTTATTTTTCTTCAATGAGAGTAGTCTGGAACTGGGTATTCCAGAAAAAGAGCGATCTAAAACTTCCATGAAAGAACCAAGAGATTTCTTTCTTTTTGCTCCATCATCCTTTATCAACTGCTATGCTAAAGATATAACACATTCCAGGCCATAAGAAGTGATGAAAGAAAATATGACACTTATGTACTTCTACTTATGGCTTATTGAAAGAAAGATGCTGATATCTGCCCCACTTAGCAGCATAGGCAAATATATTTTAGTTTTCCAGACAATGGAGTAGGTAAGAACAAGAGAAAGGAATTTGAATCTGTGTTGAGTGACCCAATATATATTAGCTGCAATAATTCAAATCTTTGACTATATAGAATCACTCAAAATTGGAAAGGGAGTGGTATTGCTTTCTTAGTCTTTTCTTAGGCTTCTGTAATAAAAATACCATAGACTAGGCTGCTTAAACACAAACGTTTATTCCTCACAGTTCTAGTGGGTGGAAATTCCAGGATCAAGGCACTGGAAGATCTGTGGTCTGGCGAGGTTTGGTTCCTGGCTTGCAAACAGCAATTTCCTACTGTATCCTCATAATGGCAGAGCAGGGGCAGTGCAGAGGAGGAGGGAACAGACGAGGGGTCAGGAGAGAGAGAGAGAAAACTCTCTTCTGTCTTATTGTAAGGGTACTAATTCTATCATGAGACCGCCACCGTCATGACTTAATTACCTCCCAAAAACCCCCACCTCCAAATACCATCACAATGGGAATTAGGGTTTCAGTGTGTAACTAAGGGACAACCATGTAGTCCACAACATTCCATCTCAGGATATCTAAAATTCATGTCCTTCACCCAACCTAATACCCCCTAAACTCTAAGTTCATTCCAGTATCAACTCTAAAATCAATGAAATAGTACTCAGCCATTAAAAGGAAAGAAATAACGGCATTTGCAGCAGCATGGATGGACCTATAAAGTATCACACTAAGTGAAGTCAGTCAGACAATGAGACACCAACATCAAATGCTATCCCTTACATGTAGAATCTAAAAAAAGGACACAATGACCTTCTTTGCAGAACAGATACTTACTCACAGACTTTGAAAAACTTATGGTTTCCAAATGAGACAGGTTGAGGGGTGGGGGGATGCACTGAGGGTTTGGAATGGAAATGCTACAAAATTTGGTTTTGATGATTGTTTTACAATTATAAATGTAATAAAATTCATTGAGTAATTAAAAAATAAAGTGGAAATGCTACAGAATTTGGTTTTGATGATTGTCTTACAATTATAAATGTAATAAAATTAATTGAGTAATTAAAAATTAAAGTCCAAAGTCTCACCTAAATATCACTGATTTTATCTCTTTTTTCTTAGATAGCCTGGCTAGAGGCTTATAGATTTTATAGATCTTTTCAAAAAACCAACTTTTGGTTTTGTTGATTTTTCTCTACTGATTTCCTATCTCCATTTCACTGATTTCTATTGTAATTCTTATTATGTCTTTTGTTTTACTTACTTTGAATATACTTTGTTCTTTTTCTAGTTTCCTAAGGCAGAAACTTAGATTATTGGGGTTTTAGTTCTTTCTTCTCTTCCAGTATGTACATTCTCTTGATGTACTGCTTTCTCTGAATCCCACAAATTTTGATGAATTGTGTTTTTATTTAGTTTAAAATACTTTCAAATTTCTCTTGAGATTTTTTTTCTTTGATCCATATGTATTCGGAAGTATCATATTTAATCACTTTATTTTGGATTTATATAGTTACCTTCCTGTTATTGATTTCTAGTTCATTATACTGTAGTCTAAGAGCCAACATTTAAATTTATGAAAGTATGTTTTGTGACCCAGAATGTAATCTATCTTGGTGAATGTACCTTGAGAGCTCTCCAAAAATGCATATTCTGTGGTTGCTGGATGAAGTATTCAATTATATCCAGCTTATTGATGGTGTTGATGTTGTTGTTGAGTTCAACCAGGTCTTCACTGATTTTCTGCCTGATGAATCTGTTCATTTCTGAGAGAGGGTAGTTGAAGTCTTCAACTATGATGATATATTCATCTGTTTCTCTTTTCAGGTCTATCTATTTTTGCTTCACATAGTCTGGTACTCTCTTAGTCACATACATTAAGTATAGTTATATCTTCTTCGAGAATTGACTCCTCTATCATTATGTAATACTCTTCATTATCTCTAGTAACTTTCCTTACTTTTAAGTCTTCTGTGTCTGAAGTTAAAATATCTGTTCCTGACTTCTTTTGATTAGTGTCATGTATGTTAACCTTCTCCTATATACTCATAATCTATATGTGTCATTATATTTTAAATTTTTTTAGGTAATGTATAGTGAGTCAACTCAGACAATCTCTGTCATTTAATTGGTGCATTTAGGCTATTGACATTCAAACTTATTATTGATATAGTTGGGTTAATATCTACTGTATTCGTTACTGTGTTTATTTTTTTTACCCTTGTTCTTTGTTCCTCATATTGTTTTCTACTCTTTCTGCCTTCTGTGACTGCCGTTGAACATTTTGTATCAATCCATTTTCTATTCTTAGTGTTGCAAGTTTAGTTAAGCTTCTCCATGATATTGCTTCCTTAGCATCCATTTTGCTTGGCTAGGCAGCCTACAATGATTCTAAACTGACACTAGCCACTCATCCAAGTGCAAACTCTATCTAGCAGCTGCAGAGTCACAAGTAAATGTAAATTCCTGATGTGAATTCCCCAACAGCCCTTGTGATCAAGTCTCCTCTGCCTCACAATATTATACTCTTACGCACCTCTTAGATAAGACTTCTATGGACCTTATCAAAATATCACTCTTTTTGTTTGAATTGACTTAGTGTGGGAATCCTAAGTCACTCCACTCACATACCCGAATAAAGGCATATGCCTCTGGTCTGTCTCTCCCTTTATATGCATGCTGTCCTGACCATTCTGTATGGTCCCTCAAGATATGCCAGATACTTTCTCCAAGAGCTATAAGCAATAAATTTCTGCATTTTATTTTCTCTTCCTAAACGTGGTAAACCATGTTTCACCATCTAGTGCTCTGTACACCAGTTAATGAGTGTTAATTTGACAGCTTTCTAACACCTAGAACATCAGTTCTTTTTCCCCTTCTTTATAGTGGTTTCCCTAAAGCTTTCAATATTCATTTACAACTAATCCAAGTCCATTTTTAAATTATATGGTACAATTTTATAGGTAGTATGAATACATTATAATAATGAAATTCTTTTAATTCGTCTTTCACTCCTTATAGAATAGCTGTCATTCATCTTACTTGTAAATGTGTATATACATTTGTAATATAAAATCAAATACTTTGTTGCTATTCCTTTGAACAGACTATTATCTCTTAGCTCAATTAAGAATAAGAAAAATAAAAAATTTATTTCACTTTTGCTTAGTCCGTCCTTGATGTTCTTCCTTTCTCTACGTAGATCTGAGTTTCTGACCTACATAATTTTCCTTGTCTCTAAAGAACTTTTTAAAATCATTTATTTCAAGGCAAGTTGAATGGAAATACTTTTTGTTTGTCTGAGAAAGTGTTAATTTCCTCACTTTGGAAGAATAGTTTTGCAAAGTGTACAATTCTAAGAGAAGTCAGGCATAATTCTTATTTTTCTTCCCCTGTAAGATTTTTTTTCCTCAAACTTTATTCAGGATGTTTTTCTTTGTCTTTGGTTTCCTATAATGTGAAATAAAATGCCTATATGTAGCTTTATTGGAATTTATTCGTCTTGGTATTCTCCCAGCTTCTATGATCTATAGCTTAGTGCCTGGCATTAATTTGAGAAAATTCTCCATTATTGTTTCAAATATTTCTTCCATTCCTTTCTCTCTTTCGTCTCCTTCTGGTATTCCCATTAGGTATATGTTATACCTGTCAGTTGTCTCATAGTTCTTGGGTATTCTGTTCTGTGTGTTTTATTTTTGCTGTCTTTGCTTTTCAATTTTTGAGGATTTTATTTGTATATTCCCAGCCTGTCTAGTCCGTCAATAAGCCCATCAAATGTATTCTTTTTTATTATAGTGTTACTATCTAGCATTTATTTTTGTTTTTCCTTAGGATTCTATTTGTTTACATTATCCATCTGTTCTTTTATTTTTCTTTCCTTTATCCATTAGATCCCTTAGTATATTAATCACAGGTATTTTAAATTCCTGGTCTGATAATTCTGACATCTCTGCTATGTATGGTTCTGTCTCTTCGAATTGTGTTTTGATATACTTTGTAAATTTTTTTTGTCTTTTGTCTTTTTAGGGCTGCACCCATGGTATATGGAGGTTCCCAGGCTATGCGTCTAATTGAATCTGTTGCTGCTGGCCTACGCCAGAGCCACGGCAACGCCAGATCCGAGCTGTGTCTGCAAACTACAGCACAGCTCATGGCAACACTGGATCCTTAACCCACTGAGCGAGGCCAGGGATGGAACCTACAACCTCATGATTCCTAGTCGGATTTGTTTCCACTGCACTGTGCCATGATGGGAACTCCTATAATTTTTTTCTTAGTAGCTGGATATTATACATTAAGTAAATGGCACTGCTATACGTAGGTATTAATTATGTGGTGGTGAGGTGTGAGTATAGGGGACTTAGCCTATAGTTCTAAGTTTAGATCTGTCTTTTAGTAAGACAGTGCCTCTGACCTGTGAACATCAAAAATTTTTCTCAGTTTCTTCTCCCCACTTAGGTGAAACAGAATTAGTATGGGTTGGATTTGAGTATTTTCCTTCTGCCAGGTGGGATGTCGGAGCCAGCTGGAGTTTGATGTTTCCTTTCCTGAGGTCAGGCAGACTCTGATAATTCCTCAGTAGATTAGGCTCTGGTTAATTAGTTTCTGCTGATGGAAGGCCTTGTTAAGAACAGAGCTCTTGAGCATATTCCGAAAAGTTTTCTTTTTCTCTCTCCTTCAGGAAGCAAGAAGGAATTTTTCTCTGACATTTACTGTGGGAATCTAGATGAATCTCATGGTATTTTGCAGACCCTCCTCCATTACTGAGTTCTTTGGAATTAATTCTCAGAGTTGTCTGCACTCATCAATTTGTCAGTTATGGTTTAGGTTTTTCCACTCCAGCCCTGGTTCCCATGGCTATTTCTGCTCGTCAATCTCTGCTCCAGAAAGCCTTGATTCCCTTTACTTATCTCTGTCTTGCCAATATTGAGGACAGATGTGTGCCCTGTGCTCTCCCTTTTCGTATGGATCCAAGAAAGGTTGTTGATTTTTCAAATCTGTTCAGCTTTTTACTTGTTAGGACAGCATGGCAACTTAAAAGTTCCTTAATATATGGAACTAGAAACCAAAATTTCCACACTTTTTAATTAGAAAATTATTTCAGGGATTTCCTATGGGTCAGTGGAAATGAACCCGACTATCCATGAGGATGCAGGTTCAATCCCTGGCCCTAATCAGTGGGTTAAGGATCTATCATTACAGTGAACTGTTGTATAGGCTGCAGATGCAGTTTGGATCCCACCTTGCTGTGGCTGTGGCATAGGCTGGCAGTTGCAGCTCTAATTTGATCCCTAGCCACGGAACTTCTATATGCCGCACCTATGGCCCTAAAAAAAGAAAAAAAAGTTTTTATATTTGCAGACAAGTTTTCTTCTTGAGTATCTTCTTTTTAAGGTCCTTAAAACCTGTTGCAACTTTGTTTGAAATTAAATTGAATTTATGGAATTCTACCAAAATATTGAGATTTCCATCCAAGAACATGGTCTACATCTTGATTTATTCATATGCCCTTACCATGATGAGAACTGAAGAGCCCTCTATTGATAGATACAGCATGACTTATTCAATGGATAAATGTTTGATATTGCTATTCAAGTTCTCTTGACTTCTGGGAGTCAAATACCTATAACTGTATAAAATGTCACATTCTTAGCTCACCCTTTATGACCACTGGGTCATTGAACTCACTTTAAGTTCTTTTTGTGCCCTTGCCTTTCAAGATCTTCTACAAGATTTTTCTTGAAGAGTTTCTCATAAACTCATTATCCAGTCTATACCCTGGAAAAGTCTAAAAATTTATCTTGAATAAACTCTTATTGAGCAAAAGGCACCGTTACAAATCAGTTTTTAGAGATAATACAACTTTTTGATCTATATAAATTAATCTTGGGTTTGCGTGTGTGTGTGAGTGTATGTATTATAAATGTAAATAACATATACACATCTTCATATATGCATATAGGAATACATATTTTTAAATATAGTTTTATGTAATTTACGTAGATCTTAATTTTAGCAGTTAAAATTTCTCTTGATCTGGTACTTTGATTTTCATTCTATATCAGTCAGAAGCTTTTAGAGTTGGTCATGCTCAGTGATGAGCTCTCAGAGGTTTTCTGTGTGGCTTGATAGTTTTTACCTCTTTGTAGATTCTTCCAGTAAGACAATGTGAAGAAGTCCAGATTACATATGAAAATCTCTTAATTAGTTAAGCAACTTATTTCACTATTAAACTATAAACTTTGTAAGGTCATGATGTGTCTAAATCAAATATTTATATTACAGAGTGCCTTGATGCCTAGTGTAGATTTTTGTGATTGGCAGGTGTATGTCTTTATCTAAGACATTAAAGACAATTATCATCTGACAACTTTGGATTTTCTCATTTAACTTTTTCAATACAATGCTAAGGTAAGTACTATTATCTCTATTTTACATAGAGTGAAAATGAAGTTCTAAAAGGTAAGAAACTTGCTAAAGTTCTTAGAATTAAATGATTGCGGACCTGTAATCTAGGCGATTTGTTGTCAAAAGTTCACCTGTAAACCAACAGCCCCATCTTCAGAGTGTCTGTTACTGAGTCTAAGGCAAGTTTAGTCTTGCCTATTTGTGCTTCTTGCCAGATTCCCTCGTGTTGTGGAGTAAATATTCTGGTCAGGTACTTAGGAGACCTGGGGCCAAAGCGAGTTCTGCTGCTAATGAACAGCAGACCTGACCATTGTTTTCTTACTTCTCCTAATAGGAGCTTTTTATATAAAATATTTTGTGATGTATCATTTGAGTAGTGTTGATGGTAGGCAAAATGATGCCCCCGTACCACACCACACCACACACACACACACACACACACACATGCAGACACAAAGATGACTATGTCCTAATTCACAGAACCTGTGTATATGTTTTAAGTGGAAAATGGGAATTAAGGTTGCTGATAAAATTAAGGTGTTGCTAGTCAACTGACCCTGAGATGGGGAGAGCAGTCTAGTTCATCCAGGTGGGACCAATGTAGACAGGAGTCTTCATAAAGGGGAGAGAGAGAGGGAGGAGCAGGAAAGTCAGTACCGGGTGAGAGAAAGCTGCCAGGAGCCAAGAAATTCAGACAGCGTCTAAAAGCTAGGAAAGGTAAGGTAGCAGTTGTTCTTCTATTGCCTCCAAAAGGAACTCAGGCCTGGAGCTTGATTTTTAGCCTAGTGTGACCCTTTTCAGATTTCTGGTCTCTGGAATTATGGTTTAAGACACCAAGTTTGCAGAAATTTGTTACAGCAGCAATAGGAAAGGAAAACAATTATCATTATAAATCTGTAATGTAGTATCCTTTCCCTATTTGATAGATACATAAATGAGGCTCAGAATTTAAAAGGATACTGTTTAGGAAATTAACTCAGGTGTTAGGACTCCAAATCCAATGCATTTTTTATTCTAAAATGAGGAAGTTGGATGACATTCTCTCTAAGGTTGTTCAGGCTCTAACAGTTAGTGATTTAAAGTGTCAAATAGAATCTCAGACTAAAATGTGAGGCTTTTTGGCTGTATATCTCCTCTGTTCTCAGGAGTTTCTCAAGCAAAAAGGTTTTGGCATATTTTTGCTGCATAGCAAAATATGTGGGGTTTTGTTTTGTTTAGTTTTATTTCAAATATAAGCCTTGTAGCCTTTGCTCCTAGCTCCAGAATTTAGCTGCTTGGGCTCTTTCACATACATCACTAAAGTAGCTTTCTCCATCTGTGCTGTTAGGGATTTACTGACAGTTCACCAGATCGACTTTCTGCTGACAGAAACTGATTTTTGCTTGACCTATTTCTTGAAGGAAATTTGCCTTTTCAACAATTCAAAACATTGTGAACAAGTAGGCTTAAATTTGGCATCTTTTTTTGGAAATACATTGCCTTGGTATCTTATACATATGGTAACTAGTACATGCATTTTATGTATCGATATAAGTTCATTTAAAGTGTTTGCTTTCACTTCTAAATGCCAATTTTAAGTGCCAGTGTTTTCTTTTCAAAATATTATTTAATAGGTTTAGAGACAAGTGTTTAGAAATATAGTTTATAATCCCACTGATCAGATGATTTTCTGTTGACCTTTCAGAAAAAAAAAAGAGTAATCTATGCACATACTTAGAGAATATAAGCAGAATGGGATGATGTAAGATGAAAAAAGGATGTCTACATGACTACTCGGGTCTATGTGAATATCTATTAAATTTGATAAAATGTAATCAATCACTTTCTATAACAGTGTCACATATTTGTATAGTATAATATGTATCCAAACAAGGGGAATAAAATTCTGCAGGGAATGCTCTTACCTGATCTGTTATTCCAAAAAACCTGACTATCATTTGGGATCTATTTTGCATAGGATTTAGGAAGTGGTTTTAAAATTTTCATTCAATGATATTTAACCCAAAATGTTATAAATAAAGCCATAGATAAACTTGAGAATGACTCCGAAAGGAGTGAATGTAATGCACAATTATTGTTTGTAGAGAAAATAAACTGCAAATGTTATTTTAATTTCCCATCTTTTCTTAGTAAATATTGATGAAATTCTTTGCCAGGGTAGTTAAGGGACTTGTTTTAGTGTATTTTCTCTTTTCATCTATTGTCAAAGTCCTACTTTGTTTACTGATCTCTTGGATGTCTCCTGCATTTGGCAGCAAAATAATTGCTTCCATGTGCCAAGACTCTAATTTTTCATTGCAGAGAATTACTGGCTCTTTAGTCATAAATTGTCTATAGTTTCAATTTGACATAAAATCTACTTTAGATGAACCCTAATTTGTCACATGTATACTAGTTTCCAAGATCGGAGAGCTCTCTACATCCACATATCTGTTGTGACTGTACCTGCTGGCTTTCCAGTGACAAAACATGATGTTGTCTTTGCAACAAAGCCATAACAATCTGACTTGGGAAGAAAAGTTCTTCGTTGTTGTCTAAGGGAAAAACATCCACTTAATTACAAAAATCAAAGTAAAAATAAAAGTAGTATGTCAAATTTTGTGTACTAGTCTTAAAAACCTCTACTGGTTGTAATACTTCAAGTGCTTTTTGGTCATCTTGGTTCTGGTCTGTTTTTTAAGCTCTTGAGGACTTTTGTCAGACAGTTTGGTGCCAGGATGGGTAAGAACATTAAAGAATGTCCTTTCCATTAAGGAGCTCTTATATTCATCAGGACACCAGAATATGCATGAAAGGTTAAATATTAGAATAGGATTAAATAAAAAATGTATGTGTATAAGTAATACACAGAAGTCTGTTTTAATCATTCATTGAAATGCTTAATAAACAATTGTGAAAAAAAAACCTTTGATATGTAGGAACTATGAATCATTTGAATCCATGAAGTACTACATATTGAACATTATTATATCAGGAACTTTACATGTGTGAACATTATAAATGATCACAAATATGCTATGGTGTATTACTATTTTTCCTATTTTATAGATAAGGAAAATAAAGAAGTTAAATAACATGTTGAATACTGTATGGCTAGAAGGTCATATATGGAAATATAACTGGGACTTTTGATGCCAAAGAATAAATATATAAAGTTGATAGCAATATTTTATAATGTACAAACACTTCTGAAGCTTATTTGCTACTCAAAGATAGACTATTGTATTTTTAGAAGTACCTTCTCCTAGAGCAATAATAGAATTCCAAATGGTCTCCAACCAAGTAACTTAGATATGAAAGAGAAACAGTGCTATAAGCAGATCAAAACTTAAATTGTGAAAAATCAAAAGTGTGTATATAAGCACAAGCCATCAATTTTTGCATTAATTCTTTAGCTCTTAAAATGTTTTCAAAAGATTCCTTTTTCCTGGAGTCAAAATGTCTGCCAAGTAATCATTTGTTCATCTATAGTCATTTGTTAATAATTGAAAGGAACTATATGTGCTGAGGCTTAATTCTGGTTGAAATTATTATGTGCTTTTGTATAAGGTTGTAAATTGCCATTCAATCAAATAAATTATTCTTAACATTTATTTGTGAAGGAAATGTGGCACAAACTCTTAATTAACTCTTCATCCAATGTGAGAACATTATGTTCTAAAATCAACAAATTGGACCCCAAAAAAGTCCATGTTGAAAGATTTATAACATGAATAAAAATAAAAAATGTTTATTTAGATTTTAAAAGTTTTATAGAGATAATGATTTTTAAGAAGGCATTTTAGATGAATACGTTAAATTGGCTTAAAAGGCTTAAATTTTGAGTATCTCTTATGATACCTTCTTATATACAAAGCTGATTTAACTGTCATGTATACAAATAACCTGTGTGCATGTGCACATGTGTGAATATACATACATATGTAACCTTGGCCTGGTGAATTACCAATTTTTACAATTTAGATTACCTTAAAATGTATTTCTTCATGTGTTTACCAATGTTTCAATTGTTGGGAAAAGAAGGATTTCTTTGGATACATATTTATGATGGTTGACAATTATTTTATAACTTTGTTTTGTCAGTGATGTGTAGTGAAGTAAAGGATTTTCAGTGGGCATGTAATATAAATGTGAAATTAGGTAAGATTATTCAGTCTTTGAGTAACGGGAGGGAACCAAGGTTAAGTCTGTGATCTGTCCAGACTTAATTGACTGGATGGCATTTTACATTTACAGCATTTCATTTATTCTATGTTACATTTTTAGTTCACATTTTTCACTTCTAAAATGAGGGTGTATCATATAATTGACAACATTTTACAATTATTGACGAGAAATCAGTTACATGTAGTTTGCAGTACTGTGCCTGCAGGGACTTGGTCATAAATGTTTGTTTCCAAATCAGTTGAGTATATACATTGTGCTACTCTAAATTTTGAATTTGACATTTAAATGTCAAATAATTTAAAGGTAATTTGAGAAAAGAAATGAGTAGAGTTGCATGAAAACCTGCATGATAAATTATAGTAAGATTAAAAATTATTAAAATGTGTCGACTTGGAAATCATACTTAGAAACTAAGCTCTGGTCCTAGGTATTGCCTACTGCTAATTGTGTGCCATTATCTTTATCCAGCAGTGAGGTAGCTGACTGACATTATATGCAATGCATTTATTTGCTTGTATGTTCAACGCTAGGGTCATATAAAATAGTTTCAGAATTGTTAACCCATGCACGGTGAGAAACAAATGTACCTACTGACAACATTATTACTATACACTACATTTTACTTTCACTTTACAATTAAAACATTGTTTTTAAAAGTTAGTTCAGCTGTTAACTATCTCTTCGGAGAGATTCAAAGAATGATAAGGAATCAATCTCCCATTGCTTATTTAGAAATGGAGAAAGGGTAACTGAAGGAATACAAACTGCCTCTACAATCTAAAATCAACTCTGGCTGATATCCAGGAAGGAAATGGGAACCTAAATTCAAAAATCCTCCTAGATGAAGTTAAAAGTAGACTTTCTTAAAACTTCCAGTAAGAATAGCAGCTCTGCCAACATCTTGATTTCAACCTGTGAAACATGGAGTAGAGAAGATGATTTGAGTCAGCTTGGATTTCTTACCTATAAAAAAGTGAGATGATAAACTTTTGTTTTAGGTCAATAGGGTTTTAGTAATATTTTATAGCAGAAATAGAAAATGCATACAGTATCCTACCCAATAATTCATAACCTCTATAATTAGAAAAGAACAGACAAAAACCAAATACCCAATCTTTACTCTTCAAGGTGTCAAGGGCATGGAAGACAATGTGGACAGAGGACTTTAATTGAAAAAGATTACAGTGACAATGGCAACTCCATGAAATGTGAGTTTCTGGATTTGATCTGAAACAGAAGAGACATTCATGAAAAAACGTGGAATTCAAAAAGGTTGTAGTTTGGTTGGTAGTACTTTATAGTAATAATTTCTAATTTTTCAGAATTATACTGTAGTTATGTGCCATTAATTTTGGGAAGAGCTGGGTGGAATTACATGGAAATACTCAGTGCTACTTTGAAACTGACTTCTAAGCCTAAAATAGCTTTAAAATAAATTATGGAAATGAGGGTCATCATCTTGGAAGGAAATCTTGGAGACAATAGATGAACAGTCTGAGAAATGCTGCCCAGGTTTTTTATGGCAGAAAATGTGTAGGGAAATGCACATTGACAATGACAAGTAAAAAATAACTTGAAAGAATTGGATGCTGAATATGAAGTTGATTTAAAAACAACCAACTTGCTTAGCTCTTTATGTTTATGTATATAAAATGATAGACATTAAATATTTATGACTAAATTACTTAAAAAAAACCCTTTAAATATAACATAAATGTACAGGGAGTTCCCACTGTGGCACAGAATAAATGAACCCAACTAGTATCCTTGAGAATGTAGGTTCAATCCCTGGCCTCGATCATTTCATTAAATATCTGGTGTTGCCAGGAGCTGTGGTGTAGTTTGCAGATGAGGCTGGGATCTTGCGTTGCTGTGGCCCTGGTATAGGCTGGCAGCTGTAGCTCCGATTCGACCCCTAGCTGGGGAACTTCCACATGCTGTGAGTGTAGCCCTTAAAAAATAAAAGAAAAAGAAGTGTTCAGAAAGCACGTCATAGCTTAATTAGCTTCATGTACTGTGGTACAGTGGAATGAGGGCAACTGATGGTATTTAGGTGAAATACATCTTTGTATCACTTAACGCTTTAACCAAACATCCAAGGAATTCAATTCGTCACTTCTACTTACAAAGGAAGAAACTAAAGTTCAGGGATATTAATTGGCCCAAACTCATAGTATTAATAAAGGGCATAGCTAAAATTTAAAGCATCTCTTCAGACTAAAGAGCCTGTATTGTTTCTGCAGTGTATGCTACAGGGCAAAAGATTATGCAACAGGGCAGAAACTTGGCCCTGGACTCAGAATATTACAGTTCTAATTCTTTAGGTTGGCATACATAACACGTAGCATATTCAGTAGTAACTAATTCTATAAATTCTGTAATCAAGCTTAATTTAAAGGGTGAAATAGTGAAATTTAAAATATTACTACATGACAATTTACTCATTTAGATATTAATTGCATTCTGAGAAATAAAGTTTTCTTTAGATCAAATAAGAGTGGAACATGCAGTATTTTGAATGATTTTTAATTGTATTAAAATGATAAATTTTAGTCTATTAGAGTTAGTAAAGACCAGGGTGACAGAGATGAATATTCTCCTTAGAAGCTTCTATAAGCTCTAACAGTGAAATACATAAAAGCAAATGAACAAATGTAAAGTATGAGATATCATTATGGGCTTTTTAAAGGCACTTGTTAATTTTTAAGAAAGACTCATAGAAGAGCAAACAAAGAGTTTAATTTCTAGGCCATAATCCATCCTGTATGTCATAGCAGTCAAAACATTTTCTGTTTACTTCACAGTTTTCCTAGATTGAAACATTTTAGAATTGATACTTACTTTCAACACTCTGTGTCTTGAAAATTGTATTTAAATAACCACAAAGCTGAATAAGAATAAGAAAAAAAAAGACATGGAAATTCTCAGTTTAGAGAATTTTCCACATGCACATGCTTTTCTGATATTTTTGAAATCAGGTTGCTCATATGAGTCAAACTAATTTGGATTCTTTATCCATGTTGCCAGAAAGAAGATACTTTAAAAAAGATTCTTATGCTTGGTATTTTCAAGGTAATAATCTGTTTATTCAAGGTATTAAAAAAAACCTATATAAACTTAAAACCACTTTAGATTTTATTGCACAGAAGTAATCATTAATATTAAACATTTCAGATATAGATTTTTTTATATATGAAACTAACCGGTTATGAAGATAATATTTAGAGATATATTTTTATTTAAAATGTATTTTCATCTGTATTATTTAAATAAAGTTCCTTAATTTTTCTTTCGGTAGAAAAAACAGAAGTAAAATGTTAGTAACTTCTCATCTCCTTACAAATCTTCACAAAATTAAATATTAAAAAACCTCTCTACTTACTTTAGGTTAAGTTGTCTTTGTCTAGGTTCCTACGGTAGAAATTTAGATGATGATTTTTATAATGTTCTTATTTGCTAATATACTAATACTATAAATTTCTCTGTAAGCATCGCTTTCTCAGCATCCTGCAAATTATGATGTTCTGTATCCATTTTCATTTAGTTCAAAATACCTTTGAATTTATCTTGAGACTTCTTCTTTGACCCACGTGCTATTTAGAAGTATGTTGTTTAATCTCCATATGTTCGAGGAATTTCCAGTTTTCATTCTGTTATTGACTTTTAGTTTAAATTCATTGTAATCTGAGAGCAGGTGTTGTATGATATCTATTCTTTAAAATGTGTTAAAGTATGTTTTGTGGTTCAGAATGTGCTCCGTTTGAGTAAATTTTTCATGTGAGCTTGAGAAACATTTTCTACTGAGGTCATCTACAAATCAGTTATATCTAGTTGATTGAAAGTGTTAAGTTCAGTTACGTTCTTAATGATTTTCTGCCTGCTGAATATGTTCATTTCTGTGAGAGAAAGTCTCTAAGTGTAATAGCAGATTCATCTATTTCTCCTTGGAGTTCTATCAGTTTTTGCCTCACATGGTTTGATACTATTGTTAGGTGCATACATGTTAAGAATTGTTATGTATTCTTGGAGAATTGACCCCTTTATCATTATGTAATGCCCTTTTTTATCAATGATAACTTCCTTTGAAGTCTTCCCTGTTGGAAATTAATATAGCTACTCCTGCTTTCTTTTAATTACTGCTAGCCTGGTACATTACTCTTTATCTGTTTAATTTATCTGTATCTTTACATTTAGTTTGAGTTCCTTATAGGTAACCATAGACTTGGAAGACTTTGATTTAATTTTAAAATCTTAAAACTAGAGGTGTTGGAAGTATTTTGAGGTTGAAAATATTTTGTTGTTGGAAATATGAACTAATTGGAGAGTTGAAGAATAAGAATTAGAGTTGAAATCAATGAAATTGAAAACATGAAATCAATACAGAAAACCAGTGAAACAAAAAAATGATTCTCTGAAAAGATCAATAAAGTCAATAAGCCTCTAGCCAGGCTAAGAAAAAAAAAGTGAAGATAAAAAATATTAGTATCAGAAATAGAAGAGGGGATGTCACTACAGACCCCATGGATGTTAAAAGCATAATAAAGGAATTCTATGAACAACTCTATGCCCACACATTTTATAGCCTAGATAAAAAATGTTTCACCCACTTGAAAGAAAAAAACTTGCCAAAATTACTCTTACAAAACTAAACGTGCTATTATCAAACAATCCAGCAACTGCACTCTTTGGTACTTAGAGGAGTTGAAAAGCTATGTCTGCGTAAAAACTGCACATATATGTTTATTATTTCTATTCATACTTGCAAACTTAGAATCAACCAAGATGCCTTCCAGTAGGTGAATGGATAAACTATGGTTCATTCAGACAACTGGATACTATTCAGCACTAGAAAGAAATGAGCTGCCAAGTCATGAAAAAACAGAACCTTGAATGCACATCACTAAATTAAAGAATAATCTGAAAAAGCTATACACTCTATGCTTCCAGCTATATAACATTCCGGGAAAGGCAAAAATATGGAGACAATAAAAAGATTAGTGTTTTGCAGAACATAGGTATTGGAGTCAGAGGTAAATAGGTGGACATGTCATTATACATTTGTCCAAAGTGATAGAATGCATGAGTATCTTTAAGGTTTATCTCCCAGTCTGTGAGGCTTACGTGTCTTACAGAGGCTTCCAGCAGGCTAGCCGTTTCTTGTTCATCTACCCTGTTGAGCAAAATAACAATTTGATGTTCTGCAGAGTGTTTGAACCCTCTAAGTTGCTTCAAACATTTTTGACAGAGAATGGGGAAGGTGACCTGGCGGGGGCCAAAACTAAACATATTGTTGTCTCTTGATACTAGTTCTGATTGAAATTAAAAAATTCATTGCCCCAATTTAAAAAAAAAATACATAAAACAAAAGCTATCTAATGTTAAAAATATTATGCAATAAATTGAGATTGCAAACATAAGCATTTTATAAACATTTAATTTTAGGCATCAATGATTAACTCACTACTTGAAAGAAGCAGGAGAAATTTACACTGGTATTATCTGTGCTCTCCCATTGTTGCGATTATTGATTTATTTATTAGGTTAAGTTTTTATTAGGCTTACGATATTTATAATCTGTTGTATAACTATAATTCACACAACTTTTGAGTAGAAGCATTTAAGTGGTTTTGGTGTTGACCACCAAATTTTTACCATGGCTGCCTCATTTTGTGTGTTTATTTTGATATATTCCTTAATAAATCATTTTTTGTTAAATGTTGTTTTCCCAGAAGAGCTTATGAGTAATAGAGATGCTGAGATATTATAAACACTATGCTTTGTCCACTTGAATACCTACATTTTTCTTTCTTCTGTTGTTCTATATTTACATCAGAATAAGTCTAGCTATTTAACATTTTCTACTTAAGTTACCTGGAACTCAGTGTGGCCTGTCCATTTGCAATTTCATGTCTTTCATTTTAAGCATATTTTCCCTTTTGTCCACTATTTTTTCTGCTGTTAATCTTCTTCTACTTTCTGTTTGTATTCATTATGATCAATTCAATTCTTGTTAATAATTGCTTTTCAATTGTAGTGATGTCTATTTCATTCCTTGCTGTATTTAGTATTATGTGATAACATTATTTTACTCTTTAATGTGTTTCTTTTGTTTCCTATTTTTATCTCATTCAGCTACTTTATCCCCTCATATTTTAGTTCTTATTTACCAAATTTATATTCCTATAAAAATTGTTCTGGCGCAAGACGCTTGTGGCAAATTGTGTTTGTGTATATGGTTGTGTGTCTGTCTGTGTGTGGTCTTTCCTAGCCTGTGTTATTCACTTGGCTTTTGCATTCTATATTTTCTTCTTTCCTGATAGTTTTTCCTATGTCTAAGGAGAGAAATTACACTCAATTTTTAATGTATAAGATTAATTACTAGAAAAACTGATTGTCCCAATTCTGAATCATGAGGGGACTCTAGAGAATTTTGTCTAGGCTTTTTCTGTTTTAATAATTTATTTAACACTTTGGAATATTCCATAATATTCTAAATTGGCATGTTAAACAGTACCTGGATCCAATCATGATCTGAAAGTTTCATGTAGAAAATTCAGCATGTGATCATCATCGCTATTATATTTATTTGAGCTGTATTTTATTACATCAGTAGTCATTCTTTAGCCATAAAAAAAGGTATGAAATTATAAAGTGAAATAAAGGGTAAAATTTTAGTCAAAGGATACACATATAATTTATGATGGTAAAGAAATTTGTGGATAATTATACTATTTTTTCTTATTTTCAAATTTTAAATATAGTATAAATCACTATCACTAGTGATTTATGCTATATCATTAGCAGCATGATTAGAGGGGATTATATATTCTGTGTTTCAGTGTATTTTTTTCTTATTAATTTGGGAACTATAAACTTCATTTCTATATAAAATACCTTTAAAAGTAGATTGGGAAGCAAGCATCTGTTCTTTCTTCTATTGTATGACACTTATGTATTACCTTCTAGGAACAATAGTCACTGGTACCACTTCAAAAATTGAAGCTTTAGTTTTAATTGAGTTAAATATCATAATTAAATTCTCAGTTTAATTATGGAAAAATAGCACCATTGTGAAGAATTTAATTTTTTATTTTATATTAAATATCTGTTTGACAACAATTCCATTCCTGGGTATATATCCAAAGAAAATGAAAACACTAATTCAAAAGAAAACATGCACCCCAATGTTCATAGAAACATTATTTATAATAAGAAAGATGTGGAAGCAACCTAAGTGTCCACCAACACATGAATGGATAAAAATATGCAATGTATATAATAAAATATTACTCAGTCATAAAAATACTCAAAATTTGTTATTTGCAGCAACATATAGGGTATTATTCTTAGTGAAATGTCAGACACAGAAAGACAAATGCTGTACGTTATCACTCGTGAAATTTAAAAAAAGATGAATTTAACAAAACAAACAGACTCACAGATATAGAGCACAGACTTGTGGTTATCAATGGGGAAAGAGAAGTGGGTAGAGGCAAGTTATAAGGCTCGGGAATTAAGAGGTACAAACTACTATGTGTAAAGTAAGTTACAAGGATATACTGTATAGCACAGGGAATATAGCCATTATCTTGTAATAATTTTAAATGGAGTATAATCTACAAAAATACTGAATCATTAGCTTGTACAACTGAAACTAACATAATATTGTAAATCAACTGTACTTCGATTTTAAAAATCTATTTTAAATAAAAACATAACTTAATTGTGCTTTTGCTTAAAAACGTCCAATGCAAAAGTTGGCAATAATTTTGGAGGTGGTTTCATTTTTACATTTAAAGAGTTGGTTTTCAATTACTTCCCGACATTCAGTGGGTACTTAAGAGTTTCTTGTTGAGGCTGCTTGCTAAGCCTCTGAACTTCATGTGCCTTGAAGTTGTTATAGATGAATCTGATTAGACCATGTTGCTATTAACTGACAGCATGATTATGGTTCCTGGAAGTCCAAGGTTGTCTGTCTTTGGTTTTATATCCATATTTATTTAACCACAGATTCTTCCTTGTGGCCATTCGCAACCAGCTGAACTCTAAGGCCATGACTGCTTTTCTGTAGTAGTTGATAATTAGACTTATTCTATAAGTTGCTAGAGGATTTAAAAAAAATAGGTTCATACTCTTTTCTTTGAATGTTTTAACTGATTGATTTGCTAATATTATACATCCTCATTTAATTTCAGTTTTACAAATGGCAAACTAGAAATTGTAGCATAGGGGAAGACGTATGAAGAAAGTTAATATTGAAAGTTAAGGAGATTGAAAGTTTTTCCGAACAGAGAGTCTATGAAATAGATCCCATATTCCTTCTATAGTTGGAGTTTATTACAAAACTAAGCCTGCAAGAAAAAGCTGACATTGTGAACAGAAAAAACACTCAGCTGGGCAGCTCAGAAGAACCATCAGCCCAAACTTCCCCCTTGACAGCAATATGTCCACCCTGGGTTAGAATACAGCTGAATTGCTTGTGCATCTTGTCTCCTTCTGTCTGGGTCAATTTATTCTCTTTATGAGAATGGGGGAAAATTATCCAAAACACATTGTCTCCAGCTTATGTTATTAATCCACATTAGCCAATGTGCACAAGCCTATTAGGAGAAAGGCAGGTTAGCAGAGCCTGCCAGAGAAGGACTCCTGAGTATGCTCCCTTAGGTTTAACTTAGCACTTAATCAAACAGTTCTTCTGCCAAAGAAGTAAATTGGAAGATGATAAACTTGACATTGGAAGCCTTTTTTCCTGCCTCAAAACAAGTATCACACATTTGTCTTCCATTATGGTACAACTTCAGGTTTGTTCTGTGTGGTCAGTCTCAATACCCTTCTTCAATAAAAGCTGTAGAAAGAGACTTTCCCACAAAGGGATGTTGTTCCTATATTGTTGTTGGTGGTGGTAGTTAGAGTTTTGTCCTGTTTCTAAATATAGAATTTGCTATATCTCTTAGGTTATGACTATCACAATGGAAGCAGCATAAGTCAGCCAGGGATTATCTATAGTAACCAAGAACAAAAATCTGTTATTTCTTCAGCACACCACAAGGTTTCTTTGCATGTTACTTATTTCCAAGAAAATGGTAGGCTGTCATGAGCAGATCTGAGTTCCAGTGGGAGTTCTAGGGGCATGACAGTGATTTTAAATTTAATTTACCCAATTTGAAATTATGTCTAATGCCCTTTATACCCAAAGAGCTTTTTAACTGCAAACCTTGTTTCGTTCATAGAATCTGCCCAGTTGAGACTGATATTAATGGCTCATATTACTGAATTTCTCCCACAATATTATTTCTTCCAAATTGTATGGTAAGACCTTTTAGGCATTCTCCTTTTCCAGCTGTATACAGTCCTCTGTAGTTGACAGCTTCCCCTCTCCTTAGATAGTTTGGCATAAGATGCCCATCAGCTTTCTAAGCACAAGAAATTACTCATTTATGCTGACTCTTCAATATGACACGTGGGGCCTATTCAAATATGGTAGTGTTATTGAAAGTTCAGCTATAGAACTTAATCTCCAAAAATCTAATGGTTTTCTTTTCCCTCATGACACAGACTGTGGGATTATTTTTCAAAACAGATGTTCCTCTCCCAATGGCACATGTCAGAAAGTGGATCTAATGCAAAGATCCTGAACTCCTCTGATCATTCTAAATTCTATTTTTGATGAAAGTAACTTAAAATATTCAATGTCTTCATTGCAGAAACATAAACTTTCTGCTAGAAATAGGGATTTAGCAACCTACTGATTGCTATTATGTGAGTAGGTATATTATGACTTGCTGGGCAAATTATAGACCATCTCTTTTTTGTTCCTCAATCACAGCAAAATTGTATTTTAGCACTTATATTCCTTTTGTCATGATGCAAGCACATTGTCAGGTGTCTGTTTTAATTTTAGTATTTCTCACTGATATATTATCTATATCTGTTAACTGAAATCATAGGAAATCTGAATACTAGAACCACAGTAAATCCTCTCTCAATAGATAAGTATTCTTAGATGGTAACATTATTTTTCAAGGGATTACTCTGATTAAATTGTCTTATAAAATTAACTAAAGATAGTTAAAATGTTAGTTGATGGGAGGGTTCTTAGTATCACCTAAAAGTTGATAGCTGACATCTAATTGACAGATTTCACTTTTTCCTTGAACTTGATTCTGTTTCCCTGAAATATTAATAAACTCACCAGGATGATAGAAAAATGAAATTGGATGAGTAATTTTCTAGCATAATAGGCAATTTCCTTTTGATAGAGGCTTGCCTTCTAGTGTAATGGATCTATCACAGGGAGACTGAAACAGCTGTTTGTTCCATGCCTAGCATTAAGATCTAAAACTAAATATATTATTAATTGCATATCATTAAAGTAATTAAAATTGTATTTCTTTCATAATGGATGTGCATAAAACATCATTGGCGTTCTTATATTAATTCATTTATTTTCTTAGATAATTGCAATAAAGATGACACAAGATTGTAGTTACTTGTTCAGAAACTACCTAACATCTTTAATATACAGAGATGGACCTCACAAAATCCCTTCAGTTTTTTCTCTACTGTGTACATATTTCGTCTTTGGAAATTTAAAAACCCTGGAGTTCCCATTGCGGCACAATGGAAACAAATCTGACTAGTATACCTGAGGATGTGGGTTTGAACCCTGCCTTCTCTCAGTGGGTCCAGGATCCAGCTGCTGCTGTGAGCTGTGGTGTAGGTCATCGATGTGGCTCAGATCTGGTGTTGCTGTGGCTGTGGTGTAGACTGGCAGCTATAGCTCTGATTTGACCCCTGGCCTGGAACTTCCATATGCCTTAAAAGAAAAAATCAAGCCATTTCAGTTTTGCAGCCAATATCAATGGAAAATTTGTTAACAAGTATATTGACTTTATATTTCTCTATGTATAATTCTGTTGCTTGAATTGGAAATAGGAATGTTGGCATAGAAATCTCTGAAGGCAAGAAGATGCTAAATTTCTAACACAAGTTATTTTCTATGTATTTATCTTAATAGAGAAGTTCCTTTGGAAGTCCTTTTTATAAGTAGATGAGTAAATCAGGTATAAGATTCTCTTGAATAAAGTGTTAAATATTATACATTTAAATATTTTACTTTTTATGATCTTTATTTTTTTATGTTATGGTTGATTTACAGTGTTCTGTCAATTTCTACTGTACAGCAAAGTATACATATATATATACATATTATTTTTCTCACATTATCCTCCATCATGTTCCATCACAAGTGACTAGATATAGTTCCTTGTGCTATACAGCAGTATCTAATTGCTTACCCGCTCCAAATGCAATACTTTGCATCTATTAACCCCAAACTCCCTGTCCATCCCACTCCCTTCCCTTCCCCCTTGGCAATCACAAGTCTGTTCTTCCAGTCCATGAGTTTCCTTTCTGTGGAAAGGTTCATTTGTGCCATATATTAGATTTCAGAAATAAGTGATATCACATGGTATTTGCCTTTCACTTCACTCAGTATGAAAGTCTCTTAAATTGAAAAGTGAAAGTTAATTTTATTTTTAATTTTTTTTTATTTTTCCGATATAGCTGGTTTACAGATTTCTGTCAATTTCCCAACTGCACAGCATGGTGACCCAGTCACACACACATATATGGATTCGTCACAAGTGATTGGACATAGTTCCCAGTGCTATACTGCAGGATTTCTTTGCTTTTCCATCCCAAAGGCAATAGTCTACAACTGTTAACCCCAGACTCCCATACCATCCCACTCCCTCCGCCACACTCTTGGCAACCACAAGTCTGTTCTCTAAGTCTGTGATTTTCTTTTCTATAGAAAAGTTCACTTGTACAGTATATTAGATTCCAGATATGTAATATCATATGGTATTTGTCTTTCTCCTTCTGACTTACTTCACTCAGTATGAAGGTCTCTATTTCCATCCATGTTGCTGCAAATGGCATTATTTAATTCTTTTTTATGGCTGAGTAGTATTCCATTGTGTATATATACCATATCTTCCTAATCCAGTCATCTGTCGATGGACATTTGGGTTTTTTCCATGTCTTGGCTATTGTGAATAGTGCTGCAATGAACATTCATGTGCAAGTGTCTTTTTCAAGGAAATTTTTGTCTGGATATATGCCCAAGAGTGGGATTGCTGGGTCATATGGTAGTTCTACATATAGTTTTCTAAGGTACCTCCATACTGTTTTCCATAGTGGCTGCACCAGCTTACATTCCCACCAACAGTGCAGGAAAGTTCCCTTTTCTCCACACCCTCTCAATCATTTGTTGTTTGTGGACTTATTAATGATGACCACCATTCTGACTGGTGTGAGTTGGTATCTAGTGGTATTTTTGATTTGCATTTCTCTAACCATCAGTGATGCTGAGCATTTTTTCATGTGCCTATTGGTCATCTGCACATCTTTGGAGAAATGTCTATTCAGGTCCTTTGCCCATTTTTCAATGGGGTTGTTGGCTTTTTTGCTGTTGAGTTGTATAAGTTGTTTGTATATTTTAGGGATAAAGTCCTTGTCAGTTGCAACATTTGACACTATTTTCTCCCATTCTGTAAGTTGTCTTTTCATTTTCTTTTTGGTTTCCTTTGCTGTGCAAAAGCTTGTCAACTTGATTAGGTCCCATTGGTTTATCTTTGCTTTGATTCCTGTTGCTTTGGGAGACTGACCTGAGCAAACATTTATAAGGTTGATGTCAGAGAATGTTTTGCCAATGTTTTCTTTCAGGAGTTTAGTGATGCCTTGTCTTATATTTAAATCTTTAAGCCATCTTGAATTTATTTTTGTGTATGGTGTAAGAGTGTGTTCTACTTTCATTGATTTGCATGTAGCTGTCCAGGATTCCCAGCAATACTTACTGAAAGGACTGTCTTTTTCCCATTTTATGTTCTTGCCTCCTTTGTCAAAGATCAATTGACTGCAGGCATTTGGGTTTATTTCTGGGATCTCTATTCTGTTCCATTGGTCTGTATGTCTGTTTTGGTACCAGTACCACACTGTATTGTTACTGTGGCCTGTAATATTGCCTGAAGTCTGGGAGAGTTATGCCTCCTGCTTGTTTTTTTCCTCAGAATTGCTTTGGCAATTCTGGGTCTTTTGTGGTTCCATATAAATTTTTGGATTGTTTGTTCTAGTTCTGTGAAGAATGTGATCAGTAATTTGATAGGGATTGCACTGAATTTGTAGATGCTTTGGGTAGTATGGCCATTTTTACAATATTAATGTTTCCAGCCCGTGAGCATGGAATATCTTTCCATTTTTTCTTATCTGATCTCCTTGATTAATGTTTTGTAGTTCTAGTTCTCTGCATATAAGTCTTCTAATCCTTGGTCACGTTTATTCCCAGGTATTTGATATTTTTCGGGTGCTATCTTAAAAGGTAAAGTATTTTGGTATTCTTTTTCTAATATTTCATTGTTAGTATACAGAAATGTGATTGATTTCTGAAGGTTAACCTTATATCCTGCTACTTTGCTGAATTTGTCTATCAGCTCAAATAATTTTGGGGTTGGAGTCCTTGTGGTTTTCTATATATTGTATCATGTCATCCTCATACACTGACAGTTTTACCTCTTCTTTTCCTGTTTGGATGCCTTTTATTTCTTCTGTTTCTCTGATTGCTCTGGCTAGGACCTCCAATACTATGTTGAAATATAGCGGTGAGAGTGGGTATCCTTTTCTTGTTGCAGATTTTAGAGGGAAGGCTTTCAGCCTTTTCCATTGAGTATTATATTTGCAGTGTGTTTGTCATAAATGGCTTTTATATGTTAAGGAATGTTCCCTGTATCCCTACTTTGGTAAGAGTTTTGATCATGAATGGATGTTGGACTTTGTCAAATGCTTTTTCTGCATCTATTGAGATTATCATGTGGTTTTTGACTTTTCTTTTGTAATGTGGTGTATGACGTTGATTGATTTGCATATGTTGAACCATCCTTGTGCACCTGGGATGCATCCCACCTAGTCATGGTGTATGATCTTTTTGATATGTTATTGGATTCGGTTGGCTAAAATTTTGTTGAGAATTTTTGCATCTACATTCATCAGAGATATCGACCTATAGTTTTCTTTTTTCGTGGTGTCTTTTTCTGGTTTGGGAATTAAGGTGATGCTGGCATCAAAGAATGTCTTTGGGAGTGTTCCTTCTTCTTCAACCATTTGGAAAACTTTAAGGAGGATGGGTATGAGTTCCTCTTTGTATGTTTAGTAGAATTCATCTGTGAAGCCATCTGGTCCTGGACTTTTATTTATAGGGAGTGTTTTTATGACATACTCAATTTCATTTCTAGTGATCAGTCTGTTCAGTTGATCTATTTCTTCCTGAGTCAGTTTTGGCAGGGTGTAAGTCTCTAAAAAGTTGTCCATTTCTTCTAGGTTGTCAAATTTGTTTGTGTACAATTGCACATAGTATTCTCTCATGGTTTTTTGTATTTCTGTAATATCCATTGTGACTTCTTTTTCATTTCTTATTTTGTTTATTTGGGTTTTTTCTCTCCTCTTCTTGATGAGTCTTGCCAGAGGTTTGTCAATTTTGTTTACCTTTTCAAAGAACCAGCTCTTAGTTTTATTGATTTTTTATATTGTTTTTTGAATCTCTATTTTATTGATTTCCTCTCTGAGTTTATGATATCATTTGTTCTGTTGACTTTTAGGTTTTTTTTTTTTGTTCTTCTTTTTCTAATTCATTTAGGTGATGGGTTAAGTTGTCAATTTGAGATTTTTCTTCTTTTTTGAGGAAGGTGTGTATTGCTATGTATTTCCCTCTGAGCACTGCTTTTGCGGTATTCCATAACTTTGGAGTGGTTGTGTCTTCATTATCATTTGTCTCAAGGTATTTTTTTAATTTCCTTCTTGATTTCCTCATTGACCCATTGGTTTTTTAGTAGCATGTTGTTTAGTCTCCAGGTAGTGTGTTTTTTCTCATTTCCTTTCTGTGGCTAATTTCTAGTTTCATGCCTTTGTGGTCAGAGAAGATACTTGAAATAATTTCTGTACTCTTAAATTTGTTGAGCTTAGCTTTGTGCCCCAGTATGTGATCTATCCTTGAGAATGTTCCATGTGACTTTGAGAATAAAGTATTTTCTGATATTTTTGGATGTAATGTCCTGAAAATGTCAGTTAGGTCTAACTTTTCTATTGTGTTATTTAGGATCTCTGTTGCCTTACTGATTTTCTGCCTAGAGTATCTGTCCATTGATGTGAGTGAAGTGTTAAAGTCTCTTACTATTATTGTATCCCATCTATTTCTCCTTTTACATCTGATAGTACTTGTTGTAGGTTCTTGGGTTCTCCTATGTTTGGGGCATATATATTGATGGTTGTAATATCCTTTTATTGAATGGATCCTTTTACCATTAAATAGTGTCCTTCTTTGTCTTTCTTTATGGCTTTCATCTTAAAGTCTATTTTGTCTGATATGAGTATTGCAACTCCTGCTTTCCTTTCTTTTCCATTGGCATGAAATATCTTTTCCCATCCCCTCACTTTCAATCTATCTGTATCCTTTGCCCTAAGGTGAGTCTCTTGTAGGCAGCTGATTGTAGGTCTTTGCTTTTTTTATCTAGTCTGCCACTCTGTGTCTTTTGATTGAAGCATTCAGTCCATTGACATTTAATGTTATTATAGTAGATATGTATTATTGCCATTTTAGACCTTGCTTTCCAGTTGATTCTATGTTTCTCTTTTCTTCTTTTCATTTTTTGGTTGGATGCTTTCCATTTATTTTTATGCTTGAGTCTTTCTTTTCAGTATTTGTGGATGTGATGTTCCATTTTGATTTGTGGTTGACCTGTTTTTGAAGTATGTTAACACCTTCTTATATCTGCTTGCTGTAGCCTGATAGCCATAGAGGCTCAAACACATCATTAAATTTTTTTTAAAAGTTAAAAAAAAAAGCCTATATTTTCTTATTTTCCATCCCCATAATTATGATTTGTTTTCATTTTTAAAATTATTTTTTAGTATCTTCATGTTTAGATCTGTATTTCTGGCTTATTTGAATGACTGCTTTCCATTTGTGGTTTCCTCCATTCTATTTCTTACTTTTTTTTTATACGAACTTTTCAGCATTTCTTTTAGAAAGGGTTTAGTATTGCTGTATTCTTTTAGCTTTTGTTTGTTGGAGAAATTCTTTATTTCCCCTTCTATTGTAAATTATAGTCTTGCTGGGTAGAGTATTCTAAGTTGCAGATTTTTTCCTTTAGCACTTTAAATATATCTTGCCACTCCCTTCTGGCCTCTAGTTTTTCTGTAGAGAAATCAGCTGATAGCTTTGTAGGGGATGCCTTATACTTAATGCTTTGCTTTTCTCTTGCTTCATGGAGTATCCTCTCTTTATCTTTAATTCTTGCCATTTTTAACATAGTATGCCTTGGTGTGGGTCTGTTTGGGTTCAACTTGTTTGGGACCCTCTGTGCTTCCTGTATCTTGATGTCAGATTCCTTCAAATTTGGAAAGTTTTCAGACAATTTCTTCAAATATATTTTCAATCCTGTTTTCTTTTTCTTCTCCTTCTGGAATTCCTTTTGTGCTTTATATTATCCCATAGATCTCTTATATTGCTTTCATGTTTTTTTGTTTGGCTTTCTGTCTGCTATCCTGATTGGATGATTTCCATTTTTCTATCTTCCATATCACTAATTTGTTCCTCTGCATTATTCAAACTGCCCTTTATTGCCTTTAGCTCAGTTTGCATCTCTGCAAATGTGTTTCCTAGCTTTTCTTTGCTCCTCCTTATATTTTCTAGTTCCTTTCTGAGGGAATCTCCCTTGCTGTTTGTGTCTTCTCTTAATTCCTTGATATTCAGCTGTAATTCCTCAAGTATTTTCACTGCTTCCCTTCTGAACTCCATTTCTGTCAGACTGCAGTGGTCTCTTTCATTGTTGTCTGCTTTAGATGACTTGTCCTGTTATTTTAACTGGGAATGGTCTGAGATTCTTCATCTTGCTTGTGTTTTTCTATTTCTGTGAGTTTGGGGAAGCCACAATGTAGTATTGTAAAGCTACATCTAGGCAACAGCACCCCTTTGTGTTTTTTTTGGTGGGGTTACTATTTATTTTTGGTATGGGAGTTTGAAATTTGGTGTCTCTTTCTTCAGTGTGGGCAGGCTGTTATCTCCCTAGTTCTCTGTATATTTTCAGGGAGAATGAAGCAATGGGTAGGGCCAGCAGTTGGTGTCTGGTCTCTGAGCTCTCAACCGCAGCAAGTACTTGCAGGAAGTGGCACTGGCTACTGCTAGTTGCAGCACCCTGGGAAGTGGTAATGGGTTCTAGGAAGATCTAACAGGTGTCCAGAGCAATTGACAGTAGCAGCAACAGGATGTGTGAGTTCCAAGGGGAGTGAGAGCCACAATGGCTAGTGTTCAATTGCAAAGCCCTCCTCTAAGGTGACTGGAACCGCAGGTGGTACCTGTTCAGGGACTTCTAGTGGTAGCAGGCCATGATTGTCTCTAGATCCAGTGATAACTGTGGTGGTTTGCCCCCTCCACCTGTAGTCCATGCATGAAGCAACCCATCTCACTTAGCCCACATAGGAGGTGCTATACAGGTTGTTCCTATTTGCAGGGTCCTGGGAAGTGATAGAGATCAGTCATATGGGTATTGCCCAGAGGACTTAGGAGTGGGAGAAATGGGGTTGGTGTGTTCCCAGGAATGCAAGAGCACCCACAAGTGGTATTCAGTCCCAGTGCCCTCCTCTGCAGTGCCCTTGAGGTGACTGGGGCTGCAGGTGGTACCTATTAATAGACCCCTAGTGGTAACATGTCATTCCCCTCTCTGGAGCCAGAGATAACTGTTGTGGTTTGCCTCTGCCTCCTGTAGACCATGCAGGAAGTACCTCATCCTGCTTAGCCCCTACAGGATGTGCTGCACAAGGTGCTCTTAGTTATAGGTTCCTGGGAAGGGACAAGTGTCTAGGCACTGCTGAGAATATTTGGCTGTGGTGGTTGTGCTCTAGGGGAGTGAGAGTGACAGCAGGTGGTGTTCCATCATAATGTCCTTCTCTATGGTGCACTCTGAAGTGGTTGGGGCTGCAGGTGATTTTTGTTCAGGTGTCCCCTGTGGCAGTGGGTCATGCTGTCCTCTGGAGTCAGGGATAACTGTAGTCATTTGCTCCCACCCCCTGCAGGCCACCAGGAAACACCCTGTCCCACCTAGACCACAAAGGAGATGATGCACCAGCTGAACCTAGTTTTATGGACATGGGAGGGGACAGTGAACAAGTGTCTGGGCACTACCCTGAGGGTTTGGCAGTGGCAACTGCTGGGAGGTTGTGTTCCCAGGGGAGTGATAGCAACAGCCTCTGGTGCTTGTGTAGGCCCTGTGTCACACTTAGCCTCTAGATGTCCTTAGCCCATGCTAGAGGTGCCTGGTCACCAGTAGCCTGCATAAGAAGTGCTCAGCCTTTGGTATAGAAGCAAAAGTCTAATGGATGGTTGCACCAGAGATTCCAGACCAATGCGGACAAGCAAACGGCCCCCTTGTTGGGGGGAGCCTGTGCCCCAGGAAGCCTGGTCTGCCACAGTCTAGCAAGCTGCTTCCCATCACGGGTGAATTGTACCCGGAGATGCCTGATCTGTAGCAGTCTAGCAAGGGGCTTCTGGTCGCGCCCCAGGCAGGATGTGTCCAGAAGATGCCAGGGCAACAGTGGTCTACCCAGGTATATCAAGAGTTTCTTGCCACTTGCAATCTAAGACCACCTGTTTGGATTTTACATAGTATGAAAAGCAGGAGATACATTTCTATTTGTTCACAGTATACTAAGTATACAATTTGAAAGGAAATATATCAAACATCACACAAATTTGTCTTAGAATGAAAATAGGGTCAGCTTCTTAAGTAATCTTGTATGGTAATTAAAATTTATTTTCAAATAATTCCAGATTTATAGGAAGTTACACAGTTGAAAGATGCCATGTAATTTTCATCTAGTTTCCACAATGGTTATATCTCATGTAACTATAGTACAATATCAAAAGCTAGGAAACTGACATTGGTACGGTGTGTATATGTGTGTAATTCTATGCCATTTTATCACACGTAAAAATTCCTTTTATCACCACTGCCACTGAGATATGGAAAGATTATATCACCATAAAAATCAACTGGTGTCTTATGATTTTCAGCTAAGTAAACTGTAGCAACATTAAGTATTATTATTAATCTCTTCTATTAGTAATATAATTGTCTTAAATATTTCCTCTAAATACATACTCCATGTACATATGTAAAATCCACATCACTTTTTTTTTTTGGCTTTGAACATCAAATGTAATTTATGAAATTTAAGAGGAAAAGTTTGTTTATTTGTATTTTTCCTTTTATTCTTTTCATATATTCATCCTTACATATCATAATTCTGTGACATTTGCCTAATACTATTAGGAAGAAGTTATTTTTAGGAATATATCCAATCATTCCCAAATAAAGCTTGAGCAGGAAATACCTGTTTTTTATGCTCGTGTTTCTGAGTATGTCAAAGTCTACTTAAGGAAAAAGATCAAGGATACCCTTTAGTAGTGGAACTGGACTTTAGCGTAGTTTAATCACATATAGAAAAAAGAAAAAAATTGGAGAGAGAAAAGTAACATAGAAATCCTTTGTACTAGGGTTAATTTCAATCATGCTATTTGACTTGGACCGATTAACATTTCCATCGTATTATTGACTTCTGTGATAAAACAAATAGTTCAGTTGTTGAAGCTAACATATAAAAATCAGGGTGATAACCAGTTAATTTATTCAATACATCTTATTACCATTTATTTGGTACTTCTCAAATTTTACTTTACTCTGATGGGGTATGTATATTTAGGGGTATGTATTATTCTAGGGTTTAATATAGGATTTTGAGAAATGCATTTTAAGAGTAAGCGATTTATAAGGGATATAGCTAATTTTGAGAAGGAAATATTTCCCCCCTGTGTTACATTATTTTGTGAAAGTTCATCCATCAAGTTAAATAATGAATGCTGTTTCCTTCTGAGAAAAATATTTTTGAGTAGTTCTTATATTCACATAGTTCAAAAATAAAAGTGCATTATGAAGTAAAAGAAAATTGTCTCTCCCACTTTTTCCTGTGTCAGACTAGGTCTAATTGTCTACACCAAAATGATTTATTATTTACTTTTACTTATTACCATTGTTACTTATATCTTCTTACATTTCTATGGAAGTATAAATAGAGATTGTTTTCACTGTTTATACACTAATTTTTTTTAATTGTTGGAGAAGTACATGTATCATATTAAATTCCTTGTAGATAATGTTTATGGTTTCCTGTATTTTTAAAGCTAGGCAAAAAATAGCCTTGTATAAATGTCAAATTATATAATTGATATAGCTATGGATGTATAGGTGAAGTTAAATTTCTGGTAATTTAACTGCAAAGTATGATGAGCAGGCACGTATCACATTATCCTCACATCAGTAATCCATGAGGCCATCCTTGCCACAGCTCTGACAACTGAGTTTGATGTAGGCATTTTCAACCTATTAAAATTTGATTTTTAGCAGAATTTTCTTATTTGATAGGTTTGCTTTTAAAAGGGCTTTTTGATATAGCTTTGATTGGAGTTTTATTTTGTATACATGAGATAATATATTTATATGTGCTGCAAGTATTTTTTACCTAGCTTGTTATTTGTGTTTTGACATTGTTTATAGTGGTTTTGTCCTCTTTTGGAAGTTTTCATTTTTCTTGTAGTTGAATTTCTCAATCTTTGTTTTTGTGGGCTTTGAAATTGAATTATTCTTAAAGTAGATTCTAACATTTCATCTCCTGTTTTTCTCCATAGCAGTTATCACTTTCTAGGAAACTATAATTATATAGTTAAATTATCATAATTGTTGATTATGCATTATGTTTTCCCCATCCTAAATGTCACAAGCACAGGAATTGCATTTCATTGCTCTCTTTCCTTCACTTAGAATAGTGCCTGGCATAGAGTGATTGTTCTATAAATAATTTGTTGAGTGAATGAATAATTTGTTGAATGAAGGAATGTAGGTTTTCTAGATTAGAACTTTACAAAGAATAACTCACTAATAGTATAAAGATTGGATTAGGGTTGGAAGGCCAGTGGAGTATTATTATCCTTTATTTTTGGGTCACCTAGTTGTGAAATAGCTAGAAAATAAATTTTAATTATAGATTAGTATCAGGAGCTAAGAGCCAAGTAATGAGTGTGTCATACCACGAAACATCTATCATAGAAGGAAAAGAAAGATGCATTGTTCAGTCTTTGAGAGATAATCGATTTTGATAAGTTACATATGCAGCATCTTTTTCTGTGCTTTCTAGAGTTCTATTTGAATTACGAGTGTACAGTGGAAGCCATATCAAGGCACTTATTTTCCTTCAGTGGCTTTCTGCTTATGCAAAAATCACCTTATTTAAAATGTTAAAAATGGTGATAACTTGTGGAGAACCTTATAGATTACTGAATTAGTTAAAAAAAAAAAACTGACCTCATGAAAAATTTCCAAAAGAAAATAGAGATGAAATAGAAAAGAGCAACAAAGGATCGTATAGGTTGGCAAGCTGGTATTTTGTGGTCCCTGAAAGGACAGGATTTATTTGTATTTATAAGCATTTGGAAAGAGACAAACTGTATATAATTGAGAATAAAGGCTTAAAAATGAAGTTAAAAGACCTAAAGTTTAATTTGGTATGGGTGGAAGTAAAATACAGATCTTGACTTTCCTTGATGAGAACATGATCAAAGAATATATTTCTTAAAGGGCCAGTTGTAATTTGGAGCTTTCTGTTTGCAATTTGCACTGGAAAAGCTTTGAAGAAACATGATTCCCAAATATAAAGGCAAGGTCCTTGCGGACTTAATTACATTATTATGGCCATCTATAACAGGTAGCCAAATGGGTGGCAATTTTTTTTTATCTTTGCTCTAAACCATTCATGTTCTTAAAAATGGAAATTTAAAGATAATGTTCAAATCTCTTATGTGTGAAGGGTACACATAGCCATGCTAAGGCATTTGCCAATGAAGTGAAAAATTTGTAGCAAAATTAGGTAAGGTGCTATTGTTTGAATTGTGTTCCTCTAAAATTCAGACATCATAAAATCCAGTTTCTCAGAACATGACCTTATTTGAAAATAGGGTCCTTGCAGATTTAAATAGATCAGGATAGTTTATACTGGAGTAAGATAGATGTCTCATCCTATATGACTGCTATTCTTATAAAAAAGGGGATTTGGACAAAGAGGTAGACATGCATATAGAGCAGATGATATAGACAGGCAGGGAAAAGACAGGCATCTACAAGCCAGGAAAGCGTTGAGGAAAATATCGTTATCTCAGTCACGAGCTTCAGAAGGAACAAATCTTATTGACATTTTGATTTCAGACTTCTAGCCTCCAAAATTTGAGAAAATAAATTTCTGTTGATTAAGCCACTCAATTTGTAGTACTTTGTTAGGCCCTTTGTATGGTGTGTGTGAATTAGGGCCACTTAGTTCACACAACAAATTTTCACAAGTTTTAAAGAAATGTGCATTTTCATTAGAGAACAAGTTTCAATTTATCTAGCATAGATCTCCAAAAACCAAACCTTATTTTTAACACAGGTCTTTTTTTTTTTCCTGGGCCATTTTTTATTCTTTTTATGCCTACAAGCAGAGTTCAATTTTTCTGAGGAATATTTAGGTAAAAGCCTTTTTAAGAAAATAGCCACTGGCCGTGCGCTGTTTCTTTCAATCTGTTTCTAGTCTCCTTTAAGAGTCCAGCTATTCCTAATGAACATGACAATTAAGGCATCACAGAGTTACAGGTTTGTGGCATGTAAAATGTATTACTTCTCTGGCTTTGATATCTACAGTTGGTTGACATTAATGACATTTAAACTTTAAATAAAATGATTTCTAGCCAGTTTCTGCAAGCTATAGAAGATTTGGGGAGCTCGGTTCATTTTGCTCTCCCAGGATCATTTCAAATAGAATACTAACCTAGCTTATTGAGGTTAAAGAAGCAAGTTAATCAGTCTGATCTATTTCCTTTAAACATCTTTTCTATTAAAATATTACATATTTATTTCCAAAAGAAATAGCAGAGTTCAATAATAGTATAAGCAGAGGGTTAAAACATAGTGGGAAAGTGGGAAAGCACTCAGTTGTCAAGAAATGATACTTGACAATGTCATTTTGGGCATGAGTACACTTGGGTTTATGACAGACTCTCTCAGTACTTTATAAAAAGTGAATTTCCAAATAAATGTCTGAAGCACTATTCCATATCAAATATCTCTAAGTGCTTCTTTATTTACATATCAAAAGATAGATATCTCACCAGCTATTGTCCTTGGCTCTGCTATATGGGGAAAATAAGCTTTGTGATTTGTAAAGCAAGGTTTTAAGTAACACAGTTCTTGTTTATCATTTTAGGATAAAAATTAACTGGTAACAAGTCTTACAGAAGATCATTGTGTTGCAATGTAATAAATTTTTGTTGAAACTTAATAGTTCATCATAGATATTGATCATTTTGTACTTACCTATTCACCTGTACTACTAGAATGGAAATAATTTGTAACTATTATTTTAAAAAATTAAAATAGTTACCTGATTATTAATCAAGAAAAAAAATACTGGAGATTGGGTTTTACCAGAATTAATATTGTCTAAATTGGAAAATCACTACTACTATAAAAACTTATCTCTAAGTGTTCACATGTCAAATAATTTAATCCCAACTATGACTCTCTAAGAGGAAATACCATTAGGGTTCACTTTTTACACTTGTGAAAACTGAAGCATGTCCAGGTGAGTTGAAGAGAGAAGTAATTTATGTAAAATGTGACATAGTATATATAGTATAAGTAAATAAGTAGGTTTCCTTGATCATTCTGGGGATAGAAATCAGTTTGCCTAAGAAGATAGAAAATTAATTCATAGAGTTGGAAATGTTTGAGTTGAGATTTGACATAGGAGTAAGGATTTCACAAAGGGAGAAAAAAGTTACCAGACAGAAAATACAAGATGACCAAGAATAGCTTATCTGTTCTGTTCATGTCAAGACATTTTGGTGGGAAGAAACAAAAACCTACTCAAACTAGCTCAAATAGGGGAAGCTTATTTTTAAAAGGCACAAAAGTCTCAGGGGAGATTAGCTTTCACAAAGTGTCATGAATCAAGCTATTCTGTCTGCATTTCTCTGTCCGCCTGCCTCTGATTGTCCTCAGAGACTAAACTTCTTGTTCTAAGCCTGTGTCTCTCTCTGTTTTCTCTCATATGACTGATTTGCTCCCGTTATTTTCTGTGGGGGCACATTGCTGAATGGCTTTCTAGCCCCAGAACCTGTGTGACTTCCTAGCAGAGTTCTCCATGGATTACAATGTTTATTCCTCAATATACAAACTATCTTATTGTCCTAACTTGTTTTTTCATACTAGAGTACACTCATTATCTCTAGTCCATTCACTCTTCAGGTTATAAGTGAAGTATGACCTATTCTATTGTCAGTGTCTGTAAACAGATATTGACTAAATCAGTCTATTGACTGATGGGATATCAGCTGGCTCAGTGTGGCAGTAATACATGCATTTGGTACTTAACAGTACAAGAACTAGGGTTATGGAGGTCTTCGTTGTCATGCAGCTGAAGTTGATCTTTGATCTGCAACAAATAAGAGCCTCCAATTTTTCAAAAATTTTGAAGTTACATAGTAATACGAGTCCTTTAGAAATAATACTTCTGGATATATGAAGAAGGAGGAAAAGTCAAGGTACAGGAAGATAGGAAGCACAGTTTTGGTGATCCAGGCTAGTAATAAGGAATAACTAAACTCAAAATGATAGGCACCAATCCCTAGCATTAATGACAAATTCAGAAGAATGTCCTTCTACTTCTGAAATCTTATAAGGATAGAATGTTCTTTTACTGTGTTGAAAATTACTCCACATTTGGGATGAAAGCAAATAACACGGAAAGATGTAAACTAAAATCTATAAATCGGTGAATGTAAAAAGAAGGGGGGAGTAAATATAATATAAGTATAATGGTATGATTCTTACATCAGCTATACTGGTTTGCAAATAGGGAGATGATAGAAGGGACTCCTATCTGTTTTAAAAACTATGAGTGCTCTATCCTCCAAAATAACAAGAGTATCTGAAGTCATGAGCAGGTGCATGGGACATAGAAAGAAGGAACATATGAGTTGGTAGTTCTACGTGCTTGAGAAGATATCCATAGGGTGAAACTGAACTCAGGAATGGGCTGGTATTAGAAAAATGGTCCTTACCTGTTAAAACTACCCCTGATAATTTTGGAGGTATTAAAGAAAAAATCTAACATATTATAGCAGTAACAATAAAATAACCACATATTAAGCACTATTGTATATCAGGTATTATACTAAGTACTTTATTCAGGTTATTACATTTAATCTTCCCAACACTTTCAATATGTATATAATAATAAGAACATTAAGACTAAAAGAAATTAATACCCAAGTTATTAACCTTTTCAGTAAGAAGAGCAGAAAGGCCTTAAACCTGTAGCCTCATGTTGCATTATAATGCCTCCCTGGAATACTGCTGAGAGCTGGCAAGCCCCATCAGAACACGGGTTCACATCATCCTTAAGCTTATAATACTTCAATGGGGACTGGTAGGTATAGGCAGACATAAGCTCAACAATTTAGGACAAAGGAAACATCATTTTAAGATGGCATAGTTTTAGACTTCTGAAAACAGTTTATTTCTTTTCTGAAAATGAAGATTTCTAAAAAATCGGAAATACTTCTGCTTTATTACAAACTATCCAAATGCAGTATCTCTTGATCAACTGAAAAATATGGTAATATTAAATGAGCACAGATCTGAAAGGACTGTGTGAATATTGGAACACATAGCTTAGAATATACATGTAAAAGTGACATTTATAATGTTAGGAATACTAAATGATAGAATGCGTTAAAAGCCTGTGGAAATGATTTTGGAAAGGGATCATGTATGTCTTTTAACTATGTTAAGAATAAAAAGACAGAGAACAGTATCACTTGAACATTTAATATTAACAAATAAATGAAATAACACCGTTATAGAGAAATTTAACCTCTAGTCTAAAAATGTTTATGAAAAATACAGGCTTAAGCAACTCATTGTTAAAAAACACAGAGAAGAAATCATACTTTGTCTAAACTTTATTTCAGAAATAATACTCTATGAGTGGGAGTTCCTGTCGTGGCACAGCGGTTAACAAATCCGACTAGAAACCATGAGGTTGTGGGTTCGATCCCTGGCCTTGCTCATTGGGTTAACAATCAGGCGTTGCCGTGAGCTGTGGTGTAGGTTGCAGACGTGGCTTGGATCTGGTGTGGCTGTGGCTGTGGCTATGGCTGTGGCTGGCAGCTGTAGCTCTGATTAGACCCCTAGCCTGGAACCTCCACATGTCACGGGTACGGCCCTAAAAAGCAAAAAGCAAAAAACAAAAAAACAAAAAATTGATGGTTTCTAAACATAAAAGAAAATGCTTACCTGAAGTCATGATAGATGTACCAACAACGGTCATTCTATGTTCTTTGTTTCCATTTCTTTTCTCATAAAAGAATACTAGTTTTGTTTTGTGAAACCATTCCCACTCAGTTCTTGGTTCATGGTGTTGGAATGGTACTGTCTGGGTTTATCATTCAGAGACTTCTATCCTTGGGCGAGCTGATGATATCACTAGACAATAAGACTGGAACAATCTAGGAAAAGGAAATTGCTTCCTCTGGCACAGCAAACTAAAGGAACACTGAGTTTGTAATTTTTGCTGAAAATTTTATATCATGAGGGAAAATTGCTAAGAATACAACCAGAAAAACAGACTTCTAAGGTGAGAGATGGAGACAGGATTCTAGCAACATGATTTGATTATTTGAAATTTTCAGTTAAAGAATAACATTTTTGCTTTTACCACTTTGAGTTAGTTGGAACTAAAAGGAGTTTTAGTTCTGAAATTACTCCATGGAAGTGGAGTATTAGAATTGAAAAACATAAACTGTGGATTACATTTATTTGCTAAAGAATACAGGATGAGGATTCCCACTAATCTTGCTTGAGAAGATATTGATACCAGTTATACATTTGAAAAAGTTACTTGTACTTACTGCCATGTTCATGCAAATTCACTTACTTAGTTCTCAGATTTTCAGTTCTCTGAGGCTAGGATTTTTGGAAATTCTGTAGGAAAATGACAGTATTTTGCAAAGTGTTGACTTTTTTGTGGCTTTCAATAAATTCCTCTGAGAGAGAGATGAGCTTCTTCTAAACAGTCTATCTGAAAAGAGAAGGAATAAATACAAACTAGTGAAGAGATGTTCTTTGTGCCTGCAGCCAGTGACATGAGGTGGCTGAGGATCTGATAATCCTCAGTTTGACAGGACTGTAAATCTTCATACCCTGCCCCAAGCTAGAAAAAGCGGCTAAGGAAGTAAGAACAAAATGAAGATAATATTTAAAAACTTGAGAAATCAGTGCCCTCCCTCCCCCACATAGCTGTGTTTTTCAATTTCTGATTGACAAGTGTGGAAACTATTCCCATTGAAGAGCATAATCCACTGGGAAGCAACCTTGAATAAAGGATTCTATTATTTCCATTGTTGTGGCAGAACAGTAATAGAGATGGAAGCCATTATACCAAAGGCTGGGGAAGTGGCAGAACACAAAAGCCTTTTGTAAAAGGGAAGGAATCCCTAAATAATGGTAGAGATTCCAGAATTATGACTGGAGCTGTTCTCTGGTTTTGGTTATTAGTCCATCAAGTTTTGGATTCTTGATATATATTGTATCTGTTGAGGTGCTTTAAAATTGATCAGCTAACCACTAATTTCTGAACCATAGAGAAACTTGCCCAGTAAAGACCGAGAGGCATGCTTGTCACTCAGAAATCCCTGTTCGTTCTTGGAGTTATATGCAATTTTACTCTGAGTGAAACTTGCCTCACTGAATCCTTAATGATTTAAGTGATTTTAGTGGATGCATCACAGGCTTAAATTCTCTTTTGTATGTAAAAATAATTTAGATTATCACTTTCTGTAAGCATTGTCTTCTAGGCCTGTAAAGGCACTACTCTAAGTACAGCTATGATCTCTGTTGACTGCCCTGAACTGCCTGAAAAATACTCAATGTAGGATTTATTAATTTATTTTTGTCTTTTTGCCTTTTTTAGGGCCACACTCATGGCATATGGAGTTAAACCCCAGGCTAGGGGTTTAACTGGAGCTATAGCTGCCGGCCTACACCACAGCACCGCAGGATCTGAGCTGCGTCTACAACCTACACCATAGCTCATGGCAATGCCAGATCCTTAACCCACTGAGCAAGGCCAGGAATTGAACCCACAACCTCATGGTTCCTAGTCAGATTCGTTAACCACTGCTCCACGATGGGAACTCCCATGGATTTAGTTACTTATATAGTTTTTAAAAAATCTCATCTTAAGGCAGAAGACTGAAAGAAGGTAAAACAATTTTAAGTGATTGAAAAAATTTCAGAAAAAGAACATCATGTGACACGTTAAAGCTGTATAAAATTCAGATGTTGGTGTCCAAAAGTATTTTCATTGGAACATAAAATCAGATAAAATATACAGGTTTAGCATTATATTTAATAGGGGATAAAGATACTCTGAAACAGTAACTGATCCCTTAGTATTTGTATCTCAAACATTTTCATCTTTATATATTTAAATAATCAAATATGTATCTTCTCCAGAGATGAGAGGCTATTATATTTGGAAATCCTCATATCCTACCACTAAAAATGACCAAAATCTAGGAGAAATTTGACATTTTAGGATCTAAAATAGTTAAGATAATAAAATGAGGATTTAAAAGCCAACCATATATTAATATTTCTATTACACAGCCATAATTTTTAAAAACTTAAAATGATTTTCTGAGAGAGATAAAGTTGTATCCAAATTACTCATTTCATTATTGAAAGAACCAATTAATAGTAAATCTGATCCAAATGAGAATTAGGAGAGTAGGATTACACAGTTTTTAAAAAAAAGTCATCAAAAATTGAGATTGCTGGGTTAGGTACACATATGCTTAATATCCTACAAGGCAATTTATATGTAACCTTTGATTTTTTTTTTTCTTTTATACTAAGTGGAAATATACAAATTACACATAAGTTCACAGAATCAGTGCCCATACTTAATAGGAAATAACTAAGATAAACACAAGCACATTTACCTAGATCAAAGGCAAACTAAGCCTACTGTCCAATCTCCTGTTTTAGTAAAGTTTTTAGCTGTATCCATTAATGTATGCATTGTTTGTGGCTAATTTAATTGGTTATGATATAGACCCATGGCCTGCAAAATCTAAAACACTTTAAGAAAATTTTGCCTATCCTTGCCTTAGATAATCAAATGATATTTAAATAAAGTAACTTTAATTAACAGTAAAAAGCAGTACCCTATTTTGATAATTTTTAAACAATAGTCTTGGTGATAAAAACGTTGTTCTTTTTATGTGTAGGTAAGGGCTGCTTATTTTATACAGGTTTAGCAAGAGTTGACTACACAAGCCTCTATGCACACAGTGTCTGGTAACTAAAGATGCTAGATAATTAAATTTGTTTCAAGAAATTTTCATTTAAAATCTCATGTACTTTTATTATTTTTAATTTAAAAAATTATTTTTAAAAGCTTCCACAGAAGTTCCCATTGTGGCTCAGTGGAAACAGATTTGATTAGTATCCATGAGGATGCAGGTTTGTTTCCTGGCCTCGCTTAGTGGTTTAAGGATTCAGCATTGCCATGAGCTGTGGTGTATGTCACAGATGTGGCTCAGATCCCATGTTGTTGTGGCTGTGGCAAAGGCCAGTGGCTACACTTGTGATTTAACCCCTAGCCTGGAAACCTCCATATACCACAGGTGTGGTCCAAAAAATACAAGCAAACAAATACCTCAACAACATGCTGTTTTGTAAATATGCTAGAAAACCAAGTGAAAGAAATTCTCTCTAAAAGCATTATCTGTGGCTTTGGGTGATTTCTCTTCTTGAGGTCCATCAGATTTTCTAAAGTTCTTGGCCTGTCAGATAGTCATTCCCTCATTACCTGGGAGGCTAGGGACCTGGAATCTGGGTGCCAAACATGTTTCCTTAGTTTAGAAGGTGTTTTTGCCACATGTAAATTACCATGCCTTTTTTAAAAATCAATAATAGCCTTGTTTTAAACTGATTTATTATCAAGCATGATATTCCAGGTATGATCTTGATTATTGCATACTCAACTTGATTAACAATATGCTAGTATAGAGGAAAATTAAATCTTATTGTATTCATATAGGCCACAGTATTATGAAAAATAAGACAGAATAAAAGTCGTCGTTACCAAAATCACTTTTCATTAGAACAAAATTAACATTATTACTTTGTATTCACAGTAGTATTTCTTTGCCATTTTTATTTCTAGTATATACTCAATCATCTGTGTTAATTATACCCTTACCCAAATTAACTAAATTAACTGTATCATCCATCTTAATTATTAATTTTAGCCAAATTAACAACTGTTTCATAGAGAACACTGGGAGTTAGGTAATTGAAAATTGTCTGTTATGCATAAGAATTTCAGCAAAGCATCAAAGCTCATGAACACACCTAATGACCACCTCTAACCACCTACTCATTTTTTCCACCAAAGATATAAGCACTCTGTAACATAGAAAACTAAGTTGCACAACTTTCTGTCTTCTAAACTATACTTTGTGACCTATCTTTCAGAAGTTTATCTTACTTAGGCAATATCAGATATGCAAAGATTATTACCTATTGGTGAATTCGATTGAATATTATCTAAGGCTATAAAATTAAGAATCTTAAATGACTTTAAGCTAACATATTACTGAGGAAAATTCTCAGATATATTGTTTAATTTAGTAAAAACTATACTCTTTCCCCTTTTTTTTCCATCCTAGGAATGATGTAAGAGTAACATTAGCTTAAGTAGTTTAGGAAGTTTGGAATACCTAGTTTTTTATGAAAAAAGGTTAAATCCTTGTATTTTTATATTCAAAGATAATAAAATCAGAGAAAAATTTATTTAGCTGTTTTTTTTTCAATAACAATGAATTTTATTTCAATTATAGGTGTACAAAGATCATCACAAGTCAATGTGATAGATTTTGCATCCCAAACCCACAGGGCATCCCCCACCCCCCCAGATTGTACCACTTGAAAAACCAAGGTTTTCCAAAATCTGTGAGCCATTATCTCTTCTTCAAAGAAGTTCATTGTGTCTCTTTAGCTTCCACATGTAAGCGGTAGCATTGGGTGTTGCTGTCTAATTTTATGACTAGTTTCACTTTGCATGATAATTTCTAGGTCCATCCATGTTGCTGCAAATGCCGTTATTTCATTCCTTTTAATGGCTGAGTAATACTCCATTGTGTGTATGTACCATATCTTCCCTATCCACTCCTCTGTCAATGGGCATTTAGGTTGTTTCCATGACCTGGCTTCTTCCCTCTCTAGCTGCTTTAAATGTAAAGTTAGGTTGTTTATGTGAGCTTTTTCTTGTTTCCTGAGGTAGGCATGTATCACTATATACTTTCCTCTTAGAACTGCCTTTGCTGCATCCCAGATGTTTCGGAGTGTCGTGTCTTTGTTGTCATTTGCTTCTAGGTATTTTTAATTTCCTCTTTGATTTCTTCAGTGATCCATTGGTTGTTTAGTAGTGTGTTGTTTAGTCTCCACGTGTTCATATTTTTTGCCATTATTTTCTTGTTGTTGATTTCCAGTCACATACCATGGTAGTCAGAGAAGATGCTTGAAATGATTTCAATTTTCTTAAAGTTACTGAGGCTTGATTTGTAGCCCAGGATGTGATCACCTTTAGAGAATATTCCATGCACACTTGAGAAGAATGTGTATTCTGTTGCTTTTGGATGGAATGCCCTATAAATATCTACTAAGTATATGCCTTTCCTGGTGAGCCTTGTCATTTGTGGTGTTTTTGTTTCTGGTTGTGGCCTTTTCTTTTCTGACTAGAGAAGTTCCTTTAAGATATGTTGTAAAGCTGGTTTAGTGTTGCAGAAATCTCTTAGCTTTTGCTTCTCTGTAAAGGTTTTGATCTCTCCTTCAAATCTGAATGAGAGCCTTGCAGGGTAAAGCAATCTTGGTTGGAAGTTTTTCCCTTTCATCATATTAAGTATATCATGCCACTCCCTTCTGGACTGTAGAGTTTCAGCTGAAAAATCTGCTGAGAACCTTATTGGGGTTCCCTTGTATGTCATTTGTTTCTTTTCCCTAGCTGCTTTCAAAATTTTCTCTGTCTTTAATTTTGGTCATTTTGATTAATATGTATTTCAGGGTGTTCCTCCTTGGGTTTATTTTATATGGTACTCGTTGCGCTTCCTGAACTTGACTGAGTGGTTCCTTTCCCATATTAGGGAAATTTTCGGCTATTATCTCTCAAATATTTTTTCTGTCCCCTTCTCTCTCTCTTCTCCCTCCAGCACGCCTATAATACGGATGTTGTTGCGTTTAACATTATCCCAGAGTTCTCTGAGACTTTTCTCCCTTCCTTTCAATCTTTTCTCTCTTTTCTCTTTCACTTTAGTGATTTCCACTAATCTGTCTTCCACCTTGCTGATTCGTTCTTCTGCCTCCTGTATTCTACTGTTGGTTACTTCTAATGAATGTTTTATTTCAGTTATTTTATTTTGCATCTCTTCTTGTTTAATTTTTACAGCTTGTATTTCTCTGCTCAGTGTTTCCTGTAAATTATCAATCTTTGCCTCCAGTTTATTTCCAATACTTTCCATCATCTTCAGCATCAACAGTCTAAAGTCTCTTTCTGGGAGGCTGATAATCTCCTCATCACTGAGCTGTTTTTCTGGGCTTTTCTCTTTCTCCCTTATCTGAGTTGTAGTTTTCTGTCTTTTCATTTTTATAGGTTGTTGGTGTGGTGACCTTTTTGCCAACAATAGTGTTGTAGCCTCTCTTAGTTCAGGTGTTTGCCTCCCCTGTGGCTAAAGTTGGTATGGAGGGGGCTTGCTGTAGGCTTCCGGATGGGAGGGAGTGATGCCTGCCCACTGGTAGGTGGGGTTGGTTCTTATCCCTCTGGTGGGTGGGGCTTTGTCTCTGGATGAGATTAGACACTGGCTGTGTGCCTGAGGGGTCTTTAGGCAGCCTGTTTACTAATAAGTGGGGCTGTGATCCCACCTGGATTATTCTTTGGCCTGGGAGGGACCAGATTTTCCTAGAAATGGCCACCTCCAGAGAAATGCAGGCTGATGAATGTTCCCGAGAGCTTCACCTCTAATGCCCTTCCCCCACCACAAGCCACAGTCACCCCTGTTTTCCCAGGAGATCCTCCAAGTATTGCAGTCAGGTTCCACCCAAATTCCTATGGATACTGCTTTGCCCTGGGACCCAGTGCACGTGAAAGTCTGTGTGTGCCTTTCAAGAATGGGGTCTGTGTTTCTCCCAGTCCTTTGGAGCTCCTGCACACAAGCCCCACTGGCCTTTAATACCAGATGCTCGGGGGGCTCTTTCTCCCTGTGCCCGATCCCCAGGTGTGGGGTTTTGACGTGGGGCTCAGAACTCTCAGTCCTGTAGCTGAGTCTCTGTGATGCAGTTACTTTGCAGTCTGTGGGGCTTCCCACCCGGGAGGTATGGGGTTGCTTCTAGCACGTAATCGCCCCTCCTACCTCTTGATGTGGTCTCCTCTTTGTCTTCTGGAGTAGAATATATTTTTTGGAAGTTTACAGTCCATTTGGTTGAAGGCTGCTTGGCATTTGGTTGTAGTTTTGCTCTTTTTTGGGAGAGAAGTTGAGCTCCAGTCCTTCTATTCCGCCATCTTAATCCAATCTCCTATTTAGCTGTTTTTTAATCATATTTTCAAACCACCTGGATGATCTAAGGATTCATCTTGATTGACTGAATTTGAATTCTTATAAGAACTGCTACTTAGGCAGAATTTAATAGAAGAGGGATTTTCTAAAAAGTCTACTGTGTTTATAGTATTAAAACTCCATTAAAAAAAAACATATTCCTGTCAGTTGAGGAGGATATGATGCTTACATAAATCTATGTTAATCTCTTCGAACCAATTAGAACAGAACTGTTTTAAGATTTTATAATCTAATTAATATCTTTCAGAGATAGGAAATATTTCACACTTACTCAATAAAAGGTAAATACCATTATAGCTCCTCAGTCTCAGCAACAGTCAAGATAAAAGAAGCAGAACAACTGTAAACCAAATCTCAAAAGTGTTTATTTTCCTCCTTTCTGATAGTAGAGAAAGATTTTCCTAATTAATATGAGGTCATATCAACAAATCCAAAAACGAAAAAGAGAAAAAAAAAAAATTAGAGAACTATTGAGTGAGTGAAAACACATTTACTTTAACTTATTTCTCCACTCTCTGTATCCAAATCTGTTGCCCTATTGTGGCCATCATGTCCTCCTCCCCTGCCTGTCACTTTGTAACTGAAAGTCAGGTGGTATTGCTAGACTTAAAGCTTCCTTCACATTTTATTTTTCAATCTAAAAAGAAAAGAACAACTTTAGGAACACTGTCCCAAAAGTTATCTAATGTTAGAATGGATTAAATATATGAAAGTTCATTATTTTTTTTAGGGCTACTCCTGTAGCATATGGAAGTTCCCAGGCTAGGGGTTGAATCGGAGCTACACTGCCAGTCTACACCATAGACACAGCAACTTGGGATCTGAGCTACCTCTGCAACCTACACTGCAGCTCACAGCAATGCTAGATCCCCAACCCCCTGAGCGACTCCAGGGATAGAATATGTATCCTCAAGGATACTATTCTGATTCATTTCCACTGGACCACAATTGGAACTTCTCAAGTTCATTTTTTAATAGTTTTGTTATAGAAGTTTTAGGCTCAAAGCAAATTTGAGTGGAAACTACAGAGATTTCTTATTAACCCCCAGCCCCCAATTATGCTTCACTCTTAGTGTTGTACATTCCATGGCTTGGAACAGATGTATAACATGTATTCACAATTATAGTATCATAATAGTAGTTTTACTGCCCTAAAAATACTCCGTCCTTGGCCAGTTTATCCCTACCTGCTTCCTAGTCTCTGGAAACCACCAATCTTTTACTGTCTGTATGTTTTTGACTTTTCAGAATGTCATTATAGTTGGAACGATACAGCTTTTTCTGATTGCCTTCTTTCATTTAGTAATGTGAATTTAAACTGCCTTCATGTCCTTCAATAAGCCTTAAAATGAGCTTGATATCTCATTCTTTTTTAATGATGAATAGTATTTCATTATCTAGACCTACCAAAGTTTATCCATACACCTACCAAAGGGCATTTTGTTTACTTCTAGATTTTGTCAGTTATGAATAAGGCTGCTTTAGACATCTATGTGCAGTTTTTTGTGTGTACATGTTTTGACTCTTTGGGGTAAACATCAAGTAATATGATTGTAGAATACAATGTTAAGAATATTTTTAGTTTTGTAAGAAACAAAGAGTCTTCCAACCTTGTTGTATCATAGCATTTGAGAGTTCCTATTGTCTCGTATCCTTACCAGCATTTGGTATTGTTGGTATTCTGGACTTTGGCCATTCTAATAGCTATATAGTGGTATCTTATTATCATATCAATTTGTATTATCTAGATGACATGATGTACAACACCTTTTCATGTACATATATGCCATCTATATATCTTCTTTGATAAGGTATCTTTTAAGGTCTTTGGCCCATTTTAATGGTTTTTTAAATAAAAATTATATGTATTTAAGGTACACAGTATATTCTTTTTTTTTAATTTTAATTTTTATTTTTACATTATACCCAGCTGTACAGTGTGGTGACAGGGTTACACATACATATATGGATTCATCACAAGTGGTTACACATAGTTCCCAGTGCTATACAGTAGGATATCCTTGCTTTTTCAGTCCAGAGGCAACAGTCTACCACTATTAACCCTAGACCCACTACCATTCCATTCCCTCCCCCACCCTTTTGGCAACCACAAGTCTGTTCTCCAAGTCCTTGATTTTTTTTTTTCTGCATAAAAGTTCATTTGTTCAGTATATTAGATTCCAGTTATTAGTGATATCATATGGTATCTGCCTTTCTCCTTCTGACTTAGTTCACTCAGTATGAGGGTCTATAATTCCATCCATGTTGCTGCAAATGACACTGTTTTATTCTTTTTTATGACTGAGTAGTATTCCATCATGTATATATACCACATCTTCCTAATCCAATCATCTGTCAATGGACATTTAGGTTGTTTCCATGTCTTGGCTATTGTGAATAGTGCTGCAATGAACATGCATGTGCAAGTGTCTTTTTCAAGGAAAGTTTTGTCCGGGTATATGCCCAGGAGTGGATTGCTGGGTTGTATGGTAGTTCTGTGTACAGTTTTCTAAGGTACCTCCATACTCTTTTCCATAGTGGTTGTAGCAGCTTACATTCCCACCAACAGTGCAGGAGAGTTCCCTTTTCTCCACACCCCCTCGAGCAATTGTTGTTTGTGGACTTGTTAATGATGGCCATTCCGACTGGTGTGAGGTGGTATCTCGTGGTAGTTTTGATTTGCATTTTTCTAATCATCAGTGATGTTGAGCATTTTTTCATGTGCTTGTTGGCCATTTGCATCTCTTCTTTGGAGAATTGTCTATTTAGGTCCTTTGCCCATTTTTCAATGGGGTTGTTGGTTTTTTTGCTGTTGAGCTGCATAAGTTGTTTATATATTTTTGAGATTGAGCCCTTGTCAGTTGCATCATTTGACACTATTTTCTCCCATTCTGTAAATTGTCTTTTAGTTTTCTTTTTGGTTTCCTTTGCTGTGTAAAAACTTGTCAGCTTGATTAGGTCCCATTGGTTTATCTTTGCTTTGATTTCTGTTGCTTTGGGAGACTGACCTGAGAAAACGTTTGTAAGGTTGATGTCAGAGAATGTTTTGCCAATGTTTTCTTCCAGGAGTTTAATGGTGTCTTGTCTTATATTTAAGTCTTTAAGCCATTCAGAGTTTATTTTTGTGTATGGTGTGAGAGTGTGTTCTACTTTCATTGATTTGCATGCAGCTGTCCAGGTTTCCCAGCAATGGTTACTGAACAGACTGTCTTTTTCCCATTTTATGTTCTTGCCTCCTTTGTCAAAAATCAGTTGATCGTAGGCATCTGGGCTTATTTCTGGGTTCTCTATTCTGTTCCATTTGTCCATATGTCTGTTTTGGTACCAGTACCACACTGTCTTGATTACTGTGGCCCTGTGATATTGCCTGAAGTCTGGGAGAGTTATGCCTCCTGCTTGGTTTTTGTTCTTTAGAATTGCTTTGGTGATTCTGGGTCTCTTGTGGTTCCATATAAAATTTTGCATTGTTTGTTCTAGTTTTTTGAAGAATGTCTTGGGTTATTTGATAGGGATTGCATTGAATCTGTAGATTGCTTTGGGTAGTATAGCCATTTTTACAATATTTATTTTTCCAGCCAATGAGCATGGAATGTCTTTCCATTTCTTTGTATCTTCTTTGATCTCTTTGATTAATGCTTGTAGTTTTCTGCATATAAGTCTTTCACCTCCTTGGTCAAGTTTATTCCCAGTTATTTGATTTTTTGGGGTGCTATTTTAAAAGGTAAAGTATTTTGGTATTCTTTTTCTAATATTTCATTGTTAGTATACAGAAATGCGATTGATTTCTGAAGCTTAACCTTATTTCCTGCCACTTTGCTGAATTTGTCTATGAGTTCAAGTAATTTTGGGATTGAGTCCTTGTGGTTTTCTATATATAGTATCATGTCATGTGCATAGACTGACAGTTTTACCTCTTCTCTTCCTATTTGGATGCCTTTTATTTCTTTTGTTTGTCTGATTGCTGTAGATAGGACCTCCAATACTATGTTGAATAACAGTGGTGAGAGTGGGCATCCTTTTCTTGTTGCAGATTTTAGAGGGAAGGCTTTCAGCCTTCTCCATTGAGTATTATATTTGCTGTGGGTTTATCATAAATGGCTTTTATTATGTTAAGGAATGTTCCCTGTATTCCCACTTTGGTAAGAGTTTTGATCAAGAATGGATGTTGGACTTTGTCAAATGCTTTTTCTGCATCTATTGAGATGATCATGTGGTTTTTGACTTTTCTTTTGTTAATGTGTATGTACACAGTATGTTCTAATATAGTACATGTACATAGTGAAATGATTACTACAGTCAAGCTAATTAACATATCCATTTCTTTACACAATTAATATTTGAGTATGTGGTGAGAATACCGGAAATCTGCTCTTTTAGCAGATTTCCAATATACAGTACAATGTTGACTATAGACATCATACTTTACACCAGATCTCTAGAACTTCTTCATTTTACATACTGTCAGCTTTATTTCCTTTAGTCAACATCTCCTGATTTCCTCCTTACCCACATACTTAACAAACTCTATTCTATTCTGTTTCTATGAATTCAGATTTGTTAGATTCCATATACAGGTGAGCTCGTAGTATTTTTCTTAATAAGTCTGGCTTATTTAACTTAGCATAATATCTTCCAGGCTTATTTATGTTTTTGCAAATAATAAGATCTTTTTTAAGGCTAAGTAATTTCTGTGTGTGTGTGTGTGTGTGTGATCACAATTTCTTCATTAATTCATCCATCAAGAGACAGATTGTTCATAACTTGGCTATTTTGAACAATGCTCTAATAAATATGATTGAGTCATTTGTCTTCTTATTTTTGACTTTTAAGGGTTCTGAGTATATTTTGGATAATAGTACTTTATTTGATGTGTATTTTGTAACTATTTCCTCCTAGTCTATGTCATGTTTTTTTTTTTTCATTCTCTTGATACTATCTTTTGTAGAACAGAAATTTTCAAATTTAATGCAGTGCATTTAGGAATTATTTTGTTTATGGACTGCACTGTTGATGTTGTATCTAAAAAGGCATACCATATCCAAGGTCATAAGGGTTTTCTCTTGTGTTATCTTTTAACATTTTTATGGTTTTGTGTGTTACTTTTAGGTCTATAATTAATTTTGAATTAATTTTTGTGGCAAACATGAGACCTGTTTCTAGATTTATTTAAATCCTATTCGGTTATGGTGTATAATTCTTTTTATTTATTATTGAATTTGATTCGCAAATATTTTTTGAGAAATTTTCGTCTATGTATTCATGAGAGATAATGATGTGTAGTTTTCTTATCCTTGTTTTGTTATTAAAGTAATGCTGCCCTAACAGAATGAGTTAGGAAGTATTCTTTTTCTTCTTTCTTCCAGAAGAGATTATAGAGAATTGGCAAAATTTCTTTCCTAAATACTGGGTAGAGTTCACCAGTCAATTCATCTGGACCTAGTTCTTTCTGTTTTAGAAGATCACTAATTGTTTATTCATTTTGTTTAGTGTGTACATAGGCTAACTCAAATTGTCTGTTTCTTCCTGTTTGAGTTTGACCTACTTCTAAACAAAAAAATCACATGAAAATTTGAAAATCTGATCATTGGGATAATGGAATTTAAACTGTAGGAATCCTAATTTCAACTAAAATTACAAATGTTATTACCAAGAACATTTTCCATAATCATCACTTTTTAGGATTAGAACTATCAGAGAACATAAAATACTGTTTTAAAGCTTTTTTAGTCACCATAATTTATCCTTTGTCTATGTGAATAAGATATCAGATTTGACTTATTGATTATGTTAATTCAATATAAATTTCTTCTGTGGATTATATTTCTTTCATGGTCAGAACAAAAACTTCTCAGAAGACTAGGTTTCTTTTCAATGTCTTTTATTTCACCTCTTGTGTCAAAATCATAATGAGAGTATGTGGTATTTTATTTCTGGTGTCAACCCTCTGCTCCTATCAGGTTTTATATCTGTGTGATTAGGTTACTGATGTTACTATGCACATCCTGCTCATTCTGCTAATTTCTTTAGACACATTCTCTCAAACAGAAGTCTTTGGCATCACATCTTTAAGGATTTTTTATCTTCCTGTAAACTTGTTTTAAAGAGGATTTGTCTTTTATCTACTCTGAATCATTTAAATATAGTTTAACATGCAATTAAGAAACCTTAAAATTAGCCTCTTGCTGTGATTAAGGAATGACACTGTAACACATACAGGAAAGAACAATGTGTGCCAGATGTCAAATAGCAAAGAACACTAAGATGGAAACACCAAGATTCATGTGATACAGTTCCATCATGGAGTAATACATGTTGTGCAATGTTATAAACTAATAAGGAATCTCAATCCACGGAAATTTGCACATGAGATAATCATTAATTAAATCACAGGTCATGAATTCCAACTGAAAACAACAGAGATTCTATTGTGTACAGATTGTTTGGGCTTTGCCAAAATTATGATAAACTGTCCTTAATGCATTTCTGTAGGTATAGACTTTGAAATGGAGTTTTTGCTTGCAGGAATTTTACTGGGGATCCTCTCAACATTAAGACTGGTTTGATAGATTGAAAGTTTGTGCTCACCAAGTTCATATATTGAAATCCTAAACCACAAGATAATGGTATTAGGAAGGAGGGCCTTTTGGAGCTGATTGTGGCATGAGTGTGGAGTTGTAATGATTGGGATTAGTGGCCTTATAAGAAGGACCCCAAAGAGTTCCCTCTCCCTTCTGTCATGTCAGATTATAGCAAGAAGAGGGCCATCACCTGACACCACATCTGTCAACACCTTGATCTTGGAATTTCAAGCCTCTAGAACTGTAAGCAATACATTTCTATTGTTCATTAGCCACATATTTGACATATTTAGTTATATAGCAGCCAGACCAAACAGCCTTTGAGGCAGGAAATAAAGGAGGCAGGATCTGGTACAGGAACTGTGATGCATTGTGAGTTCTGCAATTGAGTGAATTGAAACAAGAGAGGTGGGGTTTTATATCCACGAGTATACATCAGAAACTGGGGAGGGGTTTCAAGCTGGGGTGAAACAGCTCACTTGGGCTGATGGCAGTTCTAGGGAGGGGATTCAGCTGTGAACTGGCATCAGGTGACACTCCTAGCAACTGAGGAAATGAGCACTTTAATCTGTAGTAAAAAGCACATAAGCAGAACACCCTACCATTTACTACTTGCCAATAATCTGATATATCCTGGTAATGTTCAGGATTTTAATATGCTTTTCTAATTGTCATGAAAATGTATTGACTATCAAACCAAAAAATGTCTAAAGGTGATGCTTATTTAATGATGTTTTGAACCATATGGTAATAAATGAAGTAAAACTATTTAAATTTTCAAAAGAAGTGAATATAAAAATGTTATGCATTAATGAAATGTAAGACTCAAGCTTTAAATGCAGTAAGAATTGAACTTCTTAAAAAACCAGTGAGATTAAATAGAATAGCTAAAATATGGCAAAGTTTTAACAGCATATTTTGTTTTAGTTATTTTTTGGAACATTGTTTTTTTAATATTCTATAATTTTCCTTTTTTGTCAATGAGCACTTATTATTTTGACAAAAGTTCATTTAAGAATTGATAATGAATTTGTGGATATAGCCTAGCACATATAAAAACTCAAAGGAGAGAGAAGTAGGAATCATGACAGTATTTAATGCTAGACTTCATTGTATTTAAGGACAGGCCTATGGCAGATTCTTCTAGATAATTTTGCAAACCTTGGGCTTCTTGGCATTGGTTTACTCTTTCTGGGCATTGTTATTTTTAGCATGGTTGTTTTGCCCTTCAGGTTGAACATTAGTTTTGCTGAATCAAGACCACACTATCCTGAAAAGCACAATAATACTATATACAACTTCTGTTCATAGAAGTTATTTTTCAACTTTGAAAAATAAATTTTACTGCATCCTTGAAGAATTCATCCAGACCTCTGAGTTTTTGTTTTTTATTAATTTTGTTCTTTCATATCACATGTCCAACAGGAAGACAAAAATCACAATATTATATAAGGGTCTGCACTACTCCTACTCTGGAGAGTTTCTTGTCCCAGTACTGTAACCTGTAGCAACCAACCTTTCTAGAAAAATGAACCCTGTAAAGCTTTGCGGGACTATATAAACATCTTTGGAGGAAGAATATTGGGAGGGAGAGAGAAAGAAGGGAATGTATATGGAAAGAGATGGAGAGAGAAGGAAGCAAACTAGAATGAGAAGAAAAAATACAGAAATGATTTCCAGTTGGTATGTCTGTATTCATTCCATAAGCAAATGAAATAGCATGTATACATCTTGTTATCTCTGGCTGTAAGGCCAACACCATTTCTTGGAGCTGTACAGAAAAGCTGGGTTGCTTTAATTTCTGCAAAAGTACATCTGAGCTCTAAACCTACATCTTAATAAGGTAAATGGTCTCTTTTAGATATTGCATATCTAAATGCTGTGCTTTTGTATTAGCTGCCTTTCTGTGTGGTAGTTTTTCTAGGCTGCAACCCAAATAATGATAAGTGGCTATATATGTATGAAATCATTGTTTCTATAATTGTGCTGTGTCTGACCTCAAAGTAAATGTTGATATGTATATCAGCCCTGGCTTGTTTCTTGTTATTAGAACACAGTAGCTCTAAGAACTCAACAGTGAATGTTATATTTTTCAAGCTTTTTCTTATTAACTTCTTATCTATCAGAATAATAAGGTAATGTCATTTTTAAGAAATAAATTAGTATTTCTAAATAACAACTGTTATATAGTACTTATTCCTTTTATTATCATAACTGGATAATACAGGTAGCTAGTTCTTATATAATAAGAGAAATAAATGTGACATGTATGCTAAAAGAAAAATATTATAAAATGTACAGGAAAAGACAAATTCATGCAGAAAAAGTTTATATAACCTTAAAATGTCAAATCTTAAAGATTTGGAGTTCACACTGTGGCTCAGCAGTAACAAATCCAACTAGTGTCCATGAGAATGTGGGTTCAATCCCTGATCTCGCCCAGTGGGTGGGTTAAGTATCCAGTGTTGCTGTGAACTGTGGTATAGGTCGCAGATGTGGCTTGGATCCCCCAAGCTGTGGCTGTTAGGCTGGCAGCTGTAGCACTGATTCTAACATATAAAGTGGCCATAAAAATCAAAAAACAAGAACAAAAATAAAAGCAAAAAAAACCCATTAAAACTTCATAAAAATCCACATATAAGAAAAATCATCATATTCTTTTGAATATAAATATTATCCTTACTAATGTACAGATATACACACACACACACACACAAATATATATATATGTATGTATGGCTTGGTCACTTTTCTATATAACAGAAATTAGCACAACATTGTAAATCAACTATGTTTTAATTTTTTAAAAAATTTATAAAACTGTACAGAGAGCTTTCTTACACTTAATCCCACAGTTGGCTTAATTCTGAAGGAAGGCTATTGCTAATATCCTCTGTACATAAAGTCAGATTTTAATAAAAATTTTAAAAGTGAACTGATATATTATTTTCGGAACAAATAATCTATGAATTGTATGGAATGTAGACCTATAATTGATGTCTCTAAATATCTCAAGAGAGGTGATTTAATATAGCATTAAAATGGACTTAACCATGTAATTTTTTTTTTTTTTTTGCTTTTTATGGCCATACCTTTGGCATATCAAATTTACCAGGCTAAGGGTCAAATCAGAGCTGCAGCTGATGTCTATGCCACAGGCACAGCAACACAGGATACCAGGCATATCTGCAACCTATACCACAGCTCACGGCAATGCTAGATCCTTAAACCACTTGTCAGGTTTATTATCCCTGAGTCACAATGAGAATCCCAAACATGTTATTCTTGATTGTATTTTTATATACAGAAGACAACTAGATATATGAATATGTAGGGACCACAGGAAGAAAGAAGTTCTGCTTTAGGATATGGTGGTTGTATCACTAGTCATAATTCAAGGAAGTGGTAAGGAGGAGTTCCCTGGTACTCTAAGAGTTTAAGGATTCAGTGTTGTCACTGCTGTGGGTTGGATCACTGTTCTGGAGCCAGTTTAATCCCTGGCCCTGGAACTTCTGCATGCTGTGTGTGTGGAAAAAAAAAAGAAAAGAAAATTGTGGGGAAAAATAGATAAAACTGTAGAGTGGCTTAATATTTGTTTTATAGATGGCTATGAATAAGTCAACACAAACCCCTGATCATTTCAATTATTCCTGCCATGCTGGCTTCACATAACTGCTAGTGCCCAGACTGGAAGTTTCACTCCACCGTGAAGAACTTGACCCAAACCAGAAGGTTAATCTGTATAATTTTTACAATATTGGAAGTATCAATTTGGCAGCTTAAATTGATTTAAGTTCAATTTAGTTGCCCCCCCATTTTCCTTTCTCTCCTGCCATCTATTATTATAAACTAAGAGCTCTATTATTATAAGCTAAGACAGATGAAACACAGAAATAAAGAGAGTAATGTTGAGAAAAATGCAAATGCATGTTTTGAAGACATGAAAATGTGCAGGTTATCCCATAAAATAGCATAGAATGGCCAAGGGACATGATAGTAAGCAATAAATGGAGATGGATCAGAAAATTTGGAAAAGGATGAGGGAAAAGGTCATTGCCAAAAATGAGCTAAAAGGAGCATAGGGTCAACGTTTTAATATGATAGCATCAAACCATCACAGTTCTTAAAGACATTAAAGCAGGGATGTTAATATCCTTAAAAACTTAGTAAATCTGAGCTGTTATTATTATTTATTATTATTATTATTTGCCATATAGCTTTCCTGACATAAACCAAGTGGAAGTTTTCTTCAGTTTTAATTTTTTATGGAGATAGGCATACCCATGTAAATTTTTCCCATTAGAATCTGAAAAAAACCTGATAAATCACTTCATTTTTACCATTCTAAGGAAAAAAAAATTGAGTTTAAGAATACGCTAATAGTAGAGCCTGAAGTCAGGGAACCTGATTCCTCCAGCTCCATTTTTCTTTCTCAGGGTGGATTTGTCTCTTCTAGGTCTTTGGTGCTTGCAAACAAACTTTAAAATATTTTTTCTACTTCTGTGAAAAATGTCCTTGCTGATTTGATAGGGATTGCTTTGAATCTGTAGATTGCCTTGGGTAGTATAGTCATTTCGATAATACGGATTCTTCCAGTCCAAGAGAATGGTATGTCTTTCCATCTGTTTTGTGTCATCTTTGATTTCTTCCTTTAACATCTTATAGTTTTCAGTGTATGGGTCTTTTGTCTCTTTAGGTAGGTTTGTTCCTAAGAATTTTATTCTTTTGATGTAATGGTAAATGGGATTGTTTCCCTAATTTCTCTTTCTGATCTTTCATTGTAAGTGTTTAGAAATGCAATCAATTTCTGTATATTAATTTTGTATCCTGTGACTGCCAAATTTGTTGATAAGCTCTAACAGTTTTGTGGTAATATCTTTAGGATTTTCTAGGCATAGGATCGTGTCGTCTGCAAACAGTGATAGTTTTACTTCTTTCTGTCTGACATGGATTCCTTCTATTTCTTTTTCTTTTCTGATTGCCATGGCTAGGACTTCCAAAACTCTGTTGAATAGTAGTGGACATCCTTGTCTTGTTCCTGATCTCAGCGGGAAATCTTTCAGCATTTCACCATTGAGAATGATGTTGGCTCTGGATTTGTTATATATGGCCTTTATTATGTTTAGATAGGTTCCATCTATGCTCTCTTTCTGGAGGGTTTTTATCAGAAATAGGAGTCAGATTTTGTCAAAAGCTTTTTCTGCATGTATTGAGAGGGTCATATGGTTTTTATTCTTTAGTTTGTTAATGTGGTGAGTCACACACTGATTAATTTGCAGATATTGAAGAATCCTTGCATTCCTGGGATGAATCCCAATTGATCATGATGTACAAACCTTTTGATGTGCTGTTGAATTCAGTTTGCTAGTATTTTGTTGAGGATTTTTGCATCTATGTGCATCAGTGAAATTGGCCTATAATTTTCTTTTTTGTGGTATATTTGTCTGGTTTTGGCATCAGGGTGATGGTGGCGTCATAGAATGAGTTTGGAAATGTTCCTTCCTCTGCAATTTTTTTGGAATAGTTTCAGAAGGATAGGTGTTAGCTCTTCTCTAAATGTTTCAATTTGCCTGTGAAACCATCTGGTCCTGGACTTTTGTTTGTTTTCATCAAAACCATATGGTACTGGCACAAAACAGAAATATAGATCATTGGAATAGGATATAAAGCCCAGAATTAAACCTACAGTCACCTATTTATGACAAAGGCTACAAAAATATGCAATGGAGAAAAGACAGTCCCTTCAGTAAGTGGTGCTGGGAGAACTGGACAGCTTCATGTAAAAGAATGAAATTAGAACACTTCCTAACACCATACACAAAAATAAAATCAAAATGGATTCAAGACCTAAATGTAAGACTGGATACTACAAAATTCTTAGAGGAAAACATAGGCTGAACAGTCTCTGATACAGCAATATCTTCTCAGATCTACCTCCTAGAGTAATGATGAAAAAACAATAATAAACAAATGGGACCTAATTAAACTTAAAAATTTCTGCACATCAAAGGAAAACCTAAACAAAATGAAAAGACAGCCCACAGAATGGGAGAATATATTTGCAAATGAAGCAACCGACAAGGGATTAATCTCTAAAATTTATAATCACCTTCTGCAGCTCAATAGCAAAGAAAGGACCCCATCAAAAAATGGGCAGAAGATCTAAACAGACAGTTCTCCAAAGAAGACTTGCAAATGGCTGAAAAACTCATGAATAGATGTTCAACATCACTAATTATTAGAGAAATGAAAATCAAAACTACTGAGTTAGCACCTTACACCGGCCAGAATGGCTATCATCAAAAAGTCTACAAACAATAAATGCTGGAGAGGGTGGGTAGAATATGGAACCCTATTATGCTATTGGTGGGAATGTAAATTGGTGCAACTGCTGTGGAAAACTGTATTGAGATTCCTCAGAAAACTAAAAAGAATTACCCTTTGATCCAGCAATCCCACTTCTGGACATCTATTCAGAGAAAGCCATGACTCAAAAAGATACATGCACTCCAATGTTCACTGCAGCACTATATACAATAGCTAAGACATGGAAATGCCCATTGACAGAGGAGTGGATAATGATGTAGTATATAAACACAAATGGACTATTACTCAGCCATTAAAAGGCAAGAAACAATGGCATTTGCTGCAATATGGATGGACATAGATATTATCATGCTAAGTGAAGTTAGTGAAACACCAGTGTCATAGGCTATCACTTACATGTGGGATCTTAAAAAGGACACAATGAACTGCTTTGCTGAACAGATCCTGACTCACAGACTTTGAAAAACTTATGGTTTCCAAAGGAGGCAGGTTGTGGGGTTGACTGGGATTTGGGATACAAATGCTATATAATTGGGTTGTGATGATCATTGTACAACTATAAATGTAATAAAATTCATTGAGTAAAAAAATAACCCTAATGAATATTTTCTGAGTGTCTAGTATTATCTTTCATGTAGGGGCTTTTCACAAACAGGTTTGCTACTTTTTAGTCTATTTTCAGATATATATAAATAATAAACATATGTGTTAAAATAAGCATGATGTAAAATCCATTAGAATTTTTTCAAATGGGAAAAAGTCTCTTTTATGGACCACCTTAGGAAAACTAAAGAGATTTCAATCAGTTAGCTATAGAAAACATACTATTGTCAACATTTTCACCTATGTGTAGTCTATAGTCTACTAAAGAGACAAGGTGTTTTTAATGACTAATAATTAAGTAGGCAGCAGACTTGCAAATATTTTACAGCTTTAAAATGAAAGTTTTAGATACATAGTCATAATAATTTCTTTTTTTAGGATTACTTAAAACAGCTTTATTTCACAATATGACTGTTAAATCTTAACAACAAAGATATACTGCTAAATCCAAATAATGGGGTAATTTTTTTCATGTAGAAAATGGCTTTGTTCTGTCTCTGTATCTGAAGATGAAAGACAAGGAAACCCAAAGTAATCATTTAGCTTGTTACCAACCAATAAAGTCTTTCATAGTTTTACTTCTCTTTCCAAATTCCTACTTTCCACTCTTAACCCTCTTTGTCCCTCCCTTCCTGACTTTTTTTAGTACTTCCTATGGTACAAGGCCATTTGTTGGGGAGGTGATGAAAACTACATAGTTATTTCTCCTTGTATTTGATATTTATTAATCTTCAGATATGAGATGAGGAAAATGCTATATGATCTTAGAGGAGCGTCAAAATTGATCACAAAATCATCTTCAAAACACATTTTGCACAAATTCTTTGAATGTATTAGTTATCTACAGACATCATCAGTGCAACATTTTTATTTAGCTGGATATTTTAACTTAAACTTTTTTATTTTATAGATAAATTATGCTTAATGATTTATTTTTCTCTCACAACAAAAATTCAACAGAATCTTCCAAAATTTAGAAAACAATTTTTGCCTATATCCCTAATTTTAATCTTCTTTTACTGTGTCAGTTTCAATTTTTAAAAACATTAAGTTGAGTAAATGCTTGGCTAATCCAATTATAAAATATAGAACAAGCATTTGTTGAGTGCTTATGGCTTTGTTAATTATTTATTGAGTGATTACTAGTACTTCTCACTGTCTAAGTGTTGGGATGTTTGGTTGGAAGTCATTGCAGTCTTCCATATATTCAGTCTATAGGAAGCAGACATGTGCAGAAATAACTTTAATGGAAAATTCTGTAAGAGCTGTTCATCAAAGAAGAGAAACAGATGATTGGCAGAGTGTCAGATATTATAAACAAAGATGCTCCTGTTATTGAAATTTAACTGGTAAAATAAATAAACATGAGAAAGTTGAAAAGCAATGCAAAGTTCCGTATAATAAGTACAAGCTGAGTACCATGCTCAGCAAATTGTGCAGAAGTTCAGTAGGGGCCGTCTTCTCCATTTCTGAGTGTTAATGGCAGGCATTACATGAAAGAAATAGAACTTGATAAGGCAAAAAGATGGAGGAGGGAATTTAAACTAAGAGAGCAAGCTCTGTCTCTAAACAAGGTTGATCCTCTCATACAGATTTTGCTTTGCTAAGGTAAATGTTTGACAGGTCTCCTACTATATCTATGTACTAGTCCTAGCAGCTCAGGAAAATTAGCAACAATCTGGGAATCAGGAAGTTCCCTTTCTGGTGCACTGGTTGACATTATAATGTGTTTGACATTTGTGCAAGAAATGAAATCTAGTGTCTTGATCTATGAAATGAAGCTGATATTTAATATGCCTCTGTTGCTTACAGAAATATTATATCCATAACATTAGATAATAGACATTTTATACAATGTGTGCATATATACATATGTATATATATATGCACATATATATGTATACATGTGTATATGATCATAACCTTGGGTAATATAGACAGAAAATGCAAATGGATGATTTCTTCTTTTCCCCACTGGACCTTTCTATGTAATCTCTCTTTCTCCTCACATTGTTTAAAGGTGAGGGTCATTATAATACTGAAAAACATAGTTTCTACTGTATATGACAAATTTCCAAATTAGATTGGTCTTTACATTAATTGGTTATGGTACAAAATGTTTGTCTCAAAAATTTGGAAGTTCTAAGATACCCTTTAAACTCCCCAAGGTAGGTATTATAATACACTTAACTAATATGGAATCAGAGTTAAGTTATATAGCACAAAGCTAATTAATGGCCAAGTTGAAACAAACTGAATTATGGAATTCCATTTTATTATTTTTCCTGAGTGGGTACAGCAATAATGTTTATGTTTTAAATCTTTATTATACATGAAAAGGGAAAGTGCTGTCACTGAGAACTACTTATAATTGCATATCACTTGCTATTTACTTTAATCAGAAGTGTTAGTTTGCCCTGTGGGGAAAATTAACATTCATAAAATATATAAAAATCTTGTCATTTTATCATCTCTCTAGAAAGTGTAAGCCTACTTTCTAACTATCTCTATGCATAAATTAAGTAGTTTTTTGAGGTTATAAATGTACTTTCTATTAATTCACATTATGCTGTTTATTTTTGTTGTTATGTATTTTTCTAGATAGTGTAACCCTTACTTCTCTTTCATAAATTAAAAACATTTAATTGTTCTCCACTGTAACAACCAACTCTTTAGATACATTTTTGATGATACATCATGTCTAATGATTTAATTTTTACTTAACCAGTTTTTGTATGCTTTAAAAGTTTAAAAACTTTATGGGAGCATGAGTTAGCAGTTCTTGCATGAAAATTATTAAAGTAATATATATACAATTGACTTTTGGCTGATTTTCTAAATATACTCGATGGGGTTTATAGGAAGAGAAATTTTGTAAAATACATATGATTTGAATTGAGGCAATAGTTATATTTAAACAAAATATTTTAAAAAGCAATTTTATTAGCTTATAACACGAAAATAAATTTTATTTACCTACCCTTTAAAACATGGCCTAGAGACTCATTTTAAGGCATTTTAAAAAGTGGTTAATGATTAACATGAAGCGGGTGTTTAGAGTGTGTGGCAAGGGAAAGCTGAGAGCTAGTCTATTAAAATAAAGTCTAAACAAAATCCTTTATTAGGCCCTAGGATTTAAACAATCTATAGTGGTCAGAAGACATTTTATTCTCTGGTGTGTGTATGTATGTATGTAAGTCACACACGCACACGCGCACACACACACACACACACACATATATATATATAAATAAAATATAATGTCCTGGTTTGGTAGATGCTATTTATTCACAACATGGTGATTGTAAAACTGGATACAGTATGACTATAATGCCCTGTGTGAGTCGGAGGTGTGGCATTTGTACAAGGATGATTTTTAGAAAGGAAAAATCAAAACTTCTTCAGGATTAACATGAAAATGACTGCAGTGTATTCAGTAATAATCTAAAGTGCCTTATAAATATACCATGTTAGTGAGTGTTCATGTATGTTCCATTTAATTTATACCAATGAAATTTAGAATTATTACATATAATTAATTTTTAAGCTTTTTAGAAGTTTTAAAAGCTGATAAAAATCTTATTCCTTTATTCCTTATGTAGCCTAAATTCATAGAGTTGGTTTTAGTTGCATATTTTACTGAATTTTATAATAGCTATATGCTTATTATCTATTAGTCATATCGTAGTCTATCAGTGAGAATTGTAAGATCAAGAATCAAGATATCCTCTCTAGGTTTTTCATTTGTGGCATGTACTTATGATTAAAATAATTTTTAAAGCTAATAAATAATCGAGCCTGATGGAGTATCACTGATATATGTTAACACTTCAGTTTTTAGAAATATGAATACCAAAGAAAATCTGCTTTTGGATATTAGGAATTTTTATAAACCAAGATGAGAATATTTAGTTCTATCTGATGTTTCCAGTAGAAATAATACATGTGTATTTTATTAATAACATACTCCATAAAATATTATGTATCTTATGTCAATGTAAAAAATAATACAAAACTTTGCAATCTAATCATATTATCATACATGGTTTTCTTTAATTTCACTATGTTTTCCTTTCTGGATTAGAAGAGATAAACAAAAGGAAGCAAATCTTCCATGGTTCCTTGGTAAAGTAGGTACTTGGAGTCCTGGGGACTTTTGCTGAAGCTTTTATAGAAATGTGTCAATAACATAGCAAATATAAAACAAAAGTATTGATCTAAAAGGATACAAACTTGAGCTCTGTTCTCTGTATGTAATAAGACAAGCCGAGTGGAATTTACTATGAAAGATAGTCGTTCAGTAGCTATAAGAGAGCATCTTCACAGAGCATTGATGTTAACCAAATAAAAGACAGCCAACCTTCACTAAGGGAGTAGCTTCAGACATATTGTGGGGATAATGTCACAAGTGATTTCCCCATCAAATATCATGATCTTTCCATCTGATCTTAGGCATTTAGTTGTAATACTTCAGTCACTGAAATGTAAAATCAATTTAAATGCATCTTTTAAAACAGGCAACGCTACAGTATAATGTAAATTATAACTAGGTATTTTTAAAACCTTTGAGTCAAGATCACAGGAGTTATAAGATACTTTACTTTGAAATGATACTTTCTAAGATATCATTGGTAAGAACTTTTATTTTCCAGCAATACACAGAGAATAACCATAGGTGGCATTTTGTTTTACATATGGATGAGTACTAATCTGTGATGGTAATAAAGATTAAGCTATTAGTAGTATCAAGAAGGTGGAAGGTACTTATACCTAAAGTAACAAATTCGATTGCAGCAGTTGTGTTCTTCACTTTACTTATTCACATTCTACACTAACCAAGTAAAATGTGATGTTCCTAATAGCTAATTCTTAAAATGAATGTGTTGATGTTCTAGCTTGAAGCAAACAAATTATTTGAAGGATGCACTTCATTTTCACTTTTCCTAGTGCATGGTTTTAGACTCCTAAGATTATAAGGAATTTAAGATAATAAGCATGTGTGAGTTGAATATAAGGGATGATAACACATAGATCACTCTAATAAGCTGCCCCAGGTAAGTGTCCACCAAAGTGGTCATAACAGAATCCTTTTACTCTAAAATTTTATTTCCTCAAGGACTGGAGATATTAATAGTGAATGAAAAATTTGTTTGTCATAAGCGTCTTGTACCAAAATAAAAATAAAACAAGATTTGTGTTCTTTCTCAGCCTAGGACTCTTTTATCTTGGGGGGGGCACACATCATGCACAGGGGATTTCTCAGGCTAAGGGTCGAATACAAGCTGTAGCTGCAGGCCTACAGCACAGTCACAGTAACACCAGAACTACATTGCAGATCTATGACCTACATTACAGCTCACAGCAACGCCACAACCTTAACCCAGTGAGGAGGCCTGGGATCTAACCTGTGTTCTCATGGGTACTAGTTGGGTTTGTTGATGCTGAGCCATTATTGGAATTCCCCTAGTAAATCTTTTTAAAGACAGGGAGCAGTATACAATCCTGAAGTTTGGTTCTATGATAGCTGGTAATCAACAGAAGCTAACAGTCCCACTGGGGCTTACTTTAATCTTATTCCTTTGATACTGAGTGGTGTTTTAAAGCCCCGCACAAGCTGCTCTTTTAGAAACATGCATTCATACATTCTTGCCTTGAGATTTGTCACTTGCACATTAAGTGATGTGAGAGCAGAGTGAAAATCTTTAGTCTCATAGCACACCAATAAATGATGACCTCCTGTTGGTGCATGAGACATTAAAAATTATTTTGTGACCAGAATAGATCCTTAATATAAGTGTAGATTTAAATAAAAGTGGCCACACACGAATTTGGTTACATGTAAATTTTATTGGTAAGAGTGGCAGAGAATTAATGAATCTTGATAAGTCACTTACCATTTTACTCCTGATTTAATTAAAATAAGGTAGGCAAAAATGTTCATGTATTCACGCAGAAACTTTCCATTACCATACTTTCTGAGATCAAAGCTAGCAATAAAATCCTCTGGGACTTTTCTTACACTAAATGTTATAACCTGATTGATACATGAGAGGAATAAAAATTCTTCCTTTAGGAGAAGTTATCTCAATTGCAGTTGATGTTATTATTTTTTTTCATTTACAACATGACATATATCTAACCCATTATTACATAATTAAAATAATACTCATTTAATTGATTTTTACATATGTTTTTTCTAGAATAAATGGTAGGAAAAAATAACATCAGCATTAATTATTTTTAAGGAACATTAAGTGTATTCAGAACACAACTGAGGAGATTTTAGCTTTAAGTTATAGATATAACTATTTCAAATGACTGATATATTTACATTAAGAAAACCCAAAAATTATCTCAAGATTTCTTTAAATCACATCCTTAGATTAAAAACATTTAATAAAAATTTAGAAATCTCAGCATCAAACCTAATGTATCCTACTCAAGACTAGCAATTTTCATTTCCAAATTCCAAATGGATAGATAATAACACAGTGTATACTTCCTGGGAAATTTTTCTAAAACCCAGCTTGTGCACTTGTTAATCTGAATCATTTTGGTATCTGCTTCACTGTTTTGGCATTGTCACTCTCAGTGAGATACCCTCCTTTCCTGTTACAAATCTGAATGAATTTATTTTTAAATATCTGTATGAAAATAATACAATAATAAAAATAATACCAGTATGAAAATAATACAAGCTCATTGTAAGACTTAAAAAAATTTGAACATTTATGTCTTAGCTAACTCACTTAGATAACTGTTGATACAATTTATATTCTTTCAGTTTTTGAATGCATATATGTAAAATGTGTGAGCCAATATCTCATTGTGCTTTTGATTTACACTTCCCTAATGATTAGTGATATTGATTATCTTTTTGAATACCTGTGGCCATCTGTATGTATTCTTAGGAAAAATAGTTATTTATACCCTTACCCATTTTTTAATTGGATTTTTTTGTATTTTGATATTGAATTGTATGAACTCTTTATAAGTTTTGGATATTAAACTTTATCAGATATATCATTTACAAATTGTTTTTCCCATTCAATAGATTGCCTTTTTCTTTTAATTATAGCCTTCTACACTGTGCAAAAGCTTTCTAGTTTTATTAGATCTTATTTTTTTCTTTATTCCCCTTGCGTGAGGAGATAGATCTAAAAATATACCACTAATACTGTTGTCAGAGTGTACTGCCTGTGTTTTCTTCTGGGGTTTTTATGGTTCTAGATCTTTAGTCATTTTGAGTTTATTTGTGCATATAATGTGTGAAAATGTTCTAGTTTTATTCTTTTACATGTAGCTGTTCTATTTTCCCAGGACTTTTTGAAGAGACTGTCTTTTGCACATTTCATAATCTTGCCTCCTTTGTCATAGATTAATTGACCAATGTGCATGGATTTATTTCTGGACTCTTTTCTCTGTTTCATTATCTTATGTGTATGATTTTATGCCAGCACAATACTGTTTTGATTTTCATAGCTTTGTAGTGTAGTTTGAAGTCAGAGCAAATGATATATCCACCTTTGCTCTTTTCCACTATTGCTTTGGCTATTCAGGGTAGTTTGCAGTTCCAAATAATTTTTATAATAATTTTTCCCAGTTTTGTGACAAATGTCATAGGTGTTTTGATAGCGATTGAATTATATCTATAGATTAATTTGTGTAGTATGGACATTTTAACAATATTGATATTCCAAGCCATGAACACAGGGTATTTTTCCATTTATTTATATCTTAATTTCCATCATCATTATCTTATAGTTTTCAGAGTACAGGTCTTTCAAGTACATGGTTAGAGTCTTTTCACAGGCATTTTATTCTTATTTCTACAATTGTAAATGAAATTTTAAAAATTATTTTCATGATAGTTTATTGTTAGTATATAGAAATGAAATATTTCTGTATAGAAATTGTGTATCCTGTAATTTTACTGAATTGATCTATTCTAATAGCTTTTTTTTTTTTTTGGTAGATGACATGGATAGACCATGTCATCTGCAGGTAGTGACAATTTTTTCTTCCCTTCCAATTAAATGACTTTTATTTCTTTTTCTTGTCTGATTGCTGTGAGTAGGACTTCAAATATTATATTAAATAGAAGTGGTGAGTGTAGGCACCCTTGTCATGTTCCTGATCTTAGATGAAAAACTTTCAGCTTTCCAAAACTGAGTAAGATGTAAGCCTTGGGTTTATCATAAATGTATTTTATTATATTAAGGTGTGCTCCCTCTGCTTTGTTGAGAATATTTATCATGAATGGATGTTAAATTTTGTCAAATGCTTTTTTGCATCTATTGAGATGATTATGTGGTTTTTATTCTACATTTTGTTAATGTGCTTTGTTACATTGATTTATTTGCAGTTGTTGAACCATCTCTAGAGTAAATCCCATTTGTTCATGGTGTATGATCATTTTAACATGTTGAATTTGGTGTATTAATATTTTATTGAGGATTTTTGCGTCTATGTTAATCAGGGATATTATCCTGTAACTTTCTTCTTTTGTAGTGTCTGGTTTTGTTTTCAGGGTAATTTTAAGTATTCCCTCCTCTTCAATTTTTTGAAATGGTTTGAAAAGAATAAGTATTAGCTCTTTTAAATATTTGATAGAATTCTGTGAAGCTGTCTGGTCCTGTAATTTTATTTGTAGAGAGGTTTTTGATTATGGATTCAATTTTTTACCAGTTAGCAGTCTTTTCAGATTTTATATTTCTTCCTGATTCAGTCTTTGAAAATTGTAGGTTTCTCAGAATTGACTTTTTATTCTAGGTTTTTCAATTTGTTGGCATATAACTATTGATAGTATTCACTTATGATTATACATCTGTGAATTTGGTTGTGACTTCTGTTTTTTCAATTCTAACTGTATTTTTTTGGTCCTTCTCTTTTTTCTTGATTGAGTCTGGCTAAAGATTTATCACTATTTAAAAAATATATATATATATTTGGAGTTCTCATCATGGCTCAATGGTTAACAAATCCGACTAGGAACCATGAGGTTGTGGGTTCAATCCCTGGCCTTGCTCAGTGGGTTAATGATCCGGCATTGCCGTGAGCTGTGGTGTAGGTCACAGATGCGGCTCAGATCTGGCATTGCTGTGGCTCTGGCATAGGGCAGTGGCTACAGCTCTGCTTAGACCCCTAGCCTGGGAATCTCCATATGCCACAAGCGCAGCCCTAAAAAAGGCAAAAAGTCAAAAAAAAATAATATATATATTATTTACAGATATATATTTTATAGATATACTATTTATGTTCTTTTAAATATATCTATATACATATTTATATATTTTGTATATATAAATTAATATATATATACATATTTAAAAGAGCTCTTAGTTTCACTGATTATTTCTATCATTTCTTTTTTAAAGTAATATGGGTTTACAATGTTGTGCCAATTTATACTGTACACTACAATGACCCGGATATCTATCTATATCTGTGTATACACACACACACATTATTTTTCTTATACTATCTTCCATCATGTTCTATCCCAAGAGATTGGATATAGTCCTTGTGATGTACAGTACAACCTCATTGTTTATCCATTCTAAATATAATTGTTTTTACCTACAAACTCCAAACTCCTTGTCCATACCACTTCCTTCTCCTCCCCCTTGACAACCACCTGTCTCTTCTCTATATTTGTGAATTTCTGTTTTTCAGCTAGGTTCATGTGTGCCATATTTTAGATGGCACTTATAAGTGATATAATATGATATTTGTCTTTCAGCTTCTGACTTACTTCACTTACTATGAGACTCTCTAATTGTATCCTTATTGCTGAACATGGAATTATTTTTTTTTTGATGGATGAGTGATACTCCATTGTATATATGTACCACTTCTTCTTAATCCATTCATTTGTCGATGGATATTTACATTTTTCCATGTCTTGGCTAATGTGACTAGTGCTGCAGGGAACATAGGGCTACATATATGTTTTTAAATTATAGTTTTGTCCAGGATATATGCCCAAGAGTTAGATTTCTGGTTCATTTAGTAGTACTACATTTAGTTTTCTGAGGAAACTCCATACTGTTTTCCATAGTGTTTGTAACAAGTTGCATTCCCCTCTACAGTGTTGGAGGTCTCCCTTTTCTCCAGCAATTTTTAGTTGTAGACTTATAAATGATGGATATCCTGACCAGTGTAAGGTTATACCTCTATGTAGTTTTGATTTGCATTTTCTTAATAATTGATATTGAGCATCTTTTCTTGTGTCTGTTGGCAATATCTGTATGTCTTCTTTGGAGAAGGGTCTATTTAGGTCTTTTGCCAATTTTTCCATTGGGTTGCTTGGTTTTGTTGTTGTTGATTAGTTATATGAGTTGTTTGTATATTTTGGAAATTAAGCCAAAGGATTTGTCCCAGGGATGCAAAATTTCAGTATTCATCATGCAGTGAATAGACCACATCAAGAATGTGTAGAAAACTTATATGATCATCTCAATAGAGGCAGAAAAAAATTTTGACAAAATTCAACACCTATTTCTGATTAAAAAAAAAAAACTCTCCAGGAAGTTGGCATAGAGGGAATCTACCTCAACATAATAAAGGCCATAGATGACAAAAGCTAATATTATTCCAAATGGTGAAAAGCAGAAAGAATTCACTCTAAGATCTCGAACAAGACAAGGATGTCCACTTTGACCACTGTTATTCAACATAGTTTTGGAAGTCCTAGCCATGGCAATCAGAGAAGAAAAAGAAAAGGAATCCAAATTGAAGAAGCATGTCACTGTTTTCAGATGACATGATGCTATACTTAGAAAATCCTAAAGACACTACCAGAAAACTTTTAGACCTCATCAATGCATTTGGTAACTTTGCAGGATACAAAATTAGTACGCAGAAATCTATGGCATTTCTATATACTAACAATGAAAGATAGGAAACAGAAATTAGGATAACAATCCCATTTAACATCACATCAAAAACAATAAAATACGTGGGAATAAACCTACCTAAAGTGACAAAAGTCCTGTATTCTGAAAACTATAAGATGGTGAAAAAAGAAATCAAAGACAACATAAACACATGGAAAGATATACCATGCTCTTGGATTGAAAGAGTAAATATTGTCAAAATGACTGTATTGCCCAAGGCAATCTATAACTTCAATGCAACCCTTCAAATTACCAGTGACATTCATCACAGAACTAGAAAAAAAAAATAAATTTGTATGGAAAAGCAAAAGACACTGAAGAGTCGAGGAAATACTGAAAAAGTGTAACGGGAAGAATCAGGCTCCCTGACTACAGATTATACTACAAATCTAAAGTCATCAAAACAGTATGGTACAGTCACAGAAAGAGAAATATAGATCAATGGAACAGTCCAGGAAGCCCAGAAGAAAACCTAAGCACATATGATCAGTTAATATATGACAAAGCAGGCAAGATAGGCTCTTCACTAGGAACACTGAACAGCTGCATGTAAAAGAATGAACTTAGAACATTAACTAACACCATAAACAAAAGTTAATTCAAATATTAAAGACCTAAGTATAAGCCCCGGTACTAGAAACACCTAGAGGAAAGCATGGGCAGAACTCTCTTTGACATAAATTGCAACAATATCTTATTTGATATACGTCCCAGAATAATGGCAATAAAAACAAGAATAAACCAGTGGAACCTAATTAAACTCAGAGGCTTTTGCACAGGAAAGAATACCATAAACAAAAAAACAAACCACAGACTAGGTGAATATCTTTGGAAATGATGTACCATTCGTTCTTAATTCTGATTCCTTTAATTATAAATTTAGGTTATTTGAGAGTGTTTTTTTAAGTTTTTGAGGTACTATTGTACTACTTCTCTGCTACTTCTGTGATGGGACTGGGAGTGAGCAAGTTTTTGCATATGCTTTTTAACAGTGATGTCATACATTCCCATAGCTCTCCAGTAAGCCCCATTTGTTTTCAAAAGTAACCAAGAAGGTCATTCTCCCAGAGTTTAGGTGCCCAATATGTGGCTAAAACCCATCACTCTTTAGAAAGGATCCCCTAGTTTGTGGTATCTTTCACCTCTTCTTATTCACCTGATAGTGGTATGGGACTCATTTATACCTTTCTTACTCTTCTACCAAAATATTTTTATTTTTTCCTTTATATTCTTGATTGCAGACAAACCATTCTGCCATCATTCTCAGAGTTGTTCTATATGTAGTTGTAGTGGGAGAAGATGATCTCTAGTTCTTCCTATTACCTTCTTAACCTGTAACTGAAACTATCCATTTTAATTGTCATAAGCAAGGGGACACAGTCATCACACTTTATTTTACCATCGTTTTATCCTTTTAGGAAATTATAGCAGAACATCTAGGAAATAATGTTTCAAGGAATCACTTTTTTTCTGGTTAATCTATAATTTGAAGCTAAATATACTAGTTTAAAGCAACTTTTTATGTGCTCACAACTTAGATTAAGATTAAAAATACTATTTATCCTCCTCAAAGGTAGGTCAATCTGATAGATAAGGAATAACATTTATATTCCTTCTATAGATAACTCCAAAGATTTTCTACCTTATAGAAGAATGTGTGATTTCTTAGCTCCACAAATCTAGAATATTAAGTGCTGAGCAACAGCATAGAAGTTTAGTGTATAACTAAACAATTAGATGGCTTTAATTCAGTCTTAATTATTTCACTTTTTTTTCCAGTCTTGATTATTTTTAACTTGTATAAATTACTTTATTACCTGGTGCCTCAGGTTTCTTATTGGCAAAATATAGGTAAAGCTTCTATCTCAGAGGGTTTTAGTCAAGGCTGAGGGACCTGAAACACGTAATATATTCCTTGAAAGCTAATGGCCTAAAAGGCACAAGACCTTGAAAAAAGTAATTTGGGGTATAATGTGATAGGATAAAGGGATTCATAAAAGAATCAAGGAGATCTTGGAAAACTAAAAAGTAAACAATTAGGCTAGAAGGGCTTTTGAAAGGAAATGATGTGCTGGCTATTACTTCTAAAAAGATATATTTGCTCAAGAAAGATTAACAAAATATAAATGACATGGGAAAGACTAATATATGAGAGATTAAAGTATGCAGATTACTATTAAAAACCTACAAAAAGCGGTATAAGTAAAGAAAGTGCTATTGTTTAAGAATAAATAATTCTAAATCAGGCCTCCCAAGTCAGAGTTCTTAGAAGCAGTCATATTTGTGCTGTGTCTTAAAGCCTGCCTGGATGATTTCAATATATTATGGTTACTGGTTACTCTCTCTATTTTTTTATTTTTATCACTCCTTTTGTCTGTAAGGCAACTTGCCTTAACATTTTTTTCTTTTTGATGATGGCCATTCTGGCTGGTGTAATGTGGTACCTCATAGTGGTTTTGATTTGCATTTCTCTAATGAGGAGTGATGTTGAACATCTTTTCATGTGTTTATTTGCCATCTGCATGTCTTCTTTGGAGAACTGTCTGCCTAGATCC
>PVHT021183528.1:5228804-5291011 GCA_004024745.2 Catagonus wagneri
AACTTTGAAGTTTAATTAAGTCCCATTTGTTTATTTCTCTCTTTATTGTCCTTACTCTGACACATGGATCTGAGAAGATGTTGCTATCATTTATGTCAGAGAGTGTTTGGCCTATGTTTTCCTCTAAGAGTTTTATAGTATCAGGTCTTATATCCAGATCTTTAATCCATTTTGAGTTTATTTTTGTGCATGGTGTTAGAAAGGGTTCTAGTTTCATTGTTTTACATGTAGCTGTCTAGTTTTCCCAGCACTACTTATTGAAGAAAAAAGACTACAAACAATAAGTGCTGGAGAGGGTGTGGAGAAAAAGGAACCCTATTACACTGTTGGTGGGAATGCAAATTGGTGCAGCCACTGTGGAAAACAGTATGCAGATTCCTCAGAAAACTCAAAATAGAATTACCATTTGATCCAGCAATCCCACTCCTGGGCATCTATCCAGCAGACACCAGGACCCGAAAAGACACCTGTACTCCAGTGTTCATTGCAGCACTCTATGCAATAGCCAGGTCATGGAAACAACCTAAATGCCCATCCACAGAGGAGTGGTTAGGGAAGATATGGTACATACACACAATGGAATGTTACTCAGCCATTAAAAGGAACGAATTACCAACATTTATAGCAACATGGATGGACTTAGAAATTATCATGCAAAGTGAAACCAGTCAGACAGTTAGACAGCAACACCCAATGATACCGCTTACATATGGAAACTAAAAAGACACAATGAACCTTCTTACAGAACAGACAATGACTCACAGACTTTGGAAAACCTTGGTTTTTCAAATAAGACAATCTGGGGGGGTGGGGGGGATGCACTGGGGGTTTGGGATACAAAATCTGTAAAATTGACTTGTGATGATTTATGCACAACTATAATTGAAATAAAATCCATTAAGAGAAAAAAAACAAAAAACATTTTTTTCTTGCCACTGTACAAAAGTTTGTATATTTTAAGAAGATCAATAGATAAATTTTCGACTAGGTAATGCATACAATTTCTATAAAAATTGCAGTCTAGAAATAATATACAATGAAAACTACATTTTTCTTGTCTTGTTTTCTACTGATTATTGTGAATTTTATGTGTATTTCACAGATATTCTATACATTTCAAGTATATCTACTCATTTTAATATAAATGAATATGTTATGCATTTGAGTATATATATACATATATATACACACACACACACACACACACACACACACACACTGTTTTGTGTTTTTTTCACTCAATAATATACCTTATAGCAGTACATAAAGGAAGGTATTTTTAATTGTTAAGTAATCAATACTGCATTGTATGAATTTGCCATAATTTAGCTACAGCAGCTCCATTGGTGGACATTTAATGCATTTCTGCTAGAAATTTTACATTCTGAGAGACATTTGCCAGCATCTTTGATCTTGCACTTCTTAGTCTCTAGAACTTTAAGAAAATAAATTTGAAAGTTAAGTCATTTAGTCTATGATATTTGGTTATGGCAACCCAAGCACACTAAGATGAACACTAGCTCAGTAATCAATGATACATGGCAATTCTGTGACTATTTGATATCCCTTTTGATATACCATTTTGGCTACAATTAATATAAACTCTAATTCATATTTTTATTTTTCTCATATCTTTCTTTTTTTTGTTTGTTTTTTCCATGTCTTAACTATGTCTATTTGCACATATAAATACAATACGGTATTTGATTTTACATAATAGACATGCCAGCAATGCTCATCAATTATATATCTTTTTACTATACAGTATATTTTCAGCATTAAAATGGCTGAACACTCTTTCCTTGTATGTCTCTTTAGCCATTTAATGAACAAATCCCTTACTGGGAAATGTTTACATTGTTTTTATTCTCTAACTTTTTTTTTATTTTTGTATGTAATGCTATAATCCTAATGTGTTTCCCTGTGCAGAGTTTGAAAATAATTTCCTTAGTATAAATACTAGAAGATTAATTGTTGGTTCAAAAGGTACAGGTTTAATTTTTTAAAATAAATATCTGCCAAATTGAACTCTAGAAAAATTGTTCCAATCAATCAATGGTTATTTTTCTCATATCTTTAAATAAATTTTAAACTCAGGGCAATTTTTATGCCATGCTAGTTTAAAATAGCACTATCACCTAGCATAGGGGTGAGTACAAAAACACAGAGCACTTGTAATTTGATTGCCTGGGCATTTTGAATGCTCCAAAACCTGGAAAATTTATCTGGAAAATATTTAGTTTATAACTATAAAATTTTAAGATTGGGTGACTTGATAAACATCACAAAATTTTAAAGATATGTCTTCTTAATTTAGCTGGTTTTCTGAATTTGATTCAATTTATAAAGGATAAATAATTAAATGAAGATTTTTTTAATATTAGTATGACCATCACAGTTACCATAGAATTACAACAGAAAAACAGGTGAAATAAATTCATTTAAGATACGTCCTTTTAAAATGAAGTTTTTGTGAAGGAACAGAGCATAAATTTCAGTTAATACTTATACTATTTGATTTTGAATGATACTTTTACATAGGTATTCAGCAAACTAGAAAAAAATGTTTAGAGAGGATTGCCTATGTATTTCGAATAACTGTTTCCAATTAATAATTTTCAGTGTAAAAAGCTTGAGATCTATATTTTCATCAAAGGTGAATACGAATAGAGTTTGAATAAACAAAATCAGATTTAGAAGAAATTAATTTTCCATGGGTAAAATGATGACAGAATTTTCATTAGTTATTGCAACTTGACATCGAGCCTACTGGTTTTAATGCACAGGACCTAATTTTTAGCTGCTGAGCTGAAAATTGGTGTTGGCAGACAAAAAGAAGCTGGTTTCATTTCAAGGATACAACTAAATGCTAATTATAAAAATGGATTTAAAGTTACCAGAGGGAACATTTTTCACAAGCCTCATGAAAAGAACCGCTAGACAATAGCCAATTAATTAAGACACCAAGAGAGTTCTTTTATTCCTGTATTCTATTAGCTCAATATTACTCATAGAGGAAATAAAAATGTAGAATTAAACTTTTGGTTCGGGAGTTCCCTTTGTGGCTCAGTGGTTAACGAATCTGACAAAGAACCATGAGGTTGCGGGTTCGATCCCTGGCCTTGCTCTGTGGGTTAAGGATCCAGCGTTGCCGTGAGCTGTGGTGTAGGTTGCAGACACGGCTAGGATCCCGCGTTGCTGTGGCTCTGGCGAAGGCCAGCAGCTACAGGTCCTGTTAGACCCCTAGCTGGGAACCTCCATATGCCGCGTGTGCGGCTCTACATAAAAGGCAAAAAGACAAAAAAAAAAACAAAAAACAAAAAAAAACTTATGTTTTGCTATGTTTTTATTTTTGCCTTTTTAGAAGGTCAATCCTGCCTTTTCCTACATCTTGTTGGCATTTTGAGCATAGTTCCCCTAGCTCTGAATGTAGAAGAAAACCCTTGTAAAAAATATTTTTTTGGAGATGAATTTTTAATGACTTATTTTCCAGGGAGTATATGGTTTAAAAAAAGACAAAAGGTATAAATAGAAGTGAACCAATGCACCAACCACTGTGATTTTTAAACACATTATGTATTTCTAATTCAATCAAAGTCTTTGAATTTTAAACGTGAATCTTTCTCAGCCTCTTACAATGGAAATGGAGAATGTAGTCTTGGTACTTTTTCTCAGGAGGAGGTCAGGATGTAGTAAAAACCCGTGCAGTTTTAGTGATTTATTTAGGACAAAATCTATTGAAAAAACTTTAATATTATAGCCACTTAGAAAAACTTATGGATAAAAAATTAGATTGAATAGAATAGTGGTATTGTGTTGGAATACAATCAAGAATAAAAGATCCCTAGGGGATTATGAATTTGGGAACATCCTACCTTTACCTTTCAATGTGAAATGTTAAAACACAAATGGTAACAAATCTGAAATACATGTTCACAGAATGCACATAATTTGCTTATTTTAGGTAAAACCAAGGAAATAAGAAAAAGTACAGTTTATTAACGTCTAAAATATTAAAAACTATGAGATGAAAAGTTTAGGAATTGACATATTTGTCCTTAACTAAGTGATTAAATGTTAAATGAAATTTTATGTATTATAACATAAAACAGTAACAATATTTTAATTTGGGGAAGACAGTATATTTAGTTTTCATAAAAATTATAATGGAAAGATTCCCATTTGCAAAGTTACCTACCTTTCTCCATGTGTAGGGCTGAGCAGTCTAGGTTAGAAAGCAATAGATGCCTACCTAAGGTTTCTCTGTAAGGATCAAGGAACGTACTCAGCTGTGCCCAGAAAAGTGTCGGGAGTTAAAGAGGAGTGTATCTAACTGCACTTTTGAAGTAGTGGTGAATGACAACATCACCAGAAATCTGTTCATTTAATAAAGGTCTTAAGTGCCTACAATGTGCCATGCACTTTGATAGGCACTGGAATATAGTAGTGAACAAGAAAAAGATTTGTTGCTTGTCTCATGAAAATTATAGGTATGTTCAGAGAAAATATCTGTATCCTGAGAGTTTATGTGGAGTCTAAACTTCTTTTTAAAATTTTGCTTTATTAAAGAGTAATGGGTTTAGTTATTATACGATGAGGTGACATTATTAAGTAGCTATGTTTTCTTTATCTGTTACCACTATGGTATTTATAATGAAAAAGCATAATCATTTTGTCCAAAGAAGCCTTAATGTGACCATTTTTGCCTTGTGCAACCACAACATAGCTTCTCTGGAAGCTCTCCATTGTTCATACCCAAATTAAAATCTGGAGATTAAAATCGAACCAATCCTCTAAGAAATATTATGCTTTCTCTAAAGAGAGACGAAAAGATCTTCAGTTTTCTCTTTGTTTTTAATTCTATTGACAGCATTTTCTCATTTCAATAAGACCGTCTGGCCAGAGTGAAAATCGGTTGAGACTCAAACATTGACCAGGTCACCAGCATTATTCCGAATGCTAATTATATTTTAATCTCCATGCACATTCATTTTGTTTTCTAAGACTAAACTCTGTGACCTCATATTTTCTCTGAGGTATTATCAAATATATAGTAGATCCCTCCAACTCTTTATAAAATGCACTATTGATTTTAGGGCTTATGATGTTTTGGTAGACATCTACCAGTGATTGCTAATGCATAATGACCTTTGGAAAATCTCCTGCATTTATGCATTTCCTTTTTTTTTTTTTTTTCTTTGGCTGTACGCATGGCATGTGGAATTTCCCTGGGCCAGGGATCCAACCCGCACCATAGCTGTAACAGAGCTGGATCCTTAACTCTATGAACCAAGAGAGAACTTCTTTGAATTTCTTCATGATTTTGGTCTTTGCTTAATATTCTCCTAGCCCATTTAATTTCTACAATCATTCTGAGGGACATTGATGTCTTTATTAATAATTCTTCCAACAATCTGGCATTTTGGTTACTTAACCTCCTGTTTTATAATGACAGTTTTGCCTAGCCTGCCTCAACCACCTACTCCCACAGGCAGGCTTCAAGACTGTTTTATTCTTTTTTTTTTCCCCTTCTTCATATAAATTGCATTGTAAAACTATACATGGAAATGAAAATATTTTGTACCCCTAACCCTATTCTGGTGACATAGAAAGGCCAGCATGGCATATTACCAAGTTAGAACTTGTCCCTGATAATCTCAAATATTTTCATCATCAGAACCTTGAAATTGTAAAATAATTCAGAAATTTCTTCCTCTGATGATTTTGTTATTACATTTTACTGGTCTAACTATTCCCACTATGACTGTCCTTTGACCTCAGAAGAATTTTAGCCCATGGACCCAAGCATGAATATTTTTTTCTCCTATTCCCTCTGTTTCTACCTAACGTTCTTTGACTTTTATTTTCTTTGTTCATTTTAGAACTGCTCTCATGGCATATGGAAGTTCCCAGGCTAGGGGTGGAACCAGAACTGCAGGTGCTGGCCTATACCACAGCAATGCCAGATCTGAGCAACATCTGTGACTGACACTGCAGCTCATGGCAATGCCCAATCCTTAACCCACTGAGCCAGGGATGGAGCCCACATCCTCATGGATACTAGTTGGGCTCTTAACCTGCTGAGCCACATGGGAACTCTGCTATGACTCATCTTTTAATTACATTTTTCTCATTACCACTAGCATTCGCCTCTTTCTCCTTTGTCACTTTTCTTGGGAAAAGCAAGGCAAACCAAATACATTGTTTAAGCAAACTCTTGTTTCTTTTGTATGCCTAGACCTAAGCAATTAAACTATGCTATAGAAAGTCATCCAACTGGTTGTGCTGGTGATATCATTCATGTTCTATCTCCTCTGGGTCCTAAATACAATTAAATATTGGATGTGTTTCCTTAGCTTGTACCCTTGTTGTCTGCAGTGTTAGAAGAACGGGTCCAGAAAAACTAAATAAAATTTGGAGTTCTATATGGTAAACAAATACAAAGTAGAGAAGAACACAGAAAATAGATGGTTGGTATTGCTGGTTAAAGGTTATGTGAATTTACAATTTTCATAGCTCCTTCCAGATTATTTTCTCTAGAGGTGAAAATACTTATATTTCCACCAGCAACTTATGACAGCATTCATTTCCTCAACCCTTACTTCTACTGGATGTCGCTATCTCATTCCATATTTCCCAGTCTTAGAGTTATAATTGGATATTATTTAACTCTTATTTTATTTACAGTTTTCTGAGTTATATAGTGAGATGAGTTGTCTGTAAGTATAATTTTTCACCTTTTTATTGTCTTTTTAAAATTCCTTTTCAATTTTTAAAACTTTGTATGTGTTAGAATTTAGTTGGGTTTTTATGTATGTGGTAAATTTTTTCTCAATTTGACATTCATCTTTTGTTCATTTCATTACACATAAATCAATGTGCTTTTTATGGTGGTATTAATAGATATTTTTCATAAGATCTCTGCACATTCTATCCTAAGAAATTCTTTCCTATCACAGATTTTTAAAAATATATTTTTTGTATTCTTGCTATCTCAAGGATATATTTATACCTTAAACATTTTTTTAGGAATTTTTTCATATAAAATTTTTTTATACTTCTGCATTATAACATTGTTCTTCTACTTGTTCTTCCAAAACAAATACGGGTAACCCTTAAACAACATGGGGATGAGAGTACTGAAATACTCAGTTGAAAATTCAAGTATAACTTATAGTCAGCCCTCCATATCCATAGTTTCTCCATATCTCTGGTTCTATGTAGTGGATTTAACCATGGATAGTGTAGTACTGTAGTAATTATTATTGAAAAAAATCCACATGTAAGTGAAGGTGATTCAAATCTGTGTTGTTCAAAGTTTCCATATCTGTGCATTCCGCATTAATGGGTTCTGCATCCATGGATTCAACAACTCCATTAACTGTTAGTAGAATGGAAGGACAAGGAATCATGGGTATGGAAGCTGGACTGTACCACACCATTTCAAATGGGGGACTTGAGCATCTTCAGATTCTGGCATTTGCAGAGGTCTTGGATCCCCCTGGTCCCTCTGCAAATACTTAAGGTACAATTGTATATAATTTTCATTAATGACCATTGTTTTTCAAGTCATCTATTGAATTTGATTTTTTTTAAGTTCAGGGATTTTATTCACTTAGACTTTTTTGTTTGCTTTTTACTTTATTACCTTATAAGTGTTGTAATTTCCTTTAAATATACTTAAAATATACTTTATTTTTAGAGCATTTTTAGGTTTATAGCAAATTGAGCAGAAAGTGCAGGGATACCTTACCTATAATCCCAGACGGCCTCTTCCATTTTCACCATGTCCCACTAGAGTGGTAAATTTATTACAATTGCTGAATTTGACACACCATTATCATTCAATATCCATAGATTATATTAAGGTTCACAATGCGTGTTTTGCATTCTATAGGTCTTAACAAATGCATAGTGACATATATCCACCATTATGATATCATAGAGAATAGTTTCATTGTTTTAAGAATCATCTATTCCTCATCTATTAATTCTTCTCTCCCCACCCACCCATTGGCAATCACTGATTATTTTTACCCTTTCAGTAGTCTTGCCTTTTCCAGAGTGTCACTACTTGGAATCATATAGTATGTAGCCTTTTCAGAATGGCCTTTTTCACTTAGTAATATACATGTAAATTTTCTCCATGTTTTTCTCATACATATTGATTATATGCATTTGTCATAGCTAGCAGAATTACACATGAAATAACTCAGTATAAATTATACCTAAATATATGTATATTTATGAGAATTGTCATTATTTTGAATACAATATTTTTAATTGAATATATGGAAATTATAACTGGTCACCTTAACAATTCCCTTAGTAATTTCCAAAAAAAATGCTATTAGGCTTTCTTTGAGCCTCTGTGTATGCAGTCTATTTACCAGCAAAACAAGGTAATTTTAGCTTTTCTTATTTGTTTTCTTCTGCCAGATTTTCATGATCTGGTCTTTTGAATTTTCTAGATATTCTGATAAATATTTTAAAATAAGAGTGATAGCAAACATCCTATATAGTTCCTGTTTAATTTAAAATTGTTAATTTTTTACTTGGAAAGATGCATTTTTTTATACATGAAAGTTTCTTTTTCTATTTTATTTAAAACATCATTTTATGGAATGTATGAGATATATGAAATTCATTTCAAGATTTTTAGCATTCTGTAATATAATTGTATGATATTTTGACAGTGACCAATAGATATTTAAAGAAGATATTTGAGAAGGTAAAGGAGATATTCTTAATTGTGTAAAATAATCAATTAGAACTTTGTTAAAAGCGAAGATTTATTATCTGGTAATATTTATGTTCCTACTATGTCCTTGCTTCATTAAAATAATCCTCAGACCTTTGTTCGAATGATGACATCAAGTTTGTGTGTGCATTTTGATAGTTTTAACTTCAAAACAGTCTTCAAAGGAGGCTATTTTTATCTTTAACTTCCAGTTTAGCACATTTTTCTCCAAAAAAAAACCTTATTAGAATGTCCAAAATTCGTAACACTAATACTACCAAATGCTGAGGAGGCGACATCTAAACAGAGACCTGAATGCTATATGGAATGACCAGAGTAGATAAGAAGAGTTCCAGGCAGAGAGGAGAGAATGGCTACATGCTTTAGGTAGGCACATGCTTGGTATAGTCAAGGAATAGCAAAATAACTGAACAATGGATCATACCCAAGTAAGAGGAAGGACAGTGGGAGAATAGAGGGTGATTCTTAGAACGAGCTAGGAACCAGATGGTATGTGCCAAGAGAGGAACTCAGTGTTATATTCTGTGGATGTAGAAAAGCAGTCAGAGAGTTGACACAAAGAAAGCGTCTCAATATGATTTTTATTTTAAAAGGATGGCTCTGTCTTGTAATGTGGAGTCAGTATAGCAAGAATGGATCAAGACTTTTTCTGCTTTCTGCATTGGTCATTGGGAAGGATGATGGAAGTTAAACTATGTGATTTAACTATGTGGTACTAAGTAATTCTGAATACATTGACTGATAGATTAATTGGACTCCTAAATAATGAATATAAAGTGCTTTTTCCTTGTAATAATTGCTAAACAAGAATCTGTTATATTTTTAGTTTACTTTTTTCCCTCTAGAACCAGCATGCTGCTATCTTTTGAAAAGAAAAACTGAATAAATGCCTGTTGAATAAATAAATGACATAAATGTATCTCTTTCCTATTTTGTAGATCTGTTTTCACATGCAGCATTGAATAACTGATCATCACATCATACCCTAGTAAGCTTATCACGCTTTATAGCTTCTAAGTCTTTTTTTTTTTTAATTTAAATTGTAACTAAATAATCCTGCAATGTGTCCTGGAGTTTTGGGCTTAAAACTAAATAATCTTTTCTTATATAATTGTCCAGTGAATGTAATATCTTCTAAATGTCACTGATACTAACGTTTATTGTTGTATACTGATTAAACATAGTGCAGATAAATTGTTACATCGATTTTAACTCTCTTTATGAGATATGGGGGAAAAGCGCATAATTTTTTTTTATTGTGTAGAATGAAAGTGGTGTCTAATGTTGCTATTTTATCCTTTCATGTTTTTGATGGGCGAATACTAGTAATTTCATGTTCAATAACATGTAGGAAATGAATGAAAAGATGAAAAATACATTTTCTTTAAAAGACTGTTAAATTGGTTTTGAAAATTATACTGAACATAAGCTTTTCTGGCACCTTCTCTTTGCCTTGCTTTTCTGAGAATTATTTTTCTGTGAATCACAGATGCCATTATGTGCAGAGATTTAGAATTGTTAGTGAATATACTTTCTGCTCGGTGAAGAAAACTCGGCTGTTGTAAAAGGGAAAAGTAGTAGACATGCTTAAAGACTCTGACGCCAGAAACACAGATGAGCTTTCAGTGCTCAAGCTCAATGGTACTGTCCTAGGGTTCTATTAGATATAGTATTTTATAAAGTCCCTTCTGGAGTTCCCATTGTGACTTATTGGAAATGAATCTGACTAGCATCCATGAGGATGCAGGTTCGATCCCTGGCCTTGCTCAGGGGGTTAAGGATCCGGCGTTGCCCTGAGCTGTGGTGTAGGTTGCAGACGGGGCTCGGATCCCGCATTGCTGTTGCTCTGGTGAAGGCTGGCAGCTACAGCTCCTGTTAGACCCCTAGCCTGACCTAACCTGGGAAGCTCCATATGCCACGGGTGCAGCCCTAGATAAAGCAAAAAAAAAAAAAAAAAAAAAAAAAAAGTGGAGTTCCTGTCGTGGCTCAGTGGTTAATGAATCCGACTAGGAACTATGAGGATGCAGGTTCTATCCCTGGCCTTACTCAGTGGGTTAAGGATATGGCGGCTTTGGAATGAACTGTGATGTAGGTCGCAGACACAGCTAGGATCCCGCATTGCTGTGGCTGTGGTGTAGGCCGGCATCTGTAGCTCCAATTCAGCCCTTAGCCTAGGAACCTCCACATGCCACAGGTGTAGTCCTAAGGAAAAAAAAAAAAAAAAAAAGAGAGAGAGAGAGAAAAAAAGGGATAAAGTCCCTGCTTAGAGCTAAATTTGTAACTTAAATAATATTATTTAACTGTTTAAAAGGCAAGTTCAGGAGTCCCTGCTGTGCTCAGTAGGCTAAGGATCCAGCATTGCTGCAGTTGTGGTGTAGGCTGAGCTATAGCTCAGAATCGATCCATGCCTCTGGAACTTCCATATGCTATGGGTGCAGCCAAACAACAGCAACAACAACAACAAAAAAGGAAAAATGAAAAACAAATTCAAAAATACTTGGAATACAGTTATGACTCCTCATTGTGATTATTTTAGCAAGAACATTTAAAATGAAAGTCTATAGTTTTATTTATAAATAATCTCTACACTTTATGTATTATTAACCTATAGATTATACAATATTTATTGAGAAGTTCAGCTATCCCCAGACACTACTAATAAGCAAGGAATACCATTACTGATGTCATTCAGTCTCATGGCTTTAAAATTATTATTTATATGTGATGATTTCTAAATTTGTCTCTTGGTCAGATCTTTCCACTTGAATTTGTATTTACATAATTCATTCTCACCTACATAATATCTCCACTTAAATATCTTAATAGATTTTGACACTCAACCTCTCCTTTTCTTGTTAAACCATAGTGATCTGCCCATGATCTGACCACTTCTCACACCACCACTACAGTTTTCCTGCCATAACGATATCTTGCCAAAATGTTTCAATACCTTCTAAATCAGTGTTCCTATGCCTGCTATTCTCCCTTTCAGGAAAAAAAAAATGATTACAAAAGTTAGATCATTTCACTCCCCAGTTAAAATACTTTGATAAATTTCCAACTGTTCTAGAGTAGAGTCACAATCAGAAAGATGACCAACTAGATTCTGAAGGATATGCCGCATTCTCAACCCCTTCTTTTCTCTGGCCCAGTTTTAACCGTCTCTGGACTCCTCTCCTCCCTCTCAGTGATAGCCACATTTTCCCCTTTGCTATGTCATGAGCCTGGCTGGCAGCCCCCTCTTTGATTGTTGAACTTGGTATTCTCAGGTCCAGGAAGGACACAAATCTTGCTTTTTAGTCTCAGAGTCTAAATATTATTTATAAACTTGCAAAAAGTAGTTTTAAAGGCATTTTAAATATGCTGAGGAAGGAGAATTAATACATGGAATTGGTTTTACAAGTAATGGAAGTGCTAGGAACACATGGGTTGGGTTAGCAACAGGAGGAAATCATCTTTCCCTGGTCAAGAGAGACCAAGGAAAGAGGCATTATGATCAGAACTTATGTCCTAACATGAGTGGTTCACTTTTCTGTGCAGTAGAAATTAACAGAACATGGTAAATTAAGTAGAATTGGAAAAAATAAAAATCATAAAATTTTTTTTAAAAAACTAGGCATAATCACAACCAAAAGAAATGGCTGTTGAGCCATCAATAAAATATCCAAAAAAAATTGAAAAAAAGCATAATAGTCCAGGTTCCATTAGAGTGAAGACAAAACTTCAATAGCATTGAATGCAAGACGGTATTACTTCTCCTTACTAAAACTCATGAGTGTGCTTGTTTGCTGGGATGTTTCATTTCTGCATGTCCAGCAGGTTCCCTGGAATTTGCAGTATGCAAAAACATGATTATGGCTCTGATACAGACTTGATTTTAAAAAATCACTCTTTATATCATGATGACCGTTTCAACATAATTGCCTGTAGCAAAATCAATCAGAATGATTACGTGCGTTACACTTTCAAAGGTATGCACTTTGGAAATAAGCATTCATTGGTCCACTTATTTTCCTCAGATCCAAGCATACAAAAATGAAGATGCAATTTTTATTTAATATATTTAGAATTTTTTTGTGTGTGAAGACTTAACTACAGTTTCCATAGCGACTGATTCTATTGTCTGGGATTCCATTACATTAAAATATGAAATGTGTTATAATTACCAGTCCCTAGGAATTTACAGAAATATTGTGGAAGTCACTCATATACCATTGATTATGGTGTTGATATGATAGAATGTATACTTAAGTTAACTCTGCTACTAAGCTTTAATTACAGAAGTCCATCAAAATACTGATGGATAGAAATAATATGGGTAAGAAGAACTGGACTGATGTTTTTCTGAGATTTAATCTAAATAGACATGAGAAATAATATCTATAGATTACAGCATTAGATGTTAAAGAGGAAATATGGGAGAATTGAATAGATATTTATAACCTGCCTAGACAGAGATATTTTATAGTGGTAATTGTTTATTAATTTACTTAAAGAGGTTTTTCCAAGCTTCTCCTACATACATAGTATTGTGCTTTGTGGGAAAATCCAAAGGAAAGAGAAATTTTATTTGCCTTTATAACTTATGTGATAGTAGTGATTAAAAAAAAACACCCTGAGTGAGCTATATTCTCAATCCCTGCCTACCCTACTCCTCCCAAGTGCAAGCGATGATAATGTGTGTATATATCGTGTCCTATTTTTCTTCTGGAGAAGCACTCTTAGGAGAATGGCAAGTGTTTCCATTTACTAGTGATATGAAAGAAATAAATTGTGCTCATATCTTGGGATGCCCCTGGGTGCTTCATCCACACCTGGCTTTATCCCTCTTTACCCAGCCTGTGTGCAAGGATCCAGCTAACAGGGCCAGGGCTGAGGTTTCTATCTGAATTGTTATTACCAGGGTGAGGTATGTGCTTATGTCAATCTACAACCCAGGATTCTCCCCTGGCTTGACTGATTTCTGCTACTCATCAATTGATTTCAGCCTGCCACTTAAAACAGGGCCAGTGTTCCTCCTACTGCAAAATGCTGAGAGTATTTAGTAGTGGAAGAAATTCTACCTTGGCAGGTGAGCTAACACTTTATGGAAGAATTCACCATTGAACTTGGCTTTGATTGAGAGGATTTTGGTAGACAAAGCCACAAAGGGAATGCTTCCTCAAAAAGGAAGTGTTGGTGTTCCTGTCATGTCTCAGCAGCAGTGAACCCAACTAGTATCCATGAGGATGCAGGTTTGGTCCCTGGCCCTGCTCAGTAGGTTAATAATCTGGCATTGCCCTAAACTGTGGTGAAGGTCACAGGTGCAGCTCAAATCTGGCATTTCTGTGACTTTGGAGTGGGCCAGCAACTACAGCCCTGATTTTACCTTAGCCTGGGAACTTCCATATGCCATGGGTGCAGACCTAAAAAGATAGATGATAGATAGATAGATAGATAGATGGATAAAGGAAGTGCTAATAAAGGTGAATGAATGAATGAATGAATGCCAGCATCTGTAAAGTATACATAATATTCAAGGAGTCATAAAAATTCTTGTTTGACTGGAGAGTAAGGCATGTGTAGAAAACTGAACTACTAACATAGTACAATGAATGTCAGATTACAGCCTACCACATATCAAGTCCAACTTTCAGACTGAATACCCAGCCATTTGCTGTCTTTGTAATCTCTCAGCTAAAAACAAGGAGTGACACGTCAAGAGCCTCCTTCCTGAGATTATTAACTTTTAGGAACATCAAATCTGAGTCTTACTCTGAAATCAACCTTCATATCACACATCTCTTGCTTTCCTCCAACTTCTGACTACTCTGGAACAGCCAAGTCACCTGATGACTTGCTTGGCTTCACACTCTCAAAGATAGGTTGCTTTATCCCTATCTAGGAAAATAATAAGTAAACCATGAGGAAATAGAAAAAAAATCTAACTAAGACAACTTCCTTGTTAGTGTCAGCCCATTTTGAGGCTTCGACCCTGTTTCAGGCTTCCTCTGCTTTTTTTTTTTTTTTTCCAGATAAAATATCTGGAATGACCTGGATGCTAACAGATCTGCTGTAACTGCTCTGCACATAAAAGAATGATTTCCCAGTTTTTTTCCCAAGAATGAGTTCCCCCATAGCACTCTAACACCTAAAATAGACCGCAATATGCAAAATCTCTTCTTGAACTTTGGACTAATCGTAGTTTGTGGTAACGTGTTACACAAGTGAGAGGGACTAACTTAGAAAGTATAACTTATTGGAAATATTTGAGAAGTATCACAGACTAACAACAACAAAATAATATCAAGAATCATGTCTGAGAAAAGGAAGGGACCAGTGGATATAGAACTCTGCCACTTCTCTCTGTACCCAGAAACTTACACAGACCTCTATGCTGGATACAGTTAATATGGCTACTGTTCAACACTCTACCTTGAGTCTCATTGCCCTATCCATTTTCCTTTGCATTTTTCACTTCAGACTCAAAGTTATACAAAACAGAAAATGGTTAACCATAGGTTATTTCCTCATCTTCAATATAGTAGTGAGAAGTTAGATCCTACATGTCAATATTTAGAAAATGAAGAATTCCTCCAAAAAAACAAAGTTTAGAATGCAGGTTGTGTGTCCACTAGGTCTACCTTTTGGCTACCCAACTTCCACATACATTTTCTTACATACATACATTTATAAAATTAAAGTGCTCTGGAAATTTTTGAATCCTTTACCTCATATTATGCCGTATACTATCAACTATTTTTAATATGCAACACCTCTGAGTACAGGTTTCCATAATGCAGCAAATAATTTTAAATATCCTATATCTATAAATGAAAATATATCAAATGCAGAATCACTGGTGAATACATCCCTAAAAAGTTCAAACCATTTTAAAGTTGTGTTCCATATACCTTTGGAATCCATTCTCAGGTAAAATACCCAGGTTTTTCTTGCTGAAAATTAGTAAAGTCCTACAGTCCTTTTATGTGGCCTTGTCTTCTAAGTTTTGACTTGGGGTATGTTGGAATGCGACTCCAGATATATAAGTCTGACATTAAAATAGTGAGGAAGACTAGCTTTCTAAAATAAAATTTAGAGTTGGCATTCCTTTGTGGCCTACCTGGTTAAGGATCTGGTATTGTCACTGCTGTGGTACAGCTTCGATCCCTGGCCTGGGAAGTTCTGCATGCTATGCACACAGACAAAAAAACCCTCTAGAATTGGTGTTATTATTATGCCTGTTAGATATGAGAATTTTACTAGTCTGGCCAAGGGAGTTCACTGGCCATTGGGAGTTTGGGTTACTTTTTTACTCTTTGAATTTTCATATTTATTTCCATTGTACTGCTTGTGGTCTGGGTCCTAATGAAAGCCCTAAATTTCTCATAAAATGTATGGAGAGGTCATGATTCAACAGATGTTTTAATTTCACAACTTGAAGAATCAAACTCTAATTTTTGCTACTGGGGCTGGAGTAGGAATAAATTCTATTACCATAGTCATAAACAGTCAGTTTGACTCACTCTTAGAACTCATTCCATTGCATGTTCATGAAATGAACATAACCCCCTTACTATTCATACTTTTTATTGCAGGGGCCTTACAGACTCCAAAACATTTTAATTCGTTTTCAGGTGATGATAGGTGATTATTTCATCAGCTGTTTACCCTCTGCTATTAGATTTCAGCCCTTGACTACCAGTAGGATCTTCTGCCTTCTGACACATACAAGCCAATTTTACCAAATCATAATCCACACATTTTCCCAAGGAAATACTGCTTTCTATCCAGTTATGGCGCTTGGTTTAGTCTCTGGATACCTACCCACATCTCTCATGTAGAAACTACTTTATTGCAAACATTTTTGCATAGCCGCTAAAGTTGGCAAGAAAGCTTAAGAAGTATATTTTGAAAATGGTTAAGAACCAGCGGAAATTAGGCAAAACAAAAGCAAACAAAAAGCCTCACCAATCCGTCTATAGCATCACCATGGACAGAGGCCACTCCTATAGTAACCATGTATAGAGATCGCTAATATACACAGCTATGTATTGCTATTACTGCCACAGATTTAAACTCCTCTTTCATTTTTCCTTATGACATATCTTTAAGAAGCACATTCCTAAGTAGTTATAACTAATTGGGTGAATGTGTGTTACTTGCCTTTACGTTGGCGTAAAGGATGTAGGGCAAGAAAATACCTTTCTTGGACTGTCATGGTGAGTAGATGCCCAGCTTCTGGACAGTCACATTGTAAAGAATTGCATCTAAAATAGGAAGGAGTTTTTATAAAAAGTCAAAAAAAAATAAAAACAAGAAAAATATCCACAGAAAGTTGGTTGTGTATATTCCCTAGTTTTCATTGCATTTTATTGGATAGCTGACAAATGGCCCTCTTCCACTTTTGGTCCCTATTAGATCTTAGAATTTACTATAGTGGTATCCACAAGAACACTGTTCTGTCTCCCTACTGGAAGCAAATGTTGATGATGTGGACTTTTTAGGAGGTAAAGAGGAGCTTTTGGAGTCTGTGATCAGGGTGATTACGCAGTCAGGGTGAGCCTTGGGGATGTTCTCTGAAAGGAAAGATGGATGGAGGGCCAGCCATTGGAAGCTGTGACTCTGTTTTAGGATTTTCTAGTAAAAGACAAAATTAGAGGTCAGAAGGGATTTATGTAAGTTTATGGAGGTAATAAAATAAAACTGAGTGACTTCACTGAAGTTCAGTACACAAAAGATGGTACTAAGTGACATATATTAGTTAAAGAGAAGGGAGCGTTAAACTATATGCACAGATTTTTTAGTATGTATGACTAGAAGAATTGTGGTGCCATCACCTGAAATAGGTAGGTCAGGAAGAGAAATTTATTGTAGCAGAGGAGACAAATGATAAACATAGTTTGGACCAGTTTCAGTTTGATGGACTGGTTAAAAATAATGCAAGTGTAGGATATTGGCAATGTAGAACTGCTTCTTGCAATCCTTTGTAATTTCATTTTGTTTGTTTGATTTATGATAATAGCTGACGTCAAGCTCTCAAAGGAATGTGAGACGAGATAGTGAATGGTACTGAACATGTGAGTTAATGATCATAAACCAGCAATGGATTGCTTAGCGCATTCTCATAAATAATGTAGAAAACAGATTTCTGGAGTTTTAAACCAATTGCTGAATAGTGAATAGGAAAAAACAAAAACATAAAAGCATGTGCTTTATGAAGCTTATTAAACACTTCTAAAAAATTCCAACCACGTTAAGGTGAAAGAAGTGCGGGAAAAGCTAACAGCCATATAAATGACCAAAGTGCTAATAAGAAAACAGTATAATTTTCTATTTTTCAATAAAAACTTGAAGCTAAGGTAATTGATTTAATTAATTCAGATTTTTGGAAGTAATTTTTAAGAAAATGTTTTTGGTAATTTTCAAAATAAGTAATTTTATTATGGCAATTGATATAAAATTTCCATAGCTGGAAAATTTCACAGATTTACATAAATTGATTGCACTTAAAAGGAACATTAGTTTTGTAATCTTTATAAGTGTATCAAAAATCCATAAATTTACTTGATTTTTTTTTCTTTAAACGGTTTTCTTATAGCAAATCTAATACCAGCATGGGCTCTCTATTAGAAACAATTGCTCTAACAGAAAATGTTTCCAATATAGAGGTAATTCTATTTGCATTCATTAAAAGCCTGGTAAATACTTCTTTAGGGAATTTATAACAATTATCTTTGGTATGATTTGACAAATAATTCTTATTTATTTTAAAAAAATGTTATAATGAGATAATAAAGCTATCCAAATTGATGCAGCATGTTTAATTGTGTTTAACAAATTGTGTTAAACACAAATGGAATTGTGTTTAACAATTCCATTTATTTGATTTGACTTTTATGTGGCCTTAGACTTGTGTGATTCAAATTTCTCCTTTTTCTAATGTTATGACCAGTAATTTTGCAAGGCAAATTCAAAAAAGGGGTATTTTTATTCATCTCTTTGTTGGATTCTACTTGACATTTTAAACAGATTAAAGACATCTATTATAATTATTCTTTTAATGTAATTCCAACAAACATCTTCTAACAGAACATTTTTGATAAAAGTTGTGTTTAATTAAAGCCAACCCTAGGAATGAATTTGCTATTTTATAGATCTTCAGCTATAAACATTCCTATTTAAGATTCACAGCAAAATTTTAAAAACAATCATTAGCTCAATTTTTATACAGAGAGTAAGTTTCAAAGTGGAAGTTTGATATGACTGAAAAGGATGCTAAGATTTTATGACTATATATATATATGATGACTGACATATATACATATATGGCATATATATGATATACATATATGATGACTATATATGATTTTATGACTACATATATATATTGGAGAAGGATGTTAAGATTTTATGACTGTAAATCACAAACTTATTTTGAGTAATACCATGTTTTTTAAAGTTATTTGCTATTTATTTCCTTAAAGGGGGGAAGCGGTACAACAGAGGAACATGATTAGTCCAATATATTTATTTTTTTCAACAGTGAATTATACTTTTACACATACCACATTTCAGTTTTCTTTCTAGTCAGTGATGACATAGTACTAAATTTAAAGCAAAATTCTTGTCCTGGTGGAGGTTTTATCAAAAGTGTATGAAGAACAAATAGATGTATTAGGTAAAGTTATGTGATAGGTGTTTTAAGAAAGAAATACAAAGTGATAATAAAATAGAAACTCATTCTGAAAAAAAAGAAAGAAAATGTGGAGTGGTGGGAGGAGTTAGGGAGTGGGTGTAATTTTAAAGAGTTTCAGACACTTTAAGACAGACCAGCAGAGACCAACAAAAAAGGTTTCACAATGGGGTAATTTGAAAACCCAGATGAAACTAACACAAACACAGCTAAATTAGCAAATAGATAAGCTTTCAACACTTGAACTGACATATTACAGAAGAAAACTGTAAGGCCAATAAATATATGAAAATATTCTCAAACTCAATAATAAACATAAAAATAGAAATTACATTTCTATGAGCTTTTTACTAAACCTGCTACAAGCTTATAAAAATTCTGATAATTTTAAGCCCTGGGATAATGTAATACAAGAGGGCAATTTACACACTACTAGAAGAGTACAATTTGTTACAACTACTTTTGAAAATAACGTCATTGTCTTTTTCTTTTTACAGTCACACCTGTAGCATATGGAAGTTCCCAGGGCCTGGGGTTGAATTGGAGCTGCAGCTGCTGTCCTCTGCCACAGCCATAGCGAAGCCAGATCCGAGCCACATCTGGAACCTATGCTGCAGCTTGCAGCAATGCCAGATCCTTAACCCACTGAGGAAGGCCAAGGAATGTATCTGTATCATCACAGATGTTGGTTCTTAACCCACTGAGCTGAGTGGGAACTCCTAATTTAACATTTTTGATAGACAGGAAAGAATATAAATGCCCGCTAGAGATATTAAGGCATAAGCTCAAGAATATATGTTTAAGAATAACTCTAGTGGCATTGCATGGGATAGAAAAATAGAAATAATTCAAATTTCTAGTGAGAGTTAAACGATTAGGTAATTGCAAGTTATTCATACAGTGGAACACTATTCAGAAGTTAAAATGTATGAGCTATGAAGCTGCAGGAATCACTTAGGATAAAAAGCTGAAAAAATTTCATAATAACACAATTTGATACAGTCCACTTTACATAAGATTTCAATCTGTGCAAAATTAAGCAATATATTGATGATGCCTAAAATTTATGGGAAAGCTATAAATAAAAGCAAAAGAATGATAAACTCAAAATTCTAGAAAGAATTTATCTCTAGAGAGGAGAAGGGTTAAGGAGGGAACATATAAGCCTTTAAGGATATTTAATCTTTTATATTTCATATTTTTATCTGTCATGGATATACAGGGTTTTTTGTTTTGTTTTGGCAACTCCACAGCATATGGAGTTCCTGGGTCAGGGATAAGATCTGAGCCACATTTGCGACTTACACCACAGCTGCCACAAGACTGGATTCCTTAACTCTCTGTGCCAGGCCAAGGATGGAATCTGCATCCTGGCACTGCAGAGATGCTGCTGATCGCATTATGCCATGGTGGAAACTCCCATGCAGGTATTTTTTGTAAAAAGAAAAAGTTAAGATACAAAAAGATATAACATTAGTTTCAGGTATCAATATAATAATTTGATATTTGCATACATTGGGTAATGATCACCAGAATAAATCTAGTAGATATCCATCACCAACATAGTTATAAAAATTTTTTAAACTATAGTAACCATTGCTGTACATTACATCCAATGACTCTTATAATTTGAAATGTGCACCTTTTGATAACTTTTACCTATTTCTCCTACCACAAACACTATTCGTCTGGTAAATTGTATATTCTTAGATCCTTTATTATAAATTGACCATTGACAACACATGTGGTGGTTTATCATAGGCTCTTTTCTGTTCCATTGATCTATGTGTCTGGTTCTATGCCAGTACCACTATGCTTTGATTACTATAATTTTGAAATCAAAACGTGTGATGCCTCCAGCTTTGTCCTTCTATCACAAGATTGCTTGGCTATATTCAGGGCCTTTTGTGGTTCCATACAAGTATTAGGATTATTCTATTTCTGTGAACAGTGCCATTGGAATTTTGATAGAATTTGCATTCAATCCATAGAATACTTTGGGTAGTATGAATGTTTTAACATATTAATTCTTCCCATCCATTCCAAAAATGGATTATCTTTCCATTTCTTCTGCTTTTTTCAGTTTCTGTCATCAATGTCTCACAGTTTTCAGCGTCAGGATCTTTTTTAACTTCTTGGTTAAATTTATTCCTGGTATTTTTTTATATAATTGTAAATGGGATCATTTGCTCAACTTATCTTTCTGATAGTTCATTATTGGTAATAGAAATACAACAGATTTTTTTATATTGATTTTGTGTTCTGCAACTTTACTGAATTTATTTATTCTAATTGGTTTTTTTGTGTATTTTTAGGTATTCCTACATATAATATCATGCCATCTGAAAGTAGTGACAGGTTTACTTCTCCCTTTTTTCTTTGAAGGATTTTTATTTCTCTTTCTCATCTAATTTTGTTGCCCAAGACTTGAAATAACTATGTTGAATAAAGCACTAAGAGTGGGTATTTGTGTCTTGTTTATGATCTTAGAAGAAAAACTTTCAGCTATTCATTATGTATTTCATTATAAGTACAGTGTTAACTGCAGGCCTTTCATACATGGCCTTTATTATTTTGAAGTAGTTACTCTCTCTATCCTCTTTGTTGAGAGTTTTTTTTTTTATCATATATTCATGTTGAATTTTGTCAAATGCTTTTTCTGAATCTATTGAAATAATTTTACGGTCTCGATCCTTCATTTTTGCTAACATGGTATGTTATATTGATTGGTTTGCAGTGTCTAATCATCCTTTCATTCCTGAAATAAATCCCAGTAGATTATGGTGTGTTATGGTTGAATGTGGTTTGCTAAATTTTGTTGAGCATTTTGCAACTTGATCATCAGGGATATGGGCCTGTGATTTTCTTTTCTCGTGGTTTCCTTGTCTGGCTTTGTTATTGGGGTAATGCTGGCCTCGTGAAATGAGCTTAGAAGTGTTTCCTCTTCTTGCACTTATGAAAGAGTTTGAAAATGGTATTCAGTGTTTGGTAAGATTCATCAGTGAAGCCATCTAATTTTGGACTTTGTTGGGAATTTTTTTAATGACTTTTATTTTTTCCGTTATAGCTGGTTTACAGTTCTCAGACAATTTTCTACAGTACAGCAAAGAGAATAAGTCACACATACATACATACATTCTTTTTCTCACATTACCCTCCATCATGCTCCATTATAAGTAACTAGATATAGCTCCCAGTGCTATACAACAGAATCTCATTTCTTATCCATTCCAAAGGCAATAGTTTACATCTATTAATCCCAGACTCTCAGTCCATCCTACTCCCTCCCCCTCCCCCTTAGCTATCATAAATCTGTTCTCCAGGTCCATGAGTTTTTCTGTGGAAAGGTTCATTTGTGCCATATATTAGATTCCATATATAAGTGATATCACATGGTATTTCTCTTTCTCATTTACTTAATATGAGAGTCTCTAGTTCCATCCATGTTGCTGCAATTGGCACTATTTTATTCTCTTTATGACTGAGTAGTATTCCATTGTGCATATATACCACATCCTCTTAATCCATTAATCTGTCAGTGGACATTTAGTTTTTTTCCATGTCTTGGCTATTGTGAATAGTGCTGCAATGAACATATTGGTGCATGTGTCTTTTTCAAGGAAATTTTTGTCTGGATATATGCCCAAGGTGGGATTGCTGGGTCACATGGTAGTTTTATATTCAGTTTTCTAAGGTACCTCCATACTGTTTTCCATAGTGGTTGTACCAATTTACATTCACACCAACCATGTAGGAGGGTTCCCTTTTCTCCACACCCTCTTCAACACTTGTTATTCGTGGATTTATTAGCAATGGCCTTTCTGACAGGTTTGCGATAATACCTCATTACAGTTTTGATCTGCATTTCTCAAATAATCAGTAATTTTTTTCATGTGGTTGTTGTCCATTTGTATATTTTCCTTGGAAAAATGGGGTTTTGCCCATTTTTCAGTTGGATTTGAATTTTTGCTGTTGAATTGTCTAAGTTGTTTGTATATTTTAGAAATTAAGCCCTTGTCAGTTGCATCATTCGAAACTATTTTCCGCCATTCTGTAAGTTGTCTTTTTATGTTTTCCTTTGCTGTGCAACAGCTTGTCATTTTGATTAGGTCCCATTGGTTTATTTTTGCTTTTATTTCTGTTGTCTTGGGAGACTGGTTTTTGAACACTCATGCAATCTCCTTATTCGTAATTATTCTATTCAAATTTTCTATTTATTCATGTTTTAGTCTTGGAAGATTATATGCTTCTAGGAATGAATCCATTTCTCCTAGGTTGTAAAGTTTTTTAGTGTAGAATTGTTTATAGTAGTCTTTTATTATCCTTTGTAGTTCTGTAGTATCAGATTTAATATCTAATTCTTTAATTTGTGATTTAATTTATTTGAGTACTGTGTTTTTTTATTGATAAGTGCAATAGAGGTCTGTCAATTTTGTTTATCTTTTTAAAAAAAACTAGCTCAGAGTTTAATTCATCTTTTTATTGTGTTTTTACTCTCTACTTCATTTATCTCCAACATGATCTTTGTTATCACCTTACATTTATTAGCTTTGGACTTTATTCATTCTTCTTTTTCTAGTTCCTTAGAGTGTAATGTTAGGTTGAGATCCTTTTTTTTTTTTTTTTGCTTCTTGATGTAGAACTTATTGCTATGAATTCTCTTAGAAAAATTTTTGTTTTATACCAGGTGTTTTGATATAGTGTATTTCCATTTTCATTTTTCTCAAGGTATTTAATTTCTCTTTTGATTTCTTAACTCATTGATTATTCAACAACAGGTTGCTTAATCTCCACATATTTGTGAATGTCCAATTTTCTACTTGTATTTTATTTCTAGTTTCATACCATTGGGATTAGAAAAAAAACTTTTTTTTTTGTCTTTTACCTTTTCTAGGGCCACACTAGTGGCATATGGAGGTTCCCAGGCTAGGGGTCTAAGCAGAGCTGCTCTAAGCTACGTCTGTGACCTATACCACAGCTCATAGCAATGCCAGATCCTTACCCACTGAGCAAGGCCAGATATTGAACCCTCAACCTCACGGTTCCTAGTTGGATTCGTTAACCACTGAGCCATGATGGGAACTCCAGAAAAAAAACATCTTGATATGAATCTAAACTTCTTAAACTGATGAAGACTTTTTTTGTGGCCTAACATCTGATCTTTTCTGGAGAATGTCCCTTGTGGTCTTGAGAAAATTGTGTATTCTGTTGGTTATAGATGGACTACTCTATTAATGTCTACTAGGTCTATCCTGTTTAACATATCTAAGCTTAATATTTCCTGACTGATTTGCTGTCTGAGTGATCTGTCCATTAATAAAAGTGGGATGTCAAAATCTGCAACTATCATTATTATTTATTTCTTTAGTTTTGTTAGTATTTGCTTTTATATATTTAGATGCTCCTATTATGGGTACATAAATACCTACAAACATTATATCCTTTTATTGGATTGACACCTTTATCATTACATGATGATGACCTCATTATGTAATTGCAGACCTTTGTAATTACAGTCTTTGTTTTAACATCTATTTTGGATCATATAAGTACAGGCATGACTCATTTTATTGTGCTTGGCTTTACTGTACTTCAAACATACTTTTTTTTCTTTAACAAATTGAAAGTTTTGTGGCAACCCTGTGTAGAGCAGTCTTTGGTGCCGTATTTTCAATAGCATTTTTTCACTATGTTTCTGTATAACATTTTGGTAATTCTCAAAATGTTTGAAACTTTTCCTTTATCATTATAATTGTTATAGTGATCTGTGATCAGTAACTGGCCTTTGATGCTCAAATTGTATTTATTTTGTCATGAATTGTGCCCATATAAGACAGGTAATTTATTTGATAAATATAGTGTGTCTTGTCTGCCCCACTGACTGGCTATTTCCCCATCTCTTGCCCTCTCCTCAGGGATCTCTGTTCCCTGAGACAAAATACCATTAAAATTAGACCAGTTAATACTCTGCAGTGGAATTTAAGTGTTCAAGTGAAAAGCTGGATATGATTAGGCTTAGTGAGGAAAGCCAAGAGAAGCTGTCAAAGGTAAAGAGAGACTGAAAACTAGACTTCTTTTGCCAAACAGTTAGTCAAGCTGTGAATACAAAGAAAAAGTTCTTGAAAGAAATTTAAAGTGCTGCTCTAGTAAACACACAAATAATAAAATGATTCAGCTTATTGTTGATATGGAGAAAATTTTATTGGTCTAGGTAGAAGATCAGACTTGTTACAATACTCCCTGAAGCCAAATTCCCTTCAAGTCTATAAAGGCTGAGAGAGGTGATGAAGCTACAGAAAAAAAGTTTGAGAATATACAGAGGTCGGTTCACTAAGTTGATGGAAAGAAGCCATTCCTATAACAGAAATGTCTAAGGTGAAACAGCAAGTGCTGGTATAGAAGCTGCAACAAGCTATCTAGAAGATCTGGCTAAGACCATTAATGAAGGTGGTAAACTAAACAACAGTTTTTCAGTGTATTTAAAACAGTTTTATAGTAGAAGATTCTGTGTAGGGCTTTCATAGCTGGAGAGAGGTCAGTGCCTGGCTTTAAACCTTCAAAGGACAGGCTGACTTACTTGTTAGGGGCTAAAGCAGCTGATGACTTTAAGTTGCATCCAGTGCTTCTTTACCATTCTGAAAAATCCTAGGTCTAAATCTACTCTGGTTGTACCCTATACATGGAAAAACAAAGCCCAGATGACTACACATCTGTTTACAACATGGTTTACTGAATGTTTTAAACTCATTGCTGAGAACTACTGCTCAAAAAAAAAAAAAAGATTCCTTGCAAAGTACTACTTCTCATTGACAATATACCTAGTCAACCAAGAGCTCTGTTAAAGATGTACAGTGAGATTAATGCTTTCATACCTGCTAGCACAACATATATTCTGAAGCCTGTGAATCAAGGAGTAATTTTGACTTTGAAGTTTTATTATTTAAGGAATAATTTTTGTAAGGCTATAACTGCCATAGATAAGGATTCCACTGATGGATCTGGACAAAGTAAATTAAAAATCTTTTTGAAAGGATTCACAATTCTAGGTGCCATTAAGAACATTCATGATTCATGGGAAGAGGCTAAAATATCAGTATTAACAGTAATTTGGAAACAGCTGATTCATGGATGACTTCAGTGGATGAAGACACTGCAGATATGATGGAAATAGCAAGAGAAATTTAATTACAAGTGGATCCTAAATATATGATTTAATTGTGGCAATCTCTTGGTGAAAATTGAATTAATGAGAAGTTGATTCTTGTGAATGAGCAAAGAAAGTGGTTTCTTGAGATGAAATCTACTCCTGGTGAATAGGCTCTGAAGATTAGTGAAAAATCAGTAAAGGATTTATTTAGTAATTGGGTGAATTCTTTGCTTTTTCCTCTTCTCTTGGTAACTTGTTTTGTAAGATGATAATTTTCTGCAGTGGTATGCTTAGCTTCTTTCTCTTTGTTTTTGTGTATCTAACGTAGATTTTGCTTTGTGTTTACATGAGGCTTACATAAAACAACTCACTTGTATTTACCAGTCTATTTTAATTGATCTCAACTTCAGACAAAATGTATTTTTAATTAATTTTAAATGTTTTAGTATAGCTGATTTACAGTGTTCTGTTCATTTCTGCTGTACAGCAAAGTGAATTAGTTATACATATACATTATATTTTTCACCTTATCCTCCATCATTTTCAATCACAAGTGACTAGATAAGTAACCTGTGCTATGCAGCAGGGTCTCATTGCTTATCCACTACAAATGCAATGGTTTTCATCTACTAACCCCAAACTCTTAGTCCAGCCCACTCCCTCCTCTTCCCCCTGGGCAACCACAAACCTGTTCTCCATATCCATGAGTCTGTATCTTTTCTTTTCATCTGTGCCATATATTAGATTCCAGATATAAATGATGTCATATGGTATTTGTCTTTCTCTGACTAATTTCACTTGTATGAGAGTCTCTAGTTCCATCCATGTCAATGTAAATGTCATGATTGTGTTCTTTTTATGGCTGAGTAGTATTCCATTGTGTATATGTACCACTTTTCTTAATCAGTTCATCTGTCAATGGACATTTAGGTTAGCTATTGTAAACAGTGCTGCAGTGAACACATAGGTGCATGTATATTTTTCAATGGAAGTTTTGTCCAGATATATGCCCAGGAGTTAGATTTCTGGTTCAGATGGTAGTTCCATGTATAGTCTTCTGAGGTACCTCTATACTGTTTTCTGTAGCAGTTATACCAATTTACATTCCTACCAACAGTGTAGTAGGGTATCCTTTTTCCACACCCTCTGTGGCATTTGTTATTTGTAGATTTATTCATCATAGCCAATCTGACTGGTTTGAAGTGATATCTCATTATAGTTTTGATTCACATTTCTCTAACAGTTAGTGCTGTTGGGCATTTTCTCATGTGCTTTTTGGCCATCTATATATCTCCTGTGGGGAAATGTCTATACAGGTCTTTTGCCCATTTTTCAAAAGGGCTATTATTATTATTATTTTTGCTGTTGTTTGAGTTGTTCATATATTTTAGAGATTAAGCCCTTGTAAGTTGAATAGTTTGAAGCTATTTCATTCCATGGGTAGTCTTTTTTTTTTTTTTTTTGTGAGTTCCTTTGCTGGCAAAGCTCATAAGATTGCTTAGGTCCCATTGGCTTATTTTTACTTTTATTTCTTTGGCCTTGGGAGACGTACATAAGAAAACATTTGTATAGTTGATGGCAGAGAATGTTTTTCCTATGTTCTCTTCTAGAAGTTTTACGGTGCCTTGTCTTATGGTGTTTTAAGTCTTTAAGCCATTTTGAGTTTATTTTTGTGCATGGTGTGAGGGTGTATTCTAGTTTCATTGATTTATAGGAAGCTATCCAGTTTTGCCAGCACCACTTAGTGAGGAGACTATCTTTTCCCCATTTTATATTATTGCCTCCTTTGTCAAAGGTTAATTGATCACAGGTCTCTGGGTTTATTTCTGGATCCTCTATTCTGTTCCATTGGTCTGTAAGTCTGTTTTGATACAAGTACCATAACATCTTGATAACTGTAGCTTTGTAATATTGTCTGAAGTCTGGGTGAGTTATGCCTCCTGCTTGGTTTTTGTTCCTCATGATTGCTTTGCCAATTCTGGGTCTTTTATGGATCCATATAAAGTTTTGGATTGTTTGTTGTAGTTCTGTTAAAAATGTCATGAGTTATTTAATAGGAATTGCATTGAATCTGTAGATTGCTTTTGGTAGTATGGCCATTTTAAAAGTATTAACTATTCCAATCCAGAAGCATGGGAAATCTTTTCATTTCTTTGAATCCTCTTAACTTTTCTCTTTAACTTTTCTATTCTGTAATTTAGGATGTATATTGCCATATTAATTTTCTGTTTAGAGGTCTGTCCATTGATATGAGCACAGTGTTAAAGTATCCTACTATTATTTTATTCCCATCAATTTCTCCCTTTATGCCTGTTAGTACTGGTTTTATGTATTTGGGTGCTCCTATATTAGGGACATATATATTGACAATTGTAATATCCTCTTGAATAGATCCTTTTATCATTAATTAGTGTTCTTCTCGGTCTTTCTTTATGGCCTACATTTTAAAGTCTATTTTGTCTGATACAAGTATTACAACTTCCACTTTCCTGTCTTTTCTGTTTGCATGAAATATCTTTTTCCATCCCTTCAGGTCTTTAGATGTGTTTAATTAAAAGCCTGCTCCTCAGGACACAGCTATAAAGTTGAGTAAATAGGCCTCTTTCACAGAAAAACTAGGTGCCTCAATTTGTTGCCTTTCTTCTGTGCCCTGTGGCTAGTAGCTGGTTAAGAAATCTTTGTCCTTTGATTACAGTCCTGTGGGACTTGCCCTACTGGCCACCAGAGGCATGCAACTAAGATGTGTCCCCTGGGTGGCAGCTGCAAAAATCAGAGTGCCAAACAAGGCCGTTAGTTCCTTTCTGGGAGATATCAGTGAGCTGAGGCAGAGTGAAAACCCAAAGATGGCACCCTCTGATTTCTGTCCCCTGAGACCATTTCAGTAGGTCCCTAGATGTGTCATAAATTAGATGTTTCCTCTTCAAGTCAGTGCTTTAAGATAAACAAGTTCTCTTTTACAGAAGGTCTGAATGTTTTTGCAGTTGGCTGCTGCTTCTCTGGTCCCTGGGGTAGACAAGTCTGCATGTACAAGCCCTTTAAGAATTGTTTCTCAGTTTGCTATAGCTTTTTGGGGCTTTGTAGACATGAGCTGTACTGGCTTGCAAGACTATATGTTTTGAGAGCTTATCTCTCAGGTGCAGGTGTTAAAAGTGGGGGCACCTGATATGGGGTTCAAATCCTTTGCTCCTCAGGGAGAAGCTTGGAGTTTTGAATTCCCTCCCACTTGTGGGTTGTAGCACTAGGGGTGTGTTTTATGGAAAGATTGTGTTTTAGCCTCTTCTCCCTACTTTGATGTGGGTTTTTCCTCATGTGTTTGATGTATAGTTGTAACTCAGCTAGTTTTTGACTTTTTTTTTTTCCAGAGGAAATTCTTACATATATAGCTGAAGATTTGGTATGTCTGTGAGGGAATGTGAGTTCAGGATATTCTTGTGTTGTCATCTTGAACTGGAATCCATGTAGATGTTCTTGTTTTTTATATGCAATTTATATGCATAATTAAATTATGTATATTTTTTGGTTTTTAAGCAATTTATATTAAACACAATTTTCAAGAACAAGAATTAGCAGTGATTAGTGGAAATAAGTACATCTAGCCCTTTCAAATAGTTTTGTTGTAAAAATAGAAGAGACATAGGTGGAAGATGGAGGAAATCATGTAACCATGAACAGAATTCGTATGTTTGTTTCTATTCTTTTGATTAACATTGTTAGACTGGTTATTTTGCTGTGTTTGTAAATTAATGGACGTGAACTAGAAGAGAAGAAAAAATAGAAGCAGCATTAAGAGATAACAATTACTTGAGCAAAGTCCTTGAGTAGAAGAAAGAGGAAGAAACTCACTCATTAATAGGCCCTCTGTACTCTAGTCATCCTGAATATTGGCATTTCTACAGAATTAGTGTGTCTTTCAAGGCATTATGGCTGCATACTCTTTAATTCTCCTTCTCCACTCTCCACCTGTGGGAGTTTTTTCACCCTTTGAAAATTCAGCTCAAATGTCACCTTATTAATCAACATTTCCTTACCAGTCCAGATCATTGTAATCATCCTCCACCAAGGTTCCACAGTAGCTCCACAGTAGCTCCAAGATTCCACAGTAGCTCTGCATTCTGATTTCCTCACTAGTCTGTGAGCATTTGTATTGCTTGTGTATATTTCTACTGTAATATTGAGCCTGACATACCATAATTCATCAAACCTTATATAAATAAATGAATAAACAATAGAGATTTCACTTAAAATACTGAAGTATATGACAGATTAAGAGGGCATAATTAGTTTACCCATCTCTTTACATCCCAAGGTACATGAAAGTCTGCAATTTGAAGAAGGTGAAGTGAAGCTCTTTTAACTCACTTTCCTCCAAAAATCTTCAAAAACCTCTGAGGAGGTACAAACCTTCTGTATTCAACAAAAAATAAAAAATAATCCAGAAAAAAGATATGTACTTCATGCTACTAAAAATTTGCTTCAAAATTACACATAGCTTCTATTACCTAAAGCAGAAAACATATTTACCCAAAAGGTAGGCTCAGGGTTCGTAATATACTTTGATTGGAACTATATTTCAAAATTTGTGACTGGGTTATAGGATTAAAGGACAGAGTCTCTATGGAGACCTGTGTCAGTAGCATAGACTAGTAGGAAAGTTGATGCTGAAAGGAAACCATGCTGATATACCATCTAAACTGGTTCTTTAGCCAAGAGGACTTTAATTAGGATTATGTTCCAAGTTCTAAGAAAATGATTATTTTATTATATAGTAACTGATTGTGAACTTAATAAGACACAAAGCATCTTCAGGTTAGTTTCCTACCCCTTTTAAAACTATTTCTCAAGAGAGTTCCCGTCGTGGTTCAGTGGTTAACGAATCCGACAAAGAACCATGAGGTTGCGGGTTCCATCCCTGGCCTTGCTCAGTGGGTTAAGGATCCGGCGTTGCCGTGAGCTATGGTGTAGGTCGCAAATGCGGCTCGGATCCTGCATTGCTGTGGCTGTGGTGAAGGCCGGCAGCTACAACTCCTGTTAGACTCCTAGCCTGGGAACCTCCATATGCCGCGGGTGTGGCTCTAGATAAAGGCAAAAAGACAAAAAAAAAAAAACTATTCCTCAAGAAATATCTAGCCCCAATCAAAAAATGAATAATAATCTGAAAAGAACCACTACAAAACTGATACTATAAAATAACAGAAACTTAAATTGACAGGAATTTAAAGAAATTATCATAGCTTTAAAAGAAAATATTTTGTAAAAGATGATATAACCAAATGTAATCTGGAAAAGATTGGGGTTCAGGGAACTAACAAGAATACAAAATTAAAACATAAATATATTTAAACTGTGTTAAAAATGACATTTTAGAATATATATTACTGAAAACATACTTTGAGGAGATCAAACAGAACAGAAAGGAAATAAGACAATAACATTTATTTATACTATAAATAGATAAGACAAAAAGACCTAATACACAAACACATACACACATACACACTTTCTTTATCACATTACAAGTTTAGATGCCCACACTATCAATGGCAGACAGTGGAAGAACCATTACTATCAGGTGTGCCTGCTTGAAGAAATTTGCCTTTCCAGTTGGATAAATTTACTGAGAAGAGGATGAATCTTGCCATATGTGTGCCACATACACAAGTGTGCTTAAGTTTTTGGCACACTTAATGATTTTTTGTTCTTTTACAGAAGAAAAGACCTTTAATTTAGTTAAAACAATTTTATGAATGGTGGGTGGGTATGAGATTGATTATGATGAGCTTCAGGTATGGTAAAGAAGGACATTGCTATTTGAATAAAAAAAGTGTATATAAATGCCAATCCACACAAAGAACAGCTAGCAGCCACAAAAAAAAAAGAAAAAAGAAAAAAAAAGAGTCTTTCTAATCTTAATCATACTTAAGGACACAGAGGGAAAAATCAGTTTGACATAATTATGACCGCTAAGTACATTTCTTTTCAGGGTGATTTTTGAAAGTAGTAAGCAGTGATTAAAAAGCTTCTTTTTTTTCCATCCCTGTGAAATAAATTGGTCTGTGAAGGCAATAAGTTCCTGCTGGAATCTTCAGATTGAGGAATGAAATAAAAACAATTCCCTCATGATACAGGGAACACCAGTGAGGAACAATTCTATGTTTGCAAGTGGCTAGCTCTAAGGCCTTATCTCAGGTCACAGGTCCTCAAATACCATTGCCTAAATGAAGTCATATGGCCTAGTCAAATATGTGTCAGAAGAGAAAGTATGCTTCTCTTGGGGGAGAGGTTGGAGGAGTAAATATTGTCAACAGTACCACAATCGATCAAACACACCAAACGATTTCATTGTGATTTTGAATATGAAAAATATTTTTTTACAACTACTTTAGAAAACTAAATATTTCTTATTTATGTAAGCAAAATTTATATATAGAAATTTTGGGGATATGAGGCGATATGCAATTCTTAGATAATTTCTAACATACAACATTAAATAGAATTATTTTACTAATGAGTACTTTTGTCTAATATTCGTGTATTTGAATTGTTAACTAAGCAAAAGCTTACCTTAGTCTGAATATTTTTTCTCAATAAACATATCTATTTTAATCAGAACTTTTTTAACAAGTTTAATTATTTTTATTTAAATCAGTAATTGGAACATCGTTCAAAGAGTATTAACAAAATAGGAGTACTTTTTAAATAGAAATGTAGTTGACTTACAATATTGTGTTAATTTCAGTTGTACAGCAAAGTGATTCAGTGTTTTTATATATATATATATCAGATTTCAGATTATTTTTCAAATTGTTTTTGTTATAGGTTATTGTAAGATATTGAATAAGTTCCCTATGCTATATAGTAAACTCTCATGTTTTTAATCTATTTTATATTTAATAGTGTCTATCTTTTAATTTCCTATTTCTAATACATCCTTCCCCCTCCCCTTTTTCCCTTTAGTAATTATAAATTTGCTTTATGTATTTGTGTATCCTTTTCTGTTTGTAAGTAAAGTCATTTGTACTTTTTTTAGATTCCATATATAAGTGATATCGTATTACTTGTCTTTCTCTTTTTGAGTTCATTTAGTATGATGATCTCTAGGTCCATTCATGTTGCTGCAAGTGGCATTATTGCATTCTTTTAAATGGCTGGGTAATATTCTATTGTATACATGTACACCATCTTCTATATCCATCCATCTGTTGATGGACATTTAGTTTCCCTGTCTTGGCTATTGTGAATATTGCTGCTATGAACATTGGGGTGACTGTGTCTTTTCAAATTAGAATTCTTAACTTTCCAAATATATGCTCAAGAGTGGGATCACTAGATCATATGGAAACTCTATTTTTAGCTTTTTGAGGAATCTCCCTACTGTTTTCCATAATGGCTGGATCAATTTACATTTCCACTCCCAGTGTAGGAGGGTTCCCTTTTCTCCACACCCTCTCTACCATTTGTTGTTTGTAGACTTTTTAATGATGGCCATTCTAACCAGTATCAGGTGGTACCTCATTGCAGTTTTAGTTTGCATTTCTCCAATTATTAGCTATGCTGAGCATCTTTTCATGTGCCTATTGGCCATCTGTATGTATTCTTTGGAGAAATGGTTATTTAGTTTTTCTGCCCATTCTTGGGGTTGTATACGCTTTTGTTGTTGAGTTGTATGGGCTATTTGTATATCTTAAAGATTAAACGCTTGTTGGTCACATCATTAACAATATTTCCTCCCATTCCATTGATTGTCGTTTTGTTTGTTATGGTGTCCTTTCCTGTGCAAAAGCTTCTGTGTTTGATTAGATCTCTTTTGTTTATTTTTACATTTATTTATATCACTTTGAGAGACTGACCTAAGAAAACATTGAAACAATTTATGTCAAAGAATGTTTTGCCTATGTTCTGAGTTTTATGGCATCAGTCTTATGTTTAAGTGTTTAAGCCATTTTGAGATTATTTTTGTGTATGGTGTGAGGATGTGTTGTAATGCTATTGATTTACATGTAGCTCTCCAATTACCCATGCCATTTGCTGAGACTTTTCCCCATTGTATATTCTTGCCTGCTTTATCAACGATTAATTGAACATAGGTATTTGGCTCTATTTCTAGGCTCTCTATTATATTGCCTATTTTTGTTCTAGTACCCCACTGTTTTGATCACTATACCTTATAGTATTGTCTGATGTCTAGGAAGGTTACACCTTCTGTTTTGTTCTTTTTCCTCAGGATTGTTTTTGTAATTCTGGGTATTTTATGGTCTCATATACATTTTAGGATTATTTTAATTCTGTTAAAAATGTCATTGGTAACTTGATATGGATTGCATCGAACTGTAGATTGCTTTGCGTAGTATGGCCATTTTAAAATATTAATTCTTGCAATTGAAGAGCATGGGTTATCTTTCCAATTCTTTGAAGTATCTTAAATCTCTTTTGTTAATATTTTATAGTTCTCAAACTATTCTCATTTTTTAAAAATTTGTGTTTCTATTTGCTGTTCTGATTGGATGGTTTCCATTATTCTATCTTCCAGGTTACTTATATGATCTGTATTACTTAGTCTGCTGCTAATAAATTCTAATGTGTTTTTTAATTTGTTATTACCTTTTTCAGTTCTGACTGATTCTTTTTCATATTTTCCACTTCCTTATTAAAATTCTCCTTTAATTCATCTATTCCTTCCCCTAATTCAGTTAGCATTCTTATTCCTAAATGCTTTGCATTCTTTATCTGGTAAATTATTTATTTCTGTTTCATTAGTTTTTCAGATGTTTTCTCTTGCCCTCTCAATTGAGACCAGTTCTTCTCATTTTGCTTAACTTACTCTGTAAATTTATGTGGAACACATATGACAGTCTTAAAGCATTGTCCTTTTGTGAGAGCATCCCTGTATAGTCATGTGCTTAGTGACTTTGGTGAGAGAAGTAGATTTGACATGAACACAAGTCACATCTTTCCTCACAATGCACCAGCAGCTATTACCTTAGTAGAAGATGAGGCTGGAGATGGAGAGTCTGTGCCTGGGCCAAGTGTAGATGGCGCTTCTCTTCTACTTAGTAGCCATCATCACCCTATTGGAGGCAGGGTCAGAAATCCTAAATTTCTGGAGCTGAAGCCCTAAGGGTACAGCCTGGACTGGCTCTGTTTCTTTTAGGAGTGTGCTCTCCCTTCTTCCAGTACCTTCATCCTTGCCCCAGAAGGGAGCAATGCTGTAGCAAGAGGGATTGTGTATACTCTCAGTTTTGATGGGGCACAGACTGTATTAGTCTACCGACAACTAGAGGTCCAGGTTTCTTCTGATGTGCTGCCTGAGCTCAGGTGGCATTTCAGGTCTGAGTCTTCATTGTCCTAATGTCTGAGCTCTTCCCTCAGCCTCTGACAACCCCACCCTGGTGTGGCACCTCTCCACATGGCAGGCCTGCATTGGCTCTTCGTGTGTGTCAGGGCACAGGCTGTGGTGGTCAGGCTGCCATCAGCTCAGGGATACTTCCGATGTTTCCTGTGTAAGTGCCAGTAATGTATGCTCCCCCCCAGACACTGCTTCAGGTCCAAGCCATCTTGTTGTCTCATGGCCACACTCTTTCCTCAAGCTTGGTAATCCTGAGTCAGGCATGGGTCTGTGATGTGAAGTAAATGAGGCTGGAGGATTAACTCAGCTCAGGCTGGGGCATGTGCAGGGGTGATCATGGGTAATAAAGGAGTTTTCATTCTACCTTTTCTGCCTTATCAGTGTGCACATGCTCCTCATTAGTGGAGTCTGAGCTTCCCACAGCCTTTTTGTTAGTCTCAGCATCCAACCAACCAAGGGTGCTCATTTTTCATGTGTCACCTCTCAAGATTGGAGCACTGAATGCATGGCTTGAACCACTTGCTTCCCAGGGCAGATATCTGCCTCCATAATCTCCCTTTTCCTCTAAGTCCCTTCTCAGGGGATCTTGAGCTGATGCCTTCCCTTCCTTTCCTACCCAGTTCTCTGTGGATATTTCTGGTAGACATGGTCGTACTAGAGTCTCTCTATCAGTTTCCAGGTAGTTTTCAGTGAGAACTGTTCCATATATCGATCTATTTTTGATGCATTCTTCGGAGGAGGTGAGTTGCATCCTCCTGCTCTGCCATCCTGATTTATATCTTTATTCCCTCTAATAATGCAGATAATCTTTCCATCCATCAAGGTCCTAGTAAGAGCAAGATGTATCTTGAATTAGTTAATTGAGGCTAATTTTAAAAGTTCACTCCTCTCCCAAGGTTTGGGAAAAAGTTAACCAATAAGACAGTGTGTTACTCATGGAGTACCAAAAATAGGGAGTGTTTATTACCCCTAGGCTATCTACCTAACCTGATTTTCTTCCTAAATAGGATTCTTCTATTCTCTGATCCTCACATCCAAGAAAACAGTGTGGGAGAGTTGCGGTTGTGGCTCGGCAATTAACCAGCCTGACTAGTATCCATGACGTGGGTTCAATCCCTGGCCTCACTCAGTGGGTTAAGGATCCAGTGTTGCCATGAGCTATGGTGTAGGTTGCAGATGTAGCTTGGATCCTGAGGTGGTGTAGTTTGACAGCTATAGATCTGATTCAACCCCTAGCCTGGGAACCTCCATGTGCTGCAGGTGCAACCCTCAAAAGACCAAAAAAAAAAAAAAAAAAGAAAAAACAATGTGGGGAAAATGCTTTCATAAAACATGTACAAATTGGTCTACAGACATCAGAGAGCAGGATGGAAATAATAAATAGTAGCTATAAAAGCAAAAACAGAATAAATCCAACAGAATATCTATTTTTGTTATTAATGATGCTTCACATTTTATTTGTATGGATGTCCAAATTACTTACAAAAAGTTCTATAAAGTAAATAAAATACAAAAAAATTAATTAACCAAGTAAATACTAATATTTATTTTATAGTCATATCATGTATTATATAATCCACTTCTTCAAAATGAGTGTTTATTACAGGCATAATGAAGCTATTTCTAATAATTTGAAGATTGCTAGTAATACTACCTTACCATTAATTACTTTGCAGAAATTTCTATTATAGTCATTTTAAAGTGCTTTATGTTTTACAAAGAAGCTTTGCAACTATTATCTTATTACTAAGAATAACTTAATAGAATGAATGCAAATTTTCTAGATAATATTCATTTACTCGAATGAAAAAAAGTCAAAGACCTGTTTCATAGTATGTACGGCTGAATGTAAATAAAATAGTTAATTGCAGAAAATTGATTTTATAGCTCAGTTTACCAGGGAAATAAGAAAACAAAGCCATTCATTTAAGAATCTAAGTATTTTGAGGAGTAAAATATAAGATTAATGACATTATTCTAATATAATATTACTTCTGTGTAATTGATCAAGTTGGGCTGTTTGATAATATCTTTGATCATAACCAATTTAGATACATGGGAGATAAAATAACCATTCAAATGACCTAAGTGGTCACTTTCTGGCCACAATACTGTCTTCCTCAAACATGATCCTGTTAATGAAGAACCGTTTTTCCCCTACACTATCTAAAAACTACATGAAGAGACAGAAGAAAATCAGAATTTTATACATCAATAAGAAAAGTTATTATTCTTAATATGTCAGAAGCATATTCATTCTTCTGAGGGCTTTAAATGTACTTTGTTTTCTTTTTTGGCCATCCACAGCATAAGGAATTCCCCAGGCCAGGGATCAGATCACAGCCACAGTGTGCGCAGCTGTGGCAGCTCTCATCCTTTAATGCACAGTGCCGGGCCAGGGATTTAACTTGTGTTCCAGTGCTGCAGAAAAACCGCTGATCCCATTGTGCCACAGCTGGCACTCCTAACTGTATTTTTTAATTTTAGCAGTTTTTAATGGAAATAATTATAATAATTGTATAGCTGAGTCCTTACTTCCAAATTAAATTGGTATAAGAATTTTATTCTATCTCAAAAATTTTGTATTAAAGTAAATTATATTTGTTTAAAATATAAATTATTTAAAAACTTATTCCCAATAAACACACTGGCCCATCCTCCCATGAATATAGAAATTTGTCCTTCAAGTGAAAAAATATTACTTTTATTTAGATTTTATTACTTTTCAAAAAATCCTCCAGTAGAAATTTCAAAATATGTCAATTTCTGCTGTAGAGCAGATATGTGTGACCCAGTCAGATATATACATTCCTTTTATTTTTTTATTTGCTGTACAGCTGAAACTGACACAATACTGTAAATCAACTATACTCTAAAAAAAAGTGATATTGCCTGTTATTAAGGGAAGGACAGCAGAGTAAAAGTTTGTGAGAGTTTTATTGTCAAAAAAATATGAACTTAAGGACAGTCTTTATTCCAAAATATTAATGTATAGGGAAAACACTCTGATTACAAGAATTTCAAATATCTCAGAGGGCAGGTAAATGGAATTTTATAAGAAGGAGAATTTAACTCAGTAAGTGTACCCTAACCAACCTGTGTTTTGGTTTATTGTTTGTACATATATTAGCTATTTGTTTTAAAATTTTTATACATTTTCATTAATTTTTGACATTCATTTAATATTATTTATATGATTGGCCTTCTCAAACTTTAGTCTCTATATGAATCAGTTGAGAAGCTCTTTAAAATGTAGAGGCAGGTCCCTCTCCAGATGTTCTGATCTGGTAGATGTAGGGTAGTACATGACATCAGCATTTTAAACCAGCATTTCATCTTCAGCATAACTAGGAAAGGGAATTCAAAAATAGTGAAATAAGAAAAATTTGTAACAAAATTATGGGGCATCACTGAAAGCCTAATTGATTTAAAGAAGATGAAAGAAAAATTGAAGTGCTGTCTATTCAAATCTCTTATTTTTCTTTCTCTCCAGCATTTCCTTGTGGTCCACTTATAAAAGCAAAGAAGCTACTTTTTAGAATTAATCCAGAGTTAGGTGTTGGTTAAATGTGACAGTAGGGTTAGAGTGAATAAAAACTATGGAGAGAGTAGTTCAGAGGATCCAGGCTTATGGAAATGGAAGAAGGGCCTAATGAGCTGGGAAAACACTGGTGTATGGAAAGGATGTGTAGTATCAGTGCTGAAGCCAAAAGGAAAAGATAGGTAGGGTATAGAAAGAAGGCTTTGAATTTAAAATGTAATGTTCATATATAACTTTCTCTAAGTATGAAGAAAAAAGGTTTCTAATTATCTAGAATTTACTATATATATATATATATATATATATATAGTACATATATTAAGATATGGTTAGAAGTTTGAATCACGAAAGAGAGACTTTCTGTTTCCCGTAGTTCTGAGATGATTATTATTTCCTGTGAAACTGACATCATTAGAAAACCAGGCTTATAGATTTTTTTTCCACTGTTTGTGAAATTGCACAGCATTTTCATCAATTGAAATAATAGGGTTTAAGTAAATTTGGCATAAGTAGTGTGAGACTTTTCCTGAATATTCTAGAAATAATTACAGATGATCCAACCTGACAATAAATATTATTTATTTTTTTTTCATTTGAAATGAAAAGTTTGTTTAAACAACAAGACACTTGAAGGGAAAACTATCTAGGATTAATTTCTTTTAGAGTAATTTGACCCTACTTAAAGACATATTGCCTACATGTAACAGCTACATACAAAACAATTATAAAATTATCCTCGGTTTTATAATGATAAATCAAAAACATTGAAATTCTCCAATTGAACAAGATATGCCAGGATTTTTATGTTGTTCTTTGTTGTTGTTGTTAAACAGTGAGAGCAAAATAACTTAATGGAATATAAAGATAAATGAATGAGCATGCCACTAATGGAGAAAGGGAGTATTTTCACAAAACCGGCATTTTTCCCCATCCCATCTCCCACTGATGTCAATCAAAACATACCACTGGCCATTTAGTTAAAAAAAAAATATGTTGTGCTTGTGCACATACACCAATTATGTTATGTACAATAAAGGAATGGGGAAAGAAAAAATGAAAGAATAGAGGAAACTGTACTGTAGTAGTCAATATGTGATAGAACCAAATTGCAGTTTTCTAATTGGGAATGTCTTCTTGGTCTGGAGGAACGAGTAATGTAGCAGGTTCCTTTTTTTAGTAGACACCTCCTGTCTGCTACTAGAACATATCAATTGTATCTTCATCCTGCATTTCCAATTGCACAGGTGTGTCTGTTTCATTGACTGGCTGCCCATCAAATCAGAATCTGATCTGTCTCATTAACAAACCCTGTCATTCACAATAGGCTTTCATTTGTTTACTAAATGGTGTATGCCTCGATCTTAAACTGCACCATAGAATCATCCTACCCTGCCACCTTCAAATTAATATGATTGTTGTTTTCAGTTTTGACTCCTTCCTTGACCTTTTCATTGGACATGGCGAGCGCCAGAGTCTTCTCAGTGGCTGCTTCACAAAAGAAGTACCAGATCCACACTGAATGAGCACACAGCTGTACCAGGAGTGGCAAAAGAAGTGAGTTAAATTTTTTATTGTATACTCTTTAGATTCAATATTATTTTAATCAGCAATTGAAAAAAATAAGATTTATGAATGATGACTGTCTGAAAGATGAGAGTACATAATTAAAATGGAATGAGGTAGATAACAAGGCTCTCATTCTCAGTAGAATTCAGATTTCTACTGGAAACATATCCCAAAGGCTTGGATCTTATGCCTTGAGAAGCATAGGAATGAAGAATAATGTTCTCTTGCAGCAAGATGACTTTGCAAAATAAAAAAGCAAGTAAGAGGCTAGTTACAACTTAGGGGAAATCAATTAATAGCCTAAAGGAACAGGGACAAGCAAGTATAACAAATATCAAATATGTGTAAACTTATATATATCAAATGCTAGAAAATAATTATCTTATACAAATGCATTTGTATCAAAATTTCAGCTCGTTTTTCTCATTTACTTGAGCCTTAAAGAGAGTGTAACATCCAAGTTAAAAAGTGAAATCCTAAATGTTGTTATATAACAGGTACTTCCATCACAAGAAAATGTCCATAAATAAATCATTTTTTCCATTAAAAAATTAGCTCCAGTAAGGTATATCTATGGTTAACAACTGTTGGCTCATATTGTTAATAGCCAGTAAATTTTTTAATCTTTTTAAAACATTTATTAAATTTAATGTTGAAGACTTGGGTTTGAATATATTTTATACTTAGTCAAAATTTATAATAGTTTGATCATATAATTTAGTTAATTTTGTGTGAGTTGTTGAGATTACACCACAACTAGACATCTACCCCTCTTTGTTGTTAAAAAAGAGGTAATTACACTTTATAGCATAATATTATTTGAGGTGTGACTCTTTTTCAATGAGTCCATAAATTGTTACAAAGTAAAATATAAATTTCCGACTTAATGAATGTGACTATTTTTACATTAAGATTCCAAGTTTTTATTATTTAGGAGATAAAATAGTATAAAAATACTACTGCTGAATATAAAACTTGTGCATAGTTAGTTTTTCTCTATAAAAGTCAAGATGAAAGTGGTTTATGTAAAAGCAAAACTGTGGTCCATTGACAGAAAAGGAAAAATGTCACAGAAAGAAGTAGCTTTGCCTTCAAAGTACTAGGTGACTTTGTTGACAGCACTGAAACAATTATCTGATGTGCCAAGTATGCGCGAATTTATATCTATAAATATGCACACACACATATACGTGCAATTATACCACTTGAAATCGATTTTTGGTTCAGAAGACTTTAATGAAAACAGTAAAATTTCTCAGAAAAATAAAATTGCTTTATAAGATGCTACTGCTTGAAAATATGCTTTTCCTGTATAGTTATGGAAAATGAAAGACTGAAACATATTTTAATCATCCAGAATATTTTCTCCTAAAATACACAAAGGGGGTTGTATGAGTGTTAAACTTCAGTTGTTTTTCACGATTCAGTTATTCATTCTTCTCATGTATTCATAGTCAGTTTTATTGTTATATCCTTTTTAATACAATTTTATGAATATAAAACCACCAAATACCAACTCATAAAAAAAAACAATGTGGAAATACTCTGATTGATTTTAAGACATGGAGGAGAATAGAGATTATAATAAAACTAATCTTACATTTAGAGCACTCATTTTGTACAAGAAATTGTTACATAGTTCATGTATGTTAATGTGATATAATGTTATCCATACCAGCCCCAAGAATTTGGGATATTAGTTCTCACTTTGCAATGTAACTGAAAACTGGAAGGGAAACTGGCTTAAAATTACAGGGCTAGTAACCGAACAAGAATGTGCATTCAGTTCTGTCTGAGTCCAAGGATAGCTTTCTGAACATTTAGACCTTCCCGCTGTAGGCTTCAATAAGGACCCCAAAATGAAGTCTCAGTGCTAATCAGCAGCAGGCTATGTTTGATGTACACTCTACTACTCTTGGCACTGTACCACATAAGACTGCATCTGCTTCATTTTTAGTCTTAATTCTAATTCCAGACATATTACTATATTTGTCCTTAGAAACACATTTAAAAAATTAACCATGATGCTACTGAGTTACAAAACAACTATTTTCTTATTCTGCATCATATTTCTCCTTTAAAAGAGCCTAGATCTCTTCATCACCACTCAGATTCATTTTGTTTCCAAATCCAACCAATTTTCATCAGCATGCCTTTTCAATATACATACCCCTCTAAATGCCCTGTGCCTAGGTCCAGAATGTCACCATCTATTTGACTTATAGCAATCCATCCTGTTTCCCTCTCTGATATTCTCATTTCTTTCAGACATAAGTTCTAAAACCAACAATGACAGCAAGAACAAAACCAGCAAACAATCTAGTCAGTATTTAATGCTTTATTTTGTGTCACATTAGCTGATAGGGTGATTCTGTCTCTTCATAATTTTGCTGTTATTGTCTTCCTTTTCTAATTTTTCTTTCATATTTTTGATATAGATTAAATTGCTTTTATTTAAAGTATACAATTAGATGAGTTTAGATATATATCTACATTTTTAGAAATCATCACCATAATCAAGATAATGAATATCTCCCTAGAGGTCTTTTGTACCTTTGTAATCTCTCCCTACTGCCTAATCACAATGCCTTCCACCTTCTCTGGTCTGATCTGGTTTCAGACACTATAGTTGAAGCATAATGAGAGTCATAATGCAATTATCTTCAAAAATTTTTTTCCTTACATTATCTTAAAATCTATACCATGTGTTTATTCTTGTGAATGAGAGGCTTTGAGCTATAGTGAGTTCTCCAATTTCCTTTAGAGAATGTGCATCATAATTTATGTTAACAAAAAGTTGCACCAGATGGGTTAAAAAAAAAAAAGGAAGCTATATTATTTGAGAAGGCAATGTGTTACTGCAATAGGGGGCAAGACTAATGCAATAGGGGTGAGAAACTAGGCTCTGCAGAAACGAAAGGTAAGAGAGTGTCTAAGCTTTGGTATAAACTAGTAGAAAAGTACTGGAGGGCATTAGGGCAGAGGTTGCTCGGTGTGATTAGGCCAACTGTGCTTGCCAATTGAAGAAGTCTGGCTCTTCACTGTTCCACAGACACTGGGGCAGCACTTTCTCAATAGTTACTTTTCAAAGGAATGGCTCTCTGGGCCTTGAGAAAGTTAGTACTGGGTTGTAAAACTGGCAAAAAGCTGGGAGATTTGCATCTCAAAAGAAAATAGAAAATGTTTACAATGGCAAGCTTTCTAAAGTAAATGATTTAAGAAAAGGGAGGTCAAGGGTCTGTAAGTCAGGAAGAAATCTATCTGCAGTCTAGTTAAGCTGAGGGGGACTGTTAAAAATGTCTTATTCATCTTGTATTTCACTTGTAGTGTCTCATTTCTGTATATTTTCGTGCTTCAGTCAAAACTGTAAAAGGTTATTAAAAACACTCAAAAGTAACTGATAAAAAGGAAATGTGAATGGTCAATAGGTTCATAAAAGCTGCTCAACTACATTAGTGATAAAGGAATTAAGTGAGCCTGACTGAAGATATATACCATTTCACTCATAGAAAAAAAATTTTTCTTTCAGTCTTTTTATCTTTTCCAGGGCCTCACCCGTGGCATGTGGAGGTTCCCAGGCTAGGGGTCTAATCGGAGCTGTAGGCCCGCCTATGCCAAGGTCACAGCAACTGCAGGATCCAAACCATGTCTGCAACCTACACCACAGCTCACAGCAATGCCGGATCCTTAACCCACTTAACAATGCCAGGGATTCAACCTGCAACCTCATGGTTCCTAGTCGGATTCGTTAACCACTGAGCCACTATGGGAACTCCAGAAAAACTATTTTAAAATCTGAAAATGCCGCATGCTTAAGATGCAGATGAATAAACTATCATACACAATGGGTGGAAACAAAATTAATAAAAAGACTTTGGGAGAGTAATTTGGAGTTTCTTGAGAAGTCAAAGAAAGCATGCCCAACAAAACGCTCATTCTATTCATATATAGAATATATATGTATGAATAAATATGTATATACTGAATATATCTAGAATATGTAGAACATATATATTGAATATGTGCATGAGAATGTCTACTCGTGCAAGGAGCTATCAATAGCAATATTCACAGGAACATTATAATAGCAGAAAAAGAAAGGAATTGAGAGCCTAAATATTAAAATAAGATGATAAATAATTTCATATTCAGTCAAAGAAAATCTAAACTGGAGTAAAAATAATCAAAGAAAGCTATATCAATATGGATAAATCTTTCATATACTAAGTGAAAACAAGATTCGGAAGAATATGAACATGATAATACAGTTTATAGAAAGGTTACAAATGAAAAATAACATTATAAAATATTTCTAGAAACATAAAAAGCATGCATGTAAATAATAAATTCTAAATCAGGAAATAATAAACTTATGAAAAAGCAGAGAGAGATGGATTTCAGGAGCTATATTTAGGGAATATCAAGAGTGTGTTGCTGGAGTTCCCGTCGTGGCGCAGTGGTTAACAAATCCAACTAGGAACCACGAGGTTGTGGGTTCGATCCCTGGCCTTGCTCAGTGGGTTAACAATCCGGCATTGCCGTGAGCTGTGGTGTAGATCACAGACACGGCTCGGATCCTGCGTTGCTGTGGCTGCGGCGTACGCCGGTGGCTACAGCTCGAATTAGACCTCTAGCCTGGGAACCTCCACATGCCAGGGGTGCAGCCCTAAAATGACAAAAGGCAAAAAAAAAGAAAAAAAAGGAGTGTGCTGCTTGCTGGTGGGTACATGAATATTACTTTATATCTTTTCATTTGACTAGAATACTTCAAATAAATGTGCATATTTCACACATATGTGAAGTCATTGTTTATTTAAAAGTAAAACAACACAAAATGATAGAATTTGGAGTCTGATTATCAAAATATCCTTTATAATTTAGATCATATATTACTGAACTTTCAGTAAACTTGAATTGGACTGCATTTTAATTTGACATAAATTTGCATTTTAAGTGGAAAAATAAGTAGCTTTAGGATATCAGAGAACATTCTCAAAAAGAAAATTCATAATACATAAATCTGCTGTTGACCTTCCAAACAAAAATTAAGGAAGGGTAGTCAGAGTCCAGGAATCCCAGGATCCTAAGAAAATTCCTGATAGAGGGGTGTGAAAACAAGATAACAAAAAATGTACTTGATTACTGATAGAAGAATCATCAGCATTACTTAGAATTAACATTGTATATTGAGACTATAATGACATATTTCTTACACTGATTAAATAGCATATTTTCCCCTTAATGAAAATGCTGATGTTTTCATGAAAATGTTTTATTTCTACATTGTTATAGGATGATAGGTTAACATGGCTCTCTGAGAAGTAGATGGCAAATATAAAAACATGCATAAACTCATAATTGTTTCCTATTTGACTCACTTTTAATTTTAGTGTTTATTATAAAGAAATAATCTAAATGAAAAATGAAACCTATGCATATATATGTGTATGTAGATATATGTATGTATTTCATATATGTATATAAGTGTATTATACACACATGTACTTAGGTTTCAAAGTGTCTCATAGTGATGACATTTTCTTGTGTTGGGCTTGTCTTGAGATATTATATATATGTATACTTGAATTGTTACTTGGAAATTACTAACGGTCAAATATGGTGCCTTGAATCTCTTCTAATACTGATATTTAAGTGTACATTATTGTTGTAAATACACACGAAGTATTTGGAAGTGTATTTTCATATAATGATGGTTCATTTGTCCTTATGAATCCCTAATTTCCAGTCTACGTCCCCTGATAAACATTATCATGAATTGTCTATAATCATAAATAAAAGGTGTATAGTCTTGGGTCATTGAAGAGAAAAAAATTGATTTACATATATCAATAAGTAGTTTTTAACAGATACTGTCTTCTGATAATATAACACCTAAACCTATCTTACCTTTTTACCACAGATTTTTAGTAAATTAGTTAAAAACCCTTTCTGTAGACTAAAACACTGCTATAAAGCAATGATAACATTGAGAGTACTGTTTAGATGATATTGATAATACAATAATACTGTCATAGGTAATATCTATTAGGTTTGTATAATGAGTTAGGCACTATTGTGACACCTTACTTGAATTATCCATCTTAATCTTCACAATAATCTCTATAGAGGGTACTTTTATGATCTATATAGAATTTACATATGGAGTCTGGGGCAGAGAGGCGTTGTTTAATTTGCCTAAGTGGCACAACCTGCTAGTGACAGGACTGGTATTTGAACTCAGCTGATAGAGTGAATTGTTGACTAGGTATTTGCAAAACGAGGCTTTGTCATTTTCTTCCACTGAAGAATATTTAAGAATTTCTAAAACTCGGGAGAAAAGTTGACTTTGACTCTTCAACAAAATTTGTTTTATGTGATTGGCATTAAAACAATAACAATTCAACCAAGAACCCGTTTTCCAAGATAATAGCTTTTCTGTTTTTTCCTTAATCTTTTGTTCCTTTTTATTTTTCCTACTGTGGAATATGATTGGAGAAAAATCAAGCAATTTGGTAGGCTTCTCTGAAAAGAATACCTACTAAAGCCAAAGAACTTTTATAAGAATAAAAGCTTTTGTTACTTGTCTGACAAAAATATAGAAATATGGTACAATGAAACCTCTCAAATGAATACTCGGCAAAGAGGGAAAAGAAGTCTGTTAAAAGTAATAGCTATTTGAATTTTTTCCAAGGTAAGTCAAGTATCTTTCCTTTAAACTGGAATTCTCTTTCATGGGAGTTGTTTGAAGACAGATCGAGTGATACTAAAAGTAATTTAAGCTCCCTACAACATACAGGCAATTCATGAAAAACACAGTCAAGGAATCCTATCTCTGAATCTCCATATACATGATCAATCCATTCTGTCTGTCCTTCCTTCACTGAAGCAGTTTGAGAATATAATTCAGAATAAAATGTTTTATTTAAATAAAATGCAGGTGTTACTTGTTAAATGTTTAGAGAAAAATATAATTATACAACAAATAGGAAAAATAGAAAACATTCCAAATTTGATCCCCCAAAATAACTACACTAACATTTCCATGTATATTCTTCTTTACATTGTATATGTTGTACACAGACAAAAAGCATAAGATGAAATTACAGTCTGTTTCAGATATACTTATCATTTATCATTCCACTTAGTTATACATAGCACATAGCAATAACTATTTAACTGTAAGATGACTGTTAATGACTAAATACATGTTCCTTGTACTGTGCATCTTATTCTAAGTAACTGATATGCTATCATTATCCATTCGGCTTGTTCACTAAAATGAACAATTACAAATTAATGCTTTTATAGCTAAATATTTAAGCAGTCTTCATTTACATATATTTTAACATTTTAAAAATACCACAAAACACTAACTGCAATAGTGATTAAGCCTAAGGCTTAATGAATTAATTACTGATGCAAAAATACTTGAGCATCTATTATGTGTCAGCACTAAGCAGTTCAATAAAAATGACTTCAGAAATATAGCTATTTGACATACTCATTACTTGAAGCCAAATGCTAATAATAAATGTGAGGATAGCCTCCTCCCACAGTGTTTCAGTTCGATAAACTTTTTAATGAATTGTTTTTATTCCTTTTGCAGTTTTATATTCTGTTACCAGATATATGTTAGTAAATATAGATGTAAGGTAGCAGATGTGTTTCATGCATGTAAAACTGAACTCTGAGATCACCTAAATAAGACTGAATCTATCTTCTTCACTCATTCCTTTATTCTCTTATGCATTCTATCATTTTCAAAATTTCATTCACAATCTATATATGCTTCTCTCTGCCCTATAAATTTCCTCAGTAACATACACTTTTACATCAAGTCTAAGTAGCTTGAGACAGACCTACGGACTTAACCTTACCATGCAAAGTGAGCACAACAACTGATAATAGTTCCTAAGGCCTTTATACAACTATTAAAAAGTTAATCTAATGTGATAGTATAATGAAAGAAAGGAGAAGACTGATATTCTTTACTGGAGTAAAATATATAGCTATTTCTTCAGGGTTTCATTGATTTTTCTGGGGGTCAGAATATGTTATGGGAGTAATAACATTACCATATTTACACATTTTGTAATCATTTCTATAAATGTACAACTGCTGGAACATTCATAGATTAATAACTTTTCAGGTATACAAAAGTATTTTTGATTTAGAAACTTTTTCCCGCAGTTCCCACAAAACTGTTGAGAAAATTAAGCATTGTAGAAAATACAATACACCTAGTAAACATGGTTTTAGCAGATTTAATTCAATAATATATAAAAAGAAAACACATCATGACCAAGTAACTTTATCCTAGGAACACAATATTTGTCTGGTTAACAATTGAAAATCAGTGAATACAATTAAACAGATTAACAAAATATCAATAAAACTATATGTTCAATTTAATAGATAAAGAACAGACATTTGCCTAAATCACATATCCATTCTTGATAAATCTCTCATTAAATTGCAGTTATATAAAACTTCCTGTAGCTGATAAAGCGTATTAGTTTCCTAGGGGTGCCAGAACAACTACCACAAACTGAGTGTCTTAAACAACAGAAATTTATTGTCTCACTGTTCTGGAGACTAGAATTATGAAATCAAGGTGTCAGCAGGGTTGGTTCCATCTGAGAGCTATGAGGGAGAAACTGTTCCATTCTTCTCTCTTAAGCTTTATTTTAGCTTCAGGCATTCCTTGGCTTATAGACAGTGCTCTCCCTGTGTCTTCACATCATCTTCCCTCTGTGCAGATCTGCTTTTGTGTTTATAGTAGACATCTAAATTGAAAGAAGTAAAACTGTCTTTATTATAATGTGATCACTCATTCAGGTTGAAAATTCAGTGGAATCTATGAAAATACTGTAAGAACTAACAAGCATATTTAGCGAGGTTGAAGATATAAGCTCAATATACAAAAAGTAATTACATTTAAATATACTAGCAACAAACAATTGGAAATCAAAGTTAAAAAATCACTACCATTTACAATAGCTTTATAAAAATATAAAATACTTAGGAATAAATGTGACAAAATATGTGTATGACCCAGACATTGAAAACAAAAAAAAAAATATTGAAGACCTAAATAAAGAGAGAGTTATACTGTACTCACTGATAGAAAATCAAGTAGAGGGAAAACGTCAGTCACCCAAATCTTATATAAAGATTCAATTGAGAGCTAACCAAAATCCCATGGAGCTTTCTTATAGAAACTGAAAAGCTAACTATAAAATCCATAATAAGATCAAAGGACCTTGAATAGCCAACACAATTTTTTAAAAGAATAATGATATAATGCCAGTATTAGCCAATTTCAACAAGTATTTCCTCTTTTTCTTATTCTTTTTTTGTATATATTTTATATATCTTGAAAGGTGTCAAGTTGCCCAATGATTCTCTGATTTTTTAAATTTATGTCTTTTATTTTGGACTTATTCTGTCTTCATGTTTTTTAATTTATTTTTAAATTACTCAGCGAATTTGATTACATTTATAGTTGTACAGCAATCATCACAACCAAATTTTTTAGCATTTCCATCTCAAACCCTCAGTGCATCCCCCACCCCACCCCCAATCTTTCTTAACTTGAAACCTCTGTGGGTCAGTATCTGCTCTGCAAAGAAGTTCATTGTGTCCTTTTTTTTTTAGATTCCACATGTAAGTGATAGCATTTGATGTTGGTATCTTACTGTCTGACTGACTTCACTTAGCATAATAATTTCTAGGTCCATCCATGTTGCTGCAAATGCCATTATTTCTTTCATTTTAATGGCTGAGTAATATACCTTTGTGTATATGTACCACATCTTCTTTATCTGCTCCTCTGTTGATGGACATTTATGTTGTTTCCATATCTTAGCTATTGTATATAGTGCTACAACGAACGTTGGAGTACATGTGTCTTTTCGAGTAATGATTTTCTTTGGATAGATGCCCAGGAGTGGGATTGCTACATTAAACGGTAATTCTATTTTTAGTTTTCTGAGGAATCTCCGTACTGTTTTCCACAGTGGTTACACCAATTTTCATTCCCACCATCAGTGTAATAGGGATCCTTTTTATCCACACTCTCTCCAGCACTTATTGCTTGAAGACTTTTTGATGATGGCCATTCTGGCTGGTGTAGGGTGGTACCTCATAGTGGTTTTGATTTGCATTTCTCTAGTAATGAGTGATGTTGAACAGTTTTTCATGTGTTTTTTGGCCAACTGTATGTCTTCTTTGGAGAATTGTTTGTTTAGATCTTCTGCCCGTTTTTTGATGGGGTTGTTTGTTGTTTTGGTATTGAGCCGTAACAGGTGTTTGTAAATTTTTCAGATTAATCCCTTGTCAGTCCATTCATTTGCAAATATTTTCTCCCATTCTGTGGGAGGGTTGTTTTCATGTTGTTTAGGGTTTCCTTTGCTGTGCAGAAACCTTTAAGTTTAATTATGTCCCATTTGTTTATTTTTCTTTTTATTGTCATTACTCTAACAGGTGGATCTGAGAAGATGTTGCTGTCATTTATGTTGGAGAGTGTTTGGCCTATGTTTTCCTTTAAGAGTTTTATAGTATCTGGTCTTATATCTAGATCTTTAATCCATTTTGAGTTTATTTTTGTGCATGGTATTAGGAAGTGTTCCAATTTCATTGTTATACATGTAGCTGTCCAGTTTTACCAGCACCACTTACTGAACAGGCTGTCTTTTCTCCCTTGTATATTCTTGCCTCCTTTGTCATAGATTAGTTGACTATAGGTGCGTGGTTTAATTCTGGGCTTTCTATCCTGTTCCATTGATCTATATTTCTGTCTTTGTGCCAGTACCATACGGTTTTGATGACTGTAGCTTTGCAGTATAGTCTGAAGTCAGGGAGCCTGATTCCTCCAGCTCCATTTTTCTTTTTCAGGATGTCTTTGGCTATTCTGGGTCTTTTGTGCTTCCAAACAAACTTTAAAATATTTTGTTGTAGTTCTTTGAAAAATGTCCTTGGTAATTTGATAGGGATTGCATTGAACTTGTAGATTGCCTTGGGTAGTATAGTCATTTTGATAATATTGACTCTTCCAATCCAAGAGCATGGTAGGTCTTTCCATCTGTTCATGTCATCCCTGATTTCTTTCATCAGCATCTTACGGTTTTCAGAGTATAGGTCTTTTGTCTCTTTAGGTAGGTTTATTCCTAAGTATTTTATTCTTGTTGATGTGTTGGTAAATGGGATTGCTTCCCTAATTTCTCTTTCTAATCTTTCATTGTTAGTATATAGAAATGCAGTCAATTTCTGTGTATTAATTTTGTATCCTGTAACTTTTCCAAATTCATTGATGAACTCTATCAGTTTTCTGGTTGAGTCTTTAGGATTTTCTAGGTATAGTGTCATGTCATCTGCAAATAGTGATAGTTTTACTTCTTCCTTTCCAATTTGGATTCCTTGTATTTCTTTTACTTCTTTGATTGCTGTGGCTAGGACTTCCAAAACTATGTTGAATAGTAGTGGTGAGAGCAGACATCCTTGTCCTGTTTCCTGATCTCAGCAGGAATGCTTTCAGATTTTCACCATTCAAAATGCTGTTGGCTCTGGGTTTGCCATATATGGCCTTTAGTAAGTTGAAGTAGGTTCCCTCTGCCCATTTTTGAAGGGTTTTTGTTAGAAATGGGTGTTGGATTTTGTCAAAGGCTTTTTCTGCATCTGTTGAGAGCATCATACTGTTTTTTTCCTTTAGTTTGTTAATGTGGTGTATCACACTGATTGCTTTGCGGATATTGAAGAATCCTTGCATTCCTGGGATAAATCCCACTTGATCATGATGTACAATCCTTTTAATTTATTGTCAGATTCGATTTGCTAGTATTTTGTTAAGGATTTTTGCATCTTTGTTAATCAGTGAAACTGGCCTGTAATTTTCTTTTTTTGTGTGTGGTATATTTGTCTGGTTTTGGTATCAGGGTGATGGTGGCCTCATAAAATGAGTTTGGGAGTACTCCTTCCTCTGCAATTTTTTGGAAGAGTTTCAGAAGGATAGGTGTTAGCTCTTCTCTAAATGTTTGATAGAATTCACCTGTGAAGCCATCTGGTCCTGGACTTTTGTTTGTTGGAAGTTTTTTAATCACAGTTTCAATTTAAGAACTTGTAATTTGTCCATTCATCTTTTCTATTTTATCTTTGTTTAGTCTTGAAGATTTTACTTTTCTAAGAATTTGTCCATTCTTCTAGGTTTTCCATTTTATTGGCGTATAGTTGCATATAGTAGCCTCTTATGATCCTTTGTATTTCTGTGATGTCTGTTGTTACTTCTCCTTTTTCATTTTTATTTTTATTGATTTGTGTCCTCTCTCTTTTTTTCTTGATAAGTCTGGCTAAGGGTTTATTGATTTTGTTGATCTTTTCAAAGAACCAGTTTTAGTTTCATTGATCTTTTCTAAGGTTTTCTTCATTTCTATTTCAATGATTTCTGCTCTGATCTTTATGATTTATTTTCTTCTACTAACCGTAGGTCTTGTCTGTTCTTCTCTCTCTAGCTCCTTTAGATGTAAAGTTAGGTTGTTTATTTGAGCTCTTTCTTGTTTCCTGAGGTAGGCTTGTATTGCTATAAACTTTCCTCTTAGAACTGCTTTTGCTGCATCTCAGAGGATTTGGAGTGCCATATCTTTGTTGTCATTTGCTTCTAGGTATTTTTTAATTTCCTCTTTCATTTCTTCAGTGATCCATTAGTTGTTTAGTCTCCATGTGTTTCCATTTATTGCGCTTTTTTTCTTGTGTTTGATTTCTAGTCATATAGTATTATGATCGGAAAAGAAGCTTGATATGATTTCAATTTTATTAAAGTTACTGAGGCATGATTTGTAGCCCAGGATGTGATCAATCTTAGAGAATGTTCTGTCCACACTTGAGAAGAATGTGTATTCTTTTTGCCTTTGGAGGGAAGGTCCTATAAATACCTATTAAGTCCATCTGATCTAATGCTTCATTCAGGGCCTGTGTTTCCTTATTGATTTTCTGTCTGGATTATCGACACACAATTATTGTGTTCTTGTCAATTTTTCTCTTTAAGGTTGTCAGCAATTGCCTTATATATTGTTGTGATCCTATGTTGGGTGCATAGATATTTAAAATTGTTATATCTTCTTCTTGGATTGATCCTTTGATCATTATGTAGTGTCCTTCCACTCTTTTAAAATATTCATCATTTTACAGTCTATCTGTTTTGTTTGATATGAGTATTGCTACTCCAGCTTTCTTTTGATTCCCATTTGCATGGAATATTTTCTTCCATCCTCTCACTTTCAATTTGTATGTGTCCCTAGAAGTGAAGTGGGTCTCTTGAAGACAGCATATATATGGGTCTTGTTTTTGTATCCATTCGGCTAGTCTATGTCTTTTGGTTGGGGCATTTAGTCCATTAACATTTAAGGTAATTTTTGATATGTATGTTCTTATTGCCATTTTATTAACTGTTTTGGATTTGTTTTTGTTGCTCTTTTTTCTTCCCTTCTCTTGTTCTTTCCTCTTGTGGTTTGATTACTATATTTAGTGTTGTATCTGAGTTGATTTCTCTTATTTGTTTGTGTATCAATTGTAGATTTTCGATTTGCAGTTACCCGGAAGTTTTGATATAAGAGTCTATGTACATACCCGATTGTTTTAAGATGTCGTTTTCTTAATAACAAGTGCATCTCCAGTGTTCTGCATTTGTACCCTCCTCTTCCCATGATTTCTGATTTTGATAGCATAATTGTGTGTGGGTGATTTCATATCTTTATATATGCCTTTACTGGTGAGCCTTGTCATTTGTCATATTTTTGTTTCTGGTTGTGGCCTTTTCTTTTATACCTAGAGAAGTTCCTTTAGTATTTGTTGTAAAGCTGATTTAATGTTGCTGAATTCTCTTAGCTTTTGCTTATGTGTAATGCTTTTGATTTCACCTTCAAATCGGAATGAGAGCCTTGCTGGTAAAGTAATCTGAGTTGGAGGTTTATTCCTTTCATCACATTAAGTATATCATGCCATTCCCTTCTGGCCTGCAGTTTCTGCTGAAAAGTCTGCTGCTAACCTATTGTGAGTTCCCTGTATGTTATTTGTTTCTTTTCCCTAGCTGCTTTCAACATTTTCTCTTTGCATTGATTTTGGACTGTTTGATGAATATGAGTCTCGGGGTGTTCCTCCTTGAGTTTATTTTATATGGTAATCATTGTGTTTCCTGGATTTGAGTGAGTGGTTCCTTCCCGTGTTAGGGAAGTTTTTAGCTATTATCTTTTTGAATATTTTTTCTGTCCCTTTCTCTCTCTCTTCTCCTTCTGGCACCCCTATAATACGTATGCCAGTGTGTTTTAGGTTGTCCCAGACTTCTCTGAGACCGTTCATTTCTTTTCAATCTTTTTTCTCTTTTCTGTTCCGCATCAGTGATTTCCACTAGTCTGTCCTCCACCTCACTTATTTTTTCTTCTGGATCTTGTATTCTGCTGTTGGTTGCTTCTAATTAATTTTTTATTTCAGTTATTGTTGTCTCCAGCTTATTTCCAATGTCTTGTATCATCTTTAGCATCAACAGTCTAAAGTCTCTTTCTGGGAGGCTGATAATCTCATCTCTGGGCTGTTTTTCTTTTTTTCTTTTTTAATTCTCCTTTATCTGAGTTATAGTTTTCTGTCTTTTCATTTGTATAGGTTTTTGGTGTGGTGTCCTTTTTGCATACAGTAGAGTTGTAGCCTCTCTTACTTCTGGTGTCTGCCCCCCCCTTGTGGCTGAAATTGGTATGGGGGCTTGCTGTTGGCTTCCTGATGAGAAGGACTGGTGCCTGCCCACTGGTAGGTGGAACTGATTCCTATCCATCTGGTGCATGGGGCTTTGTCTCTGGGTGATATTAGAGGTTGCCATGTACCTGGGGGGGTCCTTAGGCAGCTTGTTTACTGATGGGTGGGGTTGTGATCCCACCTGGATTATTGTTTGGCCTGGGGCTTCTCAGCACTTATGATTGGGGTCAGATTTTCCCCAAAATGTCCACCTCCAGAGAAATGACCACTGATGAATATTCCTGAGAGTTTTTCCTCCAACGTCCTTTCCCCAAAGGAGCCATGGTCATCTCCTTTTTTTCCAGGAGATCCTCTGAGAACTGCAGTCAGTTAAGACCCCAATTCCTATGTATCCTTTGCTTTGCCCTGGGACCCAGTGCATGTGAATGTCTGTGTGCACCTTTCAGGAATGGGCTCTGTTTCCCCCAGCACTATGGAGCTCCTGTGCACAAGCCCCACTGGCTCAATGCCAGATCCCCAGGTATGGGGATTTGACATGGGGCTCAGAAATCTCACTCTTATAGGTGAGTCTCTGTGATACAGTACTTTCCAGTCTGTGGGGCTTGCTTATGTTGTGTAATCACCCCTCCTGCCTCCCAATGTTGCCTCCTCTTTGAGGTCTGCAGCATGTTATCTTTTTGAAAGCTTCCAGTTCATTTGGTTGAAGGTTGTTCAGCTTTTGGTTTTAATTTTGTTGTTTTTGTGAGAGAAGTTGAGCTCCAGTCCTTCTATTCTGCCATCTTAATCCCCTATTTTGTTTTCATGTTTGTTGCATTTTTTTCTGTGATATCTAATTGGCAGTTAATTTCATCCAATTTATTTTTTACATCTGGCATTGTAGTTTTTCTATCTGAGTCCCTTTTCTGACTCCTGTGGCTATACCTTTTCTATATTTCTACCTTTTTTTAAACATATGGGATATATTTTAGTAACTTTTAATCACCTTTGTTACCAATTCTAATGACTATATCAGTTTTGGGTTGTTTTGATTAATTACTTCTTTATCCTCATTGCAGTTAGTATTTCCTTGCTTCATTACTGATTGAAAATTTGACTTCACTATCATATATTTTGAATTTTTTCTTTTGGTGGTTGGATATTTTTTATATTTCTATAAATATATTTGAGCTTTGTTATAATGCAGTTACATTCCTTGGAAATTGTTTGATCCTTTCAGGTGTTGATTTTAAAATGTCTTAGACAGAACTAGGGCAACCTTCAGACTAAAGCTGATTGTATTGTAATGAGTCAAAATGATTTATTGAGTGTTCTGTGAGGTTTGGTATTTTTCCAGTTTGGTTGGCCCTGTGGGAATATCCCCTTCTCTTTCCTCAACTTCTTCTAGTTGGTTCTTTATTTTATCTTTGGTAGTTTACTCAATGAATGTGTTGATCAGCACTCTGCTTAATGCCCTTGAGAGAACCATGCATGTTCTTTGGAATTCTTTCTGTTTTAGTTCTTTGCTCTGTGATTCTCTGCCCTGGTCTTAGATTCGCAAGTCCATTACTTTCACATGGGTTCTTCTTGCCTATGTCATGACCTGGAATCTCTCTTAGAGCAGTGAACTGTGGTAGTCACTGGGCCACCAGTTTTTCTCCTATCTCTCCAAGATCTCTGTCTTTTGTTTCATGATGTCCAATGTCTTGAAAAAAAACATGGTTTTATATACTTCATTTAACTTTGTGTTGATTCAGATAGGAAAGTAAATCATATCTCCTTTCCAACATCTTTCCTTGAAGCAGAAATGATCCTTTACTTTTTTAGAAGTAAATAATGTTTTTTTCATGACCTCCAAAATGTTGTTTTTTTAGTTGAGAAATATTTTGAGGTGAGAAATAACCCAGTGACTTGTGGGATGTCAGTAAATCATTTAATATTAAAAATAATAAGTTAAAATTTATATCCAAACAATTAAAATTGGTGTATGCCAACAAAGAGTGTATTTCAAGGTTTTGAAGTTTCTATCAGTAAAACTTACCCTGGTCTTGGATTCCAGAGAGCTAAAAGTTAAAAGTTAGGAACATTTTTGTCATTGTTTATTACTCAAATTTCACCTTCAGAGAAAGTTTCTAAACCACTCTATAGGATGTAATCTTCTGATAGATTAAAGTCCTCAAAGCCATTTTTGTGAATGTACATACATAAAAATACAAATATTATTTGGAAACACATTTTGGATCAAAACTTTTAGCTGGCAAAGTGCTAATGTCAGCTGAGCTGTGTGTTTTTTTCAAAGAAGTCGGTAATATGCTTCCTTGCTACTTTTGTCTTTCATCAACAAAGGTTCATTTGGGGACTTACACATATTAAATATAAAGCAGGACTGATTTTTAACATCTTTAAAGAGAACATAGGGATCTTTCTTCCTCACTTTCAGTAATGGGAAGCCATATATTTGCACATAAAACTGGGTAATCCATAAAACTCATTCTGCAAATTTAATAAAAATTAAGTTTAAAAATAGCTTATTGAGTAAGAACTATGCATGAAACATTGTTCTGAACATCAGTGTTCAAAAATACATAAAATACAGTCTCTGGTTTTGAGGAGTTTATGTTTTGGAGAAGAGGAAAATGTTTGAGTCACCTACTGAGTAACAAGTAATAACTGGTGTCGCAAACGAGGAAAGAGCTTTGACAATCTGGGAGGAAGTCCTAAAGGGAAATGATGACTGAGACGAGTCTTTAAAAGCACTGGCAAAGAAAACAGGAAGATATGGGCATAAAACAGGTTTCAAAAGGAGAGGATTCAATATATAAATACTAAATTTGATTCATATTAAGAAATAGTCATGTTTAGTTTTCTGGCACATCTTTATTGGAATGATTTTAAAACACTTTCATATTCAAACCTTTAGATTAGTTAAATGAAAGCATTGTAAATCCTACCTGTATCCTCAGTCCATCATCCATATTGTAAGTAGGATATGTTTGCAACCACTGCATTCTCTCCATAGCAATCTTATGCTTTAAATCTCTGTAACAGCTAGTCTCCCAGTTCCATTAGGAAAAGCCCAAAGTGTTTAAAATGTGTTCCATATTCCTTCAAGTTCTTTCATTTACTGTCACTTTAACTTTATATCAATTTAATGTCACTTTCCTTATGGAGTGTATGACCAACCATATTTATTTCTGTATTGTTCCTTTTACGTTTTAGATTTCTCTTGCCAGTAAACATTCCTATGCTGTTTGAAATCTCTCCCTGGAATTTATACCTCCACCCACAGAAGTCTACATAGTCTGAATGCTGGAAATAAGGTTTTCTCTTCCTAAATCTCTAAACTTCTGTCAGAAAAAAAATAAATAAACTTCTATTAGCAGTTCTTAAAAAGGATCTACACTGGTTCAAAGACAGCCCAACCTCTGGCTTCCATTTCTACATCTTTCCTTGACAAAGTGGAGGAGGGTGCAGGCTCCCACACATACGTTTCAAAGTTTACTGCCTTGTTTCCATTGTCTGCCTTCAACAGTCACCACTGATGAAACTGTCCACTTGACTCATGTTTATATTAGTCACCACAAGAAGCTCAGACCTCCAGTCATTCCTTATTTCCCCTTGTTTTAGATCCCATCTCTTTTCTTTTACAAGAACATCACCTCAGTAAATTTCCCCACTTTCTAGCTAATCTGATTTTTCCTGTTGCTTAGTATTTCTGATCTGCCATCAAATTTGACCACATTTACTGCTATAGCTACTTCCCAGTTATCATTTCCATTTACATTAAGTCTCTCCCCCCAAAGTTATCTCAGGTTCTTCCTTTCACGTTTTATTTTGTTTCCAGCTCTTCACTGAACCCAGCCTTTTCAAAGTTACCAGTGGTCTCCATGTTGCTACATTCAATGGCCAATTCTCTTACCAAATTACATTGACCTTTCAGTAGAATTTATCAAAATTCCATCATTTCTCCTCTTTGAAAATGTTCTATATTGGCTTTTAGAAAAATGTATTTCCTTTGTTTTCCTCCCATCTCATCAGTCTGTTCACCAGTCTCATTTGTAGGATGTTTCTTATCTCTGAAAGTATTAACATAGGAATGAATATTCTGGATTTAGTCCTTGGTTTTCTTTTCTCTATATTCACAAACTGTTTGTGATCTTACTCTCACAGTTAAATTCACATCTCCATTTGCCCCAAGTGATTTGGCTTCTTGTTACCTCTCTTGTCTCATTTTTAATATACTTCTTGACCTTCTTTTTCTTTCCACTAGATTCCTTACTGGTGTTTGAGATCTGCAAGGAATACTTCTTCCTTTGCAAACTTACATTTGCTGTTCCTTCTGCCTTGAATATCTTTCCTCCAGATATCTTTATAACTCTTTCCCTCACCATCTTCTAATACTTGTTCAAATATAATTTCCTCACTTGAAAAAATTCCTAACCAATATTTTAAAAATTGTCCATCACTTTTGCCCTGGCACTAACTAACTGCTTTCCCTGGTTTATTTTTATTCCAAAACATATCACTAACTAAGTATGTATTTGCTTATTCATTTTTAACTTTTGTGTCTACCTAATAGAATGTAAAATTTATAAGACGAGATTATTTTTTGTTCAATGGTCTCTCTCCACTGATTGGAAAAGTACACAGTAAATAGTAGGTATTTATAAATATTTACTGAATAAATTAATAAATGGAGCACTAGCTCATTCTTCCTATGTCTTAAGTTTCCTTTAGCATTCAGTATAGTTAAGACTTTTTCCATGAAGTTTTACCTAATCCTGTGTGACTAGGTCTCATCACGATGTGCCTTCCTTGTAATTAGAATTACTGTGCTGCACGAGTTCCTGTCGTGACTCAGTGGTTAACGAATCCGACTAAGAACCATGAGGTTGTGGGTTCGATCCCTGGCCTTGCTCAGTGGGTTAAGGATCCGGCGTTGCCGTGAGCTGCGCTGTACCTTGCAGATGCGGCTCAGATCCCGCGTTGCCCTGGCTTTGGCGAAAATCAGCAGCTACAGCTCCTGTTAGACCCCCTAGCCTGGGAACCTCCACATGCCGCCAGCGTGGCTCTAGATAAAAAAAGGCAAAAAGACAAAAAAAAAGAATTATTGTGCTGCATGCATTTTTACTGTTTCTCTAATTGTTTTTGCTCCTCCCTGAATGATAGGCTAAAAGTGTGAGGGACGAAGTCTGCTTGTTGATTGTATTGTCCTTAGTAGTTAGAAGAGTTTCTGTGAAAATCATGTATTCCATTCAAAAGAATTTTGATATTTGTGTTATGATTATTTTAAAAAGCATATGAAAAATACTTTCAAATGAGATTGCCACAATCAGGGTGGTATGGCCATAGATTGAAAAAAACACTTTGAAAAGTCACTGAAATCATTGATAATTTGTATAGCTTATCATATTTTTTTGTTGTGGCTAAAATTAGGACTTATAGGATTTTTTTTTTATTCCGTACTTTCTTGAGCCTTATGAGCAGGCATTGGGAAACCCATATCTCACACCTTACAGCACAGTAGGAAGAATCACTTCCTTTAGTCATGTGGAAAGTTTTGGAGTGGGCAACAGAGCTGTTGTGAATCCTGCCATGGAGGCCAACAGAAGCCAGGACGCCTGGCCTTACCACAGGGGCCAGATACCTGTGTAGCCTCATTTACTGATTAGCACACTTGAGGAGTCAGTGGACCTGAAAAAATCTTGAGCCTAGTATAAGAATGTGCAAATATTAAACACTTATAGTCTTTTGTCAACATTACACAGATTCTCAGAAGGAGAATGAGACATAAATTTTCACTCTTAGAACAAAATAAAGGATAGCTGGAGGGACAAAGGTTTAGGCTTCTTTGTTAAGAGTATTTTAATTGAAAATTAGGGAATACAGTCATGCCAAAGAAGTTTATGTTTACAACATTTGTGAATACTTAAAAGATTGTTCTGCCAATCTACACACTTCCTAATATGTAGCTTTAGAAATGAAGGGCTGTATCGAGGATAAATGTTTTATTGAAGTCTTTGTTTAATGCTTAACAAAGTAGTATACTCTAATCATTCAAACAATTATAATTGTGGTTTGTTAACAGAGAATTTATTGGAGGTTTATAATTGGTCCAATTTCAATAAACAATTTGGGAAAGTAATTAGTCACAGTATAAATGCTAAAATTATATAATTTCTGTCACTAGATACAAGTAATTGTAAAAAGAACAAACAAAAATGCTGAGCTAAAGGCAATAAAGAGCAGTTTGAATAATGCATAGGAACGAATTAGTGATGTAGAAGATAGAATAATGGAAATCACGCAATCAGGACAGCAGACAGAAAATCAAATTAAAAAACATGAAAGCAACTTAAGAGATCTCTGGGATAATATAAAGAGGCCTAATTTACGCATAATAGGAATTCCAGAAGGAGCAGAAAAAGAAAAGGGCATTGAAAAAATATTTGAGGAAATTAT
>PVHT021183528.1:5294558-5306273 GCA_004024745.2 Catagonus wagneri
TAGGCTGGTGCAGCCACTATGGAAGACAGTGTGGAGGTACCTTAGAAAACTCTACATAGAATTACCATATGACCCAGCAATCCCACTCTTGGGCATATATCCAGACAAAAATTTCCTGGAGAAAGACACTTGCACACGCATGTTCACTGCAGCACTATTCACAATAGCCAAGACATGGAAACAACCCAAATGTCCATCGGCAGATGACTGGATTAGGAAGATTTGGTATATATACACGATGGAATACTATTCAGCCATAAAATAGGATAAAATAATGTCATTTGCAGCAATATGGATAGAATTAGAGACCCTCATACTGAGTGAAGCAAGTCAGAAGGAGAAAGACAGATGTCATATGAAATCTCTTATAATTGGAGTCTAAAACACTGCACAAATGAACATCTCAACAGAAAGGAAAATCATGAACTTGGGGAACAGACTTGTGGTTGCCAAGGGGGCGGGGGAGGGGTGGGAAGGGGTGGGGAGAGGTGGGAGGGAGTGGAGATAACTACTGCTTTAATGATGGAATAGCAAGGAGCTCCAACTGTAATGCACGGGGAACTATATCTAATTACATGTGACAAAGCCATATATGTACATGTAATTGGGTCACCACATGGTGCAGTTGGAAAATCTGACAGAAATCTGTAAACCAGCTATAATGCAAAAATAAATAAATAAATAAATAAATAAAAATAAAAAAATAAAACTATATCTATTAACAGTATTTTACATAAATTTTGCATGTGTGAAGCATTAACATTTATTATAGTTGAAAGGTACTAATATATTTTCCTGCCCCAAAGTATTTCATTCAATAGCATTATTTCTAACCTGAGTGTTCTTTGTGGATTGTATATATGAGAACACATATAGCTTGGTAGATAATAGATTGAATACATACTTATTGAATGAATGAGCTCTGCATACTTTATCTGTTTTAATCATTTGTGAGAAAAATTACATTAAGCCACATCCATTCACTTAGTCAGCACATTCCCTAAGGTGACAGGATAAAGAAATGTACCTTGTCTATCAAACAGGAAAATGTTTGGGCATTCCCAAGGTGTTGCCAAGTGAGTAAATTGCTGGGGAGCAAGAAGCAGTAAGAAACACTTGAAAGATGCAAAGTCAGCAAGACAAAAGATAGAGTCCAATGTGGAATATATTTGTTCTTCCCAATTTGTCAAAAGACAATCCCAAATATGTATTTTAAACAAAATTATTAAATGGTAATTTTTTATGACTTCTATTTTATGATGCAGGTAGAAACAGTAATTTCCATTGACAACTTAAAAAAATTCATGTGTTTGGTATTATTGTATATCGGTATATATGCCTATAATGAAAGGCCTATTCTGGGTTTTTGTGTTCTGGCACTATAAATTGAAACTATGTGTATAATGAACTATTTTTAATTCAAGATTGATTGAACCTTTATTTCCAATAGACTGTAAGTCTACTGATTCCACTTGTCACATCCTTTTCTGGGAAACTTGTCTAATTCAGGTATATTTTACAAAATTGGACATGGGATGGATAGGATCAGGAATTTGGTTTCATGGAGTTCCCACTGTGGCTCAGCAGAAACGAATCTGACTAGGAACCATGAGGCTGCAGGTTCAATCCCTGACCTCGCTCAGTGGTTTGGGGATCTGGCATTGCCGTGAGCTGTGGTATAGGTCACATAGGCTGCTTGTATCTAGCGTTGCTGTGGCTCTGGTGCAGGCCGGCAGCAACAGCTTGGATTAGACCCCTAGCCTGGGAAAATCCATATGCCATGGTTATGGCCCTAAAAAGACAAAAAGACAAAAAAAAAGGAATTTGGTGTCAGTGTAAATTAAATTAAGGAAATTTTATTCATATCAGACAATTTGAGAAACTTCAGTAATTTTGGAAATATTACAGAGATTTAAGACCCCTTCAGTCGATTGTAGAGTGAACTGGAATATTAAAGTTTATCTTCAGCCTAGTCTAGCTGCCTCCAGGTTGTATGTAAGCCAACATGGTCCTTGGGGTCCTTATCAAACTCTGTTTTCTGCATGTTAAGAATCTGGAGCCCTAGGCATCACCTGGAAACTAAAGGTCTTGATTAGACTTGGAACCATTTTTTTTAGGAAATGTTGTAAACTGTTGGTAATCCCTTTTCTTTGCTTAAGGAAAAATGGAAAAAGTATTTCTTAAAATGTTGATTTTCATTGTTTTCTATATAACAGGATAGGGTATAAGAATTAAGACATGCTAAGAATAAAGAAGGGGGAAAAACACTCAAAATATGTTTATGGGTAAACCCATTCCTGTGAGATGAGATGTCTTGAGCTAGCTGAACCTCAAACACAAAAACAAAATAAAATAAAACAAAACACCCATAATTCTTCTAAAAGAGAAATCTGCCTTCATTCCTAAGTCAGCATATAGTCAAAAACTTTGAAATCAGAAGATGAATGACCAAGTACCCAGGGAATTGCTGTCAACATATGACTATTGGGCCTACTAAAATAAAATAAAAAAGGCCCAAGTAATTGTTTCATTGTATCTAAGTATCTAATAAAATACTAAAAGAGGATGATGATTATTTCTATCTCAGTAACAAGCAAGAAGCTAAAAGTTTAAATTGCTGCAGGAAGAATTTGTGTAAGTCATAACAGTTATTTTTTTCTGACTTGAAATTACAAACCACTGTAAAGATTAAGCTAGGGTAATTTTTGAAATTTTTAATTCTTTGCTAGAAGAAAGATTATAACGCATCACTTTTGGTTTTAAGGAAGAGTTGAAGCTAGTAAATTTCTTGAGTTTTGTAATTTGTAATTATAACCGTATCTATATAAATTATTTTTATATTTTTCCATAAAATTTCAAGACCAAGATTTAGTGAGAGTTCATTTGTTTTAGTGCGCTCTCTGGCTACAAGTAATTTTTGGAGTCTCTTTTATTTGATTCTTCTTTCACTTTTCAGGATAAAGTATATGGAAATTATAGTAGATGGAATACAGAGGAAAAAATATTGGTTCTAGGAAAAGTTCCAACATGCTCTACCCTGGTATATGCCTTTAGAGGATAATGTAAATTATTTTCATCCTACCAAATGAGAGGATAAAGGCTTAACCTGTAGCAAAAAAATAATATAAGTTACAAATGCCTTTTATTTTCTACTTTACTACCCATACATAAACCCATTATAAGGTATTCCCTCCCACCAACATTCTCTCACTTTGTTTTCTGAATACCCAAGAGAAATAAAAAATAATAATTTAAACTGTTGAAAATGTGAAACTTATGTACATGAAAAAAGCTACAAAAGTATACCAAATAAGTTGTGATATCATTTAATTTCAGTGAAATAGGAACTAAAAGCTAAGGAATATGTGTATACCAACTTTAGAATAGCCTCACTAGCCCCCATAACTATCTTAGTAGCAGTATATCATACTGAAAGGAAAAGATTTTGCAAAATAAAATAAGATTTTGAAAGACTTTTGAGGGGAGCATTATTTGTTCCCTTATTTGGTCTGTGTATGCATCAGAGGTGAAAAGGGAAGAATACAGAGGTATAGAAGGTCATCTTGAAAAGAAAGTATAATGAGACATTTCTTGAAAGCTGACATCACTGCACTAACAAAGCTTGGTTTCAAGTTACTTTCTCTTGCCCTTGGATGACCTATTCTGCAGGAAGTCAAGAAAGAACACAGTATTACAATGGGAACAAATTACATTTCTTTTCCTTTCCAGTAAAAAGGTCATTATAGTTTATTTATTCCACTATTAAAAGTAAATTAAGCCATTCTGAATTATTAAAGTAATGTGAAGTTGAAACATCAAAGTATAAAAATGGAGCTTAGTACTAGCATCTAACTCTCACCTGAAAGAATAACTCTTAGTTCTGCATTTCCCTTCTTTGTGCTGGCAATTGCTTATCTTTTCCCAAGAGAATAAATTCATTGGTTTTAACATACATGAGAGAATTGTTTGTATGCTATTGAATTGGTACACATTTTCAATATGGTTACTCATCCTGCATTTGTTAAATTTCTTTATTTGGCACTATTATTATGGAAAGGCACTCAACTAGGCTTCCATTATAGGTTTACAAAGTCAATAAATCAGAAGCCCTATACTCAACATGTTTAGAAGTAACCATAATTAAAGTCTACCTATGGTAGCTATTATTAGAGGTATACTTTAACTATTGTTATCCTGAGGAGAAGGCAGTCATTAATTCTAACTAGTGGGTTCTGGGAAGACTTATGAGTGGGGCTGGTGTTGCAGCTGATTCACAAACAATGACTTGAAGGTAGATAGTGGGAAAAATAAAAGTATTCTGTGAGAAATCTTATGAGCAAATATTGAGAAATACAAAAATGCATGAAATAATTTACTCAGTTCAAGAAATATTTACTTTCTTGATCTGATGCATGAGGAATGGTTAGAAGTTGGAATTTTGTAATTCAAGGTGCATTTCAGACTGACATTCGGCTGGTCCATGCTGATATGATCATTCAGGGTGTTAAAATAATGAAATGCTGTAATTTCACTTGATAAATAGTCATAGCCGTAACCCTTAAAAGATGTCAGTCTATCTGGCCTGGGACATTTCTCAGGATTCAGCATTCCTCTCAGGATCTAATAGTGAAAGAAAAACCTGCCTGGCATATCAGAAGTTCAGGCTACAGCTGTCTAGGATCAACTTTTATGAGTCAGTAAATTTACCAAGGTGATTATTATATATTTTGAGTATACCCCCTGGAAAAATAGATTAGAATGGAAGATATGTCTGGAAGGAAACATTGAAAACTTACTGTGAAAAGCCCTGATTGTGTTGCTCAGGATTTGGAGGAAGTTTTTTTTTTTTTTTTTAATAAGAAGTGGGTGACAATCAAATACTGGAATTACTTTTTTTTAAGTAACACTAATGGTAACGTAATGCATGGAATCAATATTTGATGTGTGTCCAAATTGCCTAGGGGAAAATCATAATTATAATAGAACAAGTGAAATAAATGGATACTATCTAACCTGATTCTTTGAAATCTAGTCCTCATTTTTATATCTACACTGTATTTCTAATTCCATTCAGTAGAATTTCTTTTCACAATGCTTATACATTTATATGAAACAAAGGGATATAAAGTTTCCTTGATGGAAAGGTGGCCTCAAGTGCAACAAATTCAAGGCAAATTGCCATGTCTAAGTTCATTTTCACTCCCTAGGGTTAAAGAAGGACCAAAATAGAATAGAAAAGAGCAAGAGGTGTATTACGAAGTGAATTCCTCCTCTGTGTTCCTTTACCGATACGTCCATATCCAATATTTGAGATTTTACCTTCTAAAATTTCAAGTGAAACCCATCCTTTGCAAAGATTCCCACCATTTCCAAGATTTAGCGCTTCTTGAATAATTACTTTTCACAGTTGATGAACTACAGAAACCTAAGTTGACAGTGTTAATTTCATTTGATTGCTTGACTTTATATTACTATACCCTCTACTGCTGACAAGTAAGCGACATTGCTTCCAAGTATAGTTCACTTTGCGATTATCCTTTTGCAGATAACAGTTCTTGTCCCTCCTTTTAACAGTCCATCTGGGAGTTATTTGCCTATCTTCAGCAACTATACGCAACTATTAGAGCAGTGATCAGCTTTGCTTTAAGCTGCTGGATTGACAAGCCTTTGGGGAATAACTCCTGCCTAATCTATTTCATACTTATTATGTTTTCCAGGTTAGGCTGATTAATTTAAGGAGCTGACTCTGCCATGTATGAGATGAACAGATCTCAGAGTGATGCCGTGTTGACATTTTGAAAGAATTATGCATGCTGAAATAGAGCATTGCCAGGGAGATTTTGGCTAGCTAGCTGGATTCCCAGATCCTTAACAGCATATTACTGTGTTAGTGAATTTAACTAAGTCTGTGGTCTGAAATTGCACCTTATAGATTAGGAACAGGATTTTACCTGTGCATCCAGATGCCAAATACTAAGAGTGCTTCTTCAGAGCAAGGTATTAACCTCTTGAATGACAGCCTTGAAAACAATATAGATTAGGCCAGTGGTTTTCAAGCTGTATTCTATGAAACTCTAGAGCCACACTGTCTAATAGGGCAATTTCTAGCCATACATGAATATATTGATAAAATGTAGTTGATGCAATTATGGAACACAATATTCAATTTTAATTTTATATAAAATATTTATTTTCTTTTATAGGACTTCACTTGCAGCATTTGGAGGTTCCCAGGTAAGGGGTTGAAACAGAGCTGCAGCTGCCAGTCTACACCACAGCTCATAGCAACACCAGATCCTTAACCAACTGAGTGAGGCCAGAGATCAAACCACAGCCTCATGGCTACCAGTTGGGGTCATTAATGCTGAGCCGCAACAGGAACTCCTGATGTAAAATTTTAATTTTTGTACTTAATTTAAATTAAAAGTTAAAAATGGAGAGTAAATTTTCTTTGAAAAACTTATGTTTATAACAATGTGGGTATGTAGATATACTTTTTCAACTCTAATTTTTCTGAAATATTCATACCAATTACATATTTCCATTAAAATTAAGCACGTGAATTAAGATGTAGAGTATGTAAAAATGCACACTAAATTTGAAGACATAGAAAAAGAATGTAAAATACATCAACTTTTATGTTGGTTACATATTGAAATGAATTTTTTACTGTATTAAGTAAAATAAAATATAGCTATAAAATCAATTTCAACTCTGACTTTTTACTTTTTCAGAAGGTGGCTTCTAGGAGATTTAAAATAACCCATGTAGTTCACATTATGGTTTTATTGGACAGAGTTGTTCTAAAATGTGGGGTGTGTGGAGACAGAGGGTCAGCAGTGCCATGATCATTCCCACATCAAAGTTCCCTTAAAAAAGTGCAGCTCTTCTCTTAAACTTTTTAAATCTTTTACAGTTGAGCTTCCGTGTAAGATTTAATCTCAGGAAAGCAGTCTGTTCTTGAAAATAATGTTTTGAAATTTCATTTTAGACCAGAATGAGGCTTAATACAATAGTATGATGCTATTTGTTGTTAATTTTCTGCGGTTGGAATATGATACGCCTAGCTGTACATTTTTTGATAGTTTTTTGGGCTTGGTACTTTCTGAGCTTTCTGAACCTATGATTCACCATTAGTTTTAGAAATAGGTTGCTCATTTTTACTTCAATTATTTCTTTAACTCTGTTATGTATTCCTTCTCCTTCTGATATTCCAACTATATGTGTATTACACTTTATGTGTTTTCTCAGTTCTTGGATGGCCCTTCTGTTTTTCTCAGTTTTTCTTTTTGCATTTCAGTTTGAGAAACTTCTATTGACTTATTTTCAAGATCACTGATTCTTTCTTCTATATATCGTTTTCAAATCATCAGCACGGCATCACTCAGATTTGTTATGTATCTACTCTTTAGGTATGTGTATGATTCTATCACATTCTAAATAAGATATATTATGCATCCATTTTAATTTAAATTAAATCTCATTTGGCTGCCTTTCTCCTGGTATAGTGGAACTTAAGAGAAGCCAATATTCATATCTCTGTTTCTTAAAAAAAGTCATAGAGTACTGAACTTGGTGCTGTTAGAGTTACAAAGAAAGATCAAACAGAATTTAAGCCCCAGTGAAGCTTATCACATATATGGAGAGACAAAGCTAACTTTCTGGAAACAACGAAAAAAAGATTACCTGCTGAGGAAATTTGTAGAATAAAGATGGCTTTCAAAGCCACTTCAGTGTAAGAAATGGTGTATTTTACAGTCTAGGTGAGCATGCAGAGTGTGGAACCAGGACAAAAGATGAAGACATATAGCTAAATTGTCCTATTTCGTAAATGAAAAACATTGACAAGAAACACCTTACAAGTAGCTACCATGGAGTTGAGAATTGCTTCCAAGTTTTACCGAAGTTTATTTAAGACATGATTTAGGATCTGAAAAAATAATTTGTCATTGATACACCACCTGCATGCATGCTAGCATTTTCAAATGGTTTTTCTCAGCTAAATGAAGAAAATTTAGGGATATTGTTCAGTACTAAATATTTAGCGATGACTCCAGTTGATAATAGAAGATGAGATTACAGCTCCAGTCTTTATCTAGTTGACTGATATCATTCTGAAGTGTGTGATACTGAGCCTGGAAATGAACATTGATTCTTATGTAAGTACTTCCAAGCTACTGCCATTTGCAAATAGTAGTTCCTAAATAATATTTACAATATTGCCCTCCTCCCTGCAATAACATAGTCTATTATTATATTTTTTTTCCTGTAGAAGATTGCAAAATTTCAAATAGCATTTAAATACTAGTAGTCTTTTTCATGGAAGCTATTGTCAAGATATTTATTTTATGCAGTTGTAATAAAGTAATAAAATATATAACCTTTAAAATCACAGCAGTAATTATCTTTAATTTCTTTTAAAATTTATATTTATGAGCTGGAATAAACTTCTTATAACCCTGAATTGAGTATTAATAGATGAGGAATTTAAGTGGGGAATTTTACGTTATATACTAGTATGAAAATACAATTTATCAAATCTTACCTTTTACTACTTGCTAATATGCAACTTCTGCTCATTTATACCTCCTCTTCTTATAGTCTCATTCCAAAAAGGCATATAAAATAGTCATTAAAAATGAAGATTCTGAAGACTAGGTATAAATCTGAATTATGTCTTATTAGCTATTGACTGTGCTAAAAGCATTTAATGTTTCTGTGTGTAGCACAGTGGGTAATACTACCTATCTCATAGGATTTTGAAAGAATTAAAATAATAAATTCCTGAGTTCCTGCTGTGGTGTAGTGGATTAAGGAACTGACACCCACAGGTCCCAGCTGTGGCTTGGATTTGATCCCTGACTGGGAATTTTCCTAATCTGAGGGTACAACCAAAAAAGGAAAATATGTATACTCATTTATTCATTAAATATTTGTGAACTACCCACTGTGTTACCCCCAATGTAGATTCTGGACATATAGCAATGTAGGAAATACAGACAAAATCTATGCTTTTATAGATATGAAATTCTAATGAGAAAAGATAAATAATAAATATCTAGCATTAGAGGCAGTAATAAATGTTCTATAGGAGAATAAGGCAAGGTAAAGGCATTGAGAGTACGCAGAACTGCTTTATTTGATGCAATTATCATGGAAGATTTCTCTCAGGAGTTGGTATGAGAATAGAGACACAGTAAAGTGAAACCAGCCAAGTGGTTATCATATGAAGAAGAGTATTTTTTAAAAGGTAAATCAGTAAGTGATTGCAAAGGCCCTGAGGTAATCATGTACTTGACATGTTTAAATAGCAAGGAGACAAACATGCCTGGATCAAAGATGACAAAAGGAGAGTGGTCAGCAATTAGATGAGATGATTTCCCTTTGGATTTTAAGGAATTTTTCCTTTAGCATCTTGTGGAAGAAGAGACATAGGAGAACAAGGGAAGGTATGATAAGACCAACTGAGATATTGTAGCAATTGCCTATAAGGGAAATGATTGTGAGTTAGAGGATACTACTGGTGGAAGAGGTGATAGGAAGTGTTGGATTCAGGGTACACATTGTAAGTAGAGCCCTTACTATTTGTAGATAGAGATCCCTCCCAAATTTTTACCCAAGCACCTACAAGGATAGATTTGACATTTTTTGAGGTGAGAGCATCTATGACAAAGGGTAGGACTCAGCTGAGGAAGGGACAAACGTGGATGTGGCCCAGAATATAACCTGTCTCATACAAAGAGCACAGTACGTATTAGATCTTCTTTTCCACCACACATATTGTTCTCTGTCTGCATACTTTTACTTTGCTCTTACACCTTGTCACCCCAAATTCTTCCTTTCCTTCAGAAGCTAGTTTGAAATTCATCTCTAATCTCAACCCAGTAATCTTTTCCTTCTTTCAAATCCTAAGTGTGTGTAACCTGCGTAGATTTTCTCATGAAGTTCCATGTTACTTTATATTTTTCTATCATTAAAGGAATTATAACATTGTGCATGTATGTGGGTGAGTGGGCAGAGGCATCACACTCATTTCATTAAAATTTTCAGATGATTCAGTGTCAGGAAAACCAAACTTTAATGCCTTCAGCAGAATAAGGAAGCAGGTGTTGTGAAATATTCATTAAAAAATTTTCTTTCCCTTTGAGAACACATATAGACATTCAGCTACTGAGTATGCCTATAACTCCAGGCTCACATGTCTACCAAACAAGGTTCTACATTCTCTTGGAAAAGAGTGATTTCTTTAGGAGAACACATTTGTTAAATATATCTGATATAGGTTCTTATGCCTTGGTTGTTTATTGTCTTTCCCACTCTAGATGTCTCTTGTTGGAGTTCCCATGAGATTAAAATCTTCACATTTACCCATTCCTATCCATCCATTCATAATGTCCTTGACTTCCATCTTCTAGTCTTTCTTCTTTCAGGCCCCTGGCTAAGGGACCAGTCCACTTACTACTATTAGGGTCACTCTTATGACCATCTACCTGAGAACTAGAGAATAGGCCTTGTGGATTACAAACAGGAAGAGGAAGTGCAAAGAATGGCAAGTGAAGGAGAGAAGTAATTCAAGAGATATCATTGAGCTGGTTACCACTGAGAATGATTGAGCCTCAACCCTATTTAAGACCTTCTTAAGGATCAGCATTTCATCTCTCTGTCTGAGAGGTTAAGGAGGGACTATTTGTACTGGCTCCATTCAGTTCCCACATCTGTCAGGGATTGCCCTTTGTAGTATAAAAGCCTTGTATCTTCAGCTTTGCCTTATGCGTGGGCTGGAATGTTTCACTGGGAGACTGTATCCTTGTATGTTGATGGCAGAGATGTCCCATGGCAGAAAATTAGAGATACAATCATATTAGCTCAGACTAGGTGAGGTTAGGCTGCATATATGTACAACTGGGTACCACAGCAATGGCTGAAGCAGAAAAGGTGAAACTAAAAGATGTAAAAGGCGTAAAAAATGTTCTATGACCAGAAAGTATATTTTTAGTAATAAATTGATAGTTCTTCTTTTAACATAGTTCATTGACCAGTGTTTGGGTCATAAAATAGATTTTATATATTATATTGAGGATGCATTATTTTTCAGTTTATTTCTACCAAGCTTTTCTTAGTTTGTAAAATTTGTGTTTCTGTTAGCAGTGTTTCAGTGAGACACATGTCTCTTAGAGCTTGTTTCTCAGTATCTTACTGATCATCAAGATGGCTTGTGAAGAAATGGATTAAGCTTTTAAAAGTGTAATTATCATAGTCCACTTAGTGTTCTATGTGTTACCAAAGTGTCTTCTGGCAGAAATGGTTTATGTCAGCATTTTGAACCCATCAAGGCTTCATTTACTATTAGGGTTATAATTGGATGCATAGTTTGGTGATTTTTAGGGGGAAAGAGAAGACATCCATGCTTTAACTCTCTACACTATATCCCTCTTCCCAGAAGAGCTTTCCCCATCTTTCCAAGATCTAAATGCTTTTCTGTGGCCTAGGCTTTTTATGCTCTATTAAAATGCAACTAAGTCCCATTGGTTTATTTCTCTTTTTATTGTCCTTACTCTGACACATGGATCTGAGAAGATGTTGCTATCATTTATGTCAGAGAGTGTTTGGCCTATGTTTTCCTCTAAGAGTTTTATAGTATCAGGTCTTATATCCAGATCTTTAATCCATTTTGAGTTTATTTTTGTGCATGGTGTTAGGAAGTGTTCTAGTTTC
>PVHT021183528.1:5311881-5341691 GCA_004024745.2 Catagonus wagneri
ATGAGTTTGGGAGTGTCCCCTCTTCTGCAATTTTTTGGAAGAGTTTCAGAAGGATAGGTGTTAGCTCTTCTCTAAATGTTTGATAGAATTCACCTGTGAAACCATCTGGTCCTGGACTTTTGTTTGTTGGAAGTTTTTTAATCACAGTTTCAATTTCAGAACTTGTGATTGGTCTATTCATATTTTCTATTTCATCTTGATTCAGTCTTGGGAGATTGTACTTTTCTAAGAAGAATGTGTCCATTTCTTCTAGGTTTTCCATTTTATTGCCATATAGTTGCATATAGTAGCCTCTTATGATCCTTTGTATTTCTGAAGTCTGTTTTGACTTTTCCTTTTTCATTTCTATTTTATTGATTTGTGTCCTCTCTCTTTTTTTCTTGATAAGTCTGGCTAAGGGTTTATCAATTTTGTTGATCTTTTCAAAGAACCAGCTTTTAGTTTCATTGATCTTTTCTATGTTTTTTTTTGTTTCTATTTCGTTGATTTCTGCTGTGATCTTTATGATTTCTTTTCTTCTACTACATTTAGGTCTTGTCAGTTCTTCCCTCTCTAGCTGCTTTAGCTGTAGAGTTAGGTTGTTTATTTGAGCTTTTTCTTGTTTCCTGAGGTAGGCTTGTATTGCTATAAACTTTCCTCTTAGAACTGCTTTTGCTGCATCCCAGAGGTTTTGGGGTGTCGTGTCTTTGTTGTCATTTGCTTCTAGGTATTTTTTAATTTCCTCTTTGATATATTCAGTAATCCACTGGTTGTTTAGTAGCATATTGTTTAGTCTCCACGTATTTGTATTTTTGGCCATTTTTTTTCTTGTTGATTTCCAGTCTTATAGCATTATGGTCAGAGATGATGCTTGAAATGATTTCAATTTTCTTAAAGTTACTGAGGCTTGATTTGTAACCCAGGATGTGATCAATCTTAGAGAATGTTCCATGCGCACTTGAGAATAATGTGTATTCTGTTGCTTTTGGGTGGAATGTCCTATAAATAATCTATTAAGTCCAACTGATGTAATGCTTCATTCAGGGCCTGTGTTTCCTTACTGATTTTCTGCTTGGATGACCTGTCCATTGCTGTAAGTGGGGTGTTAAAGTTCCCCACTATGACGGTGTTACTGTTGATTTCTCCTTTTAAGGTAGTTAGAAGTTGCCTTATATATTGTGGTGATATATATCTATGTTGGGTGCGTAGATATTTAAAATTGTTATATCTTCTTCTTGGATTGATCCTTGGATCAATTATGTAGTGCCCTTCCTTGTCTCTTAAAATGTTCTTCATTTTAAAGTCTATTTTGTCTGATAGGAGTATTGCTAATCCGGCTTTCTTTTGATGCCCATTTGCATGGAATATTTTCTTCCATCCTCTCACTTTCAATTTGTATGTGTCTCTAGAAGTGAAGTGGGTCTCTTGAAGACAGCATATATATGGGTCTCTAGAAGTGAAGTGGGTCTCGAAGACAGCATATATATGGGTCTTGTTTTTGTATCCATTTGGCTAGTCTTTTGGCTGGGGCATTCAGTCCATTAACATTTAAGGTAATTATTGATATGTATGTCCTTATTGCCATCTTATTAACTGTTTGGGGTTTTTGTTGCTCTTTTTTTTTCTTCCCTTATTCTCTTGTTGTCTCCTCTCACAAGATGGCTATCTTTAATGTTGTATTTGAGTTGATTTTTCTTATTTGCTTTTGTATCAATTGTAGATTTTTGGTTTGCAGTTACCCTGAAGTTTTGATATAGGAGTCTATATATAACTATGATTGTATTAAGTTGTTGGTTTCTTAATTGCACATGCTTCTCTAGTGACCTGCATTTATGCTCTCGTCTCATGATTACTGTTTTTGGTAGCATAATTGTGCATGTATGATTTAGTATCTTTATATATGCCTTCACTGGTGAGCCTTGTCATTTGTGGTGTTTTTGAATATGGTCGTGGCCTTTTCTTTTCTGCCTAGAGAAGTTCCTTTAGGATTTGTTGTAAAGCTGGTTTAGTGTTGCAGAAATCTCTTAGCTTTTGCTTATCTGTAAAGGTTTTAATTTCTCCTTCAAATCTGAATGAGAGCCTTGTTGGATAAAGTAATCTTGGTTGGAAGTTTTTCCCTTTCATCACATTTAGCATATCATGCCAGTCCCTTCTGGCCTGCAGGGTTTCAGCTGAAAAATCTGCTGATAACCTTATTGGGGTTCCCTTGTATGTCATTTGTTTCTTTTCCCTAGCTGCTTTCAAAATTTTCTCTTTGTCTTTAATTTTGGTCGTTTTGATTAATATGTGTCTTGGGGTGTTCCTCCTTGGGTTTATTTTATATGGCACTCATTGTGCTTCCTGGATTTGAGTGAGTTGTTCCTTTCCCATATTAGGAAAGTTTTCGGCTATAATCTCCTCGAATATTTTTTCTGTCCCCTTCTCTCTCTCTTCTCCCTCTGGCACCCCTATAATACGGATGTTGGTGCATTTAACATTATTCCAGAGTTCTCTGAGACTCTGCTCATTTCCTTTCAATCTTTTATCTCTTTTCTCGTCTGCATTAGTGATTTCCACTAATCTGTCCTCCACCTCACTGATTCGTTCTTCTGCCTCCTGTATTCGACGGTTGGCTGCTTCTAAGGAATTTTTTATTTCAGTTATTGTATTTTGCATCTCTTCTTGTTTAATTTTTACAGCTTGTATTTCTTTGCTCAGTGTTTCCTGTAAATTATCAATTTTGCCTCCAGTCTATTTCCAATGCCTTGCATCATCTTCAGCATCAACAGTCTAAAGTCTCTTTCTGGGAGGCTGATAATCTTCTCATCACTGAGCTGTTTTTCTGGGCTTTTCTCTTTCTCCCTTATCTGAGTTAGAGTTTCTTGTCTTTTCATTTTTGTAGGTTTTTGGTGTGGCGACCTTTGTGTCAACAATAGAGTTGTAGCCTCTCTTAGTTCAGGTGTTAGCCTCCCCTGTGGCTAAAGTTGGTATGGAGGGGGCTTGCTGTAGGCTTCCTGATGGGAGGGAGTGATACCTGCTCATTGGTAGGTGGGGTTGATTCTTCTCCCTCTGATGGGTGGGGCTTTGTCTCTGGATGAGATTAGAGGCTGGCTGTGTGCCTGAGGGGTCTTTAGGCAGTCTGTTTACTGATGGGTGGGGCTGAGATCGCACCTGAATTGTTGTTTGGCCTGGGGCTTCTCCGCGCTGATGGGAGTGACCAGATTTTCCCAGAAATGGCCACCTCCAGAGAAATGCAGGCTGCTGAATGTCCCCGAGAGCTTCACCTCCAATGCCCTTCCTCCACAAGAAGACACAGTCACCCCTGTTTTCCCAGGAGATCCTCCAGGAATTGCAGTCAGGTTCCACCTGGATTCCTCTGGAGACTGCTTTGCCCTGGGACCCAGTGCACGTGAAAGTCTGTGTGTGCCTTTCAAGAGTGGGGTCTCTCCCACAGTCCTGTGGAGCTGCTGCACACAAGCCCCTCCAGCCTTCAATGCCAGATGATCCGGGGGCTCTTTCTCCCTGTGCCCGATCCCCAGGCGTGGGGATTTGACGTGATGCTCAGAACTCTCAGTCCTGTAGCTGAGTCTCTGTGATGCAGTTACTTTCCAGTCTGTGGGGCTTTCCACCCGGGAGGTATGGGGTTGCTTCTGTCACTTAATCGCCCCTCCTACCTCTTGATGTGGTCTCCACTGTGTCTTCTGGAGCAGAGTATCTTTTTTGGAAGTTTAGAATCCATTTGGTTGAAAGTTGCTCGTCATTTGGTTGTATTTTTGCTGTTATTTGGGAGAGAAGTTGAGCTGGAGTCCTTCTATTCCGCCATCTTAATCCAATCTCTTCCCCCGGCTTTAAATATGAAGTAAAAACCCATCCCTTTCCTTGTCTGGTGTGTATGCTGACTGCAGGTCTGGGGCCTAGGGTGACGTTTGTGCTGTCCCCGGCTAGAGCTTTTCAGGTTCCTCGGAAACCCCTCAAGTCTGAGCGGTCAGAAAAGGGTACTGCCACACCCCTAGCACACATGTAGGTGCGGGCAGGGCAGGTCAGGATGAAATTATTTTATTGTTTTATTTTTAATTTTTGTTGCAGTATAGTTGACTTACAATGTTGTGTTAATTTCAGGTGTGCAGCAAAGTAAGTAATACATAAATCTATTCTTCTTCAGATTTTTCCCCACATAGTATATTACTGAATATTGAGTTAAGTTCCCTGTGCTATACAGTAGGCCCATGTTGGCTATCTATTTTATATATAGTAGTGTGTATATGTTAGTCCGGAACACTTGATTTAACCTTCCACCTGTCCCATGTTTTCCCTTTGGTAAACATATGGTTGATTTCAAAATCTGTGAGTCTCTTTGTGTTTCATGAAGAGTTATTCATATCAGTTTATTATTCGATTTACAGATATAAGTGATATACAATATTTATCTTTCTCTGTCAGGCTTACTCAGTATGATAATCTCTAGGTCCATCTATGTTACTGCAAGTGATATTATTTCTTTCTTTTTAATGGCTGAGTAATATTCTATTGTGTATATGTACCAAATCTTCTTTAGCCATTCCTCTGTCAATGGACATGTAGGTTGTTTCCATGTCTTGGCTATTGTAAACAATGTTGCAACGAACATTCAGGTGCATTTTTTTTTTTCACTTTAGGGCTACACTTACGGCATATGGAAGTTCCCGGGCTAGGGGTCAAATTGGAACTTCAGGTTATGGCCACAGCAAAGCCATATCTGAGCCACATCTGTGACCTACAGCACAGCTCATGGCAACACCAGATCCTTAAGCTTCTGAGCAAGACTAGGGATTGAACCCACATCCTCATGGGTACTAGTCAGATTTGAATCCAATGAGACATGAAGGAAACTCCCTGTATATTTTTGAATCATGGTTTTCTCCAGATAAATGCCCAGGAGTAGAATTGCTAGATTGTAAGCTAGTTCTATACTTAGTTATTTAAGGAAATACCATACTGTTCTCCATAGTGGTTGTACCAATGTACATTATCACCAAGAGTTTAAAAGGGTTCTCTTTTCTCCACATCCTCTCCAGCATTTATTGTTTGTAAACTTTTTGATGATGATCATTCTACCTGGTCTGAGGTGATACCTCATTGTAGTTTTGATTTGCATTGCTCTAATAATTAGTGATATTGATCACCTTTTCATGAGCTTTTAGGCCATCTGTATGTTTTTTTTTGAGAAATGTCTGTTTAGTTTTTCTGTGCATTTTTTAATTAGGTTGTTTTTTTTTGATATAGAGATGTAGGAGCTCTTTGTATATTTTGCAGGTTAACCTTTGTCAATCACTTCATTTGCAAAGATTTTCTCCCATTCTGTGGGTTGTCTTTTCATTTGACAATTCTGATGTATAACTAGAAACTTTAGAATTCGTTTGGAGCCAGAACCATTTTGAAGCCACAGCTTTGCAAATTACTATCTTGGGAAATTTTTTTATCTATAAAATGGAATAAAACAAACTTTTTGCTTTAAAGTGAAATGATGGATAATATATTTTAGCACTTTTGATTATAATTTTATAGAAAGAATAGGAATTTTATAAAATACTAGCATATTTATAGCAGTACAGAATATAAAAGTTATAGCTCAGGAATTACTACAGTATACTTGAATATCAGGAACTACAGTGTAATACAGCATTAATATCAGATAAATCAAAGGAATCAAAATGTATTTTAACCTCACAATATTTTCTTAAGACAAGAGTGCTGTCTGAAAAAAGATAACTATTTCAGATAATATCTTTTTTCCTTTAATATATTAAAAAATTATATCTTAATGTTTAGGAAATTTAGTAGTTTGCAAAATTCCTATACCTCACACTGCTTTATATTGTTTTGTAGGTTTACTTATTCATAAGGCTATAAAATTCAGTTATTTTCATAGTATATAAATAGAAAAGTATTTACTGTCTTGGGGAGTAATATGAATGAAAGATACTCCAGGGATCTGTCACCTAGACTATTTTAATAGTCCCACTGTGTCCATTTTTCACTTCACCTTTTTTAGCCTTTCCCATGCATACTGCTTCCTTTGGGTTCCTAAATTCTAATTATAATCTTGTCCTTTCTATATAAGTTTTCTATAATTCTACCTGTTTCCTACCTAGGCTTTGAGTTCACTTTTCCATACCACTATCATTTGGCAAAGTAGAATCATTCACTGCTTCCCTGCACTCCCCACAACACCCCTTTTTATACATGGGTGCTCAGGGTTTTTCACATTTGAGCAGGCTATTCTTGCTCCTTTTTCTATAGCTCATCTTTATCATAAGCTCATATGGCAATTGTAAAGGGAAGAACCAAAACTTCTCCACTGCCATCTCATACCAGAGCAAAACTATCTGCAACATTAAATGGACCTCATGATTTCAGAAAAAAAGGCTGGTTGATTTCTTAATTAATAAAACAAAATACTTAAGTATATAGAGCATATTATCCATGAAAATTAACATTTATACTTGGAAATGTGCATGTGTTTAACTGAAAAGAAACTTTAAGGAAGCTAGAATATCTTCATCTCACATGAGGAAAATAAAAAAAAAGAGAGATTCTGACCAAATGCTCCATATTGACCTTATAGAAAGGTTTATAGAGTCCTTGACTCAGCTGCAAACTTGGGGAGCAATAGACACCGTTGGTAAAACACAGAGATTCCTTCAGGCAAACCAACTCAAATCTGATGAATGGAGAGAGCAAGATTTCCTCTTGTCAGTAGGAGGAGGTACATTTCCAGGAGTATAGGTGGGGATTGGATGAAGAGATTTGAAGGATTGCCTGGGGAAAGAGAGTAAAACCAAGGGAGGTGAATCTAAGCAGATAAATTATAACTCTTAAAGATCCCTTTCCTTTGAGACATAGGGTATAGTCTACAGTAGTTAGAGACTAATTTCTTACTCCTGCATTTCTCATTCCCTTTGGGATTGTTCCAGTTACCTGTACAATATGGTATAATTGTCTCAGAGGAGACTGAGGGCTCAGAGAACTATAGAGTGGGAGATCCTTCACACTTCATCTCACTGACTCCAGTAAGGAAGTCATTAATCATGAGAGTTCCATTTGGTGACCTTACATACAGGAATGTTGTTTATAAATAATATGCTATCGCTGGCAAAAGACTATCAGCGTTAAGAATGTTGTTGAAGTAGATGAACACAAGAAAAGCTGTCAAAGCTTCTTTCCATGCTGCATGTCAAAGGGAACTTTCCATGGGCAGAGGGAAAGGAAAGCTGGAGATGAGTTATGGTTGCTGCACTGTATTTTACTATCTTACAGAAAAACAAATTCTCTTTTTCTCTCACTTTGAACTGACATGGCTTTTTAATCTCAATTATGGAATGTATCTCTAAGTTATAAAAATATTTATATAATGATAGACTGTTACAAAGCACTGTCATTTGAATCACATCATTGGATTCTGTCCTGTCATGATTCACAACCAGGGATCTAGGAGAGGATAAAAGATGGTATTTGCATTGATCATATATCCTTAGATAAATTTAGATTTATTAGAATTTAGATTTATTAACATACATGGAAGCAATTTAATAAAATTTGAATAGCAAATTGATAATGATTAATTACAGGTGATCAAATAAGAGGCTGAAAATGAAAAAGTACTTATTTTATTGCTGGAGCATTGATCATCCACCTATTTTCTAGCCATCTAGCTCCCTACTATAGAAATTGTTCTCCCTGCCAAAAAAAGAACCCAGAGCAAACAAATATACTCATAATAAAGCGAAGGGAAATGAATTAATAATTTAGAGTAAAATTTGATGTTATTTGTGCTCGACACACATTTTCATGTCACATAACTTTTTTAAATCTTTTTTTGCCCAAGTTTTCTCTGTTTCATTTGGCTAATTCTCATTTGATAAAGGAGAGCAGTGGCTATGGCTATAAAAGGGTAGCACAAAGGACCCCTGTGATGGAAATAAATGTTCTATATCTTAAATGTGGTGGTGATCACATGAATCTACATATGTGATAAAATTGCTGGAACTAAATACACTCACACCTATAAATGAATGGAAAGCTGGTGATATCTGAATTTGGTCAATGAGTTTTGTCAGTGTCAATTTCCAGCTTGTGTATTGTGCTGTAGTTATGAAAGTTGTTACTACTGCAGAAAACTGAGTGAAGGGTAACAGGATCTCTCTGTATCATTTCTTACAACTATATGTACATCTATGATTATTTCAAAGTTAAAACATTTAAAAAATAACTGACCTGGATATTCATAAGTATCTGTATTGTTTGTGACATTAGCAGTGTTTATTAAAGAGATTGCATAGAAATATATACATAATTGTATATATATATGTTATAGACAGTGAAAATAGAGTATATGTTATAGACAGTGGAAATAGAGTATTAATCTCTCAACATAAATCCTAACTACTAACTTAGGTCTAGTTAAAAATACAGAGGTCAATTATATATATCCAGACCCTTGACATCAGAAGAAAAAAAACTTACTTTTATTTGAAACATATCTTAAATATAGGATTCCATAAAAAAAAGCAAATAAATTCTTATTTGCTTCTATACAATTGACTATTCCTTCTTATTTTCCTTTCTTGGATTCTCAATCTCTCTTGATTTGTATGTGGTCTAGTACAAGACGTCCTTCTTTTTATTTTCTTGATATTTTTAAGATTTGTGAAGATCTTGAAGTTTTACCTAAATTGTAAGCTAACAAATTGGCTTGCCAAAATTCTGTAGATGCTGATGGAAGACATGAAACTCCTGGGTCGGATACAAAGGACTTTATTGTTCATGGCCTAACAGGTTAGGTAGAAGAGCTTCAAGTTTTCATTATTTTCCCTTTTTCCTCCAAAGCCCACAGAGACAATAAAGAAGTCACCCTGGAGGATACTATGTTACAGATCTACCACATGTTCAGACAGCCGTAAACTGTCTTTTAAGGGCTGCTAGCAGGTATGCTCGACATTTATCCAGGGTAGAGTCATTCTTTATATTATCTTGGTCTTGGAACAAGTTTAACCTCTGCTCTAGCTGGATATACTATCTCTGTCTTCCAGGACCATTTACTTCAAAATCTTCCTTGAAAGAGTCACAATCAAAAAACTACAGAAATTTTTTGGAGAATTGTTCCTCAACTTTTTGTTTCCCTGGTGACCTCATCCAATTCCATGATTTTTAGTATCATTATATGAAAGACTCTGAATTTATAACCCTAATCTTAACCTCTCTAAAATTTATACCAACTTCAGAAAGACTTTCTATGTGTTTTAAGCACCATAAACTTAGTAATATCAAAAGAGAAATTGTGAGTTTTTCTCTGACTCCAAACTCGTTTTCCTTCTCAATTAATGTCATTTACAGTCGCTTAAGTCCAAAACCTAAAAGTTATCTTAATTCCTTAATTCCAGCAATTCTCACGTGCACATCACTAGTAAATCTTGTTGATTCTGTCCCTAAAACACATTCTGATTCCAAACTACATTGCCAAGATGATTACTACTACTACTGTTAATGTTACTTCACTTGTAGCTGGAAGTGTCTATCTAATATATAAATAGGAGTACTGTGTAGTAATTCCAGAAAGGCTATTTAAGGGTGTTGACTGAAAAATAAATAATACCTTTTTTTTTTTTCATTTGTCTTCCTTTGTCTTTGCTGGAATACATGATAGGAAGTCTGAAGTTCTAGCAATGTTAAGCCACTTACAGTAACAAGGATTAAAGAAAATTGAGGACCTGATAACTCTATTTATCAGCCTGGGAGAAGATAAAAAGTCTAGAGCAAGCCTCTCTGGAATTGTCTTCAATCTCATAAGCTTGAGAAATTGACCAGTCTTAAATTGTTTTCTCTCTCTGATTGGGAGAAACTGACCAGTGAGGAAAAGGCTTATGGGGATGGATGATGGGATCATGTAGAATTTAAACTTCAGAGTATCTGAGAAACCCCTGCTCATTGATAGCTTACTTTTTCCTTTATTTCATTCACTAGTTCTTCATCAGAAGGACACATATGCCTGGTTTCTTCTCTGTTGTGTCTTCTGTGTCTAAAACTAAGCGGGTAATGAAGAGTCAGGTAGGCTTTGTCTATCTTTCAATATGCAAAACAGGCCTTTTTAAGACCCAAGTGCTCATTTCATTGACCCAGCAAATGAAGGTGACAGGAAAATTTTACTGCGTACTAAAAATGTGAGTTTACTGTAGGGACTGGGTATTAGTTTAAGGACATTGTACCACAAATACTCAGTTCAAATGCTACTTCGTCTGGGAAGCTTTTCCAGATAAAAGACTGGGACTGAATTAAATGCATCTTTCCTGTGTTATAATTAGAACCAAGTACATGCCTCTATTATTGCATTTGTTTTCTTGCGTTGTAATTAGGCTTTTAAATTGTCTCTTCCAGTACACTGGAAGTCTCTTAAGGCAGGGCTCGCATCTCGTATTTCTAGAGACCAAAGGCTAGGCTAGTTAAGTATTATATGCTCAATTAATATTGACTGATTGAATCAATCAGTTCATGAATAGTATAGGAAAGAAAGAATGGATGAATGAAATCTTTATTTTTTTATTTTTTTAATTTTTTTTGTCTTTTTGCCTTTTATGTAGAGCCGCACCCGCGGCATATGGAGGTTCCCAGGCTAGTGGTTTAACAGGAGCTCTAGCTGCCGGCCTTCGCCACAGCCACAGCAACGCGGGATCCGAGCCGTGTCTGCAAACTTCACCACAGCTCACGGCAATGCCGGATCCTTAACCCACTGAGCAAGGCCAGGGATGGAACCCGCAACCTCATGGTTATTAGTCGAATTCGTTAACCACTGAGCCATGAAGGGAACTCCGTATTTTTTTTTTTAAGAACAGATACAATAGCATAGAGTAGTTGTGAATTGCTTACAGCTGCACAATGATTCGTCATAGAAGCAATGATCATAGAAACAACCTTCCTTATTATTTGACTGTTAAATCAAGAAGCCCGTGAATTTTATGAATCTCTGCAAAAGCCTTAGAAATGGAGTCATGTGACTTTGTCCAAGAATCCTAGTTTTCTAAGCTGTAAAACTGTTATTGTTCATTTAGAGAATTGATACTGAAATAAGTAAAATGATACTATTAAAATTTTAATCTTTTCCATGATTTGCAGTAAGCGATTAATAATCACATATTTTAAATATTCACACACCTTATGTGGTCACTGTTTTTAGGTTATATGGGATTAAATGAACATTTGATTTAATTTATTACTGATTCATAGGTTTATGTATAAATATATTGCAGTACCTGATCTTAGTTTTGCCAATGAGGAGTAAGACATGGTGTTAAATAAGTTGTGCACAAAATAGTTTAGACAATAAAACCTTTTTCAATTAAGGCAAGATCCGAGTAGACGAGTCACAGTCATAAGCCACCCAGACAAAGTCCCCACCCATCTTTGCTATCTCATCTGCTACCTTCCCCAACTACCATCCAGCAGGCCACTCATTCATAACCTTCCCACGCCAATGATTAAAAAAGTAATTCCTTTGTAGAAATTATGTCAAAAGTTAAAACAATTGAAACTATTTATCTACTTCATTTGATTTTCTTTCTGCTAAGTGATGATAACATGTTTAAAAGGTGAGACATACCAAGCATCTAGCATTAATATTGCCTTTATCCATTTGGGGGCTATTGTGGTTCAATTATTTGCTGCACTTAGTGAGAAAAATTTATTAAAATGCTTAGAATTTATTTAGTAAAAGATGCACTCCTCAGGAGTTCCCATTGTGGCTCACCGGAAACAAACCCGACTAGTATCCATGAGGATGTGGTTTCTATCCCTGGCCTCACTCAGTGGCATTGCAGTGAGCTGTGATGTAGATCTAAGACACAGCTTGTATATGGCATTGCTGTGGCTGTGGTGTAGGCCAGCAGGTGCAGCAGGTGCGGCTCTGATTTGATCCCCCCTAGCCTGGGAACTTCCATATACTGCAGGTGCGGCCCTGTAAAGCAAAAAAAAAAAAAAAAAAGGCATATACACACACACAACACACACACCTCTAGCAATGACAATTGTAAGGATAAGGATGAGGAAGAAAGCTGCACTTCCAAATGCATTTTCTGACTTTTTCAGGTAAGCTTATGTTCCCAGTGTCCTGTAGACCATGGGTGGTTGGTTAGATAGGAAGAAAAAAAAAATATAAAGAAGCTAGAAGCGGAAATGAAACTTTATTGATCCCCAGAAGCTTTCTTCTTATTACAAACTTTTCAGCTGTTCCAAAAAATCTGGGCCAATTGAAGTGAATTCAGAAATGTTATTTCTGGTGGGTTTGCTTTATTCAGTAAATATAACAAATGAAAGCACTTTTCCTAATGTGAGCTATAGAATGTCATATTGCTTTCTGTTGATACTGCATTTTTAGTTAATTTTGGAGATAAGCATCATCTTCTACTTTATAGGATATGACAGGAAAAGTATATTCTGGATGAGACTACAATAAAATACCATCATGTTCATTCCACAAAATTTATGAAACTTCTATGTGTACCACTTTACGATTCACAAGTCTATGGGGATATAAATCTGTAAAATCATGATCCACAGCTTCAAGAGCTTACATTAAATTAGAAGAGACAAGGAACAGTAGAAAAGCAACTGAAAAATGCTACTGGTAATATGTTTGTAGAAACAGAGAGAGATTATTGTCTGAGAGATATATCAATTGATTGATAGATAAATATATAGCTATAGGTAGATAAAAAATTTTTAAAACATACCTTAATAAATATTTGTTTGGATATTGGTATAGGATTTTACTTCTTCAAAATATTTTCCATGTGTTATTTAAGTAAAGTAGCTATGCCTGCACGGACTGCATAATTGTTTCACTTTTTTTTTTAATCAAAGTGTAGTTGATGTACAATGTTTCTTCATTTTGTGCTTCACTTTTATGTGAAAATAATGAAGCTCATTGAGGTCATGCTCACAAATGAAGCAAAACAACACATGTCTCTTCATTCCAAATTCAGTGTAACAGAACTGCTTTCAACTATGAATCATTATTTTGATATATATGTTTAATTACATGTATAGTAGTATGCAAGGTTGTATAGCAATGTAGTTAATAGGTTGGGCACTAGAATCAGATGTAGTTTGGCTTTGACTCTAGCTCTATGACCTTAGTCAGGTTGCCAATTCTTTTCATGACTACATTTTAAAAAATTCTGGATACTAGAAATAACAACAGTCACTACATCACAAGGCAGTGTATCAGTTAAGAAACTTTCAAATACAAATATTAATTGGGTTCATTACTGTTGAGCCACATTGGGAACTCTTGGGTTGTTTTCTTATTATCAAATTTTAAGATTTCGTTTGCACATTTTGGCTAATGGGTCCTTTATCAGATGTGTCTTTTCCAAATAGTTTATCTCAGTCTATTTCTTGTCTTCTCATTCTCTTGGCATTGCCTTTCGCAGAGCAGAAATTTTAATTTTAATGAAATCCAGCTTATCAATTATTTCTTTCATTGATCAGGCCTTTTTAAATTCAATCTGAGAGTGGCCAGTTAGCTCATTTGGTTAGACTGTGGTGCTAATAAATTCAATCTGAAAATCATTGACATATACAAGGTCATCTAGGCTTTCTTTCATGTCCTCTTCTAGGAGACATTGATTATTTTCATGCAGATGGTTTGTAGGTGGGTGGTACCAGGTTTCCTTCTGCTGCTCATCATTGTCACCAACATCCCAGAGTTACTTTATCTGCTTACTGTGCCACTATCAGGGTTTTTGTGACATCTTTCCTTCTGGTCTAATATTTGTACAATGCTGGTTTCCTTCTTGTATTATGTGTTTACAAAGATGTTTGCATGTGCAGACATCATGCCCACATAGAAACATGTGGAAAGAATTGTCCTGCATATCTTTCACTAGCCCTCTCAGATCTTTTCTCCACCTTTTTCTAGCCATTTTATGGTATGGAAGTCTAACAAGAATGGACTTTTTCAGCCAAATCTGATTTCTGGTCTATTTCAACTAATGAAACCAGGAGGTTGAAAGCAGGAGGGAGAGTGATGTTAGGGTATTGATTTTCCATTGCTCCAACGTTGCCAGGTCAGTAAGTGTTGTTTATCTCTGACACTGATATTCTTCTCAACTTAGCTATTCTCACATAACTGCTACTTGCCATGCTGGTGATTTTGTGCTTACTTACTCTGAACTGTTAGTTCAGTTTAACTTCAGACTGTTAAACATTTCAGCAAACTTCTCTTACTTTTTGTGAAATATCCATAAGTAGACTTATAAAAACTCTCTACACACATAAAAACAGTAACAGACAACCTGCAATATTGTGATTTATAGTAAGAAATATATTTTTTTCTGTCTCTATTCCTGACAAGGAGCTCCTAAAACTTTTGGAATTTCTTAAGTGATAAGGGCAATAAAGGTGCTTTTTGTTTTGTTAACAAGGTGACTTTTGAAAAGTTCAGAGGCAGCCTAAGGTTGGGGAGTGGTTGATAGGGGAAACAACCAGGTGATTAGAGGATTGGAACATTCTGTCCCACCCACTGACCAACTCCAAGAGGGGAGAGGAACTGCAGAAGATTGAATTCAATACCATCAGTAACTGATGATTTAATCACTCATGCTAAGTTGTGAATCTTTTATTAAAAAAAAAAAGGTAGAGTTTGGAGAGCTTAGTTTCTAGGTTGATGAACCAGAACACATCTGTGTGCGGGGCTGGTAGTGTACCCCAAACTCCAAAAGGACAGGGCTCCTGTGTTTTGGACATGTTGGTGCCTCACCTAAGTATCTCTTCATCTGGTTGTCGATTATCCTTTGTAATAAAGGCATAATCCAGAAAGTTAACTGATTTCCTGAGCTCTATGAGCTACCCCAGAAAATTCATTGAACCCAAAGAGGGGCACATAGGAACCTCTTATTTTGGGCCAGTTGGTCTGAAGACAGTTAAGCATCAGTACGTAAGAGTGGATGTAGTCTTGTAGGACTGATTAAGACCTTAAGGTATGGGATCTGACACTACCTTTGAGTAGGTGGTATCAGAATCTAGTTAGATTTTTAGGAGAACCAGCCTGTTTGTCTGCTAAGAATTGGAAAGTTTCTTGGTTAAACCACCTAATTATAGGATCAGGAATGATTTATAACTAACCATGAGATAAATTAATTTAAATTGAAAAATCCTATTTTAATTCCTGGAATTTATACTTTCCAATATGAAACCGAAGGTACAAAATGTGCTTTGTACCTTTCCACCATGGTCTCTGTGATTCAGATGGTTAAGGCCTAAACAAACTTGAAACTGTGTTGCCAACTCACTTTTCTGAAGAGCTCTTTTATGAAGTAAGCAGAATGCTTTTTTCTCCATTCTATTTGCCTTGAGAACTGATAGCAACAGAATTTCCTGTCCCTAAGCTAAATGCCACTGTGACTAGGCAAAAACAATTTAGTAATTTGCTCTAAGAAATTTTTGTTTCCAGAAGATAAGATTGGAAAAAGAACTAAAATAGCTTACTTTTCAAAACTGTTTGCTGATGTCAAGGTTTGCTTCAAGACACCTCACTGTGAGTCTTAGGCAAAACTATTATGTTGTTAACTTCTTAATCATGAGTTTTCCACCTTGCAAATTCCACCTTAAAATCATTCAGCCTGGTCCCTAAGACCATTAAGTACACTCCTGTGACTTCACCCTTCTGAGACAATACTCATATTCAGTCAAAACTAGCATCCTCCATTACTGCAGTAAGCCTAATAAACAAATTGCTTGATCAGCAGTTTCTTCTGGGGGTGTTCTGAAGACATTTGGCATCTGATAGCTTCTACCTTAACCTTCAGATGTGCTGAAATCTTTCTGTACCTAGATGGAGCTTGTAAATCCTATACTATAAATAAACAAGAAGCATGGATTATAGAAGGGGTGGATCAATACCAGTCTTGTGGTTTAGATTTTGAGGGTAAAGTGTAGTTGACAGTCTTGAAGAGAAGGGTAACAGTTTATATCTGAAAACAATTTTTCATGTATTACATTTTCTCAGAGAACCAGACCACCAGAAGGTAAGAGATCAGAAGAAGATACTATTGTGTCTTGCTAGAAAAGGGAAATAGGACTAAGATATATATACCTCAGCAGGACCTCCAACTCCAGATCTATGAAGAATATTCACCTACTCACGGAATGGCAAGTGATCAGAGTAACCTGCAATATCCTCACGCTTTTGCCGTAAATACTAATTGAGCTTAGGTACATCTTATTTGCGAATAAATGGAAAAGGAAAAACATCAGTTTTTTTTTTTTTAAGACTCTGTTACTAGAACAGAATCTCAACAGTTAAAATCATCTAAGAAGCTTTAAATATATAACAAAATCCAGGAGACCCTATTAATAGGGGTTGTGATTTAATAGGTATGTTTAGGCCTTAGTTCCAATATACAGCTAGGACTGAGAAGTATAGATATAGTGCAGAGGCTGGCAATGACTGATGGTGAGCAAAATCTGACCCACTGCCTCTTTTTCACAGCTCACAGCCATGAATTGTTTTCACAGTTTTAGAGTTGAAAGAGAAAAATAAATATTTTAGGATACCATAAAATATATGTAGTTGAAATTAAAGTCTTTGTAAGTAAAGGTTTATGAGAACATAGCCACTCTCATTCGTTTGCATATTCGTCTGTGGTGGCTTTGTATTGCACAAGCTAAGCTGAGGAGTCGGCACAGAGACTGCGTTGCAAAGCCTAGCATTTTTAACGTCTGTGCCTTCATAGAAAACATTTCCTGACTCCTAATCTAGATGATTCAGAGGAAAAACATCTCTAAGAAAGGTATACTACAAAATTCAGAATAAATTTTAGGTGATTCTTTTTAATATATTAGTATATCATAATAAGTAAAATTTGATAACATAATTATGTGGAGAAAATACAATTATTATCAAGAGGCAGAAGAGGAAAAGACATGAATTCAGTAAGGGTGGTAGGCAAGTGAAGTGCAAGAGCAACTTTAAGTCCATGCCTTTACAATGACAAATCACAGTTACTCTGCTGCACTATGGTTTCCATTTTGCAACAGCAAAAGTATAGAATTGGAAAACACAAACAACAAAGAAACATAGGTCCAGCTGGTAAACAAACCTGTATTTTTGATGCAGCTGCTTCTTGTGAAGGGTCTCAGTCTCAGGAAGCTGAAGCCAATGTATAATTTGAAATTCCTTTGGTTATGATAACTTGACTTATCCAAATAAACTCATATGTATTCTCCATGATCTTCATTAAAGAAATGTTATTAAGTCTGTACATCATTGCAGTTCTAAGTCATTACTGAAGCAGTGAGCAAGAGTGCCTTAGCCTGCACTGAACCAGTTTTCACCAGCAACTCTGTGGAGCAAAACAAAAGTAATAGCAATGAATAGCAACTCACACTATATAGATTAGGTAGGTATCCTTTCTCTTGGAATTTGGCAAGAGATTTTTTTCACTTTGGTGGTAAGGCTGAAAGGACATGAACAATTAGAGATGGGTGAGAAATGAGAAAACTTATGAAGGAATAGTGTATCTACTGGTAATATATAGAACTGTAAATTTAAATATTTTTTAATGAAAAAAATCATACAAGTCAAAATATACAAATTTAAGAATATGCCATTTGGGAATTGAAAAGGAACATGGGAATTATTAATAAAATTTCAGTATAACAGGCATTTCTGGGCATAGGAAGAGCAATGCTTTTTTAGAGGTACAAAGTGTTCAGAGGTATTGCTATTCACTTGTTTTTTAGTGGGTACATGATTGTTTTATTTTCGGCCTATGAACTGTTCATATTACTTTATATAAAGCTATAGTTATGAAAATTGCAATATGAAATATTTGAAATAATGTGATAATGTGATTGAACTTTGGCAATTCTTGATAAAAATAACTTGAAAATCATGGAACTTTTTTTGCATTTTAGGTTTTGTGCCAATATATTTCAGAAAAATAAATATTTTATGTCAAAGATTATCATAATAGAGTAATCAAAAGATTCACAATGACTTGAGACTATAACTCAGCTCTTTAGCATTAAAAATAGGGAATGGAATAAAAAAATAAATTGGTTATCATCTGTGTATGTAAAAACGTGAGTTTTAAAACTTAAGGTACATTATAGGAATAGAAAGATAACCTCTAAACTAAAAACAGAAAACATAAATATTTTTCAGCCAAGTTTAAATATTTAAATCTTAAAGTATAGAGTGAATTCATGCAGTAACTTATTTTGTTGGGGGTATTAATTCTCACATTCTGTTTCCAAAATAATCTTGTAAGTGAGGCAGTTGTCTTTCACAGCTTTTGCTGACCTTATTCTTTCCATTTGTGGGAGTGTGAGCATAAATATTTCATAATATCAAAGTGTAAAATATTTAAATGCTGCATTTCATACTACTATATATATTTTTAAAAATTCTTCAAGAATACTATAGTGCTTTTCCTTGAATGTTTAGTGTGTATGTACAGCACATAAATGGATTATTAACAATTCCTTTTGATCATATAGGTTATACACATTTCATAATGTAATATTGAATGTTTTAGAAATGAATGATTTCTGAGTGGAATCATGATATCAGTTGTAAAATAGATTTTTACTACAGACCTTATATATACTATATTTCATGGAATGCAAGATGCAATCTTTAATAACACCAGCCATTATTTTATGTATCACCAAGAATAAAGAAATTAACATTTTTCAGAGATATTAAAATGTAAAACAAGAAAAAAACTAGGTCTTAAAATTCATAACAGTAATTAAAATATTTTATTAATTTTTTGGCCCCAAATTCTTGGCACTTGTTTAGCACATTTTATTTTTGAATTTTTCTTTTTCATTTTCTCTGATATTCTGATTAGCCCTATATGTTGCATCTTATACCTCAAAGCGGGATTTTAAATTTTCTTCAGCTCCTCCATAATAATCAGTTTCTTCCAACAAGCCTTCTTGGTGAGAGAAATGAAGGTTGTATCCTTTAGATACAACTATATTTTAACATGCTGATACATTACACTGATAAAGTGAGAACTTTTCTATAAGACTCATGTTAAATGAAAACTGTAAGCATGACTGGCTTTAAGATAGAGCAGATGTTTTCCTTTTTCTAGGTTATTAGTGCTAAAAGATATTTTGTAAAAAAGACACTGTAAAAGATCTCTGTACCTTCTGTTCAATTTTGCTGTGAATCTAAAACTAAAAATTGTGTGTATAATATCATATATATATGGTATTATGGATGATAGCTTTAAATTTGACTCTGAAACAACTAAACAAACAAAAGTAAAGTTCTAAGAAAAGCACAGAATAGATCACATAGAAAACTTTTTGTTTTGTTTTGTTTGTCTTTTGTTGTTTTAGGGCCACACCCATGGCATGTGGAGGTTCCCAGACTAGGGGTCTATTCGGAGCTACAGCTGCTGGCCTATGCCACAGCCGCAGCAATGAGGGATCTGAGCTGTGTATGGAACCTGAACCACAGCTCACAGCAACGTGGGATCCTTAACCCACCGAGCAAGGTCAGGGATCGAACCCGCAACCTCATGGCTCCTAGTCAGATTATTTTCTGCTGAGCCACGATGGGAACTCACATTGAATTTAATTGAATTTCTAAATTAAGCAACATCCAGGAGTGATTTAACCATTTCACCAGCTGTATAATGACTATGCAGTTTCTGCATTATACCCGTAAAAGCAATTTATACTCTAAAAATCTGATGAATAAAGATTGAAAACTTCTATGTGTTCTGTATAGAGATCTAATTATATATGTACTGAACATCAGTGACCTATGAAACACTCTCCTAGCAAATCCAGACTTGCAAAAATCAAGGAGTTTACGAATTTGTAAGATGGAGGGGATTTTGCGTGGATGTTGGGAGAAGGAGAGTGAAATTATCTAGAAAGGAAGATTCACTGTGGAAAGTGATAAGCTATGATTTTCTCATGGTAGAATAGATGGGGAAGAGATTCCAAATTTGTTTTACCTTACAGTAAATATCTGAAGTTTTTGAGCATAGAGTTGATATTTAAAAAGATGTTTAGGAAGATAGGAATGTTTCAGTAAGAAGACTAAGGAGACAGTGAACTCTTGCTGTGTTCCAGAGCTAAATAATATGGGGCTGGAATAAGGAGGTAGAGATGAGAATGAAAAGAAAAGAGATTAATGTAGTAGTTTTTTTTTAATTGTAGGATTTTTAAGACCAATAAAGTTATATTGACATGGTAATTATACTTCAAAGAATAGTTTTAGAAACTTCTCTCTTTTGCCATGGTTCCTTTCTATTACACAGAAAAATTGTAATTAAGGAAAACAAGCTATCTGTTGGTGTTACTGGAGTGAAGAACAATTACAATATATCCTGGACATAAACATACATATACCTATTTGCATGTATGTACATATATATCACATCTGGATTTCTAAAATATGTCAATATTTATCTTTAATTATACTACAGTTTCAAAAATAGTATTAAGTGATAAATTCATGACAAAACAACTTGTGATTTGAAATAAAAACTTAGAGTAAGCATAAGACAAAATTGTGTCTGGTCTGAGAGCTAAAGATGTCACTTGTGATACACAAAGTTGATAAAGCAAATTTAAGACATGTAATATCCTTAAACTATGATTAACGGTGAAATGAAATTGAGCCAGTTAAAAAAGACTAGTGCTTATTTTAAAATATACCTATTTCAATATTATTTCAAAAGTGGATTTATAAAAAAAATTCAGTTATAGGCAATTGACTAGAAATCACATCCTCTTAGTATAATGGCAAATGCAGTTTTCATGAACCAATGACCAAATCAGTTTTAGGAGCAAAATTCATTTGCATTGTTCTAGTTAGTCTTTGCTAATTTAAGCTGTGGCAATTAAAAAAAAACAAATCTTTTAAAATGAAAACAATAAGGATGGACTTCTTGTTCACACTGTATGCTCATCTTGGCTTAGTGTTGTGTTCTCTGCAGAGCTCATTCACGAAAGTTGACTGAGTCTTCCTCATCAACACTGATTGTTATCCTAGCAACTGAAAAGTGCAAAAAGAATCAAGCTCTGGCTCCTAAAATTTTTTGTATGGAAATGATACCTATCAAATCCACACCTAGCTCCTGACACAAATCAAACCAGGATCAAGGGCACAGCTGGATTTCCTTTCTATTCCCCATTAACAGAGAACCAACTGGTACCCATTAGGTCCTAGAGTACAGCTGGCTTTCTCTGTGTTATATAAATGGACTAATTGGTCTATACATATTGATACCTATGTTATTCACATCTTCATAAAAGGCTAGGACTGTTAGCTTAAAACCCACTAGTAGCAAATGCAAGTCCTCCACACATAACTGCTTTGAATATTGCCGAATTAGAATGTTTATTTTTTTAATATCAATTTAGAAGCTGCCTGATTTTCATACCCTGTAAAACTAAACCCAACATCTGCTGTCTATAGATTACACAAGTTATGAAGCTTTAAAATATCTGCAAACCACTATTGTCGTTTAGAGCTCTCTGATCTGGGGACTCTTTAACTTGCTGCCAGATGACACTGCCTAATCAGGTGAGATCCACATCATATTCCCTTTTCCTTAGGGGGTTTTCTTCCTCCCTTCTCCTCCAAGCAGTCAGTGGAAGTCTGCAAGAGTTGGCAAGCACAAATGTACAGAGTTACCTTGTTTCTGGGTTTCCCAGGGACTTTAAACTTTCATACTACCTTCCACCTGGCAATTAAGAATTTTGTAAAAATTCAGCCTATTTCTTACTTGCCTCTGTTGTGGCTACCTCTTCTTTTCATGCTCTTCCAAGATGAAATAATCCATCTGACCCATCTCTGCACAGAACGCATGCCACTCTTTGGATTTTATTCCATCGTTTCCTTGAATTCTAAGCTCTCCAATGGACTAAAAATAATATGATTTCATGGACCATCTAAGTGGTTCATGTTAGTTTGTTCTTTGATAATGGCTTTTTCTTGAGACCTAATACTTCCAAAGCAGAAAGAGATGATGCTAGTTTTTTAATTTGATTTAACTGAAGTGACTTCGTATTTTCTCTTGATTGGGAGGGGATAATTTTGCTGTTTTTTGAGGTTGACTTTCAATTCAGCCTGTAGATTTATGATACTCAAATGTAATTGATATTAAATCTGAAGGAAGAGGCCATGATTGCTTGAAGCAGTAAACTGTTTTAAAGCTAACATTTACTGAGTATTTATGTTCAAAAATAATTAAAAAGTGGAGTTCACGTTGTGGTGCAGCGGAAACAAATCCAACTAGGAACCACTAGGTTGCAGATTCGATAGCTAGCCTTGCTCAGTGGGTTAAGGATCTGGTGTTGTCATGAGCTGTGGTGTAGGTCTCAGACCAGCTCGAATCCTGTGTTGCTGTGGCTGTGGTGTAGGACTGCAGCTTTAGCTCTGATTCTACCCCTAGCCTGGGAACCACCATATGCCATGAGTGTGGCCCTAAAAAGCAAAAAAAAAAAAAAAAAAAGGGCAAAAAATTCAAAAGTTATCTTATATGGTAGATACCCAGTTTTATGGCTGATGTAGCCTAAAAATATTTTACACCCCTATCAGTGTCAACACTGCTGATAATTGAGGTAAATTTCACTCCAAACTAGGGCTCTAAAGCTCCTAAGCCTAGTCTCTTATTACTGCATTTATTATACTGTAAATCATGATTAAAAAAATAGAAGCTGAAATTATAATAGCTTGTAATATAATAGCTTATTAAGATCTAAACAAAAACATAATTGATTTTTTAAAAAAATCTTTTTTTTTTTAATCGTCTCATCCCCTATAACATATGGAAGTTCCCAGGCCAGGGATTGAATCCAAGCCACAGCTGCAGCAATGCCAGATCCTTTATCCCATTGCGCTTGTCCAGGGACCGAACCTGCACCTCCATGGCAATCAGGCCACTGCAGTAGAATTTGTAGCCCACTATGCCATAGAAGGAACTCCAAAAATGTAATTGCTTTTTAAAATTACTTTAAATTTACTTAAATTATAGTTCATTTACAGTATTCTGTCATTTTCTGCTGTACAGCAAAGTGAGCCAGTCATACATATATATATATATTTTTTTCTCATATTTTCTTGTCATGCTCTATCACAAGTGATTGGATACAGTTCCCTGTGCTATACAGCAAGAGCTTATTGCTTATCCATTCTAAATGTAATAGTTACCATCTACTAACAGCAAACTTGTAGTCCATCTCACTCCCTCCACCTCTCCCTTGACAACCACAAATCTGTTCTCCATGTCTGTAAGTCTGCTTCTGTTCTGTAAATAGGTCCATCAGTGCCATATTCTAGATTACACATATAAGTGATATCATATGGTATTTGTCTTTCTCTGACTTACTTCACTTAGTATGAGAGTTTCTAGTTGCATCCATGTTGCTGCAAATGACATTATTTTCTTCATTTTTATGGCTAAGTGGTATTCAATTTTGTACATGTACCACATCTTCTTAATTCATTCATCTATGATAGAAATGCAATTCCGTTTTTTCTTTTTTTTTGCTTTTTAGGGTCACACCTATAGCATATGGACATTCTCAGGATAGGGGGTGAAATGGAGTTATAGCTGCTGGCCTATGCCATATCCACAGCAATGCAGGATCTGAGCTGCATCTGAGACTATAACACAGCTCATGGCAATGCTGTATACCTAACCCCCTGAGTCAGGCCAGGGATCGAACCCACATCCTCATTGATACTGGTTGGGTTTGTTACCACTGAGACACAATGGTAACTCCTAATTTCTTTTAAATTACAGAAAGAAACTTGAAAATCAAATATAAATTAACGGTTGATTATCACTGTCATTCATAGGATGTATATTTCAGTCATGAATCAATTCATATTATCTGTATTTGAATTATCTGTATTTGTAATTTTAATTTTATGTAATTTATTTACACATACATACAAAGTTCTATAGAGCAGATTTATTTGAAAGAAAAATAGGTAAGTACAAGATTACATTATAAAATCAATTATATAGAAAAATAATGAAGATAGAGATATGTTAAACTTCTAAGTTTTCACTAGGCAGTCATAACTGTACACTTCCATGGCACTACTGGTCTCTGTAGAGTTGGAGGTGGTTAATGAATCACCAGGAAAGAGCAATATACTTTAAATTCAGGCAATTACTTCTGTTATGTGTGACCCTGGTAGTCAAATCAGCGTTTCCAACCATCATGACTGTAAAACCATCCAAATTTTAAAGTTTCACTGGAAAAGTAGAAATTATTTAGCTCACAGAAAACAGCTAACTCGAAAATTTGATATTAAACTCAAATTGACCTCAGAGTCAGTCTTAGCAGATTATTATTTTTAACATTTGAATAATTATAGAATTTTAGTGTTTAGAGCTGGGTATTTTTTCATAACTGAAAACATATGTGTTTTACAACATAGTCATATGTTGACATCAAGATTATTAAAATGATGAAAGTCAAAGGCCAGAAACCATTTATTATAATGATTATTTCAATATTGACCTACTGTATGATAATTACATTTAGATAAATAAAATTAAAAATATAGATAGAATAAAGCCCATGTGGATGTCTCATGACTAGTTGCTTATGTTATGTATTTACAAATTAAGATACATAGAAATTTCAATGTGAAACTCTGAAGTCACAGATGCTTGAGGTGCTCTATTATTTAACAATGAATTCCAAATTTATAATTTTATGCTATTCAAATTAATATAATTTATTTATTTTAAAATGTCCCTTGTGCAAAATTAATCTCATTTACTTTGATACCAACCTGCCAGATGAATTTGGTTGTTCTTATAGGATACTGCACGTACACAATATTTAGACTTATTTTATTGTATTACAAACTGGAAGGTTTGGCCTGTGCCTTCCACTAGGACAGTGGCTCCCTAACAATACAACTTTGATTTTCTGTGATCTTCAGCCCATGATGATAAGCTTATCACTTGACATATATTTAATAAGTATTTATTAGGTATTGAATAAACATAAATCCAGAAAAACAAAGCCAGATCCAACTGGATTATATATCTGTATTTTCTTTTTCCAGTTTTGGAGGAAAAATTTTCAAAGTGCTTTATCTTGACTATTAGTATCTTTGTAAGATAACTTTTACTAAAAACATAAGTTCATGTTCACTTACCGAGATATTTTAACTAACTTTAGAAATATGAATCCATTTACTTTATGTGCTTAACAAAAGCAACAAATTGGTGTTTTTAAGATAAGAATTTGATTCTATGGTGGAAGTGTTGTCTGAAAATAGACATTGTAATTATACAGTATCATTATTACACTGTCATTAGAGATTGCTTTAGAATATAATTAACCAGAAAGATGAAGCATATAATGCATGAATCATCATTGTAGTTGGTGTATTTAGACAAAGGAAATAGAAAGTTAATAAGTATTTTAAGTTAATGAGAGTTCTCCTGAATTCCACTGCTTTTTCTCTGACATTTAAATTTCAGTTGAGTCAGGCATCAACTGTTCATTTTGTAGAAATTCTCAGTTTATTACGTTTCTAAATTAAATAGGAGATAAGAATTTTAGATGATTTTAAGCAATATTTTAAAACATGTTAAATGACTCTTCCATTTCACTTCCTTAAAATCAAGAATTGTCACTCTACTGGTTAATACAATGCATAAAATGTTCTAATATTCAATTGACAAACATATAGAATGCACAGAGGTTTTTAAATGAAATAAATCCTATTTAATTAAAATTGAAATGTTGCATTGAGTTTAGGAGCAACTCTATAAGTAGTAGAATGCAATCTGGAGAACACAATGACAAATTCAGGAATTATTTTAATCACTAAGTAATATATAAAAATGTTGAGAAAGCAGATACTATAGACACGAGTGACAATCAATTTACTTCATGCTTAGTTTCCTCACTTACAAAGTAAATCAAACAAAGAATACCTATAAATTACTTTTCAGCTTTAAAGATTTTATTTAATCTGTGGGAAAATGAACTATAGTATTACGAAGTATATTCAAAAAAATTAGCAAACCAAAAATCTCTAATAACCCACGTTATCTATTTTTCTATTTTATGGTTTTTATTCTTTCCATTATAGTTGATTTACATTGTTGTGTCAATTTCTGCTGTACAACAAAATGACCCAGTCATACATACATTCTTTTTCTCACATTATCCTCCACCATGTTCCATCACAAGTGACTAGAATAGTTCCCTGTGCTTTACAGCAGAATCTCATTGCCCATCCACTCCAAATGCCCAAACCTCCAAAGGTTTGCATCTATTAACCCACATTGTCTTTTAATAAAGAAGGATGTCCTTTTGTTTACTCTTTCTCTTTTGTAGATGTTAAAGTAGGGAGTTCCCGTTGTGGTTCAGTGGTAAAGAACCCAACTACTATCCATGAGGATGTGGGTTGAATCCCTGGCCTTGCTCACTGGATTAAGGATCGAGTGTTGCTGTGAGCTGTGGTATAGGTCTCAGACACAGCTCAGATCTGCTGTGGCTGTGGTGTAGGCTGGCAGCTACAGCTGCAATTCTACCCCTAGCCTGGGAACTTCCATATGTTGTGGTTGTATCTCTAAAAAGTCAAAAAAACAAAAAGAAGAAAAGAAAGTTAAAGTAAATAACTAGGATGAGAGTCCTCATCTGTAGAATGCTTTGTGCAGGGTGTACCTAGTTAGGATTGCTTATGGAAACCAAACCCTAGATCTATAGATTAAGGGGGCATGGTTCCTTGACAAATGTCACATAAACTCGGTGAACATGCAGATGTAAAATGGACATATTTCAAATCCTAAATACTCCTTACTTTGTGAAATGACCTGCAAATCTAATTTATTATTTTTGACTCTGGGTATAGAGAATGAGCTGAAGGACCATGTGAGATGTCTTAGAGCTCTGTCTGCTCAACTGTGCCTCTTGATTTCTTATATCCTTGAATTTATAAAACTTGATGTTGCTTAAGTCTGATTTGATGGTCCATAGTTTGTGTTCACTCACAGAAATTAAAGGAAATTGAGATAAGTGAAGTGTATAACTGAAGATATCCATCCTACACAAATCTCCATAAAAGGACGAATAGGACTTCATTTTCCCTGCAGTGTTAGACCACTAGAAAGGGAAAGAATATCTGTCTCTAAGACTGAGATGAAAACATGTAATTTTCTATCTGAAGGGGTTTGGCATTTGAAAATCTGTGGATAGTTTTGAGAGATGAGTTCCCAGGCTTTGTGGTTTTGATACTTGGATAGCATAACCACATTAATACCAATGGAACCGGGAGGGTATGAGGTGAGTCAAAGCTACTGGTGTATGATATAATAATTCCAATCTAGACGTTTCAGAGATAGAACCATTTGAAAGACTGTGTTAGACCTGAGGAAAAGTGGTCCTTCAACTAGGCTGTCTACTCTAGATAACTTCACTCTAGCCCTCTATTGGCTGAACCCCACTTAAGTTACTGTTTCTACAGGGCCAAGGGAGTTATCCATCCTGCTTCGGTACTACACATCAGTATTTCCTGCCCAAATGGCCTTGTACCTATTTCAGGGACTTGTGTTGGACCAGGGACCTATTGTTTTGAGTCTGTCCTCCCAAATATGGACTACATAGCTTGTGAATATATCCCAGGGAGTTATGAGACTTTGTAAAAATCATGGACCTATAGGCAGGGCCTCAGCAAGGATGAGGTTTCTCAATACTCAGAATGGAACTAGATGCAAAAGAAAAAGAGGAAACTGGCCAGTATGAAGGTACAAAACTCAAAATTTAATATGGCTGCCTATTTATCTTTGTCAAAATTAGAAGAAGGGAATATATTTTAACTTTTTTAAAAAATATACTGAGATTTTCTGTATGTATAGCTTCCACATATGTATAGCTTCCCCTCTATAAACATCCTTCACCACAGTGGTACCGTTTTTACAGTTGATAAACTTTACATGACATATAATTATCACCTAGAGTCTATAGTTTAAATTAGGATTCACTCTTGCACTGTATATTCTATAGGTCTTGGCAAATGTGTAACAACCTGTATTCAACATCATAGAATTATACAGAATGGTTTTAATGTTCTAAAAATTCTCTGTGCTCCATCTATTCTTTCCTTCCAACTTCAACCCATGGCAACTGCTAGTTGTTTCACTGTCTCCATACTTTTGTGTTTCCAGAATGTCATATAGTTGGAATCAGGCAGTATGTAGACTCTTCTGTTTAGAGTCTTTCACTTCATATAAATAATGTCTCTTTTCATGGCTTGATAGTTCATTTCCTTTTAGTGCTGAATAATATTACCCTGTCTAGATGTATCATAGTTTATCCATTTACCTATTGAAGGGTGTCTTTGTTGCTTCCTATATGAATAAAGCTTTTATACACATCAGTGTATAGGTTTTTATGTGAATATATTTTTTTTTTACATCTTTATGTGGTCAAGGAAAATAATTGCTTGATTGTATGTTAAAAGTATATTTACTTTTGGAGTCCTGTCATGGCTCAGTGGAAAGTAATCTGACTAGCATCCATGATGGCACAGGTTCGATCCCTGGTCTTGCTCAGGGGGTTAAGGATTTGGCATTGCCATGGGCTATGGTGTAGGTTTCAGCTGTGGCTCAGATCTGGCATTGCTGTGGATGTGGTGTAGGCCGGCAGCTACAGCTCTGATTCAACCCCTAATCTGGAAACCTCCATATACTGTGACTCTAAAAAGACACACACAAAAAAATTATATTTACTTTTATAAGAAACTGCTGGTCTTCTAAAGTGATTGTATCATTTTGCATTTTCACCAGTAATGAATGAGTGTTCCTATTGCTCCACATCCTCGCCACTATTTGGTATTGTTGGTTTTCTGGGTTTTGGTCATTCTTGTAATGAATGCATGTATCTCGTTGTTTTAATTTGCATTTCTTGATGACATATGATGTTGAGCATCTCTTCATATACTTATTTGCTATCTATATATCTTTTCTGGTGTGGTATCTGTTAAGGTTTTTTGGATCATTTTTAAATTGAACTGTTTTCTTATTTATGAGTTTTAAGAATTCTTTGTATATTTTGGATAACTGTCCTTTATTCAATATGTCTTTTGCAAACATTTTATCTCAGTCTGGGGCTTCATTCTCTTGACCGTGTTTTTCACAGAGTAATAGTTTTTTATTTTATTGAAGTCCAACTTATGAAGTCTTTCTTTCAAGGATCATGCCTTTGTTGTTGTTTCTAAAAAGTCATTGCCAGACCCAAAGTCATATAGATTTTCTCCTGTGTTATCTTCTAGGAGTTTTATAGTTTTGCATTTTACATTTTGGCCTATGATTCATTTTTGAATTAGTTTTGTGAAGAGGGAAAGGCCAAAGTTTAGACACTTTTTTTTTTTTTTTGGTATGTGGATATGCTGTTGTTCCATTACTGTTTGTTGAAAAGGCTACTATTTCTCAAATTTGCCTTTGTCAAGATAATTTGACTATATTTATGCAGGTATATGTCTGGGCTCTTTTTGTCTTCCATTGAACTGTTTGTCTATTTTTTCACCAATACCATATATATTAACTGTTTTTCAGCATTTCAACATTAAATATTTAAATATTTGGCCTGTATATGTATTTTCTTTTTTTTTTATTTTTGCATTATAGCTGGTTTACAGATTTCTGTCAGATTTTCCAACTGCACCATGTGGTGACCCGATTACATGTACATATATGGCTTTGTCACATGTAATTAGATATAGTTCCCCCTGCATTACAGTTGGAGCTCCTTGCTATTCCATCATTAAAGCAGTAGTTATCCCCACTCCCTCCCACCCCTCCCCC
>PVHT021183528.1:5342691-5394989 GCA_004024745.2 Catagonus wagneri
TCTCTGCAAATGAGTTTTCTAGCTTTTCTTGGCTCCTCCTTATGATTTCTAGCTCTTTTCTAAAGGACTCTGCATTGCTGTTTGCATCTTCTCTTAATTTCTGGATATTCAGCCTTAATTCTTCAAGTATTTTCATTACCTCCCTTCTGAACTCCATTTCTGACAGACTACAGAGGTCAGTTTCATTGCTGGCTGCTTTAAAAGACTTGTCCTGTTCTTTTAAATGGGAATGTTTTTTGAGCTTCTTCGTCTTGTTTGTGGTTTTCTTTTTCTGTGAGTTTGAGGAGGCCACGCTGTAGACTTGGAAGGCTACTTCTAGGGAGGAGCTCCCCTTTGTATTTTTTGGTGGGGTTACTGTTTTATTTGTGTAGGAGTTTGGCTATTTGCTGTCTATTTCTTTGGAATGAGCCGGCTGTTATCTCAGTGGTTCTCTGAGTGTTCTCTGTGAGAGTGTAGGAATGGCTAAGGTCTACAGTGGGAGCCTAGCCTCTATGCTCTCAATTGCAGGAAGGTTGCGCTGTCCACTCCTAGTTGCCCAGCCCTGGGAAGTGATCACGAGCTCTAGACAGATCTACCAGGTGCCTTAAGTGTTTGGTAATAGCAGCAGCAGGAAGTATGATTTCCCCTGGGAGTGAGAGCCGCGGAAAACTAGTTTTCGATTGCAAAGTCCTCTTTGAGGTGACTGGAACCACAAGCGGTACCTGTCAGAGGCTGGCTCAGCAGGCTGGCGTTTGTTCCGCCCTTCTGCTGATGCTTTCTCGTCTGTTGGGGTGGGCGGCAGCGGCTGGCGCCGGCCCGACTCATCTGCAAAAGCTAGCTCCGTGTGGTCGCGTACTGCTCTGCCCGCCAGAGCTACCAACTCTGTGGGCTGATGCAGTCGCCTAGGTCCGTGGACCGGCCCAGGGCCCCGCCAACCCCGCTGATGCTGGCTGGCGCAGGCGCCTGGGTCCACAACCTGGCACCGCACTCTGCCCACGGGCTTCAAGGCGTGGCTCTGCTCCCGCCGCCTTGGCTGCAGCCTCCACCGGCTCCTCCCCACTTCCGCTCTCTTTGGTGGGTCACCGTCGCCCCGCCCTGCGTGCTAGGTCAAGTCACTTCCTATGGCGGCCAGCCCCTCCTCCTCGCCTCTTCCCTAACAATGGAGGCTTGCTTTCCCTGTGGGACCAGACTTCCTCGGTTCCCTCAGTCCTGGTTTTGCTCTCAACAAATCATAGAATATCGCTGTTCCTTGCGCTATCCCCGCAAACGCCGTGGCCACCGACCTCTGCCCTCTCCCAGGGACTAACCTTGGGAAGCTGTGTCAGCTCCCAGGCACCGCCCGGCACCTCAGGCTGTGGTGTCTGTGCTGGTATTCAGGTCTCTAACACCGATTTTCCTGTCTCAGTCCAGCTGCTGCGTTTTTCTCAGGCTTTGATGTCCCTCTAGTTCCGTTGGTCGTTGATCCGCTGATCATTGTTTAGGTTTCTTCCCAGGAAACTTTTCTTTTTCACAGCTCCCTCCCTGGAGTGCCGGTTACGGTCCTAATTGCTTTTCTCTCTCACCTTTTTTTTTTTCTTCACTTGTTCTACCCAGTTATTTCAGGGGTTTCTTTCAGTTTTTGGAGGTTTAAATTGATCAGCATTCAGATGATGATTTGTCCAAGTTGTTTTATATTTAGATGCATTTTTTGATGTATTTGTGGGAGAGGGTGAGCGGGACCTCTTACTCCTCCTCCATCTTGCCGCCGACCCTCTGTATATGTATTTTCATTTGTGTTCTTGTTCAAGGCACAACAAATGTTGAGGCAGGTCTTCCACACTTTCATCTGAAGGTATCTGGGGATAAAATTTAAAAGAATTTGACAGTTTCTGTCTTAAAGTAATATATGTTTTTATGTGGTTTCTTCCTTTGTTGGTTTGCTGCTTGTTTGCCACTGCTCTGTAAACTTCTTTCACCTGGACTAGTGATTTTATATATAACAGTGAGTAGGCCGATACATATTAAAACACACTTACAGAAAGTAAAATGACCAGAAATGTTAATTAATATAATCCAAAAGTTCAGAATTAGAATACCCTGTATACAACTGAATAAGTCAAACCAAAAGGAAAATAGACTTGCTTATAGTTATGCAAAAGAGTATTTTATATAACCCAACAGCATTTTCTAATTAAGTCCAAAGAGAAAGGACGTCCAAAGAAATTTACTAAATATTTAAGGAGTCATATTAAAAATAAAATACAGAGTTCTTGTTGTGGCTCAGTGGTAATGAATCTGACTAGTATTCATGAGGATGCGAGTTCAATCCCTGGCCTCGCTCAGTGGGTTAAGGATTTGGCAATGCCATAAGCTGTGGTGTAGGTCTCAGTCTTGGCTCAGATCCTGTTGCTGCGGCTGTGGCTGGCAGCTGGAGCTCTGATTGGACCCCTAGGCCGAGAATTTCCATATGCCTCAGGTGCGACCCTAAAAGCAAAATAGGAAAAAAAAAAAAAGAAAGAAAGGGAAAATAATAAAATATAACACTCATATCAAATACTAAAGTAATGAATTTATATTAGTCATAATTAAGGAAGAGATGTCCACTCTAAGCATTATTTTAAAACATATTTTCTTGGAAGTGCTAGTTACTTCAACAAAATCTGCAAAGGAAATTAATAAGTATTGGAGTTCTCGTCATGGCTCAGTGGTCAATGAATCCGACTAGAAACCATGAGGTTGTGGGTTCGATTCCTGGCCTTGCTCAGTGGGTTAAAGATCCGGTGTTGCCCTGACCTGTGGTGTAGGCCGCAGATGCGTCTCGGATCCTGCTTTGATGTGGCTCTGGCATAAGCTGGTGGCTACAGCTCCAATTAGACCCCTAGCCAGGGAACCTCCATAGGCCGCGAGTGCAGCCCTAGAAAAGGCAAAAAGACAAAAAAAAAACAAAAAACAAATTTTGTAAGGGTTGGAAAATGAGCTAAAATTGTTTTAGTTACAGTTAAGATAGTATACAAAGGGAAAATGAGAATTGCATTATGATTAAAAACTGAAGATTCCTGAAGAAAAGAAAAAATATAATTTTGAAAAAACGATCACTTATTTTACTGGAATATGTAATAAACATAGAACTTATACAACATGAAAAATTTTCAGTTCTTATCTAAACATTAGGTTTTGCTCAGTATCATTATTAGGTTAAAATCTTCTTAGCATCTTTTATTTGCAATAATGATGAGTTTTTTATTAATTATGAGTACATACTGAATTTTACCAAATAGTTTTGCTGCATGTGTGTAGATAATATTTTAAAGCTGCAATATTTTTATGATTGAATTATTTTAATAGATATCCTATTGTTAGCACTTTCTTGGATTATTTAGAAAGACTCAGTTTGACTTTGATATATTTTATAGTAATTCCATAAGCAATATTGCTTTCTAATTTTCCTTTCTGCCTGATAAGAGTGCTTTTGTACAGCCTCAGCTGTACATACTAATTTATGTAGTTAACAGTGAATGACTATTTTTTTGTGCATGGGCCTCTGTGCCCAGTTGTATCAGCTTGACCTTGGCACTCTCAGTCAAGGGGTCACTCATCTTGACCATCTAAAAATGGTTCATTATTCTTCTCTGCTTGACAATACTTTTCGCTTGCTGTCATACATTGTTCCTCAGAGAAATAAACACCATCTCTTCGATGCCATAAATTTGCTTTTGATTACCTCTGACTTCACTCATATATATTTTCATTTCTCTGATTATAATATGGATTTTTTGTGCAATAATAAACCATAATTGTGGGAGTTGCCGTCGTGGCTCAGTGCTTAACGAATCCGACTAGGAACCATGAGGTTGCGGGTTCGATCCCTGGCCTTGCTCAGTGGGTTAAGGATCCGGCGTTGCCATGAGCTGTGATGAAGGTTGCAGATGTGGCTCGGATCCCGCGTTACTGTGGCTGTGGCGAAGGCCGGCAGCTATAGCTCCTGTTAGAACCCTAGCCTGGGAACCTCCATATGACGCAGGTGCGGCCCTAGAAAAGGCAAAACGACCAAAAAAAAAAACAAAACAAAACATAATTGTGAGTGTCATAGCTTTTGATTTCTGTAAGTTCTTCTAGCAAATCTTCAAATTTAATATTGTCTTAGAGACCCTTGACACACTGTATATCTAAATATTACACTGCATAAATAACCTATTTGTTCTACCTAAAGAATGACTTATACATTGAAATGTTTTAAAATATTAAATGTGATACAGACAAAAATATATGAAAATCTGAGTATTTATTAATAATAAAAACTATCTAGCATGCTACTACTGAGAAGAAATGTAGATCCTTTAGAGCCATTTGCAAATAATTTAAAAATCATATCACTTGTGACCATATCCAAACAAAAACTGAGTGGAGCTGCTCTAATTGTACCTGTAACTTTGATACATGTGGTGTCATCTTATTTCCTACCAATACCTTTCTGCTATTGCAAGGCATTTCAATGACTCTGAACAAAGCAGTTTCTGAAAATGAGTTATTCATATTAAGGTAAGCAAAACGATGTCAAGTCAGTAGTTTAGTTTTTGATCATTGCTATGATGAGAAACAAGTGCTGCACAAAAGTCAGTGCAGAACCTGGCATAAAAGTGATAGTGTCCAAACTGATTCCAAAGTTTGCAAAGTCCTACGGTGTCCAAGAATTGGTTGCATACATCTCAGTAAGTGATAGACATTAGTTAATATTTACATGAAAATATTACTTCTATCTCCATTTTATCCATTATTTTTTGAAAAAGGTTACATTTTTAGGACTTCATTACTCACAAAGTAGTTTAGACCTAACCACTCAACAAACAAATTGTTATGTACTTCTTTTGGCCTAAAGGTGCTGTGGAATAAAACAAAGCAAAGCACTAAGGGTGATGAGAATGGAGAAAGCTTGAGAGTGTCTCATTTATAGCATTTTTGTAATATAACTCAGGCTTTTCCTACCTCACATTTATTTAACCAGAATCTATATTTTATAGAGAAATCAGAAGTTTACTAAGCACTCTAATTTTGATGATTTACATCTACATTTTCAGAAACATTCTTTGTTACTGCTTTGATTGCTATTTGCCTTGTGAGTGACTGTAGATCTTCCAAAGTTCAGTTTAATGATATTGTTCATAATAATTATGGTCAATTGGATAAAGTATTTTATGTTAATGTTTTTGTTGTTGATATTATTTTATTATTGTATGGGTATGGGAATTTTTGCAGCAGCCCCCAAGTTTCAAAGAAACTATAATCTTAAGGCCTCCCATTGGAACCAATTAGCACTTAAAACGTTTATCATGAAAACTCTAATTGTTCCTTAATACATGCACTCTCAGTTAAATTTTAATGAGGTTATTTATTTAGTTCTTTTGACAATAGGCCTTTAAGTTCTACATGTGCCTTTGATGGTGAGTATTAATGAGCTAGTATAAAACAGTTCTGTGAAAAAAACTTCCATATGATTCTTTGATCTAAGGAAGTGTTACAAGTTTGTCACTCATTAACCTACAAATGTTGAGAGTAAAGGGCACCATTAACTCTTGCAAGATGGCTTACCCCGGCCCGGCTGTGGAGAAATAAAAAGATTGTAGAAGTGTGTTGACTAAAAGTTAGCTCTACAGATCAGTCATTATGAGATTTTCTGTGAGAAAGAAAGTTTATGCAGTAAAACCATTTGGAGAAAGCAAGATAAAGTTTGTTTTCATGATCCATGGTTCATATTTTCATATTTTGTGCTCTGAGTACTTCTATAGTAAGTAAACAGTTTAATGCTGTTAAATTAAATAATTGAATACCAAACGTTTTTTTCAAGATAATATGCATTGTCAGTCCGAATAATTAATGTTTCTAATAAGACCCTTTCAGAAGTGCTATACAAGAAATGTGTTATTATATTCAACAATTCCCAATGAGTATTTATTAAATGTACATTGTATATCAGTCACTGCCAGATGCCAGTGTTGATTAGGAAGAAATTTTCATCTACCTTTTAAGTTCTTATGGTTCATCTAAAAGTTAAATTGACATGGGACAGGTTAATAGAAGAAAATAAAATAGGAGTTTAATATGATGCATTCATGAAAGAAACCAGAAAAATTGAGTAACTAACTGAAATGACTGAAAACTTTACCTTAAATACCATTTTTAGCTAAAGGCAAAAGATTTTGGGGGTAGTGGTTTAGGACTTCAAAGGGGAGGGAGGCAGTTGACATGGAGATGGAAAAGCAAATGTTTGCTGGGCCATGCAGAGACAATGGGATACAGAGAGGATTTTTTTTTCCACTTTTGGCTGACCCATGGCATAAGGAGTTCTCGGACCAAAAACCAGATCTGAGCCATAGTTCCTTCTTAAGCCACATCTGTGTCAACACAAGGATCCTTGACCCATTGTGCCAGGCTGGGGAACTAACCCACATCCCAGTGTTCCCAAGATGCCACTGATCCCACTGCACTACACTGGGAGCTCCCACGGAGAGCAATTTCAACAGACTTTGCTGGGTGGCTCCTTGTGTACACGCCTAGTTCATACTATACTGATAGTTCCCTTCATAGACAGGCCCTCCATATACACTCTTTTAGGCAGTTAGTGGAAAGTCAAAGTTTCCTTGATTATTTGCAACTGAAAATAATCCACACATCAAACATTTTAGGGTGGAAAATTCTGCTCTCCTACCCTGAGCATTCAATGGTGAGGACAAGTAGACATCATTTCTATTTTTCTGGAGACAGTCAAGTCAGTAAATTGCTGAAATAAAACATGAGCATATTTTATTGCTATAGTATTATTTGACATCATATGCCAGGTGCAAACTGATTCACTATGAAAAGGGTTTTAGGAAAAGAGCTAAAGTAAGATCTGAAGTATTAGTAGGTTAGTGTATGTGTGTGTGTTTGCAAGTAAGATAGAGGCAGAAAGAGAGACACAGAGGGAGAGGAAGGCCAAGAGAATGAAAGGCTTGAGGGAGGTAAAGAGGTAGCAAGGTAAAGAATATTCCAGTTTTGGAAATATGTTTACAGACATTGCTTTTAGTTATTTATTTACTAACTTTTACCACCAGAATGAAAGTTTTATGAAAGCAGAAATGGTATTTTCTTTCCCTTCAGGTGTTGCTCCAATTAGAATATTGTCTAGAATCCTGCAGCTGCAAAACAAACAAACAAACAAAAAAAAAAAAACAAACGAATAAAAGTAACATGAAGATATGTAGTCAAGTTGAGCACAGATTGAAAAAGTTTGGCATAGAGGGAAAGTTAGATTGTATAGCAGAAATCAGCCCTTGCTTTTTTACTATGTATTATGGAGTGAATGTTTTTGTCTCCCTAGAATTCTGGTCTTGGAGCCATAATCCTCAATGTGACTCTATTTGGAAATGAAGTCTCTAAAAAATTAACTAAGGTTAAATGAGTCATAAGGGTAGGACACTGATCCAATAAGATCATTGTGTACATTAGAGAGCTGGTCTACCTTTCTTTGAGGGACATGTACTAAGACCATGTGAGGAGATAGTGAGAAAGTGGCCACCTGCATACCAGGAAAAGAAGTCTCACAAGAAACCAAAATTTCTAGTACTTGTATCATGGATTTCTAGCCTCCTAAACTGTGATAAAATGCATTTTTTGTTGTTTAAGCCACCTAGTCAGTTGTATTTTGTTAGATAAGTCCAAAAAGACTAACACAAAGTTTTATCAGTTAGTATATATAGTCTATGCCAAATGTGGAATGATTTAAATAATTGAAGCAAAGAAGTACTACAGAATCACTCTAGCTGCAATGGGGAAGATGATGGTCACTATTGTGGTAAAGTGGCAGTGGGAAGGTTAAATGCATTTGAAGACATAGATTGACAGAATTTTATATCTAATTACATAACAGAATGAATGAATTATTGTGTTTAACTTGATTAAGTTTGTGACAGTATCATAATTGGTTGGAGAAATCTGAACGACTCAATGTTATCACGTTGAGTTTGACATTGTGATAAAGACATCCAAGAAATAATTGGGTACATAGTCTGGAACTCAAGAAAGGGTGACCTCACGATAGAAAATTGCTCTTCACTAAGATTCGTGTGTGAATCAAGCCTCTGTGAAAATTTATCAAAAGAATAGAGAGCCTTAGAATAGAGGCCTAAAGAAGAAACAATTTAAAAGATTAGAAGAAACACAGACCTTCAATGAAATATGTCCAAACATGGAGTAGGAAGATAAATCAAGGAGATTTTTTAGGAAGAATTAGTGGAAAGAAAATTTTTTAAATGGGAATATGATAAATGCTCTCCATTGGCCATAGTATACTTCTTCCAAATATGAAAAAGTATATTTCTTCCTTCTGAATTTGTTAGAAAGAGCACGGAATGGGTGAAAGTGGTAAAAAAGCACAAACTTCCGATTGTGAGATAAATCAGTTCTAGGGATGTGAAGTATTTGAAAGTTGCTAAGAAAAGAGATCTTAAAAGTTTTCATCAGAAGTTACAGACAAATTTTGTAACTATATGAGGTGATGGATATTAACTAAATTTACTCCAGTAATCATTTCACAGTATATATATATATATTGAATTTTTTTTGTACACATTAAACTAATGTAATATAACATGCCAATAAAACTAGGGAAAAGAAATGATGCTTATTCCACATGTAGAAATTTAATTTCACAGACAGAGAAAATAACGCTGTTCTGAGTACCCATCCAGCTCCCCATATGAATGAATTCTTCTAATATGAAATACTATTTTACTTTTCACAGTGCGTTCTTCATCCAAAACCTTCTTAGCTTAAAATGTTGACTCCTTTGCTAAGCATGGCTCAATGGGCCCTATACAAGTATAGGAGTCACTCATTTGCAAAGCATATATAATATGTATCATTAAAATTTTGTAAATTACTTGAAAAATCTTTCCCTATTGCAAAAATATAAAGATTCAAGAAATAGCTATTTGCATAGATATTAGAGTGGAGATTAAAAGAATATTTAATTAAAATAAATGGTGAGTGAAGCTTTGATCCTAAGATCTCTGGTCATATAATTAAAGAAGAGAGAAAAATGACAGTCTTTATAAAAACAGTATGGTTTTTCAAATATTAAATTTTAAATTTCTGACATTTCAATGCATTTTTATTTAATGAATTAGTTTATTTATTTTTGTCTTCTTAGGGCCACACCTGAGGCGTATAAAGTTCTATGCTAGGGGTTGAATTGGAGCTGCAGCTGCCAGCCTATGCCACAGCCACAGCAATGCCATATCCAAGTTGGGTCTGTGACCTACACCCCAGCTCATGGCAATGCTGGATCCTTAACCTACTGAGCCAGGCCAGGGATCGAACCTGCATCTTTAAGGATATTAGTTGTGTTCCTTACCACTGAGCCACAACAGGAACTCCCTATGTACCTGTTTTTACGTGCTTTCCTGTGAAATTCATTGTATCTGAATTTCATCATCATTAATATGATGAGAGAAAATACGGAATAATCCTATTTCCCACTGAAAATGAGATTTCTCATTGTCACGTGTCTCTGGAGATAAAAGCAAAATATAAATATAGGGAATGAACAGCATTTTCGCATATGAACTGTATGGTAGACAAAAAAAGAGTTTTAAGGGAACATAAGAACATTGAGTAAAAGAGAGGAAGACTGCAGAATAGTAATATTTTTAAGCACTATTTCAATCTAGCTAGAGTCAACCTATTTGAGAACACTTTTAAAATTGCTACCCATTTTTTGTAGAGTGATTTACAATCTTTTTAAGGGTGTTTATTGTTTGGATTATATAAACTGTTCGAGTTTACAATTTCTTATATAATAGGATTGGTATTCATTATGGAGTTCTGAAAATAATAAGAGAAACAACTGTTTTAAAACATTGAATGAGATACCTTTGTTAAATTACCTTTGATCAATATTATCCCCAACTTTTTTCCCATTCTCAAAATTGCATAGAAACTTAGGATAGCTGGGTCCTGTGACCCAACTAGGATCACAGGAAGAGCTGCTTGCTACAAAATATGTGTGAAATTTCCTGTATTCTTAGTGTACTATCCTTGAGACAAATGAGAAGTGTAGTAATTCAGTTTCCCAGACATCTGTACTTAGGAGAATGGCAATAGACTTGCTTTGCAAGAATTCCTAATTTCTAAAAAGATATTGATCTAATTGTTCATATGTGAGAATTGCTTAATAAGGACAGATCCTGATGTTTTGGAAACAAATTTTATAATTTTGATATGTCTTTTAAAAACCAGGATAAATGTTATAGATAAGTTAGGTAATTTATATCCTTATTGTTATCACATTGAAAAATAAAATTATGAAAAATGATAAATTGTAAAATATTTATTAATACTACAAACATCATAAAATCCAGGAAAGGAGTTCCCATCGTGGCTCAGTGATTAACAAATCTGACTAGCATCCACAAGGCCACAAGTTTGATCCCTGGCCTTGTTCAGTGGGTTCAGGATCTGTCATTGCCGTGAGCTATGGTGTAGGCCATAAACATGGCTCAGATCCTGCATTGCTGTGATGTAGGCCAGCAGATACAGTTCTGAATTGATCCCTAGCCTGAGAAACTCCATATGCTACGATTGTGGCCCTAAAAAGCAATAAATAAATAAATAAATAAATAAATAAAATAAAATCCAGGAAAATATTAATCTATTGAGACAGTTCTAACGGTTACCATATTTTTGGCTCATATCTTCAGATTCCCTCTTTGTATGACCACAATTGTGTAATAAAATTTTCTATGGAGAAAATAGAGTTATTCAGTGTTTTCTCTATTGTATCTGATCAAAATTTGTTTGTTACTGTTGGTTACTGAGATTTAACTCCACACATGAACTTGTTTGTAGCACCACTATAGATGTGTGTTAGACAAACTAAAAATTCTCATAATTTCTTTTGCATGATCCCCATTAATATAAGATTAAAAAACTATACACATATGCATAATTACATACATAGTATGGAGGACATTCCTAATAATAGAATTTGATCAGGAATTGATTAGAATTAAATCTTCCACTTTAATATTGTATGTTTGGAAGGATTTCATAACTAACTTCTTACTCTGTTAATTTCAAACCTTAATTATCTTCCACTGTATACATACATCCAATACAGTGGACCATGGGGCACATTGTATCAGCATAAGCTCTCAGCTCCTGCATCTTTGTGTTGTGATCTAGGTGAATTGATAGAGTAGAACTCAGCTCCATGGTAAATGGCTACCAATAAGCTAACTAGATGTTGGAATCACGGTAATTTACAATCCTTTTCAACCTAAATAAATGTAACACAAATTCAACATGTTTTTCTCTCTCCCAAATTCTCACAACAACTCCAGCAACATATGACTCTTTATAAAGTATAAAGCTTTTACTAGATTATAGTTAAAATATTATTTTTGGAGTTTTTTATTGTTGCTATTTGTTTGTTTTTAACATAGGATCGTATGAATATGTTGCTAGAGTTTATTCCAAGGTCCAGGAAGGGGCCCATGAAAGTGAGCAGCCTTGAAAGTTAACCCCTATTAATTTTACATTTATCTATGTCTGGGCTTCTAGTCTTAATCACATTTTTATAACTACTAAAACCAGCATTCTAATAATAAAAATAATACATGATATATTTCAGTGACTGGCAAGGTGATTAATTATAGGCTGAAATCTGAGTTATTCTTCATGAGGAAATAATTGCTATGATTACCTTTAGGCCTGATGTGCATTTAAATGAAGTATTTTTAAAGGAATGCCCTAATTGTCTTGATTTTGTAAAATCTCCAAATCTCATTCTTCTTATGGAAATTAGTTCTTGTAATATATAAGCTCTTAAGATAAGTCATTTCAGTGATGACTAATTAACACAATGTCAAAGATATCTGTACTTTATATTTTCCATTTATAAATAATGTTCCTTTTTTCTAATGAAATTATCATGAAGTATTAAAACTATCATAATTTAAATTTAAAAATCCATGAATTTTATTAAAAATTTTATTAAAAATATCTTCAGATTCCCTAGTTTTTATAAAAATGTCTTTATTTTATGTGAACTGCTGAAGCCTCAGCTGATTATAACAGATAAATAACATTTAAAAAGAGGTGTTCTTTTGCCTGAAAATAAAATCTGTGACAATTTCAGTGCAACAAAACCTATTTGTCTAATACCACTTTCATGCATTTTCTTTTATAAATAAGTAATGGGAAATGAATCCATGCAAGTTACTTTGCATGGACTTTTGATAGTCAGCCCTAACATGTAAATGGATTTTTACAAATGGCACCTTTTGGCTGTAGCAAACCAAAATAAATCCTTAGTGACCTGGCAAACACTTTCACTTCAGCATTAAATTCAGTTAAGTTTTCTCTTCTGATAAGCTTTAGGTTTGGGCTTAGTTGTTCATTTATTTCTATTCCACAGTGAATACTGAGAGCCATTTTCAGAAATCAGATCTATGTTCTCTGAGGAAAAACATTCTAGACAAACACAAGAAGCCTTCCAAGGGAATCTTGCAGGCTCTTCACAACTAGTCATGTGAAGGTAGATACTATTAAAACCAAACTCACTTCTCTTGAAGATTTCTCTTGGAATCTCTAACGACCTTCTTATTGTGATTTATATCTTCAAAATGTGTCTAAAAATGGAGCAGAATATATTACACAGGATAGTTCTTTTTGAAATTCAACAAGAATATACAGGCTTTCTTCTCCTTAGGAAGGACTGTGGCATTTGAACACAATTTCTCTAACCTAGGAATTCCTAATATAATTTCAAAGATTTGTGGTTATACCTAAATAATATACCAATCTAAAGTAATCATCATTCTAGGGAAATGCACAATAGGTATTAAAATGGATTCATATGTACAAGTACTCAAAAATTAAAGCTGTTAAGAAATATATAACATAAAGAGTTTTCTTTAATGATTTATTTATTCCTTTTTAAAGCTCAAGTGGTATACCTGTGTTTATATCAAGTGATTCCTAGCTTCATAAAGTAGAAACTTAGATCATTAATTTTAAATATAATCTTATTTTACTAATATATTTATTTAAACTTGAACATTTTCATTTCAACAGTACTTTAAGTACATCTCTTAATTTCAACGTGTTTTTATTTTCAATCCAAAATATTTTAAAATTTTCTCATTAGTGTTTTTTGCCCATAGATGACTTAAATTTGTGCTTAGTTTTAAAATGGAGATTTTGTAGATGTCTTTTGTCATTGATCTCTTATTTAATGTTTTATTGGTCAGAGCAAATTCTCTCTACGATTTCAAACATATTAGTTTTGACACTGGTTTATGTCCCACTTGCTCCATGATAATGCATTTTGGTAAAAATTTCATCTGTTGTTTTCTCCACCCTCAATTTTATTTAGACAAATTGACATATAACATTGTGTAAGTTTAAGGATGTGTTATTTTAAAATGTTATTAACTATTATTAAATAGTACTTTATAAACACTAATTAGATCATTGATAAAAAAATGCTATTCAAGTCTTCTATATTATTTATGATTACCAGAGACACGAGTATTGGTAACTTTAACTATAATTGTAGGTTTGTCTGTTTTTCCGTTGAGTTCATTAGTCTTTCTTAAGATATTCTGAAACACTTTTACATGTTTAGGATTGCTGTCTTCTTGAAGAATAAACTACTTTATAACTGAGAAAAACAAAGGCAATAATTCTTATTAACCGAGACAGAAGAATTCTCAACAAAATATAAGTGATCAAATCCAACAGTGTATAAAAAGAATAATGCATTGGTATAGTCTGAATGTTTTGTTACACCTTAAGTTTGTATGTTGAATAGTTCTGATAGCTCATGACAACCCCATGGGTAACTCTGAACCTGCCTTGAACTGAAGCAAAGAGGTTAGGTCTCTGTATCTGTGGGTATACCAGTTATGACATGTGGACTACTCCAAGGAAGAGGACAAGACCTCGGACAAAGCAGTTTTCTTTATTCAGTGTCACTTCTCAGAGATGTGCTTAGTTGAGAGCTATCAGTCACCGCTCCCAGCATTGGAGGAGTGAGTGTCATTGTCATGAAAGTGTAGGATCTGGGTGGCACAACACAGTATACACTACTGAAAGTAAGAGAAAATTTTTTCATTATTTCTAGGTGATGTGATCATGTATAGCAAAATTTAAAAGAGAAAAAAAACCTTTTAAATAGAATTCAACAAATATTTCACATACATGATCAACACTCAAACGTCATAGCATTATTACACCATCATCAATAGCCAAGGAGAAAATATGATGGGTATTTACTGTTTGTTTATAACATAAGTAAAACTATGTACCTAGATACCATAATAACAAAAATATGTGGCATTATAAGTTCATAAACCAAGAAATAAATTTACAATGATGAACTAAAATTTCAGTGATGCCAGAGCTTATCTACTAATTAAACGTAGTTCTACCTGAAATTTGAGCACTATTTTGTAGGAAACTTGACAAACATGCTAATATATTAAAAGAAAAATATAAGTTCAGAGATATTTAAAATAACTTAGAAAGTAGAGCAAAAAATGTAATAATGATATAGGTAGATTCATACAAACACTACTGTGTCATTTTTTCAGCACATACAAATAGTCCAATTGAAATAATATATGTAGGAATCAAAATATGAGAAAAGCAACATATATATGAGTAATAAAAGTTTATTATAGGTGTTATGAAAGTTTTCTTAATAAAACACTGCCTCATAGCATGAATAAAAACAGAAAAGTTTAACATAAATGTTCAAATAATTAACATTATAATTTGGGAAATTTTTCCTCAGGGTTTTATCTGGACAAGCATTTTTTATTTTTTATTTTTGTAGTGATTTTTATTTTTTCCATTACAGCTGGTTTACAGTGTTGTCAGTATTCTGACAGCAAAGTGATGCAGTCACACATACATATATACATTCTTTTTCTCTCATTATTCTCCATCATGATCATGGACTTGGAGAACTGAGTTGTGTTTGCCCAGGGGGAGGGAGAGGGAGTGGGATAGACTGGGAATCTGGGGTTAATAGATGCAAACTATTGCCTTTTGGAATGGATAAGCAATGAGATCCTGCTGTATAGCACTGGGACAAGCATTTTTTAAATAGGTCACCAAGAATCCCAAATTGTAAAGAGGAGAAGAAATTAATAGTTGATTTTAGTGCCTTCTGTGGACAAAGTCATATATTTTTTAAAAAGCAGAATATGCGTGGTTTCTATGGTATAAGCTGATCAGGGCTTAGTAACTTGGTTATGGAAAACATTCCTAAAGTTCAATAACAGAAGCAGTAATACAATTCAAAATTAAAAAGGGTATAAATTGGGTAAACCTAAATAGTTAAGGATTCTAGTTAAAAATTATTAGTTTTATTGGTAGTTATAGAGTAAAAATTAGAGCTCTAAGGAATTACTCCTTGTAAATATCATTAGATTTTTAAACAATAAAACATCATATACAATGAAATGCCAGAGGGAATCTACATGTACCACTGACAGGAGTGTGGACTGGTGCCAGCATTCTGAAGAGTTATCTGTCATTAGTTAATAAAATTGAGTAAGTATCTTTCTTTTGTTTCTTTGTAGAAACATGGATAATTTCATTTATTACATCAAGCCAACAAAGGCCTTTTATACCAAGATATAAATCCAGAAACTATAGTGGAAATTTTGATAAATATGATTACAAGCCAATTATAAATTTCTCTGCTACCACAAAGTCAAAAGAAAAGGGAATTTTGAAACTCCATTTGTAACAAGTGGTAATTTCCTTCTTTTAGTAAGCTCCTACATATTTGGGTATTTGTTTAGTAGAGGAGAACCAGTTTATAATTTCCATTTCTTAAATTGAGATACAATTGATATATATGATTATATTAGTTTTTATGTATGCAATATATTAAGGGAGTATTTTTCAGTCTTATCATTGCACTCATGAATATGGAACTGCTTGGATCTTTATTATTATAGGTCCTATGGCAAGTGTGTCAGCGTTCTCATTTTAGTAGTGATGGTAGTAGAAAGTGTTGGAAAAAATCTTCTTACTGATACCTGAATAACTAATTTGTAGTATATGCATACACATGGTGGCTATAGGTTGGTGCAAATGAGAAGGCAATGGTACTGTCAATGACTTCTAGACAAAGACTACCGTGTACACACCTGTAACTGAATAATTTAGGCTCATTACTTTTTGTAATAAAGGAGAATACAAATCATAGGGAAATATGGGGCCTCATAGTAAGAGAATGTTGAAGGAATTTATCATAGCTTTCAGGCCCTTTTTAGGTGATTTGGGAGAGGACTCAAAGAAATCAGACTTTGTTCTTTGTCGGGTGCTATTAGAAGGCAGGTGAAAATTTATAATTGGTTATCATAATGAATTGGGTATATCAGACTGAAAGAATCATTTAAAACTAAAGTTCTACAAGTTTAACAAAGAGTCTGCAGCCACTTATTTTAGCCCAAGTAGGAAAATGTTTGTTCATTTTTGTGGTTTGATTTACATTAATGTTTTTGTCCATACTCAGAAATGATTCCAGTCTTGTTTTTATCCTGACCTAACATACCCATTGAGTGTTCATACCTTAAACACAAACTCGTTTAGATTAAACAGGAAAAGAGCAATCCTAGATGCGAGTATAGGACAGGTCAAAAAAGTTAGAGGGAATTTTTTCTCTTCCTCAGTGCAAGAAGTGGAAGAGAAAGAAAATATAGTAAAAAATTTAAAACAACAAGACAAAGTTGGTCTTTGTGCTGATTGACAGTGTAATGTGTTCATGAACCCAGGCATCTGATTAAAAATCTGTGCACTTTAGGACAATTTTACCATCCACACACATAATGTTTATTTAAAGAAAGGAGATCAAACTGTCTGGAACAGCAGAATCTAACAAACTGCTTGATATAAAACCTAAATTATCCTTATTTACTATCCAGCAGAGGTGGTCTCAGGAAGGATAAAACATTTTAATATAAAAACTTTATATTTTTTTCTCTTTTTCAAATTTTTATAGAAGTATAGTTGATTTACAATGTGAAAATTTCTGCTGAACAACAAAGTGATTCAGTTATACATTTACCTATTCCTTTAGTTTGAGCAGTTTTTCCATTGCTTTTAGTATTAATTATTGCTAAAGAAAATCCCACTGTTGGATTTCCCTTCGTGGCTCAGAGGTTAACGAATCCAACTAAGAAACATGAGGTTGTGGGTTCGATTCCTGCCCTTGCTCAGTGGGTTAAGGATCCGGCTTGCCATGAGCTGTGGTGAAGGTTGCAGATGTGGCTCGGATCCTGCGTTGCTGTGGCTGTGGTGAAGGCCGGCAGCTACAGCTCCTTTTAGACCCCTAGCCTGGGAACCTCCATATGCCGCGGGTGTGGCCCTAGATAAGGCAAAAAGACAAAAAAAAAAGAAAAGAAAATCCCATTGTCAATCTGATTTGTGTTTTACAATAGGCACCAAATTTCTATTCTCATGTAGCTATTTTTTATATTTATCCATTTCCTTTGTTGATAAAATGTCACCCTGATAATTCTATTAAAATTGCCTTCCCTTTCTCCATAAACATGCCAGAAGTTTATGGTTTGTGTTTTTCTAATTATCATCATTCTCATTTTGTCAAAAAGAATTACTCAATGGGTCCTTTCAATACAGAAATGCAAATGCTCCATTTCTATGAAAATTTCTTAAGTCATTTAAAAAATTCTACCTTTCATCTTTTTAATTTACCCCTTTGTAATTTCTGTAAGTCAGTTGTTGAATCCTCTAAACTGATTTACTAGATTTTCTTAACTACTCTCTAATCTTTCTGCATGTTTTTATATATATATTAGCAAGCACCTTTTTTAAAATTTTCTGGTCCTTTTTTCCTATTTTATGAATTGTCTTCTCTTGCTCCAAGGTTACTATTTGAAGGTAGTTGTGTGAGGTGTTGGTTTTTCTCTGAAGATTTGTGTGTGTGTGTGTTTCCTTATTTATATTTACTTCTTTCATTATATTTTTGTTAATTTTCTTTTGTTTCACATGAGAGAATTTCTCAAATATGTGAAAACCCTTGATTGTACACATATATATAGTAATTAAAAAAAATAAATAATGCATAGCAGTTCCTGTCTCGGCACAGAGGAAACGAATCCAACTAGGAACCATGAGGTTTCAGGTTCTAGTCCTGTCCTCTCTCAGTGGGTTAAGGATCTGGCATTGCCATGAGCTGTGGTGTAGGTCACAGATGCAGCTCAGATCTGGCATTGCTGTGACTCCAGCGTAGGCTGGCAGCAACAGCTCCGATTAGACCCTTAGCATGGGAACCTCCATATGCTGTGGGTGTGGCCCTAAAAAGAAGAAAGAAAAAAAAAAAAAGAAAGCATAGTTTGCGGGCTTCAGTTTGTATGTGTCTTCATATTTGTACTGCACATTGAAGTGATTAAGCAGGTATGGGTGGACCCTAACAGTGTACTATATGAATTGGAAATCATTCTCTAGCACAGCATATTCTTTCTCTTTTAATTTTTTTTTTGTTTGTTTGGTAACTACTGGAAGATCTTTTCAAGAGGTATTGGGAGGTAAGGGGTGTTGACTTTTTCACATAAATGTGAAAATACATTGTGCTATTTTTAACTCTCATCATGTCAACCACTTTACAAACAGGTATTTCTAATTCCTAATATTCTCAGGGTTCCTTTCTCTTTGGCAGATCTGCCTTGAATGGATATCAAGTTTACATATTTCTAGTTTTCAAAATCCATGTATTTTCATTTTAAAAAGTTGGAACAATTTTTCATAGTCTTCTATTTTCATCAGCTCTCACTCTAAGATTTCTCAAAGATTATCAATCCTACTTTTTTTAATCTAGAGTAGTCAGTACCAAAAGTTAAAATGCATTCAGACCAAGAGATAAGTTAAATAAATTCCAGTTGTTTAGTTTTATATTTCTTCCAACAACTGTTTCTGCTGTGTATAATCATCATCATCAATTGTTCAGTCAGTACTTTATTTTTTAAATTTTTATTTATGCTTTGCTTTTTTAGGGTCATAGCTGTGGCATATGAAAATTCCCAAGCTAGGGGTAGTATCAGAGCTGTAGCTGCCAGCCCACACCACAACCAAAGCTAATAGCTCAGTGGCATCCGAGCCACCGTCTGTGATCTATACCAGTTTACGGCAATGCCAGATCCTCAACCCACTGAGCAAGGCCAGAGAAGGAACCCACATCCTCATGGATACTAGTTGGTTTGATACAACTGAGCCTCAATGGGAACTCCCCAGTTAGTACTTTTTAGATTAAAAAGAGAAATCAGGTTTTAACATCTATTAGACTTACACTATAGCCTCTTTTTTTTTTTCTCTTTCCTCTTTTATGATAGCAGTATCTTCACAAGTTTATTAGAACATTTAGTCTTCATATCATTTCTTCATCTCCATGGTACCCACCTTTTGTTTATCATGTAAGACTATATAAAATAACTGATCTCCATACACAATTATCAATTTATCCAAGTGTACCCTTTTTTTTTCCTCATAGAGCTTATTTGAGTTTATACAGTCAAAACTGATTATTGGAGAAAATTTCAGCTCTCTTTTTTTAATATTTTAGCACTTAATATAAGAATCACTATAATTGTATGAATTTCTCACTAATTTTAAGAAAAAAAGAGTATCATAATAGAAATGTCACAGATTTTTAATGTTTCAGAGGGAACTTGATATAAATTTCAACTCTACTATATTGTACAAATTTATTTCTTTGATTTTAAATTTCTTCTTCTCTAAAACAAAGATGACAATATGTGCTTCCTAGAAAAATTCCTAGAGAAAAATATCTATGAATGAAAACATCATTTACAACTTCTAGGTTATAGTGACCAATAAGAGCAAAGTAGAATTTTAAATTTATAAACTTAAGGCCATACTTTTATTAGAGTAATAGAGGCACAAAGTAAAAATATGAACAGGGAATTACATTAATTAAAGCACAAAATGTGACTTATTTGGAGTAAAACAAATGTAAGTAAACTGTTCATAAATTACTAAAGAAATATCTATTTCATCTGGATATCAATCTGTTACTAATTGGTAAATATCACAGTACTGTAAGTTATTCTAATGAGAAATCTCAGTGGGAATACTTTAATGACACAATTATTCTCTTCAATAAAATAACAATTAGTTTGGTTTTGTACTAATTGTTATTAACATAGTGTATCGACAATGCTTAAATGTTAAGTATTGAGTCACTTCAGAAAATAATATTAAATTAAATTACAAAACTATTTCATACAAACCAAACTGATGATTTTACTAATGCTAAGAAGAACATTTAATCTGAAATTTTCAAAACTTTTTAAATTAATAGACTTTATTTTTGAACAGTTTTAGAGTCACATAAAAATTGTGAAGATGGTATAGAGAGTTGCTATTTTTCCTCTCCACTTTCCTGTTATTCTTGGCTTAGTGTGGTGCGTTCATGAAATTAATGAATTAATTTGATACATTATTGAGTAAAGACCATAGTTTACACTAAGGGTAAATCTTCATTTTGTTTGGTTCTATTGGTTTTGACAAGTGCACAGTGTTACATGTCTGTCATTACAATATCATACAGAATAGTTTCATCACCCTAAAAAATCTACTGGATTTAGCCTATTGATCCCTCTATCTCTCTCCCTTAAACTTTGTCAGCCATGGTATTTTTAATGTCTCTATAGTTTTGCCTTTCCCAGAATGCACTATAGTTGAAATAATTATGCTTTGCAGATTGTCTTCTTTCATTTATAAATATACACTTAAGATTTCACAGTGTATTTTTCTCTGACTACATAGATTGGTTTTTAAATTTTGGAATAATATTCCATTGTATTAAAGTACCAAAATTTATCCACCCATTGAATGACATTTTAATTGCTTCTAATTTTCCTCAATTATGATTAAGCTTCAATAAACAGTTGTGTGCATGATTTTTTGTATTTTTCAACTCATTTGGGAAAATACCATAGGAAATTGCTTGATTGTATGGTAAGAAAACGTTTAGCTTTGTAAGAAATGACCAAACTGTATTTCAAACTAGCTGTGCCATTTACATTTCTAGTAACAATGAATCTGTTGGTCCACATTTTCACCAACATTTGGTATCGTCAGGTTAGTTTTTTGTTGTTGTTTTGCCATTTTAATGAATATATCTGATATCTTGTTTCAGTTTGCATTTGTCTACTGATGTATGATGTTGAACACCTTTTCTTTGGGCATCTGTATATATTCTTTGGTGAGACATCTGTTATAATTTTTTGCCCATATTGTAATGATTGCTTATTTTCTTAACTCTTTGTCATATATTTTGGATATATGTCCTTTATTAGATATATGTTTTGTAGATATTCCCTGCCAGTTTGTTGCTTGTCTTTTCACTTTCTTTAAAGTGTCTCTGAAGAGTGCACATCCTTATTTTTTTTTCTTTGCTATTTTAGGGCTGCACCTGTGGCATATGAAGGTTCCCAGGCTAGGGGTCCAATTGGAGATGTAGCCACAGCAATGTGGGATCCAAGCCGCATCTGTGACTGGCACCACAGCTCAAGGCAACACTGGATCCTTAACCCACTGAGTGAAGCCAGGGATCAAATCTGCATCCTCATGGATCAGGTTCTTTAACTGCTAAGCCATGAAGGGAACTCCTGAATATTATTAATTTTAATAAAGCCTTAACTTATCTAATGTTTTTGTCATGTATTATTCTTTGGTGTTACATATTGAAATATTTATGAAGCCCAAGGTCACCTATATTGATTCCTATTTTGTCTTCTAGGTCAATAGCTTTGTGCCTTACATGTAGGTCTGTGATCCATTTTGTGTTAATTTTTGGGAAAGTTTTAAAGTCTGTTTTAAGTTAACATGTTGGGGGGGATTTGGACATCTGATTTTTTAGTACTGTTTACTTGAAACCTATTTTGTTCTCATTGAGTTGTCTTCGTTTCTTTGTAAAAGATGAGTTGATCATATTTGTATGAGTCTATTTCTGGACACACTCTATTCCATTTCACTGACATATATACACATTTCATTTTTTCCAGTTTTACTGAGACATAATTAACATATGACACTATATAAGTTTAAAATATATAGGATAATGATTTGACTTATATTGTGAGACCTGTAAGTTTATACTTTGTAAATATTATGCTCTGTTACTGTACTTTTATATTAAACCTTTTAATTGGCATTGTCTATTCACTATATTTGTTATTTTTTTCAGTTTTGTAGGCATATTTTAGGTTTCTTGCCTTTGGCTGTAAACTTTAAAATCAATGTATTGATGTTCACGTGCGTTATTGGGCATATGGTTAAGACTGCATTTAATCTATAGATCAAGTTGGGAAGAACTGACATATTAAAAAGTTTGAGTCTTTCTAACAATGAACATAGAAGGTCTCTACATACATTTAGACTTTTTAATATTTCTTTCATTGTAATTTTGTAGTTTTTGTCATGTAGATCCTTAGATATTTTGTTACATTTACATCTAAGTATTTCAATTTCTTGATACTAATATGAATGTTACTGTGTTTTAATTTTGAATTCCAACTGTTAATTGTTGGTATGTAGAAAAGCAATTTATTTTCATAGATTTGTGATGACTGCTTATAATTTCAAGGAGAATTTGTAAATTCTTTGGGATTTCCTTATTATCTATGGACTAAAGCAGTTTTCCTTTCTTTTCAACCTGTATGCCTTTTACTGCCTTATTTCCTTTTTTTACCTTATGCATTAGCTAGGTTTCCATTACAACAATAATAGGAGAGGTAAAAAAGGACTTATCCTTGTTTCATTCCCTGTGTTAGTGGAGAATACTCAATTTCTCATTATTGAGTATTATGTCGGCTAGTCTAGGACTTTTGTATTTTTTTAATCAATTGTAAAGTTTCCCCGTATCCTATATTCCTAATTTGTTGAGTTTTTTTTTTCTTTTTAATCATGAAAGAGTGTTTAGTCAAATACAGTTTTTCTGCACCTATTGATAAAATTATATGATTTCTTTCTTTAGCTTGTTAATCTCATAGATTATATTAATTGGTAATCAAATGCTGAACCAGTAGCTTTTTTAAAAATCTAAGTTGGCCCTATTTGTCTTTCAGTTGGTGTGTTGATAGGCAAATTATAGGAAGAAATTGACAAATTTTGAATTAGAATACTCAACATAAACATCTTAATTATTGATAGGTACAGCAGCAAACATAGTAAAACCATGTAAGTTTAAAAAAAATTCTCAAAACACTTGATTTAATTAGCATATATAAACTTGCAGCCAAAATTTATTTAGTAAATAACATTTTTTTCCTTAAATACATATACAATTTTTTTTTTTGTCTTTTTAGGCTGCACCCACGGCATATGCAGGTTCCCAGGTTAGGGGTCCAATCAGAACTGAGGCCACCAACCAGGCCATAGCCACAGCGAAGCAGGATCTGAGCCACATCTGTGACTTATACCACAGCTCACGGCAATGCCAGATCCCTAACCCACTGAGCAAGGTCAGGGATTGAACCTTCATGGATACTAGTTGGGTTCATTAACCGTTGAGCCATGGCAGGAACCCCCACATATTTTTTAAAATGACTTTACCTAGGTATCAAATGAGTTAACCAAAACAAGTAAAAACAGAATTAAATACGTATTTCATAGAATGTGTATAGGACATATCACTGGACTGAATATTCCTTTGTAACCAGTTGTTCCGTGAAAACATTAATGTGAAGGAAAATTATTAATAATTGAATAAAAATAATGGTTATCAAAACTTTTGTAACAAATTACTATCTGTTATATAAATATATATATATAAATATGACAACTGTGGTATTACTATACAATGGAAAAATATGAACCATATTCTATGGCAATTAGCCATTCATAAGAGAAAATAAAATTGGATCCCTAACTTATAATACTTACTTTTAATCACACATGAATCACAAATGAATATGTCAATGTAAATAAGTTGTTTAAAATTTTGGAATTTGACAGTTAAACCTGATAAAATTACAGTGACACAATAATGAACTATAAAATCATAATTCTATTAGCAAGAGATTAGGTATCTGAATGCCTGAGACAATTATCATGTCTATTCTCATAATAGAAGTCAACCCTTAGTTTCTGTTTAATGCATGACAGAAAACTTTCATTTCTTATTATATAAGAGAAATGCCATTCTATTCGATCAGTATCCAGGTCTGAGGCTATGTTTATTTATTTTTAATTGATGATATAAACAACTTACCAACTTAAAAACCATGATATAAAATACATTATTTCACCTACAAATTTTAAATAAATTTTGAATAAAAAATGTTAGTCAATGTTGTAGCCAAAAAAGCAAGTTAACATTGAATAGTATCAGTGTAACAAAAATGAAAAAAATAGTTTGAGAGATACTTTCCAATTTCTTTATTTTGCATTATGGTCATTTTAAGATTGGAAGTGCTTTAAATTTTACCTGGCTTTCTGCTGTTATTAACCAGAAAATAGAATCATTTGAACCAGACTGGCTTAAAATCCTTTTCCAAAATATATTTTGAAATAGCTAAATGATCTATTTACAGACATTACAGGTAATATGTTTATCAGTTTATGTTTATTCATTTGCTAACTAGTATTTTGGGGTGTGAGATACAGGAATTTATATTTTTATAAAAAATACCATGTGATGTTGGTGTGTAATTATATCAGGGAAGAGTGGGCAAAATATTTGGATTACAAGCCTTGATAATATCTTTGTATTTACCAAATGGCTTAATCCAACTAGTTTAGAAAATTAAAATTCTTTTTGAATGTTTAGAAATGTTTGTAGGAGTTTGGGCAAAGGAATGCAGATTTGCAAATCCCTTTAATGAACCAATACAGTTTTTTCAGTTCAAGACTGGAGAGTGCAATATGGGAGGGAAAGCATGATGATTAGAGAGAAGGTGTGCTTTCTGAACCCTCCAAACTTAATAGGAGATAAAGAGGATTTGGTACCAGGAACTGCATGATTCTGTGTTCTTCACATTTTTTAAGGCTTTTTTTTTCATACTGGTGATAAGAGACTGTTATGTAAGACCAATGAAAGAAAAAAATCAAACCTTTCACCTTTTCTTTGGAGCTCTCTCCCATTCTGGCTCTAGATTAACAGCATCTAACCAATGCAAAACTTGATTCTCCCAGGCAGTTTAGTGCTCACTCTAGAGATCAAATGCTATTTTTCTTTGTCTTTCAAGCTGTATTTTAACAATATTGTCTGTATGACGGGTTTCATGGAATTTGGGTTCCTAAAATAGTGGATATATTGTAGAAAGTTTGAAGCTGCAGAGTGAGTCAAATATGTGGGCCTACAAATATTGGCCTCAATTATGAATGAAGGATTGAAAAAAAAACAAAAATGAAACAAAAAGCACAGTGGCATTATCCTCTACTGAGAGAGAGAGAGAGAGAGAGAGAGAAAGAGAGGAAGAAAGAATCTCAAAACTCCAGAACAGAGAATCATACTCTCCTTCAGTGGAGCTAAAACTAAATCAGATCTGCTCAGGTGGGTTTTGCAATGCCTAGTAAAAGAACAGAAGTCATGCACGGCTTTGTCTTGAGAATACCATATAACTCAAAATCTTAAATATGTGCTTTTCACCATCTGGGGGTGGGGGGTGGGGTGGGAGATAAGCTAGAACTAATGAAGAGTATTGCTTTGTTTTATTTTTCCCTAAGATAGCAATCAATCTCAAGTACATATGCAAATTTTGTTTTCCAAACATCAAGGGCCAAATACTGTCTATACAAGCAGATAATGACACACTGGTTGAGAAAATTTGAGTCTTCCATGAGGAATGTGGTCCCTACTTTGATTAAAAGATTTCTTTTAATCATCTTAAAGGTGTTGAAAATGAGGTTTTCACCTATGGAAGTCTGTTATTCTTTGAAGGTTGGTATATAAAGAGGGCTGGTTTATTTGAATTTTTCAAATAATTTATACTGAAATTATATTTCCAAAATGTCAAACACATTCACAGGATGGTTACATTTCTGGTCTCCTTTTATGACAAGATTGTGACAATATTTTATCCCATCAAACATAGCTGTTGAACTTCACCTGTGAAACAAAATGGAATTTTACAACACAGAATGGACAAAATATTGACTTCTGCTCTACTTTGGTTCCTATACCAAGTTTAAGACTGTGGCATACTTTTCTACTCAGCATCTGATAGTCCTCACCATGTATCTGTGTAACCTGCTCATTCTAAAAGAGCAATAGGATTCTGACGGGCAATATGGCAGGACATGACCTTTTATGGTCAAATTCTGACCACAGAAAGTATAACTGGGCACTATGGACTAAATATTTGTGCCTTCTCAGAATTCATATGCTGAAATCCTAACTCCCACCGTGATGATATTAGGATGGGGCAGGGGGGCTGTAGGAAGTAACTAGGCCATGAGAGAGGAGTCTTCATGAAGGAGAAGAGCGCCCTTATAAAAGAGACCTTAAAGAGTTCACTAACTGGAGTTCCCATTGTGACTCAGTGGTTGACGAATCCGACTAGGAACCATGAGGTTGTGGGTTTGATCCCTGGCCTCGCTCAGTGGATTAAGGATCTGGCATTGCTGTGAGCTGTGGTGTAGGCTGCAGACGTGGCTTGGATCCCGCGTTGCGTGTTTGTGGCATAGGCTGGTGGCTACAGCTCTGATTGGACCCATAGCCTGTGAACCTCCATATGCCACGAGTGCAGCCCTAGAAAATGCAAAAAGACAAATAAATAAATAAATAAACAGAAAGTTCCCTAACCCTCTTTCTGCCATGTGAAGATACAAGAAGTTGGGAGTCTGAAGCTTGGAAGAGGGTTCTCACAAGAATCCAACTGAGATAGAACCCTTATCTTGGAATCCAGACTCCTGAACTATAAGAAATCTGTGTTATGTATAAACCACTGTCTATGGTAATTTGTTATAGTGGCCTAAAATGAGTAAAATACCTTCTAATAAACATGGATCACCCTTAGAGCAGCAATTAGAAATTCTGTTTCTTTAGCATTCATGGTGTGAAAATACAATCACATTGTCAGGCATGTTGTGGTCTAGAAATATCGATAGCTAAGGAAGGGCAAAAACTGTTCAAATTCTTCTATCTGTTGACTCTGCGAAACAGGTATATACTTGGTGCTGAGGTTATAAAGAAAGAAACTGCTGATTCATTGTTCCACATTCAGTCTCTGTTCTGACTTATTAAAAGGTTAGGATCCAAGTGACTGGACTCTAATCCTAACTGTACGTTGTAGATAGTGCTTTCTTATGAAAGAGCAAGAACAGATTCTTATTAGATGTGTTACTCTTAGAAAATTCTATTTCTTGGTATCAATAAGTTTAGGACCACTAATTACTCTTCCTTTCAGTATTATTATGTTAAGAAACAGTTAATTACTTTACTAATAAACTGGATTCTTTCCCAAGGTTTCTAATTTCAAATTGCCAATCTACTATCTTATTCAGCACTCATTGCTTAAGGAATGAATACAAGGACAAAAACAAAAACAATGGTTTGGAAAGGATAGAGTATGGTAATTTTCTACAACATCATCTACAATTTTTCTTTTCAATTAATCAAGACTCACATTAATTCTCGAGTACTCACAGTAAATTCTCATCCAGAGAGCTCTCCTTATTAATTTTCTAAGGAAACCAAGATGTCTGTGTTGATCAGTATTTTATCTTGCATAGACTGTTCATTAATGTCAATACAAAAGTTCATAAACTGTAAAATCCTGAGGTTGGGATTAAGCAACTATTACAAGTGTGGCTTCTGGCCAAAAGTGAAAGGCTCATAGAGTAAATTACTTTCCAGCATATTACTGCTTAGTGATTCAAGAGTGAGTATTTTTTCTTTTTCTTTTTTTTTTTTTTTGGTCTTTTTAGGGCTGCACAGGCGGCATATGGATGTTTCTAGTTTAGGGGTCAAATCAGAGCTGCAGCTGCTGGCCTACGCCAGAGCCACAGCAACGCCAGATCCAAGCTGTGTCTGCGACCTACAGCTCATCTCATGACAACACTGGATACTTACCCCATTGAGCAGAGCCAGGGATCAAACCCACATCCTCGTGGATACTAGTTGGGTTAGTTACCATTGAGCCACAATGGGAACTCCCTATTTTTTACTATAAGATCTCAAGGAAGCCTCTTCATGTTTTTTATAACTTTCCTTGCAGTAAAATCTGGGAAAAAAAACGAAAAACAAAACCTTCACTCTGAACAGAATCTGTTATTTTTCATCCGCTGAAGATTTATACTTCAACTGAATTTTTTCTTTCAGTACAGAAGAAAAGATGCATTTCATATTTCACAACATTCTCTTTACTGTTTTTCCAAGCACAACGTTTTGGTAGGAATAAAACAAGATGAGGGGTACTTTGTCTCTATATTTTTACTTGATGTAGTCAGTTTTTTTTGCTGTTGGCCAAAGAATTACATGTGAACTGTAATTTGTAATTTCAATATGCAGGACAAAGAATGTCAGCATAAAATATACTCTGTTAATAGAATTCATAATGATTTCCTTATAACTAATAAAGATCCTTTTCGAAGTCTTTTCATCAATTTCATGTTCTTACTACTTTCAGTGAATGTTTAGATATTTTCTTCCTTTAACATTTCATAGATTTGTGAGTGTAACCCTCTTATTGATTGCTGTCTTGAAGAAATTACATAGTCTCAATTTCCATCTGTCCTTGAATTGACCAGCAGCTAGCAGATGAACCAGCAGCTTCCTATATTTAGTTAGGAGAATTTCTTGTCCTGTGTAATGGAAATGGTATTGGTTATAAAATAAACCCATTTTCCACATATACACTCTGAACTTACTTGATATCCATCCTACATGGATGCTGAAATTGCATTTGGTTACATATGACTTACACTAAATGTCCACAGGAGCATCAGGTTTTCTGCCATAGAAATGAAACACCATTGTGTTCACCTGATGCCAATCTCAGTTTTTGTCTGGTATGTGCTGCTGCTATCATTTGAAATGATTGGAATTCCATTTTCTGTGGCTATATTATACTGATTGTACTAGCTATAGTAACTAGCAGCTGTTACCGAAGAGGCCCCAAACTGAAGAATGTCTCACAGTGAAAGCTGAATTTTTTATTCATGCAATAGTCACAAATAGATGGTACTGGCTTCTGTGTGGTTTTCATTGTGTTGATTCAGGGATACAGTTATTTCTGTACTTTTGCTTCACCATTGTCTAGGGCAACATGGGCCTCGAGAATTTTCTGCAATAATGGATATGTGATAGCAGTTGTTCATTATGTGGCTTTTGAGTACCTGAAATATGGCTCCTATGACCGAGGGATTGAATCATAGTTGTATTTAATGTTAATTAATTCACATATTAATAGCCTCATGTGACTGGTGACTGTCATATTGGACACAGTATAAATCTCCTGTCTTGTGGCTGAGTCTTCATCTATCTAGAAGAGGAGTGGAAAATATGGAGGAAACACAGTCGCTTCATAACCGTCTTGATCTGGAAAAGACGCACAGTTCTACTCACTATTCATTGCCTAGGGATCAGTGTCCTGGACTTTATGTAATTGAAAGAAATTTAAGCAGTGTAATCCTGCTGTATGCCAGGGCCACATAGATCTCAATGGGAGCTGGCATACCCTCTGCTGTGCTGAGTGAAGAAGTATATCTATTAAATACCTGAGCATTAAGTAATTAAAATATCATTACATAAGAGACAAAATTCCTTTTTGATTATTTGATTACCTCAATATCAAAGTGAAGAAGTGTTAACCATGTTTAAATAAATAAATATTTAATGAATAAACCAAGTATTCAGCTGACGCAGGTAAAACTTAAATATGCCTTTCAAACTTCACCTGGTTCTTTTCATGTGGAAATATTTTGCTCTTGATCATATAAAAACAGATCTTACAGTCATAAACTAGGGGCAGGAAGCAGAAAACTGCCTCACTGAATCATGTCTCCTTTATACTTGCAAACTCACATGTCTTCTATCATGTTTCTTCAGCTCCTTCAGACTTTCCAGTCCCATTGCCCAATTGTGTGGCAACTCTAGTGTCTAATATTCTCATGGTGCAACCTCTTGTTGTTTTTTTATAATCCTGATTGCACCTGATCATGCCCTGATTTTTTCTGGCCATTCTCACAGTTGACATTTATGTGCCATGATTGCTGACAAGCATGCTTACTCAGATATTTGTTTTTCTGTCCAGTTACTATCTAATTGTCTATACATATCTGAGTTGACCTTAGTAAACTCATGTGTGATTGACTTCTAAACACTCAGACAAAAAGCTGAAGAGCCTTCTGGGGAATTTGATCTTTTAATGGGACATGACTTGGGACCTTGATTCTTTCCTTTTCTGATTATATATATATATATATATATATATATATATATATATTTGCATTGATGCATTTCTGTCCACTTTGTATTTTTCTCTGGCTAGCCTTATCTGAAAGTATTATTTCATTAGGGACCTGAGTAGAAGAACTTTGAAGAAATATGTCATTTAAAAAAATTGGTAGTAGGAAGTGATCAGAGATAACATTTCATAATTTCCTTTTAGGATACTTTTAACTTGCTGTTTTTTGATATTTTTGAGGTGTTTCTTAAATGTACATATGTTGCTTTGTACAAATATAGAGTGAGAAAAACACCAAACTGAAATGGAACAAGGAGACTTATTGACAGACTCTTAAATTCATATCACTTTCTCACATTTCTACTCTAATATTTTATAGCTATTTATTTAACTTCTTTTAAGAAATCTTTGTTTCTTTCAAACTATTACCAAAACATTTTTTCAGAAGTATAACATAGATGGGAGAAAATTTAATATGGCTTATGTTCAATTACCAAGTGTTTTGGTGCCTTAGAGAAAAGAGACTAATATGTAAAGATTTTGTAGTGAGAAATAAAGAGGTAATGGGATTGGCTTCGTATGTAAAGTTATATATATATATACAGTCAATAGTTTTGAATAATTCACTCTTCAAAATTTTGTCATTTATTTTATTTTTCTTATAAAATTTATTTTTATCTTAATGTATTAATTTGTTGTTGCATAGATTGTTTATTAGCTTATCTATCCCTTTTTAAAATGTTTAAAGCATTGAAATCTGATAATGACCTGGAAGACAAGTAATACTGACTTACAAATTGTAGATTACTCCCAAACCCATTATTCACTATTATTAAAATGGTTGGGATATCACACCAGAAAGAACTAGCATAGAGTCAAAAAAAATTTATTATTGAAATTAATTATCCATAAAGTAATTAATTCAGTGAATTAATTTGCCCATCAACTACTTATACACATTTTTGCCAACTTACCTTATTTGAGATATACAAGTATATCCAAGTTCCATCACACGTTCTCCCTTTCACGGTGCACTGCTTTATCATGGTTCCTATCACACTGAATTTGTTTCTGTATATTTTTCTCTTAATTTATATGAGATGGAAAATTGCTTGCAGGGAAGGACCAGACAGTAAAACTCTGTTAGGCCTGGATTGAAAGGGTTGAGGTTCAGAGAATATGAAAAGGTTAGGCCACTTTTGTGGAGGAGAAAACCAGTGACAGAATGAAGAGCCTCCCTAGATAAGTGAGTAGTTGCCTTCATGTAAGATAAGAAGTTCTCCAGGATTAAGCCCAGCAAACAAATATTACTCCACCCTATCCTATTCTCACGTTCCTTGAATGTCTTATATTCAATCATGTAAAACCTAATTTATAATATAGATCTGTGTCTCTTTAGACATATAATGTTTAGTTTTATGGAAGTAATAAAATGATTTGTAGGTGGGAGAAAAGTGGTCAAGTAGCATTTTTGAGGAAAGATCTGATGTTATTTGGTTCCTCTTATTTCCTTCTATTTGCTAAACTTTCTATTTGCCAAGTAATATTTATTACCTTGAGAAGTTATGTAATAAAGTTAAGAAAGCATTTACGTGGTAGAATGCATAGGAAGCTGTGATGTTCGAGCCAAAGCATCATGACACGAGTCCGAAATATTAAACACTTTTCAGTGTTACCTCCAATCAGAACATGTAAGGTGGCCAAATACTGAATATTAGAGCTAAATTTATTAGAAACTATATTGTGGTGCTCAAAAATCTGTGTACAAGTGACAAAGTATTTACTGGGGTTCAATGGAGTTAGGAAAGTGGCTGAGAAAGACAGCATGAAATTATAAAATCTGATTTGGCCATCAAGATCATCAAAGATGGAGAATGATTTACATAGGTTGAGAAATGAGAACATATATTAAATAAAATTTTCAAATTATAGCAATTTTTGAATCCTGTGTGAGCTTTTTGCCTTGGTCGTTGAAAGACTTTGAAGTGTATAAAGTAACCAAAGTTGAATATAGTGGCGTTACAGGTAAAATGGACATGCAACTTATCACCCAATTTTGGAGACTGAAAGGATCTCTTCTCAACATTTACAATAGCCCAAACTGAGATCATCCCAGGCAAACTGGAATGTATTGTCACCCAAATTATAGGCCATGGTATTCATTAGGGATGCATTTAAGAGGGTGGAAGCAGGAAAAGTGGACACTGTCCTTGTCTAGCTATGAAATATGAGGGCATAAATTGTAATAATGATAGGATAAAATGAAAGCAAATAATTCAAAGACACAAGAGGCAAGTGGATAATTTTAGAATTTGCTTAGATGTGGTTATAAGAAGACAAAAAAATGATGTCATTTTGGCTCGATATGTCTAAGAAAATATATCGCTATTAAAATTAGTAAATCTATCCTACTGGTTTCAAATTCAACACGTCAGAGAAAATTGAAAATAATATTATGTGTAGAACATTATGAAGTTATACTGCAAAAATACTATTAAGTTTTGTAAAATGAACTGAATTTTTTACAGGACAGTGAAGGCAAATGTATTTAGTGTTCCCATTGGCTAAGATAATAATTTAAAATCACTGAATATTATAGCTATCTCTTGTAATTGCCACTTATTTTTAAGTAATATTTCTACTAGAATCTGGTTCAATCCATGGCACATAGTAAATATTTCATTGATATTGTTTTGATTATGCTTAAAAGGAAGTTTCTATTTAAAACTCTGTCTTTAATATTATATAGCCTAGGAAATAAATTATCATACTTCTAATAAAGTGTACTGGAGAATAATTTTATTGTGATAATAATTCAGTTCACAAACCTCATCCCAAAGCTCAATGCCCTAGGTAAATTACAGAAGAGTGAATAATATCCATTTATAATAAATGAAATAAAGCCACCTGCTGTCTTTACTAAATCAAGATAAATTACAAGGCTATGGGATAGCAAAAATCAATTAACAAGTTTGATATTCTTTTATATCACCCAATAATTATGACAAAAATGCCATTAATTCAAAACAGTATAATCATTAATGCCTTTAATTTATCTAATTTTTATCTTGAAAGGTAAAATAAGAAAAAACTACTTCATAAAACCACTGATGCAAAAGCATTTATAAACATGATTTCCATTAGATGAATTGCCAAATCTTTCTTTTCTTTGAAACTCTTCCTAAAGTATGTATGTAGGAGAATAAAAAAAATATTTGTGGCTTAGTTAATATTATTTCTAGATAAAGAAAGTTCATCTACTAAGTTAGTGAAACAAATCTTTCCACTGGCTACAAAAATAGTTTAAGAATCTCTGTATATTATACATAACTCTTGTAACTGCCATTTATTTTTAAAGTAATATTTTATTAATGCCTTATTAGATTGTAGTTATACAGTTCTGGAAATACATAGGACATATTGAGGGTTCAACTTGACCTACCTTAGAAGAAGAAAAAGAAATATTGATAAAATAACCATACAATGGTTTTACCACATCCATCTCAATCACTGGACAGTACTGAGCCTTTGAAGACTCTTGTGACAACTTCATAGTCTCTTGCCCCCACCTATTATTTTAGCCTGCTCCATTGGTTCTGTGCCATCTTCGATGAGCTTTACAATGCATCCCATGCACATTCCACTTCCTGTCCTAGAACTTCTCTGAAGGCGTGGTATATAAGAAGGCAGCTGGGAATCCTGCAGAAACTGCTTGATCCTCATGAAAGCACTACTTGAAAATGTGAGTTAACACTTCATAGAGCAGTGCTTTATCAGTGGGAAGTAGGAGACAACAGATAGCTAAATGTTTCCTTCATTTGTCCCCAGATAGATAGTTTTGAGGTACATTTTATAAGACTTGTCAGAAGGTTTTGGGGGCATCAAATGCTGAGTTACCCTTAGTTGTAGTCACTGCCATAACATCTTTCTATTAGTTTTTACTCCTTTCCTCACTCCAACTCCTTGGCATTCCAAAATAAATTACCTGATTATAGGTCTTGGGTTTTAGGCTTTGCTTTTGGCTAGGGTGTTGGTACTGGAAGTTGCCCTGGAAAACATACCAACAGGATAGGGGGCTGTGTTATTTACTAGTCATCTGACAACAGGGGTGTATTACTGATAGTAAACACTGCCAGACAGCACCGCCATGTTAAGAGTTTACACAATCTCAATCTATTAGCCTGGGATTGTAAATGATTATATTGGAACAAGGGACTAAGTTTATAATAGGAGACTCTACAATATGCACATGATCATGAGACCCACTGGTCTTCCCATTTATCTCATGCCAGTTTCTAACATGTAAAATGATACAACAACAAATTGACCTTATAAGGATTTAGCTAAGATGCCAGCTCAGGGACTGCCACTGGGATTTAAGAGTTTTACCTTGTAGGATACAGCAAAGATGTTGAATCAAGGACTGATATGCTGTACTACATCCTAAAAAACACTCAGCTGAGAACCAAGAAGTGAAAAGTAAAATTCATCCCCATTCATCTTGTGTTCTAAAGGCTTGTCCTTGAAGGGATGGTTTGAGTTACACCACCAGACAAAAATATTTGACTAGCTGATAGAAGAAATGTGAAATCAAGAAATTAATTCTTTACCTTAATGTTTTTATTATCAATGTTTTGAATTCTTTCACTGGTAATGTTCTTATTTATGTTTCATGTTTTGTCTCACTCTTTCAACGAGACCTCTGCCTTTTCACTGTTATTAACTCTCTCTGCCTCTAAGAATTTAGGTGAAACAGTTACCAATATATGGTTTTGAAGTGATATTCTTAAGGTGGGAGCATCCCTACATAGACTTTGTGTAATCAGTGCCTTTGGTGGGAGTATTGGATTTGATGAGGACACAAGTCACTTCTTTCCTCAGGGTGTACAGCATCTATCACCTTGATAGGGGGTAGAGCTGGAACTAGAGGAACTAGAACAGGTTCTAGGTGTGAGGCTGGACTTACTCTCTGCTCAATGCCCATCGCTACCCTGTCAGGGAGTAAGGTTTGATCCCAAGCTGGCGGAGCAGAAGCCCAGAGGGTCAGGCCTGAGATGGATCTTTTCCCACTACATTTGTGCTTTTCCCTCTCCCTACACCAGGACCTTTACACCAGAGAAGGGGGAGTCTTGAAGCAAGAATTGTTTGTGAACAGATGGAGGTTCAGTACATTTCCTGTATAGGCAACCATGACTCTATTCAGACATAGCCTCAGGTTCAAATTCCCTTTGTCCCTCACAGGTTATCACTGTTTCCTGACTTTGCCATACCAGCCTGTTGCAGACTCGCTTGCAGGGCTAGCAGGAGATCACATTATCTCTTTGTGTGTGGGGGATGTTGGCTGTGATGGGGAATCTACCATCAGAGATCTGGTTGGCTTCTGAGGTGCAACCTGAGTAAGCTCCAACAATGGCCGCCACCTGAGGACAAGTTCACCTCAGAGCCACAGTCAAGTTATTTTCCCAGTCATGGCCACTCCATTCCTACACCGCACTGTGGTGTGGAGTGGACCAGGTTGAAGCATTTGCTAGTTTCAGGGTAGGGTACACAGCAAGGTGGTCACAGTAAACACAGCATCACTAGAGCAGACCTCTCTCTTCTCTGCCTCAGGGTCTAGTCAGCCCATGTGTGCTCCTCATGAGTACAGTCCAAGGTTTCCTCAGCTGGTCTATTTGTCTCAGTCTTCTTCCAACCAGCCAAGGGGGCTTATCTCCACATAGGATCCACAACCAGACATCCACTGTGCGGTTTAATTTCCTAAATCCCCTGGGCAGGTGTCCACCTGCGCATTCTCCCTTTTCCTCTGAGCATCTTCCCAGGGGCACAGGTCCTGACATGACCATTTTTTTCCCTATCTACCTGATGATGTGTATATCTTACTGATGGCCTTGATTGTACAGGAGTCTTTCTGCCAGTTTCCAGTTAGTATTCAGTGAGAATTGAGAATGGTTCCACATGGAGATGTATTTTAGATGTGTTCATGGGGGAAGCATAAGCTCCACGTCATCTTACTTCAACTTCTGATCTCCTCTTGGTTCTGTGTTTCTTGAAGTTGTGAGAATTATAAGCTAACATTAATGTAGCAATTAATATTATATATATATATTATCTTATTTTTTAAAAAGCACAATATGCACATGATTATGTTCATGAAAGCTGGGGATAAACTAGATTATGTGACTCTAACAAAGGATTCATCTCCTATTTAGTTAATGAATAGCTAACTTAACAGCAATGTCTTTATTCCATCCTCTATGCCATTTTCCTTCTATCTAGTTTATGATTAGAGTCATTTAAAATTTTCTCTTATTTACAAAGTTTACATTTGTCCTTCAATGAATACAAAAAAAGAGTTGAATGCATTGTTTTTAACTTATTAATGAGCTGTAGTTATAATTCTATGGATTTTATCAAACATTGTTAAATCAATTAGTAACATAAAGGGAAAGACGGTTATAGTCAAGTGGCTGATTCCCTGATGAAATTAAAATCATCAGAGCCTTTTCAAATTGCAGAAGCAAACATAAGTTAAAATACCATTATTCATTTATTATATGATCATACTGCAGAAATATTAAAAATAATGCGGATATTTATTATTAATAGATATAATGCATGAGATGGTTTGCGCTATCTTGGAATTAAATCAACACTAAGAAAACCAAATGTCAAGACACAAAAAGGCAGATTGTCCTCAAATATTACTATTTGCAAAAAGCACTCAAAGGCTGAATGTACTTTATCTTTAATCATCTCATTTAATGGTAGCATCATTTCTCTAATTCTTCAAGCAAAAAAAAAAAAAAAACTTGGTGTAATTTTTGACTCCTTTCTTTCTATCAGAGTTTATATGTAATGCCTTATCCACCACTAATAGCTCTATCTTCACATTTTATCCAGAATCTAGCTGCTCTTCATCTCCACTGTAATTACTGTAATCTCCAGTTCTAGCATGATTTACTTGGATTATTGCAGCAGTTTTTGGCTCTTTTCCTGGTTTCACCCTTTCACCCTTTCACCCTTTAGTCAATTCTAAACAAAGGAAACTTGTTAAAATGTGTCAGGTAATGTTACTTCAGCTCAAAACCTTCAGACAACTTCCCATAAAGAGTAAAAGCCAAATTCATTAAAATGCAATACAAGTCCCTACATGATATAGGCTGGTAGCCCCTCAAATATAGCTCTGTATCTTACATCCTATTACTCTCTTTTCTATTTCACTGTGTTGCACCATCCTGTTGTCCTCTCTCTGGGGACATATCAGGCACAAAGAGTCCTCAGGACCTAGCATTTTCTGTTTGCTCTGCCTAGTATCTTCCTCACTGTGTGGTATGACTCACTGCTCTACTTCCTTTATATCTTCATGTAAATGCCACATTCTTATTAAGGCTTGCCCTTATTTAAAATTCCAAAAACCCTTTCAACTCTGCTTATTTCCTTTCCTTTATTTTACTCCATTAATCTATCATGTAATATTTATTCTACTCATGCATTTTATTTTATGTATCCTTCCCCTGTAAAAATAAGGGAAATTTGTCTCTTTTCTTCAATGTTGTCTTTACTACCTGACACATAGTAGGTGGCCCAATAAATAGTTGTTAAATGGAAGAATGAGTAACAAAAAAGAGGCTTTCTAAGTATTTTGAGGGTAGAATCTTTTCCCTATGACTGAGCATTTAGAAATTATGAAAACCGGAGGTGGATTCTCCAGTTAAATTATATCCACTTTTTGTGAATGAAACATCTACAAACTATTTAGTAATAAGAGTTTTTTATAGTTAAATCTAATTTTTATTTTCTTAATCTGTATCATCATCTTCCTCTTGTTAGCATAGTGATGAGACGATATCACTGCATGCCCCTTCATACTGTTAATGTGAACGTAAAAAGAACAAAAAATTGCATTGGCAAAATTACAGCTGCAAAGAAATATTCAGCCCTATGCATAATTAAGGTATTCATTGTTTTGGGATATAATTAAAAGAATGAAAAATGCATTTAACCTTGGAAATTTTTATAGTAAACCTTAGAAAAATCATGAAAATCCTGTGACATTTTGTCTTTAAAGCTGTGCGATAGGAACATTCATTACTTGTCTATTTCATGAGCTCAGGAAGAAAAGAGGGAAGGGAGAAAAAGTTTAAGCTAAGACTATAGAAGCTGGGTTTTGAGAACCAGGTTTAAATTTTAGAAAATGTTCCAGGACATAACACTTTCCGCAAGACTAATGTAAAATGTGCTTTTCTGTCACATTGCATTGTACTTACATACCCATAGTAACTCAGTTGCCTTTAGCAAGCCAATAATAACTTGTAGAAATGAGTGCACTATCTTATATAGCTATAAATCTACTAAAATCTGTTCTCATTTGCTTTCCTTGTATACATTCAATTCACTCCTTTAGTGCTGACTCTAGTTTGTGTCTTCATTTTGATTACCATGCTTTGAAACAGTCACAAAATTTCAACTGGTTATTGACCCTAAGGATCTTGCAGTAAGTTATTATTTTTTTGGTAAGAAATTCATTTTTTCTACTATAGTTGATTTACAGTGTTCTGTCAATTTTGCTGTATAGCAAAGTGACCCAGCCACGCACACACACACACACACACAAACACATTATTTTTCTCACATTATCTTCCATCAGGTTCTATCACAAGTGACTAGATATGGTTCCCTGTGCTATACAGCACGATCTCATTGCTTACCCACTCCAAATGCAATAATTCACATCTATTAACCCCAAACTCCCAGTCTCTCCCACTTCTTCCCCTTCCCAGTTGGCAACCACAAGTTTGTTCTCCAAGACCATGAGTGTGTATTTTATCTGTAGAAAAGTTCATCTATGGCATTTAATAGATTCCAGATATAAGTGGTATAAGGTATTTGTCTTTCTCTTTCTGACTTAACTCACTTAGTATGAGAGTCTCTAGTTCCATCCATGTTGATGCAAATGGCATTATTTTATTGTTTTCTATGACTGAGTAGTATTCCATTGTGTACCACATATTCTTAATCCATTCATCTGTCGATGGACATTTACATTGTTTCCATTTCAGTTATTTATTTATTTATTTATATTGCTTTTTAGGGCCACACCCACAGCATTTAGATTCCCAAGCTAGGGGCTGAATCAAAGCTATGGCTGCCAGCCTTTGCAATAGCCACAGCAACATCAGATCTGAGCCACATCCGCGACCTACACCACAGCTCACAGCAATGCCTGATCCTTAACCCACTGATAAAGGCCATGGGTTGAACCCGCAACCTCATGGTTCCTTTGGATTCATTAACCAAAGACCCATGATGGGAGCTCCTATATTTATTTTCTAATATTTTATTTTTAGTATACAGAAATGAAACTGATTTCTGAATGTTAATCTTGTACTCTGGTTCTTTGCTTAATTTGTTGATCAGTTTGAGCAGTTTTTGTGTTGATTCCTTAGGGTTTTCTATATATGTGTCATGTCATCCACATAGAGTTACAATTTTACCCCTTCTTTTCAAATTTGGATACCTTTTATTTCTTTTGTTTGTCTGACTGCTGTGGCTAGGAAATATCTTTGATGAATATAGACACAAAAATACTCAACAAAATTTTAGCCAACCAAATCCACCACGTATAAGAAAGATCATATGCCATGACCAAGTGGGATTCATCCCGCATTCACAAAGATGGTTCAACATATGCAAATAAATCAACATCATACATCACATTCCAAAAGAAAAGTCAAAAACCACATGATCAACTCAACAGATATAGAAAAACCATTTGACAATATCCTTTCATGATAAAAACTCTTACCATATTGGATATAGAGGGAACATACCTAAACATAATCAAAGGCATTTATGACAAACCCACAGTCAATATAATACTCAACAGGAAAAGCTAAAAGCCTTCCTACAGCATGTTCTTAACTAGGGAAGCATCTCAGCACTATTATATGGAGCAGCATGCTTGAATGGAGTTCCAATGATCTTTATATAATACTTAAGGGGCTTAAACACCTTATAAGAAAAGCACACCATGAAACTAGGAAACTCTTCTCTAATATTTATGATAAAGTTTCTGTCTAAATCTGCTTTTTTTTTTATTATTAGAACAAACCGAGTCTTATGATGCTTTCTAAGTCTTGGTCTTATTTTAAAGAATATTTTGACTTATGTTTTTTATACGATAGTTCCCAAACAGCGTTAAAGTGAATGTGAAATGGTAAAATCAGCATTAGTTCCTATCAGTGAACAAGCATTGCCTCGGCTTTTATTCTTCCTAGAAAACTTTTTTCAGCCCATAAATTTGTCATTCTTTTCAGTGGAAGATATTTTTTTCCTCAAGTAATTCTTGGACTACCTGCTCAGTGCAATTCTAAATCATTACTCTTCCTCTACTGGAATAAAAACAACTATTATTTTCTTTGGAAGTCCTCTACATATGGTTTTCTTTTTTTTTTTTTTAATTTGATTGGGGTATAGTTGACTAACAATGTTGTGTTAGTTCCAGGTGTACAGTGATGTGAATCAGTTACACATATATGTATATCCATTCTTTTTCAGATTCTTTTCCCATATGAGTATTTCACAGTGTTAAGTATGTTTTCCTATGCTACACAGTAGACCCTTGTTATTTATCTCTTTTATATATAGTAGTGTGTATTTATCAATCCCAACTTCCTGATTTATCCCTACCCCCAACATTTCTCCTTTGGCTCCATATGGTTTTCTATGCCTCTTTAATCTGAAGATCTGGTGATACATTGAATACATTGATACTGAATGTTATATTTTACTCTAAATCTTCCATAACACTAGCTTACCGCAATTCTTATTTGGATGTTTTATTCAAACACCATTTTCTAGGTTTTCCTAACTACCTTGACTCTGTGTGTTATACCATGGGAATAGAATACATCTTGTCTCCATCCAGTATAATTGCAAATCAGAAATCATAACTTTAAGTTCTTCACTTTCTGAAAACAAACTTTTTTCCCACCCAGGCTATTCATACCACAACATATAGTGTACTCATTCTCTGAAAAATCTATAAACTTCCACTATTTTGATCCTAATATATTCTCAGGGTCTAAGAGGGGCTTTGTTATTGCAATATTCTATGCAGCCTAAGGCCCTTGATTCATCACCTGATGCATTTTTTTTGCCATCACTCTCAAATATCTCCCATCTCCAGTCCTTCTACTACACCCATGTGACCAATTAAATAAAACAAAAAATAAAAACAACTCTAAACTTGAATCAATCTTAATATTTGCTTTTATTGCTTCTAAGCTTCCTAAACTTGGACAAGATAAAAATGCCTCAGCCAATCTGTACCGTTACCAACGGAAATTCAGAGAACCCATCATCTTTTTCCCTAAAGCATTTCCTCTTCTGTTATCTCAATTAGTGGTACATCTAACTATCCCATCACCTACGCTAGAATCAAAGCAGATAATCTAAATCCTTTCTGTCTCAAAACTTCACATTATTGTACTCATGAAATTATAATATTTGTCTCCAAGTTTGCTTAACTTCATTTTGTCTTTTTTTCCCACCTTCTACCACTGGCCTATTTCAACCCTTAACATATCTTGTCTAGATTATTATAAAGGGCTTTGAAGTGTTTTTTTTGCCTCCAATCCTGAAGTTTGATCTATGACACATTCATAATTATATCCCTTCTCTGCTTAAAAACCATCCGTTGCCTCCAGTACTGCCTTTACAACTGAGTTAAAAGTATCTTTCCCATATGTCTATAGTATTTTCATCTGTATCACAGACCTAAATATATTATACTACTGTTTTATTTTATAGGATAGCCTATTCCCACTAAATATAAAGTTCCTGGAAAGCTATGACCCTGTCTATTCAGTTGTAAGCTGCTGACTTCTGAAAACAAATTTTGGTGCTTAATAATATTTGATATATAGACTAAATCATCCAGATTACTTACTAATAGCAGAAAACAATCAATTTATATACATAAGTATTAAACAACAAACTCATAAATTATCAATATATAAGTGTGGAAATGTTATATATATTCAAAATATTATGTCTTAATGCTTGATACTTAAGCTTAGATACTGTCATTTGTGTTGATGGATTGTGTAAGTTAGGTATAAATTTTACTTTTTCTAGCATACTAATAAATATCATCATTGAGCTGTTTTTTGACCCTGAAAATGTTATTCAATTTACATTACTATCAAAAGTGTTTACTATGAAAAGAATGCAGTGGCAATGTTTACAAATATTGAGTTTCTAGCACTATTGTATTTTCTCATTTTTCAGATAAATTCAAATTGGCACTTTTATGAATTCTCACATTATTTACATGCCCCCTGCATGCTACAAAGGTCAATGAGTGATTATGGGCTATCTAAATTAGAAGTCATTTTATAGGAGTTCCTATTGTGGTTCAGTGGGTTAGGAACCCAACTGGTATCCATGAGGATGCAGGTTCAATCCCTGGCCTCACTTAAGGACTAAGGATCTGGTGTTGCCACAAGCAAGCTATGGTGGTGTAGATTGTAGAGATAGCTTGGATTCAGTGTTGCTATGGCAAAGGCCATTAGTTGCAGTTCCAATTTGACCCCTAGCCTGGGAACTTCCACACACTGTAGGTGAGACCCTAAAGAGAACAACAGCAAATAGGTAATTTTATAATTATAGATTCAACTTTTATAATCAGTGGTTCTCAACAATTGTTCTGCCTCTCCATCACAGAAGATATTAACAATGCCTGGAGATATTTATGGTTGTCATAACTGTATAGTGGGAGCTACTGGCACCTAGTAGGTAGAGCCCAGAGATGCTGCTAAACATCGGACAGTACACAAAATAGCCCACAACAATGCCAAGATGTTCAGTAAAATCTTTAGGAAAGACTAGGATGTCAACAGTGCTGGAGTGGGAAAATTCTGATTTAGCTACACATTTACCACTCAATACAGATTTATATCATAGCACATTGTACTCAATGCTTGTCAGAACCAAAAAAATGCATTCTATAAGAAACCCGCTTTCAAGAAATGTATAATCTTAACATAATAATAAAAGAGATCATGTCATGGCTCAGTGGTTAATGAAACTGACTAGTATCCGTGAGGATGTGGGTTCCATCCCAGGCCTTGCTCAGTGGGTTGGGGATCTGGCATTGCTGTGGCTATGGTATAGGCCAGTGGCTGCAGCTCTAACTCAACCCCTAGCCTGGGAACAACCTCCATATGCTGTAGGTGTGGCCCTAAAAAGACAAAAATAATAATAATGAAAGAGACAACTATTAGTTAACTATAGTTACTTATCCACAGTTATATACACATATAACTGTATATAATGAGATAAAGATTATTAAAGAAGAAAATTACATGGAAGTCCAAAGAATTATTTCAATCTGAGTAGGAATCTAAAAATCTTTTGAGGAGTTCCCGTTGTGGCACAGTGGTTCGGAATCCTACTAGGAACCATGAGGTTGCGGGTTCGATCCCTGGCCTTGCTCAGTGGGTTAACAATCCGGCCTTGCCTTGAGCTGCGGTGTAGGTTGCAAACGCGGCTTGGATCTGGTTTTGCTGTGGCTCTGGCGTAGGCTGGCGGCTACAGCTGTGATTCGACCCCTAGCCTCGGAACCTCTATATGCCATGGGTAAGGCCCTAAAAAGCAAATAATAATAATAATCATAATAATAATAAATTAAAAAAAGTCTTTTGAAAGAAACATTTTCATTTCATCTTAAGGGGTAAGTAGAGAGTCAGGGATACGAAATTTCCAAACTCTGTAATAACAACTATTACATCATCTTCTATTTTTATTTTCTTCATTATTTTTCTTCTATCTCTACTCTATATTTCATTATACTTTTTGGTACTGTTTAATAAGATTAAGAGATAATATCCAGAAGAATAAGTTTATTTGAAATTATTCAGTAAATTATTAGTTTTCAAACATGTTGCTAGACCCACATGTCTAACAGATCCTCAATACAATTTGTGATTTTTTAAGGTTTAAAATATATATAGATACATATGTCCATATATATATATGTAAATATGCATGAAAACAGAGATGAATGAGCATTTAATTAATTTTATAGGAGAACATGAAAGACAAATACCCAGAAAGGTGAAATTTGACTGAACTCTATTAAATGAGAGAATATTTGTGGACAGAAGAAAGAGAAGTTACCATCAATCAGGAATAAAGTCAAAGGTGTTAATATGCTAGTTTTTTTTTTTTTTTTTTTTAGAATAAGGCTGTATAACTATCTTGGAATCAGGGAATAATGGCCTTAAGTGTATATTTAGTTCTGCTGTACATGCTATAAAGGTTTCGTTAAAAATTTCATTTAAATAACAGCATAATCCAATATTAATTTTTGGCATTTTATTCTGCTTTCAAATTCAGTTCCAGTGAATATCACCCTAGCACTCTATTTGGTATATGCATGTGTAGGGGGTGGTGTGGTTTTTGTTTTGTTTTGTTTTGTTTTGTTCTTAGGGCCATACCCATAGCATATGGAAGTTCCCAGGCTAGGGGCCAAATCAGAGCCCTTGCTGGCTGGTGCCACAGTCATTTCCATACTGGATCCTTTAACCAGATCGAGGCTAGGGATCAAACCTGCAACCTCATGGATATTGTTGGGTTCTTGACCCTCTGAGCCACAATGGGCACTCCTTTTTTATTTTCAAGTGTTAACTCTGCTTTTACTTTCTCTGCTCACATAAGGATTCCCTTTGAGACTGAGATCCTGGGATTCTTTTCAAATCCAAGTCACATTTAAGAATTGGCATTTCTTTGACACCTGCCACCTGTCTGAGGACACCATGCTGTGTAATCACAGTAAGAAATAGATTAGGGAGATGATCAAGGATCTCGCTGCAATAACTGGGCACATTCAGTTTGAGAGGTAGTCTTTGCAGTGAGCCTCATTTTAGTATTTCCTTTAAAGCTTATTCTCAGAACACATGGAAATTTTGTGTGTCATAAAACAATCACCTGTCCCAGAGTTCCTATCATGGCTCAGTGGTCAACGAATCTGACTAGGAACCATGAGGTTGTGGCATCGCTCAGTGGGTTACGAATCCGGCATTGCCATGAGCTGTGGTGTAGGTTGCAGATGTGGCTCGGATCCCGCGTTGCTGTGGATGTGGTGTAGGCCGCTGGCTACAGCTCTGATTAGACCCCTAGCCTGGGAACCTCCATATGCCATGGGTGTGGCCCTAGAAAAGGCAAAAAGACAAAAAAATCACCTGTTCCCAACTCCTTGTTCTTCTTTACTCCTCAGATCTAAACATTGGTCCCATTCTGAGTTACCTGCCTTCTAGAGTCTCTCTAATTTACCCCAGTTCCCCATTCCTATGTCAAACTCTCTTCAGTCTTTCATAGGACCCTCTCCACCAACTCCTTACCAATGGCTCTGCATTCTGTTTTTATTCAATGCTGCAGAAAGACTTGGAATGAAAATTTGCTTCTGTTGCTTCCTTACTTAAAACTTTTCCATGGACTCCACTGACTGTTGGATAAAATCCAAACCCCTCAGAGAGACATACAAGATAATTCAAATCTTGGCTCTGGTATCATCACCAGTCTCATACCTTCCTCTTTCCAATAAGCACACCTATATATGGAATAGAGACAGTTGTTGTGTACACCATTAATGCTGGTAGCAGACAAGGAATTCTATCAAAGGAGGACACTGCCCAAGTTTGATGAGCATGGCCAGCTCTGCCTCCTTCATGCCTGCCTCAGCTTTTGAGATGAGTCATGCTATTCTCAGGCCCACTCCAGCTAATGGCTGAGTAAGACTGTGGTACTAATACCTGGCCACTCTGTGCACTGCAGGACACTCTAACTAGGAATCTTTTCTAGAGCCCCACATTGGGCTGTCACAGACTTTGTTAGACTTGTATAACAGTTTCAGTTCCCCCAGCCTGATCCTGCAGCCCTCTCTTTATTTTCACAGGTCTGCCTCTCCAATAAACTCTTTTTTTTTCCTTAATGGATTTTATTTCAATTATAGGTGTACATAAATCATCACAAGTCAGTTTTACAGATTTTGTATCCAAACCCACAGTGCTTCCCCCCACCCCCCAAGGTTTTCCAAAGTCTGTGAGTCACTGTCCTGCTGCAAAGAGGTTCATTGTGTCTTTTTAGTTTCCACATGTAAGCGGTAGCACTGGGTGTTGCTGTCTAATTGTCTGACTGGTTTCACTTCACATGATACACCAGCCAGAATGGCCATCATCAAAAAGTCTACAAACAATAAGTGCTGGAGAGGGTGTGGAGAAAAAGGAACCCTATTACACTGTTGGTGGGAATGCAAATTGGTACAGCCACTGTGGAAAACAGTATGGAGATTCCTCAGAAAACTCAAAATAGAATTACCATTTGAACCAGCAATCCCACTCCTGGGCATCTATCCAGAGGAAACCATGACTCGAAAAGACACATGTACTCCAGTGTTCATTGCAGCACTCTATGCAATAGCCAGGTCATGGAAAAAACCTAAATGTCCAATAAAGTCTTAATTCTATCTCATTTCCATTTCCCTGAAGAGCCAGTTGATATAAAGTTCAGTATGCCCAATCCTTCACAAGGTGGTCTTTAGCAAAGAACTCCTATCCTGTGAATTTCATGGCGTACCATCTTGTCCATTCAAGACTTTCCCTATAAAGTGAAGTACAACAGCTCCCTTCATCGCCATCATGTTCAATCATCTCTCATTGAACTATAATTCTTCATTTACTTCTCTCCCTCTCCCAACACCTAGTCTTCCCAAGGAGATAGATTCCCCCTGCCTTACTTGATTCTCTAGCTTCAGTGCCTAAAATGATACCTGCCAGATTTACTCACTTACTGAGGAGTTTTAATCTAGTGTTTATGCAGTGGAAGGCCCTAAGAGAGATGCTGGGGATTCAAATATAAATAAGGAAAATAGTTTTTGTCCCTATTCAGTATACATATACATGGACAAACTAATTAAACAATTATTTGTCTTTGCTACCAGGTAAGTGAAAGGAAAGAAAGAAGTTTATAAGGATATAAAAAGCAGGATGGATATTGTCTGAAAGGTTTGGAAAAATTGCTCTGAGGAAATGTAAATATAAGCTGAATTCTGAAAGCTTAATAGGAATTAATTAGCTGAAGTAGAAGGGAACATGGTAAATGTTTACTGAATGAAAAAAATAATGTTCTTTATATCTGTAAAACTACACTCCAGAGTCAAATACAGAATTTTTATTAGCCACATCAAATCGTTCTTTACTGTGACCAATTATAGTTATTTTTTATTCTAGGAAATATTTTATTTACATCTTAAGAGCTATCTCCACAAAACTTAGTTTTTTTTTTTTTTTTTTGCTTTTCGAGTTGTAAATATGTCTACTTTGAAATCTCAAGGTATCATCTGTTGATGCTTTAAGTACCTATATGAACCCAACAGAGTATTGGAGCTACCATTTTCCATGGTCTTCTAAATACCATTTATTTTAGCCTCTTCAATAAAACATCTAAACAAGCATTTACTAACAGGATTGATTCTTACATATTATAGCAGACAGCTATATATATTCTTGGCAATAGAATATTCAACTGCGATTGCATTTATTTAAAATATAATAAATAAAATGTTCCTTCTAAACATCTGACAATTCTAGGGTTGTGGAAGGTACTCGGTTGCAACATGGTTAATAGAAAAGAATTCAGCTGCTGAAATGTAAAAATTTTAAAAATTAATAATTTTGGGTAAAAAGTTATTGGAAATTTGAGAGTACAACTTTTTTGCTATCAATAGCTGGTTGGATTAATTTTTTATTTCATCACCACATTTTTGGCCCCATGCAGACACAAATCCATTTCTATTGTTTCCATTTTCACTTCACTCCTTATGCCTCATTACGCTTGCAATAGAGAAAAGCCTAGCACAAAATAAAGCTTAGATCAATCATTCCCCTATAGGCCAGAGCAAGCAAAATCAATCACTGTCCATTCAAGTGGTTCTCAGCTATTGACTTTAAACTTTCCTGAACTTGAGGTTACTGTACTGTTAATTGCACTGAAGTTGAATGTTTGTGCTTCAGTGTATTCCTTAACTATCTGTAGAAAATATACACTACTATATCTCTATTAATTTCTTATGTGAATAGATGAAGATTGGGATTTTTAACCTGTGATTAGAAGGCTGATAATAACACCCTAAAGTATTTATAAATAGCACTTTCATAGAAACTGCTTCTAGATTACTAAATAATTTATAGCTCTTCGTTTCAAATCACATAGTTAATTGATTTTTAAATCTATATACTCATCATTAATATATATATACATCATAAAAAAATTGGCCCTGAAGTATGAAAATAAAATTTTTAAAAATCATGTGAAAATATATATTTGTATCTTTTGACACTTAATTTTTTATCTTTTTAGGGCTGCATCTGTGGCATGTGGATGCTCCCAAGCTAGGGGTCCAGTTATAGCTGCAACTGCTGGTCTGCACCACAGCCACAGCAACACTGTGGGATCTGAGCCACGTCTGTGACCCACACCACATTTCACAGCCACAACGGATCCTTTAACTCACTGAAAGACCAGGGATTGGGACCCACATCCTCATGGATACTAGTCGGGTTTGTTACCACTGAGCCACAAGGAAAACTCATGTCTGACACTTTTTAAAATTTCAGTTTACCTATAATCAGTTATGAAATCTAGTAGTCAATCATTGTTATAAAAACATGTTATAGCATCATTGCTATATTATGAATCATGCATAATTTCTTACTTGGCATGCAGTTGGTATTATAACTTTAGATGAGTTGCTTTTGAGCATGAAAATTTGCATTTCAACCATGACCTTTGCTGAGAAACAAAGGTAATTGACATATGTGTAAATACGTCATGTTTATATTTATACAGTCTTAAAAGTTAGCCACTACCCTGACATTCCAACTAAAAGCCCACAAATTTCACATAGATTAAATTTAGGAATGATTGTAACTATGTCTGCAGAAAAACAAAGTATCTAGAAGAAAACAAAATAATTCAACTTGTCAGTTAAATGTTTGGTAAATCAAAAACTCAATGTATAGTGACTAGTCAAATGATGAGTCTGATCTGTTGTTATTTTTGGCAAATCATAACATTCGTGACCATTTCTGTGTGTCATTTTTACTGCACTTGTGTAGCTATATCAGGGTAAGCTCTAGAAAAATCTGCATAGTCAGTGATAGCATTATTTTTTATTAGGGCCACACCTGTGGCATATGGAAGTTCCCAGGTTAGGGGTCTAATCCGAGCTGTTGCTGCTGGCCTACACCAGAGCCACAGCAATGCCAGATCCCAGCCACATCTGCAACCTACACCACAGCTCATGACAACACTGAATCATTAAGCCACTGAGTGGTGCCAGGGATCAAACCAGAAACCTCATGTTTCCTAGTCGGGTTCCTTTCTGCTGCGCCATGACGGGAACCCCAGTAATAGCATCTTTATTGGGCTTCTTATCTTTCTTTTTGAGTTTGTCTTACCTTTCTTTTACTGGATCTGTTACTACCTAACACAAAAGTTCTGAAGAAATCGTATTTGAATAAATGAATAATCACCTAAGTAAAATTACAGGTGCTACTAAATTACTCACATTTATTGAACTCTCTGCTAAGTATTTTACATACTCTATCTTTTTCATCTCTTTTACCACCCTCTAAAGCATGTGTGTCCTATGATCATACCCATTTAACCAGTAAAACAACAAAAACAAATATAAAAAAGCTAGAAGAAATTGAGTGAATATACTAGTATTACAAAACTAGCAAGCAATCAGTCAGGTTGTCTTTAAAGATGTGAAATCCACAGATATTTACCCTGGAAATAAATAAGTAGACAAATAATAATGATATCAGCAAGGAAGTGAAGGGAAAAAAAGTAGGTAGATGGCTGTCCTTAGTCTACTAGCAAAAACAACTTGTTTTAAATCGAAACTATGCATATTAAATTAACAGAAATGATAAAAATTTGTTAAAAATAACATAAAGAAGTAATTTTATTTTGGCACTAGAGATACACTCAGTATTTGAATTAGAAACTGATACTTGAGATAGAATTTTATGGCTCAAACCTTTTTATTACCAGTGTTTATATTTTGCTGTTTAAATAGTGGAATACTTAAGCCCTTTGAAATATTGAAAAGCAACTTGAAAAAGAAAGGTAGATATCCCTCTTATTTACAGGCCATCAAATGTATGTACCCAAAAGCCAAATAAGGAGTATAGGCTCAGACTGGAAATCAGGAAGGAAAAAAAATCTGTAACAAAAGCAATTAACAGGAGTTCCCATCATGGCTAGCAAAAATGAAACCGACAAGTATCCCTGAGTTTGCATGTTTGATCCTTGGCCTTTCTCATTGGGTTAAAGATTCCGCACTGCTGTGAGATTTGGTGTAGGTTGCAGATGCGACTCAGATCCTGTGTTGCTGTGGCTGTGGTATAGGCTGGCAGCTGTAGCTCTGATTGGACCCCTAGCCAGGGAACTTCTATAAACCATGGCTGTAGCCCTAAAAAGTAAATAAATAAATAAATAAATAAATAAATAAATAAATAAATAATAAATGAATTCATGAATTACATAAAGCTTTTGTAAGTTTTCCCATAGTTTGTGGATCGATTTCTACCGTTATTCACACCAGTAGGTATGAGTCCCTTAGCTGAAAACCATTTATCATTATTTTATCCCTTAAAGTATGTATATAAATTAAACTTACAATAGATGAATTACACTTAGAATATTAAGTTCTCCTTTACAGAGAAAAAAACACAATTCACATAGAAAATATGAAAATCCAGAATGACACATACTTTAATGTTTCTCCAAATCAAATGTACTATATGTATTTTTGATATGTTTTACATTATGATGGTTAGCAAATGCTTTCCTTAATTATATTCTGATATTACAAATAGATTTCCACTCTGGTTCTCTCTTCCTGCTACCCCAAAGTAGATAGCTTTTTAATGTCACAGACAGATGATAATCTTTTAGTGAGTACCTAACCTGTTACCATAAGAAATATAATTTATTTTTGAGTGAATATTAAAATTAGAAAAATACATCACTTTAAGATATTTTATTCTCTGTGTTCTCAAAAGCAATATATCATCTTGCAGTGCCAAAGAGAACATCTCTTAGTTTTGTATAATGAACATATGGGTAATGGGTTTTTGTAACTTTGGTGATATTCTTAATTGCTTTTTGATTTTCTTTCAAAGTACATCTCTAAATATAGAAAACTAACTTGTTATTATTCTGCTTGATGTGCAAATTCAACAACAGATTTTCAGTCTTTTTGTTTTATATTTTGTGTGGTCCTTTTATATTTCATGAATTTTCTCAAAATCAGCTGATATGTAATTCATCTTACTCAGGTAAATTTGTTCTAAAATAAGCTTGCTTAATTATAAGCAGTAATTAGTATAGTAAAAACTTCCAGCTTTCTCTAATCAAAATGTTTATTTTTTATAGATACAGAAAAATTTTTTTCTAAATGGAATACAAATCAAGGTCAAACTGATGAGTTATAAAACGTTCCATAGAGATATTTTCTCTTTTAGTTTTAATCTATAATTTGTGTGAATTTACCATAAATAAATTTATCAAGTCAGGAATCTTATAAGCAATACTTTATTATTTTATTTATTTATTTATTTATTTATTTTTTGCATTATAGCTGGTTTACAGATTTCTGTCAGATTTTCCAAATGCACTGCGTGGTGACCTGGTTACATGTACATATATGGATTTGTCACATGTAATTAGATATAGTTCCCCGTGCAATACAGTTGGAGCTCCTTGCTATTCCATCATTAAAGCACTAGTTATCCCCATTTCCTCCCACCCCTCCCCCACCCC
>PVHT021183528.1:5395989-5472075 GCA_004024745.2 Catagonus wagneri
TTTCCCATTTGAAGTTCTTGCCACCTTTGTCAAAGATCAATTGGGCGTAGGTGTCTGGGTTTATTTCTGGGGTCTCTATTCTGTTCCATTGGTCCATATGTCTGTTTTGGTACCAGTACCATGCTGTCTTGATTACTGTGGCCCTGTAATATTGCCTGAAGTCTGGGAGAGTTATGCCTCCTGCTTGGTTTTTGTTCCTTAGGATTGCTTTGGCAATTCTGAGTCTTTTGTAGTTCCATATAAATTTTTGGATTGTTTGTTCTAGTTCTGTGAAAAATGTCATGGGTAATTTGATAGGGATTGCATTGAAGCTGTAGATTGCTTTGGGTAGTATCGCCATTTTTACAATATTAATTTTTCCGGCCCATGAGCATGAAATATCTTTCCATTTCTTTGTATCTTCTTTGATCTTCTTGGTTAATGTTTTGTAGTTCTTTGCATATAAGTCTTTCACCTCCTTGGTCAGGTTTATTCCCAGGTATTTGATTTTTGGGGTGCTATTTTAAAAGGTAAAATATTTTGGTATTCTTTTTCTACTATTTCATCGTTAGTATATAGAAATGTGATTGATTTCTGAAGATTAACCTTATATCCTGCTGACTAAGCAATACTTTATTAAATAACTGGCTTTTTAAATATGTCTCATTTTTCTTGGCTTATTTTCTGTGTGTTTTCTTTGTTTTTTTTTTTTGCTTTCTTTTTATTTAGAGGAAACACGGCTAGTGACATTGAACATTGGTCATAACCTCACCTTCTGGATTTTTAAAATGGTAATAATTACACCACAGACTAGCAGTTAGAATTAAATAAGACCTGATATGTGGAACACCTAGCAGAATGTCTCAACATAGCTCTCATTTGATAATTTACTTAATAGTTACAACAAACTGCATGTCAACACATAGTTTTAGGGTAATAAACTAAGAATATCTAAATTGAGATGATTTTACTTTTTCAGAAAATTCTTGCTTAGGGATATAATAATATTTGTATCAGAAACTTACTTAAAATAAGGAAGAGTCTCATTTTACTCTTACTACTCCTTTGGTCTGCCTTCTTAGGGCAATGGCTCCCTCAATCAGGGAAACCATTCTCTTATCAAATTAATGGTCATTCATCAAGACACCTTCAAAATATCAGCCCCTATCTACCAATCCTCGATTATTGTATCATGAATTTTGGATTGCTACATTAAAAGACCTATCCTAAATCAGAATATAATTCTTACACCTACTTGCTAAATAACTTTTGGAGACACTACTAGAATTCTGTCAGTGTGGTGTTGTCCATTATTGCAGTAACTAGCAAACACATCTTTGTTTGACCAACTGGTTATGTTGGTGGAATATTCAGAGAGTCAGCGGTTAAAAAAGAGGACGATCATCATAGAAATGTTTATACTTTTGTGTAGTAATTATTTTCAGTAGTCATGTTCAGATTCAATATGTGCATCTTTACCTTGTTAGAAATTGGAATGTTATTCATTTTACACAAGTTTTATAAAGTGGATTTCATGTAAACGAATAGCTGAGTTGAGCTAGAATCCTCATTTTTAAAATTTCTTGTCTAGCGCTCTATTATGTTTTTCTTATTTTAAGTGTGCTTTGTCATAGGTTATTTTAGATAGTCATCTTCACTTTTTAAAATAATTTTAAAGAATAAGGCCAAAATAATTGAAAATCATATAGAGCCATATTATTCTTAGCAACATTATTTGAATCAAGTGATTATTTGAAGTTATTGTCTATTTCTAAACCTACATTATAGACACAGATATAAATATAATTTATTCCTTTTATTCCTATAACATACAGATATTTCAAAATTTGGCAGCAACAAGGGTCACAAGGACCTCATACACTGCCTCTCAAGGCTTCACTGGTGATTTTTCACAAAATATTCCTCTTTTCATAATTCTAGTTAAAAGAATTGCCTTTGTCAGGTACTTGAAAGAAACTTAGCTCATGTAAATTCATCTTCGCTTTCATAATAAATGTACCTGAGAAAGTTCACTTGCTTATTGTGTAAAAATTTTATTTACAAAGAGTCTAAAACTTCTTATGCAGCATAAGAACTACTTGAATGCAAGAAGGCAATAAAACTTGTAGAATTCCTCTTCAGATATGCACAGACTTTCAGGCTTTGCTAAAATCTCTGTTTTTTGTTACAACCCCAATGACCAACTATTTAGTGACCTCCTAAAAAAGGACATGCCAAATTTTGTATCATATTGTTTCTGTCACAAATCGAGTGAATTTTACAAATGCTAATTAAGAAAATAATTTGGCTCCATTTGCAGTTTCTTTGCTGATTCTTACCATAATTAATTCACCTGTATATGTAACCATCACAGTCTTGCTCATGAATCAATCAAATAGTTAAAATCCCAGACCACTCCACAGAAATGCTTGTAGGATAATATTTAGTAATATTAAAGAACATATTTTACAGTAGTGGTTAAATGGGAGTTCATTTTCAGTTCCTGTGGAATTCTTCCACTTTCCCTGTGCTATACCTGAGAAATACTACCCAAATCTGATCTAACCTAAGATTATTGTTTCTGCTCTCTTTTTACCAAAATCTGCAATTTTCTTCTTAGCTGGCTGAATTTTCTCACCCCGCACTATCAAAAGGAAAATACTGAAAGCTTTCTTCTTGCTTCAGAGTAGGAACTTATACCTACTCTGTAAACCTAGCTAAAATATCACCTATTCCAGGAGATCATCTTCTCACCCAAACTTGGGCTATTTTAGTTGCTACAGGGCAATTTGAGCAGCATTCGTTTGAGTATTCTGTATTACATGTTGGCTTACATATATAATTTGTACTATAAACCACATGTGTTAAAGCAGAAAAAAATAATTTGTGTCAAATAAGAACAAAACATAGGGTATAGCTAGCTGTGATGCAATTCTCTTTTTTTCAGTTTTAATGGGAAATATTGACATACATTGCTGTATAAGTTTAAGATGTACAGCATACTGACACATCTGCTGAAATGATTCCCACAAAAAGTTTAGTTAACATTATCTCATATAGGTAGAAAAGAAGAAAAAAACATTTTCCTTATGATGAAAAGTTTTAGGATGTACTCTCTTAGCAGCATTCAAATATACTGTACAACAATCTTAATTATTGTCATAATTTTGTACTTTAAATCTCCAGTACTTACTTATAACTAGGAGTTCAGGCCTTTTGAATAAAATACCTTCATTCAGTTCTCCCATTCCCAACTTCTGCTTGAAATAATCAGAAATCTGATCTCTTTTTCTATGAATTACAATTTTTGTTTTTGTTTTTTAGATTCTACATAGAAGTGTTTATAGAGGATTTATATTTGTCTGTTTGACTTATTTAACTTAGCAGGATTCCCTCAAGATACATACTTTGTCACAAACAATAGAGTTTCCTTTTTTATGGCTGAATAATATTCCAGTGCATACCTATACCACATTTTCTTTAATTGTTCATCCACCAATGGATGCTCAGTTCTTTTCCAAGTATTGACAATTGTAACTAACACTGAAATAAAGATAGGGCTGTATATATTTCTTCAACATAGCATTTCCATATCCTTCAGATATATACTCAGAAGAGAATTGCAGTATCATATGGTAGCTCTTTTAAATTTTGTTTTAGGAACCCCCATACTGTTTTCCTTGGTGGCTGCACCAATTTACATTCCCACCAAAGAGGTACAAGGGTTCCCTTTTCACCATATCCCTTCTAGCATTTGCTCTCACTTGTGCTTTTGAGGACAGCTGTTCTAATAGGTATGCAGTAATATCTCGTGGTTTTGATTTGCATTTAATGATGGTCAGTAATGTTGAACACTTCTTGATGTATCTGTTGGCCATTTGTATGTCTTCACTGGAAAAATGTCTTTTTGGTTCCTTTGCCAAATTTTTAACTGGCTTATTTGTTTTTTGTTGTTGAGTTGCATGAGTTTTTAAAAGTACGTTTTAGATATTATGCCCTTATCATATATAATCTGCAGATATTTTTCCCTTTCTGTAGGTTGTCTTTTTATTTTATTTCTGTTCAGAAGGTTTTAAGTTTGATGTAGTCCCAATAATTTATTTTTTTTTTGCTCATGCTTTAAGTGTCTTGTCCAAGAATGGTTGCCAAAATCTTTATCAAGGAACCTTTTTCTTGTTTCCCTTCAGAAGGTCCACAGTATCAACTCTTATTTACACTTAAGCCCTTAATCCATTTCAAGTTAAATTTTGTTAGTGGTATAAGATACAATCTAGTTTTATTCTTTTACATGAGAATTTTCCCAGCGGTCTTTATTGAAGACACTGTCTTTTTCCATTGAGTACTCTTGGCTCCCTTTTTAAATATTAACTGACTATATATGATGCATGGATTTATTTCTGGGCTTTATTTTTATCTGCTTTTATACTAGTACCAAACTGCATTATTTATTACTAAACATTTTAGTATAGCTTGAAATTAGGAAACTAACTCCTGCTTCATTCTTCTTTCTCAGGGTTGCTTTGGCTATCTGGGCATCTATTGTGGTTTTATATACAGTTTAGAATTATTTTTTCTACTTATTTAAACATTTCTATTGGAATTTTGATAAGGGTTGCGCTGAATCTATATATGACTTTGGGTGGTATGGACATTTTAACATTATTTCTTTTAATCTATGAACTTGGGGTGCTTTTCCATTTATTTCTATCTTTACTGATTTGTTATCTAAATGTTTAATAAGTTCAATGTAGCAGTTTTTCATCTCCTTGGTTAAATTTATTCCTAAGTATTTTATTGCTTTTGATTATATTATGAGATGTATCATACTCTTTATCTGCTTTGTCAGATAATTTATTATTAACATACAGAAATGCTGATTATTGTATATTAATTTTGCATCTTGCAACTCTACCAAATTCGTGGATCAGATCTAACATTTTTTGGTGAGTCCTTAGGATCTTCTATATATAAAACCATGTCACTTGAAAATAGAGAACATTTTTCTTCTTCCTTTTTAATTCTGATGACTTTTATTTCTTTTTTCCTGATTACTTTGGCTAGGATGCCCAGTACTATGCTGAATAGAAGTGATGAGAGTTGGCATTCCTCATCTTGCTCCTGATCTTAGAGGAAAAGCTTTCAACTTTTCACCATTGAGAATGATGTTAACTGTAGGCTTAAATTTTATGGCCTTCATTTTGTTAAGGTAAGTTTCTTTTATACCCAATTTTAAAGCATTTTTATCATGAACAGCTGTTTAATTATGTTAAAAGGTTTTTTCTGTGCTTATTGAGATTCTTTTTATTCTATTAATGTCAAATATCACATTAATTGATTTTCATCTGTTCCTTGCATCCCAAGGATAAATCCTACTTTATCATGGTGAAGAATTCTCTTAATATGTTGATGAATATGGTTTGCTAGTATTTTATTAGAAATATCTGGGAGTTCCTATAGTGGCTCAGCAGTTAAGGAACCTGACTAGCAACCATCAGGTTGCGAGTTTGATACCTGGCTTTGCTCAGTGGGTTAAGGATCCAGTGTTGCCATGAGCGGTGGTATAGGTTGCAGGCACGGCTCCGATCTGGCATTGCTGTGGCTGTGGTGTAGGCTGCTGGCTACAGTTCTGATTAGACCCCTACCCTGGGAACCACCATATGCTGTGAGTGCAGTCCTATAAAAGGCAAAAAGACAAAAAATATCTGCATCAATATTTAGCAGGAATACTGTCCCATAGCTTTCTTTTCTTATACTGGCATTTTCTGGCTTTCAGGGTATTATAGGCCTTATAAAATTAATTTGGGAGTATTTCCTCTGCCTTGATTTTTTTGGGAAGAATTTTAAAAGGATTTGCAACAATTTTTCTTTATATGATTGGCAAATTTACCAGTGAAGCCACATGATCCTGTGTTTTTCTTTACTGGTAGACTTTGATTACTGAGTCAATCTTCTTACTAGTAATAGGTTTATTTAGAAATTCTATTTCTTGACTCAGTCATGATAAGTTGTATGTTTCTAAGAATATTTCCATTTCTTCTAGCTTGTCCAGTTTGTTGGTATGTAATTATTTATGATGGCCTCCTATGATCTTGTATTTCTCTGATTTCAATTGTAATGTTTCTTTTTTAAATAATTTTATTGATTTGTATCCTATTTTCTTTGGTTAGTCTGGTTTAAGTTTATCAGTCTTGTTTGTCTCACCAAAGAACCCACTCTCAGTTTTGTTAATCTTTTGTTTTCCTTTTCTCTATTTCATTTATTTCTATGCTCTCTGCTAACTTTGGACTTAGTTTCTTTTTTCTGTTTTTGTTCCTTAAGGCATAGGGTTAGCTGATTATTTAAGATATTTCTTGCTCCTTAACACAGCTATTTATTGCTATGAACTGACCTCTAAGGACTGCTTTTGCTACATCTCATATATTTTGGTATGCTTTATTTCCATTTTTGTTTGTCTCAAGATACTTTATAAATTTTCCCTTTAATTTCTTGTTTTTTGATACATTGGTTTTCAGGAGAGTGTTGTTTAATTTGTATGCATTCATGAGTTTTCCATTTCTACCTGTATTGATTTCTGATTCCATATCACTGTGTTCAGAGAAGATACTTGTTATGATTCCCATCCTCTTGAGTCTGCTAAGACTTGATTTGTGGCCTAACACATGATTTGTTCAGAAAATGTTCCACATACACGAGAAGAATGTGTGTTCTGTTTTGTTGGGTATGTTTATATGGATATAGATATAGATAGATATAGATATTTATCTTAATAGGTAAGTATAAGTCCATTTGATCTATAGTGTTCAAATCTCCATGCTAAAACCTTATTGATGAGCTATCCATTGTTGAAAGGGGATATTAAAGTCTCAGCTGTTGTTTTGCTGTTAATTTGTCCTTCTATCTCTTAGTTTTTGCTTTATTTAGGTGTTACAATTTTGGATGCATAAATATTCACAACTGCTATATCTACCTGATAGATGACCCCTTTGCCATTATATAATGACCTACTTTGTTTCTTTTTACCATTTATAGCTTAAAGTCTATTTTGGCTAATCAATTAAAGCTACTTTGCTTTCTTTTGGTTATTATTTGCTTAAAATACCTTCTTCCATTCCTTCACTCTTAACCAGTCTATATGTCTAAGGCTAAAGGGAGTCTCTTATAGGCAGTATAACATTGGATGGATTTGTTTTTCATCTGCTCAGCCATTCTTTGACTCTTCATTGGAGCATTTAATCCATTTAAATGTAAAGTAACTACAGGTAATGACTTGTTATTGAAAATTTTTAATTATTTTCTGAGTGTTTGTAGATTCATTGTTCCTTGCTTCTTATCCTGTTTTTTTTTTTTTTTTCTTTTCTGGTGTCTTTTGTGTTCAATGTCTTTTGATAATGGTATGCTTTGACTTCTTTTTTTATCATGTTCTTCTATGTATTTACTATAGGTTTTTCCCTTATGAGGCTTATATAAAATATCTTAAAGTTATAACACACTTTTTAACAAATAGGCAGATCCACTGGCTAGGTTCTCTGCTTGAGTGCTTCTGGGGCCAGTCATTTCCTAAGATTTTGGTCTGGCTTCCTGGTTGGGCATATTTGGAAATTACCATCAGTAATGGGTAAGGCTGTGAATTAGCTCCCTTGCCCAGCCAAGTAAGGTAGAAAAACTGGTTTCAGTCCAGTAATGCTAATTGTTTGGGGGCTTGACTGTAACAGAATTGTACACCAAGTTTTCTTACACAATGGGCCCACCTGCCTAGCTCTGCTAATGAACAGTGCTGTTGACTAGGCTCTCCACTTGAGTGTTGATAGGTCATGCAGCTTCCCAGGTATTCAGGCTGGGGTTCCTAATCGGGTGGACCTGGGAGCCATGCTCAGCAGTGGGCAAGGCTCTGGATTAGCTCTCCTGCTCAGGTGTAATAGAAGATCTGGGTATAATAAGCCTTCCAAGTGGTCCAATCCAACATTCTGGTTAGGCAGTGCCAAGAGTTATAGTCATCAGAGGGTAAGGCTATGAGTTATCTCCCCTGCCCTGGCAGGGTGGCAGAACCACCTCTGAGGCAGACAAAATTTTTTTGTGGTCTTGACTCAAGCTGATTCACACCTCAAGTTCCCTGGCCAAAAAGTGTCACTGGCTTTGCTCTGTGATAAATCAGCTTTGCCTACTGGACTCTGCTTGAGCATTGCTGGGCTTTAGCTTTCCAAAATTCTAGCCAGGCTTTCTGGTCAGGCAGGACTAAGAGTTACACTTAATAGAGGGCAGGGTTATGACTTAGCTCCCCTACCTTGATAGGGGGAAGGCGCAAATCAGGCTACAGGTTCAACAAGGCTCTCATTTCATATAATAAATTAGGCAGATCTGCATCCCATGACTTCCCTGGAACTGTTGTGTTAGCTAAGTACTGCAAGGTTGCAGGATACAAGAATAATATACAAAGTCAATTGTTTTTCTGTATGTCAGCAATGAACAATATGAACCATAAATAAAGTAGTATTGTAGTGTTGGATTATAAAAATAAGTAAAAAATAAATATCTATGAGTACATACTTTTATATAAATATATTTTTGTAAAATGGATAATTGGGGGAGAAGAAACAAATCTCCCACATAGGAGAATTTCTAATAATTAATTTAAATTCTCTTCCCCCAAGAAAGTGGGCAATAACTCCCCACCCTTGAGTGGATGAAAAACATAATGAATTTCTTCTAAAGAGTACAGTGTGGAAAGGGAGAAAAAAGAAACCTCAGGTGTGGAAACCTGAAAAATACTGCTACAGTCAAGAGATCAAAGTCAATATCTACAGGGAGTTCCCGTCGTGGCTCAGTGGTTAACGAATCTGACTAGGAACAATGAGTTTGCAGGTTCGATCCCTGGCCTTGCGCAGTGGGTTAAGGATCTGGCGTTGCCGTGAGCTGTGGTGTAGGTTGCAGACGGAGCTTGATCCCACGTTGCTGTGTCTGTGCGAAGGCCAGTGGCTACAGCTCCTGTTAGACCCCTAGTCTGGGAACCTCCATATGCCGTGGGTGCGACCCTAGAAAATGCAAAATGACAAAAAAAAGTTAACATCTACAGTATTATAACATTCTGATCACAGGTACTCCTAAGATGCTGTAAAAAAAAGGGCACTTTACCTTTGTGGTCTTCCTTCCAAAAAACCCATAACCCTATTATGAAAAAAATAAGAAATTTCCTTGAGGAAATCTGAAAAAAAATCAATAATCTCAATACTTGTTACTAAGAAAACTAGTAACTCTAGATGCTGAAAGTGGAAACCAAGGTTGAGGGTCCTATATTCATTTCATAAATATTTTCTTTGTTATTGGAAGCTGAACTGTTTATAGAGTCCCAAAATAATCTGATGATTTGTGATTTTTTTTCCTCCTCTGTGCTAGATATATATTTTTAGAATTACAAAACTGTCAGCATAGAACCCCAGTTGTAGCTGTATTTTGATTGCTTAAAATATCTATGGTATAAAACTATTGAATGTAATACACTTTTGGTTACATTTCTAGAGGATTAAGATACTTTAGAACATAATTTGTAAGTTATACAGAGTTTTGAAATATTTAACTTTTATTTGCTTGAATTCAATAATCTGTTACTGTTAGGGTGGTAACCTGGGAATATTCTGATATATACAGAAACTTTTTAATATATGAAACAAATCAGTACTGTATTGTACTGTTTATTTCCTTCACTGTTAAAAACAATGTGATTTTTGCACTAGCACCATTTATTTCCTTTTATGTCAACATTTTTCCCCAAAATGATTTAACATAGTGTAAGGATTTCTGATTTAGGTTAAGTTGCTCAGTTAGTCATGAGCTTTAAGGAAACATATTTTTAATAATATTTTATAAAATGCATTTTCCTTTGCTACATAAACTCTTTAAACAGTGTTATTACACTCCTATAAACTGGATTAGTATTTGAAGCAATATTTTTAAATTAAGATATATACATTTTTCAGACATGATGCTATTGCACACTTAATAGACCACAGTAAAGTATAAAAGTTATTAAACTTCACATGCACTGGGAAACCAAAATGAAATATCTCCAAGGTATGCCTGTATTTTTGGTATTTATTTCCACCACTGTATTATACATTTCACAAAGGCAAGACCAATTTGTTCACCAGTTTTCCCCGTTTGACCTTAGATAAGTCATATATTGTGTGGAATTCATTTGCCTTACCATAACTGTTTTTCTTACCTGTAGACATCAGCCTGAAAAAAAAAAAACAACTTTAAAGAAACTTTTAAAGCGATGAGATATTATGTACATTAGAGAAATTTAGTGAAGTAAAAATGTGTTTCTGTATTTCTCCCTATTTTCTACCTCTCTGTAATTATAAGCATATACCAGGTTTCTTATATATCTTTAGGCAATTTTTTTCAAAGCAGAAAAACAATAGTTGTATAGAGCCTTGATTTCTGACTTATTTAGATATCTAAACTTATTGAGGAGATTATTCTGGAAGTTTATTCTTATTGTCCTAACCTTGAGGTCAATAGAGTTGGGGAAGGATAAATATTATTAAGATAACAAAGAAGTTGAAAATTGAGAAGTGGGGAGGGACTAAGGAGAGAGAAATGTGCCTACAAATCTGTGGCACATATTCAGGGTGATGAGTCTTGAAGCAAAAGAGAGGGATGACCGTGTGATATGCCTTCAGGGGCTGGATTATGGGCACTGAGGTCAAAAGGTGGCCTCAAATAATCAGAACTAATAGACTAAAGGTTTCACACTGTTCAATGGCCATTTAATCATGGGGCAAGGTATACTGCTGTCAAGCACAGATTCTTCTGTGACATAATGGCTCTACATAGAACTTTGGGACGAATCTGGAATAGCAGATTAAATATCTCTCCTCATCTGGCAGAATAAGGACCCAACTGGAATTAAATTTATTTCAATAAAATAACAATATGTGTAAGACAACTGAGCACCAGGCCATGGTCGAATCTGAGCCTCAGCAATGAACAAACCTATTGCAGAGACAAGGCCAGATCCTTAACTTGCTGCACCACAGCAAGAACTCTTATAGGAACATTTTATATTCCCCTCAAGTGAAGGATTGAGGCATACTCTTTTGAAATATTTCAGTACTCAACTTGCTTATCTATAAGTCATAATTCTGATGAAATATACTCTAATGATCTAATTTGCTAGTCCTCTAGACTATAAAGAACCATGCATAGAATAAATAGTAAAGAAAATTTGAATAAATGGGATGCTGGATTCAGGTAAACTTGCAAAAGTAGGTGATGATTTTGAATGAAATAAAACACTTTTCTAAGTGAGATAATGAAAAGTTGATAATTGTGGTAGCTATCTTCCATTAACATTTGATGGCAGGAACTGGAATCTGGGTCATGTGGATTGTATTGAACATTTTGAAGAAAACATTAACATGCTGTAAATCAGATTCTTGGGGGATGGAGAAAATAGAGGAGAATCAAATGTTAAGATTTTTATAGGCATACCTGTCATGGCTCAGGAGGGATTAATCCATCTAATATCCATGAGGATGCAGGTTTGATTCCTGGCCTCAGTGGGTTAAGGGTCTGGTGTTGCCATGAGCAGTGGTGCAGGTCATGGATGCGGCTCGGATCTGACATTGTTGTGGCTGTGGGGTAGGCCAGGGGCTACAGCTCTGATTCAACCCCTAGCCTGGGAACCTCCATATGCCACAGGTGCAGCCTTAAGAAAAAGAAAAAAAAAGAAAAAAGATGTTCATAGAGATGTATTACTACTTTCCAAAGATTTCAGAAAAAATTACTGACTTTAGAAAATAAAAGTTTTGGTGACAATATATAATTTTAAAGTAATATTTATAATAATCATTATTTAAATGGAAAAACTGAAGAAAGTTCTCTGTAATAGCAAACTAGCAAATATCTTAGTCTATAATAGTTTATAATAATTTCTCCCTTTGAATTGATTTTTATGTATTCATGCTTCATAGCTTACATTGTTTCCTGGATATTCATTTCTAGTTGATTGCCTCCTATCACAAAGTGATTTCCAATAAGTCCTTTATGACCTAACCTTTCATTAGCTACAAATGTAGTTTTTGTTCTTGAATGTTGCCTTTTAAATAAAGAACTGTCCAATTTATCTTCTTCATACCTCCAAGAGGCATATTCTACTAGTTTTTCCCCCTCTGAATACATAGTCCTAAAGAGTTCCCATAAGCATAACACTGTAACTATTTATTCAAGTGAGCTAAATGGCAGGTGTTTTCCTATAGTGATCTGGGTTCATATCCTTACTATTTTCATCCTAAATGTTAGCATTTCCAGAGAATTGATAAGAAGCTTTCAACCAGAGTCTGTTCTAAGGAGTGTCTTTGTAATACACTAAACCAAGAAAAAGTAGACTCTTGGTTGAGTAGTTTAATTTCAAGAAAACAGGCCAGTTTATGAGGAGGTGTGATTCTGAGCACTGAAATCAAGTAGTCTTCCTAGATTACTTACCATGAATTCATGGCTGAGTAGTGGAATGAGAATTCTAAAGCACATGTGTCAGTAAAAACTAGACAAAGTTGGTCATTTTATTACAGCATTTACCAAGAAACTTTGAGAAGGCTAACTGTAATGACAATTGATAATCACAATTTATCAGTGATCCAAGACAGTGATAAATTGACCTGCCACTTAATAAAAACACTTAGCCCTGTAGGGGGAGCTCAATAAATTGATTTTTCTGGAAACTTGCCTTCTGGCTAAAAAGGCATTACTATACTCAATCATAAAATGTGGGTACAAGTGGATTATACTTCTAAATAATTAGTTTAACTTGGTGTTTACTAAATGAATAATAGTGTGTAGTTCATGTAAGACTGAAAAGAGAGAGAATACTGCCAATATCTGAAAACTATCCTGCTGAGTGAGAATGAAAATATATTCACAGCAAAGGGGACACCACTGAATGAATGGTACATAGATTATCTCTGTTAATTAGGAACCAGATGTGATTCTAGGTCTTTCTGCCAATCCAAAACTTTGCCAAAATTTTCTCCACCATTAATTTCTTGCTAAAACTCATTCAATTTCTTGGTCTTTAATTACATTATACCCTTTTTTGATTCTTCACATTTCTTAAGTAAGCAAGTGCTTTAGTACACATTTGGAGAATTGTACTCATTCACATTCACCTCTGCCACAATTAAAAAATAATGGTTGAGAATAGGTATCTGTTCTTTGTGCCCATTCTCAGTGATTGTGCACTTATATGTAGGCAGTCATAGTTCACAAAATTAATTACACCCTTTCATATGCATTCTGAAACTCTTCAGGACTCTCTACCCAAGCATTCTTTTCTTTATATGGAATCTCAAGAAAGATGTATGGTTATTTCAAATAAACTTCAGTGGGAACATACCTTTAAATATTTTCCTTTAATGAAATCCACCGGATGAAAAATAAAGTTGGATGGATGCACTTGGTAAGTCTGTTCAGTGTTCTTTGATACCTATACGGGGAAAGAATATGAAAAAGAATGGATTTCCATATATATATAGCTGGTTTGCTTTGCTATGTGCCTGAAGCTAGCACAGCATTGTGGGTCACCTATACTCCAATAAAATTTATTAACAAGACGGTAATTCCTAGATTGTGTAATAAATGTTTCTACTTATTCAGGTAAATCTGCTGCTTTAACACCTTTTGCTTTTGAATCTTTCATCAAGAATTCTAAGTCTAAAAATGCTTTCCCTCCACTCTCACTTTAAGCATTAAATAGTATAATAATGAAGTAAATTATACTCTCATGTGTAATTATGCTTAACTTTTTGCACAAAGCACTTCATTTTGAAGTCATTTTCTTTAATACAAAACACAGGAAATTCACACTTAGTACTATATCTAGTTCAACAAAAAAATCAAAATTTTATATCTTAGAAAGCACTTTAAAATTATAAGCATGATATAGACATCCATGTGTATATTTGTATGTCTAATTTCTTATTTATCACCATTCTCTTCCACATGCCAACAACTTTGCAAAATCTCAAATATCCAATAGTCTCCTCCTCTCCCCTTCTGCTGGTTAATCTCATTTTTAATTTCACTGAAAACTTTCTCCCTTTGTCACAGCCAAATATATCAGAATTCCTTCCTCAGTTCCATTTTTGCTGTCAGTATGGCTGACAGGGCTTCCTTAGAGATCTGCTTTTCCCTCTCACATGCAATGGACAGACCTCCAAGTCTCAGCATACGATGACAATAGACACTCATATGTTTCTCTTGGGGGATTCATTCAGACATAATAATGGTAGTTCAGTTAGTGCAGTACTAAACCAGTGAGGTCTCTTATGTCTGCCCATCTTGTCCTTTTATTTTCTTTGCTTTTCCTTTCTTTTCTCTTCTTTTCTTTTCTCTTCTTTTCTTCCTTCATTCCCTCCTTCCTTCCTTCCTTCCTTCCTCCCTTTCCCTTTTCTTTCTTTCTTTCTTTCTTTCTTTCTTTCTTTCTTTCTTTCTTTCCCTATCTATCTATCTATCATCTATCTATCTATCTATCTATCTATCTATCTATCCTTCCTCCTTCCCTTCCCTTCCCCTTCCCTTTCAGTCCCCTTCCCTTTCTCCTTCCCCTTTCCTTCAATTTCCTTCCCCTTCCCTTCCCTTCCCTTCCCTTCCTTTGCTTTCCTTTCCTTTCCTTTCCTTTCATCTTACCTTTCCTTTCCTTCCTTCTATCTTTTCTTTCACCAAAAGTAAAAAAAAATCAAGCTAGTGCTTTGTCCTGGAAAAGTCTCTTCTTAATGTAACTCTTAAAAATGTCTTCTCTCGTGGCTCAATGGATTAAGAACCTGACTAGTATCCTTGAGGGTGCAGATTCAATTTCTGACATCAGTCGGTGGGTTAAGGATCCAGCATTGCTACAAGCTCTGGTTTAGCCTGCAGATGACTCAGATCTGGCATTGCTGTGGCTGTGGTGTAGGCTGGCAGCTGCATTTCTGATTTTACCCCTAGCCTGGGAATTTCCATATGCCACAGATGCAGCCCTAAAAACAATGTCTTCCTAATGTGACGGACATTAGACATAGACACAAATACATGTACACTCACAACTACCAAAATGCATACACTTTACAAACCAAAACAAACCAACAAAGAAAAGTAAACCCATACACGCAAAGCTTTTGGGGGTCAGTCTGTCAGTCTAAACTAAAAACATGTTTTGGAAAGAAAAATTTTTACAAGAAAATACTCTTTTAAAAAAACCCTATAATATGTCTTGTATTACTGGAAAAAAAACCTGCCCTTCTTTGTTCAGTGTTATCTCAAAATGATAGATGGACTTGACATATCTAAATATAGCCACAAAACTATTTTTTATGAAATATAGGCCCAACTCTCCCAAAGCAAAAGCCATCTTTTCCTCTAAAATAAACATAATACATTCTTATGCCACCAGATTAGGATGAAGATGATGGTGAAGATTATGATATAATGATAGATGATACTTTTTAAAAATTGAAGTAAAATTAATTTACAATAGTAAAGGTATTCAGTATAATGATTTAGTGTTTTTATAGATTATACTCCATTAAAAGTTACTACAAGATAATAGCTACGATTCCTTGTATTATACAATATATCCTTGCTACTTATCTATTTTATACAGAGTGGATTGCATCTCTTAAACCCTTACCACTAATTTGCCCCCTCCTTTCCTCTCCCCACTGGTAACCACTAGTTTGTTTTCTGTATCTGTGAGTCTTTCTGTTTTGCATACATATTCATTTGGTTTTTTTTAATATTCCATATATAAGTAAAATCATACAGTACTTGTATTTTCACTTCGCATAATATTCTTTAGGTCCATCAACATTACTGCAGGTGGTAGAGTTTCATTCTTTTTTATGTCTGAGTAATATTACATTGTACATGTATACCACATTTTCTTTATCATCTATTTATGAACACTGGGTTCTTCCATATTTGACTACAGTGATGCATGGAGGTGCCTTTATCTTTTCAAATGAGTGTTTTTGTTTTTTTTTCCAGATATATACCTGGGGGTGGAATTGCTGGGTTATATGGTAGTTTTGCTTTTAGTATTTTGAGAAACTTCCACAATGTTTGCTATGGTGGCTCTATGAATTTAAATTCCTGCTAACAGTGTACAAGTGTTCCCTTTTTTCCACAATCTCACCAACATTTGTCATTTGCAGATTTTTTGATGATAGCCATTCTGACATCTATGCAATGATATTTCATTTTGATTTTATTTTGTATTTTATAGATTAAAACATACTGAATACAGATATTGAGACACACAGTATACAAAGGCATTTGCTGAATGTTGAGCTATGAGTAGTTTTATAAATAAATAGTATAACAAGAAGCTACTGAACAATTTTTATAAACATAGATCAGATTAAATATATATTAAAGTCCTAGTAAAGCCAATAAGATTGCTCCTAACCTCGTGTCCTTGTTTCACCTTTTGCTGTATTAGCATTTCCTCAGTATTTGCTTTGATTTCTAAATAGCTTATTCCTAAATACTACTTAGTAAAAATATTAAAAATATATCATAAAACCATCTATAAATAATATATCCCTAATTATGAGGAAGCATATAGAAGTCACAACAATTTTTATGTTGGACAATTCCTATAAACCAATAAGCCACATAAATTTTAAAATATTTCTTGGTATGCAAACTCCAGAATTAAGCTAATACTCTAACTGAAAACTCACTCTTTTCACAATGAAAATTCATAAGTGTAACTACAACCAGTAACTGAGACAGCATTTATCAACTATAGTTTAAAATCACATTCTTTTTATAGATATTACTCAATTATTTTACATGAAATTCCTAGCCATTCTTGGAAAAATGTCATATTTTTTGTTTCTAAGAATGTAGTAAAATGACATTTTAAAAATTATATAATATTTTCTAAGTTTCATTGTAACTATGCAAAGGGCTAATGCACAACTATTTTTCATGAAAACAAATGAGTAGCAGATATTATGTTTGCCAGCATTCATTATCTCCCTTTATAGTTGCAGTCACAAATGAGTTCAAAGTTTTACATCTCCCCCTTCTATTACTCAGAGATAATTTCAAGTTTTAAAGGTAAATAACAGATAGTTTAAGAAGACCATTTTTGTGGCTCACTCCTCTTGTCAAGCATTGGTTTAAACAGTTTGGGCATGTGATGCAATCCAGGCTAATGAAATAAAAATATCTTCTGAAAGCTGCTTGAAACTGTTTCTTTGCTCTTATATTCAGTTTCGTTGCTCTTCAGTTCAGTAATGAAGACAAAAATCTCTCTTTTTCTAATGGAACGTTGTGATATCTGTATACTAGGCCTGTAACTGTATCTGTGATCTTGAGGTTATAGTAGCAGGGGGCTTAGGCCCCTCCTGTACCACTGAAGGAGGTACCACTGAAGGTGGCAAGATGGTAGATAATGCTGCTAAATAAACTAATTCTGAATTACACTTGACCTTGAATATGGCTCTATGAGTATAAATTATCCTTTATTATTTAAACAGGGAATTTGGAGTTTTCTTATTCTTATAGTCAAAACATTTGAATAGGTATATTAATACTTCCATTCCAAAGTTTATGTTTTATATGCAATCCCTATACTCCTTACTTTACTAAGTTTTAAAAATGTGACATCATAAATTCTATATTTGAATATGTACTAATAAAAATCAATTCCAGTTTATATTCCAGATTCAGATATACTAGAATATGACTTATACATATTACACATATGTATTATATATATATGTGTGTGTGTGTATATTATAGGAATAATTTTAAAAATATTTTAGGAATAATACAAGTTTAGTCAATGTTACTATAAACTACAAAAATACATTTGCATTCTTCTAAAATATATTGCATATAGTATATATGGTTAACCAAAAAAAACAAATTTTTAGCAAAGAAATGCATATTATATGGCTATCACTGAGATGTCTAGAATTTGTAAGGATATGAGAGGACCAGTTGTGTCCAATTGATTCATGAGATTTAGTATAAATATTTACTACTCTTCAATAAATAATATCCGTTTATTGCTAAAAGCATTTAAAACAACCTTTTACTGGAATATAGTTGTCATAAAATGTTGTGTTAGTTTCAAGCATATGGCAAAGTGAATCAGTTATTTATATATACATATACACACATACACATATATCTTTTATTCAGATTCTATTCTAATATAGGTTATTAGAGAATATTGAGTAGATTTCCCTGTGTTATAGAGTAGGTCACTGTTGTTATCTATCTTATATATAGTAGTGTGTACATATTAATCCCAAACTGTTAATTTATATCTCCCTACCATCTCTCCCCCATGGCAACCATAAATTTTATTTCAAAATCTCTTGTCTGTTTCTGTTCTATAAATAAGTTCCCTCATATCATTTTAAATTATATAGCACATATATTTGGTATTATATAACATTTGTCTGACATACTTCACTTTAATTATAATCTCTAGGTCCATTCATGTTGCTGAAAATGGCATTATTTCATGCTTTTTGATGGCTGAGTAATATTCCATTGTACATACATAGCACGTATTCTTCATCCATTCCCATGTTGATGGACATTTAGGTTGCTTCCATGTCTTAGCTATTGTAAATAGTACTGCAATTAACCTTGGGGTGTACATGTCTTTTTGAACTATAGTTTTCTCTAGAAAAATTTCAAGTGGGATTGCTAGATCATATGGTGATTCCATATTTAGGTTCTAAGGAACCTCCATACTGTTGTCCATAATGATTGTATCAATTTAAATTCTCACCAACAGTGTAGGAGGCTTCCCTTTTACTCACACCTGCATTTCTTGTTTGTAAACTTTTTGATGATGGAGATTCTAACTGGTCTGAGGTGATACCCCTTGGATTTTTGATTTGCATTTCTCTAATAATTAGTGATGTTGAGCAACTTTTCATGTTTTATTTTGCCAACTGTATGTCTTTTTGGAGAAATGTCTGTTAAGATCTACCCATTTTTTATTTGCTTATATATTTTGTTGATATAGAACTGCATGAAGTGTTTGTCTATTTTGGAGATTAATGCCTTGTTGGTTGATTTGCTTGTAAATATTTTCCAATTCTGGATTGTCTGTTTTATTGCTTATGGTTTCATTTTGCTTAGTGTTTCATTCTTTTTTAAGTTTAATTAGATCCCTTTTGTTAATTTTGTTTGTATTTCCATTACACTAGGAGGTGGATCCAAAAGGATATCACTATAATTTCTGTCAAAGACTGTTTTGCATATGTTTTCCTCTAAGAGTTTTATAGTATCTGACCTTACATTTAAGCCTTTAATCCTTTTTGAGTTTATTTTTGTGTATGGTGTTAGAGAAATTTCTAATTTCATTCTGTCACATGTAGCTGTAACATGTAACAGCTTATTCAATAGACTATCTTTTAATCATTGTGTATTCTTGCTTCCTTTTTCATAGAATAGTTGACCCTATGGTGCATGGTTTTGTCTCTGGACTTTCGTATTCAACTGATCTATATTTCTGTTTATGTGGTGGTACAATAGTGTTTCGATGACTGGAGCTTTGCAGTATAGCCTGAAGTCAGGAAGCCTGACCCATCAAGTTATGTTTCTCTTTTTCAAGATTGCTTTGCTTATTCAGGGTATTTTATACTTAATTTTTTTTTTTTTGGTCTTTTTAAGGCTGCAGTCAGCAGCATATTGAGGTTCCCAGTCTAGGGGTCTAATCGGAGCTGTTGCTGCTTGCCTACTCCAGGGTCACAGCAATGCCAGATTCAAGCTGCGTCTGAGACCTACACCACAGCTCAAGGCAACTCCAGATCCTTAACCCACTGAGTGAGGCCAGGGATCAAACCCACAACTTTATGGTTCCTAGTTGGATTCATTTCTGCTGTGCCACAATGGGAACTCCATGTTTAAACAAAAATTATAATTTTTTTTCTGCTTCTGTGAAAAATGCCATTAGTATTTTGATAGAGTTTGCATTGAATTATAGATTGCCTTGGATAGCACACAAATTTAACTTTTTTCTGGTTCTGTGAAAAATACCATTAATACTTTGATAGAGATTGCATTGAATTATCGATTGCCTTGGATTGTATAGTCATTTTGACAGTATTGATTCTTCCAATTGAAGAACATGGTATATCTTTCCATCTATTTGTGTAACCTTTGATTTCTTTCATCAGTGTCTTACAGTTTTCAGAGTACAGGGTTTTGCCTACTTAGGTAGGTTTATTCCTAGGTATTTTATTCTTGTGTACAAAATGATAAATGGGATTGTTACCCTGATTTCTGTTTCTGATCTTTTGTTGGTGGTATATAGGAATGCAAGTGATTTCTGTGTCAATTTTGTGTCCTGCACTTTTCCTGAATTCTTTGACATGCTCTAGGAGTTTCCTGGTAGCATCTTCTAAATTTTTTAAGTTATGGTATTATGTCATCGGCAAACAGTGAAGGTTTTACTTCTTTTCCAAATTGGATTGATTTCATTTCTTTTTCTTCTCTTATTACCATGGCTAGGACTTCCAAATCCATGTTGAATAAGAGCAGTGAGAGTGGTCCTCCTTGTCTTGTTCCTGATCTTAGTGGAAATGCTTTGTTTTCCACCATTGAGAGTGATGTTAGTTATGGTGTGTCATGCATGACCTTTATTATATTGCTGTATGTTCTATCTATGCCCACTTTATGGATCTTTATTTAAATCATAAATAAGTGTTGAATTTTGTCAAAAGATTTTGTGCATCTATTGAGATGACCATATGGTTTTTATTCTTCAGTTTATTAATGTGGTATATCACACGGATTTATTTGCAGATATTGAAGAATCCTTTCATCCTTGGGATAAATCCCACTTGATCATGGTGTATGATGTTTTTAATGTATTGTCAGATTTGGTTTGCTGTATTTTGTTGAGGATTTTTGCATCTGTGTTTGGTGATATCAGTGGTATTGGCCTGTAATTTTTTATTTTGTGCTATTTTTTGTCTGTTTTTGGCATCAGCACTATGGTGGCTTCATAGAATGATTTTGGGAATATTGCTTCCTTTGCAGTTTTTTGGAAGGATTTCCATGATTCAATTTTAACTCTTCTCTGAATATTTTATATAATTCACCTCTGAACCATCTGGTCCTGACTTTTGTTTGTTGGAAGTTTTTCAATCACAGTTTAATTTCAGTGCCTGTGATTGATCCATTCATCATTTCTATTTTTTCCTGGTTCTTTTATAGAAGGTCGTACCTTTTTAAGAATTTGTCCAATTCTTCTAGGTTGTCCACTTTATTGGCATACAGTTGTCTCCAGTAGTCTATTATGTTCCTTTGTATTTTGTTGTGTCAGTTGTAATTTTTTTTAATTTCTAATTTTATTGATTTGAGGCCTCTCCCTCCTTTTTTTCCTTGGTGAGTCTGGCTAAAGGTTTATCAATTTTGTTTATCTTTTCAAAGAACCAGTTTTTGGTTTTATTGATCTCTCCTATTGTTTTCTTCATCTCTATCTCATTTATTTCTGCTCTGATCTTTTTGATTTTTTTTTTATTCTAGTAACTATGGGTTTTGTTTGTTCTTCTTCAGTGTAATGTGAGGTTGTTCATTTGAGATTTTTCTTTTTTCTTGATGTTAGAATGTGTTACTATGAACTTCCCTCTAATAACTGCTTTTGTTATGTCCCATAAGTTTTGGATCATTGTGTTTCATTTTAATTTGTCTCAAAGATATTTTTTTTTCTTTTTTGGCTACACCAGCAGCATATGGAATTTCCCAGGCTAGTGGTCAAATCAGAGCTACATCTGGGGCCTATGGAACAGTCACAGCAATACCAGACCTGAGCCACATGTGTGGCCTACTTTGAAACTTGCTACAACACCAGATCCTTACCTCACAGAGCAAGGCCATGTATCAAACCTGCCTCCTCACAGACACTATGTTGAGTTCTTAAACCATTGAGCCACAAAGAAATTCCAGTCTTAAATATTTTTTGATTTCCTATTTGATTTCTTCATTGATCTATTGTTTGTTCAGTAACATTATTATCTTGCACATGTGTTTGGGGTTTTTTTCTACAATTTTTTTTTGCTTGTAATTGATTTCAATTTCATAGCATTGTGTTTGAAAAAATTGCTTGATATGATTTCAATTTCCATACATTTACCAAGACTTGATTTGTGGCCCAAATTGTGATCTAACTATATGCACTTGAGAAAAAAGGATATTTGCTGCTTTCTGATGGAATACTCTAAAAATATCAATTAAGTCCATCTGGTATAATGTATCATTTAAAGTTTGTGTGTCCTTATTGATTTTCTTTGTGGATGATCTATTAATTTACATATATGGGGTGTTAGAGTCTCCCACTACTATTGTTTTACTGCTGATTCTCCTTTTATGGCTGTTAGCATTTGTTGTATATTTTGCTGCTTCTATGATGGATGCATATATTTTAATATTGTTATATCTTCTTCTTGGATTAATCACTTGATCATTATTTAGTGTCATTCTCTTTTAACAGTCTTTATTTTATAGTCTGTATTTCTAATATGAGTATTGCTACTCCAGCATTCTTTTGATTTTCATTTGCATGAAATACCTTTTTCTATCCCTCACTTTCAATGTGTATGTGTCTCTAGATCTGAAATGGATCTCTTGTAGATAGAATATATGCAGGTCTTGTTTTGTATCTTTAAGCCAGTCTACTTCTTTCTGATGGAACATTTAATCCACTTATATTCAAGGAAATCACCAGTATGTTTGTATTTATTGCTATTTTTGTATTGGTTTTGGATTTTGAGGGTCTTTTTTTCTACCCTTCCCATTTGTTCTTTAGTCTTGTGATTTGAGGTCTATCTTTAGTGTTGTGTTTGGATTGCTTTTTCATTTCTTCATTTGTGTCTATTGTAGTTTTTTTGGTTTGAAGTTCCCACTCGGTTTTGATATAGCTAGCTAGCTAGTTATGTATCTATCTATACAAGTTGTTTTAAGTTGCTGGTCTCTTTGTTTTCAAATGCCTTCCCTATATCCTGCATTTGTATTCTCCTCTTCTCATGATTGCTGGTTTTGATATCATATTTACTGGTATATGTTTTCCCAACTTTACCTTATGATTGTCTTTACCAGTGAGCTTTCACATTCATAATTTTCTTGTTTCTAGTTGTGGTCTTTTCTACCTACAGAAATTCCTTTAGCATTTTTTGTAAAGCTGGTGGTGCTAAGTTCTCTTAGTTTTTGCTTGTATATAAAGCTTTTGATTTCTCCATTGAATCTGAGTGCTATTTTCTGGGTAGAATATTCTTGGTTTTTCCCTTTCACATTTCTTTATATATATTGGTCTGCTGAAAAATCCGCTGATAACTTTATGGTGAGTCCCTTGTATTTTATTTGTTGCATTTCCCCTGTTGCTTTTACTTTTCTCATGTTACTTTTGTTATTTTTTTTCTCTGTCTTTAATTTGACACGATGAAAGTTCAGGATGTGGTTTCAACTTTACCATTACTTTGATCTGCCCAGAGAATATATTTAACAAGCAGTGGAATAGAGCTGAAAAAACATACCATAAACAACTATATCAGTTTGATAAGAAACCACACATTGTATTTTACCTTTTGTGTGAATAAAATTATAAAAAGTATAACTTAATTTTCCACCTCAAAAATAAACAATGTTCTGTGCTTATGCAAAACAAAATTGAAGTTATAAAAGATAAAATAATATATAAAAAGTTAGAAATTAAATTTTACCTCCTGGAGTCCATATAATGAAACGCTTCAAGAGAGCCTTGATTGTGAAGAAAATTTCTCCCTTAGAGATGCAGATGGTGACAATTTGACTACCACGTGTTTTCATTGTCTATTAAATCTCTTTTAGTAATTTATGAAACAACTTGTATTTACAAATCACTGATATTAACAGGTAAATTGGTTTAATAAGAATTTAAGAACATGTAACAATCAGAAAATAAGCCCTGTTAACATTACAATAAAAATTAGAAAGAAAAATTGCCATGTTTTTGTTAAATCTGGAAGAAACAGAAAGATGACACTGAAAGGTGATACATAATTCTTCAGTTCACAAGCAATATAGAGATTTTTTCACAAAAATTATTGCAGTACTGAATATTGTATCCAGTGACCAAGGTGTTAGATTTATAGCCACATGAGAATAACGGTAGTAATCTATATATTCCTATAATTATTGAGGTCATACTAACCACAGGAGTACAGGTGAGGTGAAGCTCAATGGGAAAGTCTGCTTGCATCACATTAGTATATTATTATTATTATTATTATTATTATTATTATTATTACTAATTATCACAGTCACCACCACCAGCATCATGGTTATCCAGGCTTAACAAAGGATAAAGCATGGTCTATATGAACACAAGTTTTGACAAAGGGATATAAGCAAAATCAGGAGACATTTGTCAAATACGTGTTGGGTGTCTAAAACTGTACTCTACTGGTTATATACAGAAATATATATGGTGTGATAAATTCTTATGTGGTATGCTATGGGAATTAGTTTTTCTTCTGGGCAGTTGATAATTCTAGAAACCTTTCAGCAGAATAATAACATAGTGGTATTTATATAAATATTGATAGAGGATAAAAACATGTAAATCTGTGCCAGAATATCCAGGTAGCACTGAATAAGAATACAATCTATGTCAGTGACATGAGAAAAGGAGAAACATTTAGGGAAAGGGAAAACAAAAATGTATTCAGTGCATCCTATGTGCTATGCTCTTCACATTATTTTAACTAATTCTTACAACATCATGTTATCTAGAGGGTACTTCCATTGTATCAATATGGGAATTGAGATACAAGGACTTTATCTGCATGGTTAAACACCACACAACTTATAAGTGAAGAAAACAGGATTTGAAAATAACAGTGAATCTCTAAAACTAATATTGTACTCTTGAATAAGGTGATGTAATTTTGAAATAAGTTGAATTTTATGATTCTCATAAGGTTTAAGGAAGAGACAAGAGAGAAAATTAACTGTATAATTATTGTGGTACTGTGCTCTTTATCAAGGAATAAGCATTATGTTTTAGGGTCAAAAAATCAAGTGCTTATATATAAAGCTCGAGGGGCTCACAAAGTTTGAAAGTGACTATTTCTAAAATTATGCTGGAAATGTATTTAGGATATTTAGGAAAAATCTTAGCTGAGCTTCTAGAAGACAGGATTATAGTCAGCCTTTGTATACCTAGCACCTTATACCTTAGTATACATTGTGCATATGATGTGTTGAACTTATGGAATTTGGTGAAAATGTCTGTAGACAGAAAAATGTAATGTGTTTAGAACAGAAGGGCTAAGAAAAAGGGATTCAAAAAAGCACTCGGAGGAGTTCCCTTCGTGGCTCAGTGGTTAATGAATCTAAGAACCACGAGGTTGTGGGTTCGGTCCCTTGTCTTGCTCAGTGGGTTAAGGATCCGGCATTGCCGTGAGCTGTGGTGAAGGCTGCAGATGTGGCTCGGATCCCACGTTGCTGTGGCTGTGGCAAAGGCCAGCAGCTACAGCTCCTGTTAGACCCCTAGCCTGGGAACCTCCATATGCTGTGGGTGCAGCTCTACATAAAAGAGGAATCTGGAAAATGCAGTGCCACAAAATATAAAAATAAATCAGACATTTTAATGAATAATAAAATCTGTCACACGTTACCAAAGGATCAAGTGGATGAAATTTTAGAAAGTATCATTTGATTTACTGTCTTTGACAAGCAATAAAGATGTCAAAGAAATAAATACAACATTTTAGTGTTCCAGGATTCCAAGATAAGTATTGAAGTGTGTTGCTTTGATTGGCAGAATAAAGAAAGTCAATTCAACAGAGAGGAAGTTTAGGGATGGTGAAGTTAATGTAAGTCCTCAATACAAAGAAAATGTTTTCAAGAGTTTGAGTCATGTCTCCGATTGCACTTGAGCTGTGGAGAGGGCTCACTTATTAAGAGTACATAGGGCGTTTGAGGCTTGTGCAAAGTTGCCTGCAACTGAATGGATTATATCTAGAGAAAATAGTCTGCTCTTAAAAGTAACTCTGACTAAATGAGTTTGTGATTCATGAAACAAGAGAGATATCTCTTTGAATCTAACTGTATTCTTTCAAACTAAAATTCTTTACAACTATATAGTTTTAAAAAGTAAAACTATAGTTATTAGTGCAAAAAGTTGTGTGTGTACATTAAATGGCTATTCATTTATTAGTGTTGGTGAGAAGACTAATTTAAAACTTTAAAGATTGTCAGAAAATGATAAATAGAATTTTATTTCAATTTTGAAGAAGTGGATAATCTAGGAACTAGCTTTTTTTTTTTTTTTTTTAGGAACTAGCTCTTGACTATGTTCCTCTGTGATTGTCAAATCATTTTTCAAGCTGTGCTTACATTTGCTTAAAAAATGCCACTTAAAGAAGTCAACCCTTGGTTAAGTTTTATTTGGATGTTTCTGCAATGCGGAAAGAAGCTCTTTCTTTCCTTTGTTTAACACAGTGTTTATCAATATTTTTTTTCATTGTCACCCTCCATGTAAAAAACCCTTGGGTTAAGTTTTACTTGGATGTTTCTGCAATGCAGAAAGAAGCTCTTTCTTGCTTTTGTCTAACACAGTGTTTATCAATATTTTTTTCTCATTGTTCCCCTCCATGAAAAGTCTTTATAGGAGTTCCCATCGTGGCACAGTGGAAATGAATCTAACTAGGAATCATGAGGTTGTGGTTTCAATCCCTGGCCTCGCAACTATACCATGAGATTGTGGGTTAGAATCCTGGTCTCTCTCAGTGGATTAAGGATCCAGTGTTGTCATGAGCTATAGTGTAGGTCACAGATGTGGCTCACAACTGGAGTTGCTGTGGCTGTGGCATAGGCTGGCAGATGTAGCTCTGATTAGATCCCTAGCCTGGGAACCTCCATATGCTGCAGGTGAGGCCCTAAAAATAAAAAAAAGTCTTTATAAGTATTTTTTCCTATTAGCTTCTATGAAAATTAATGTAACAATTATACTGTATAAATACCTGTGTTATATATAAAAAGAGTAAGAATTTTTCTGTTTTAATTTTTTATTGAGGTATAGTTGGTTTACAGTATTAGTTTCAGATATACAGCATAGTGATTCAATTTTTTTATAGATTATATTCAATTAAAAGTTATTAAAATGGGAGATCCATATAAATTATACTCCATTAAAAGTTATTACAAAAATTTGAGTTTCCATTGTGGCTCAGTGGTAGCGAACCCAACTAGTATCCATAAGGATACGGATTTGATCCCAGGTCTCACTCAGTTGGTTAAGGATCAGTCATTGCTTTGGTGTAAGTCACAGACATGGCTTAGATACTGCATAGTTTTTTCTGTTCTGATTGGGTTATTTTCATTATTCTCTCTTCCAGCTTATTTATGTGTTCTGTAATACTTCATATTCTATTCATCTCTTCCAGTGTGTGCCTTTTTTGTTGTTGTTGTTGCTTTTGCTTTTTAGGGTCACTCCTGCAGTATATTCAAGTTCCCAGCGAGGGGTTCAGAGCTGCAGCTGCCAGCCTAAACCACAGTCACAGCAATGTGGGATACAAGCCACCTCTGCAACACATACCACAGTTCACAGCAACACCAGATCCTTAACCCCACTTAGCATGGCCAGGGTTCAAACCCACATCCTCATGGATACTAGTCAGATTCATTAACGGCTGAGCCACAACAGGAACTCTCCAGTGTGGTTTTCAATTTCAGTAATTAATTTATTTCTGATTGGGTGTTTTTTATATTTTTTAATTTCTTGTTAATTTTCTCAGTGTTTATATTATTTTCCCTAGTTCAGTTAATCTCATCACCAGTGCTTTGAATTCTTTATCTAGTAAATTGTTTATTTCTCTTTCATTATTTATTTTTCACTTGCCCTTGAAAGTAGTTCTTCTGCCTTCCCATTTTGTTTAACTTTCTCTGTCTCCATGAATTTAGGTGAAACAGTTACCTTTTGTGGTCTTGAAGATGTGTTCTTAAGTGGAAGCCTCCCTATGTAGACTGGGTCCCCACTGTCTTTGGTAGGAGAGCTGGATTTGATGTGGATGCTTTTCACAGCTTTCCTCATTGTATACTAGCAGCTGTCAACTTGGTAGGGGATAAAGCTGGGGGATGGGCTAGAGCTGACACCAGTGTGAGGCAGGACTTCCTCTCTGGTCAGTGGCCATCAATGCCCTGTCAGGGGTGGAGTATGATCCCAGGTTGCTAAAGCAGAAGCCCTGAGGGTTGGGCCTACGTTGGTTCTGTTTTTCTTTAATTGTGTACTTTTCCCTCTCCCTGCTTTGAGACCCTTGTGATGGGGAAGGGTGGGGTCCCAAAGCTAGTGGGGCACATGAAGGCTCTCAGCTTGTGTCAGCCACAGACAGAAATCTGATCTCTCTGTAATGCATTGTCTATAGCAATTTTCCCTAACTCCGTTAGGACACGGTCCTGAGTCCAAGTCCCCTTCTCTGTCACAGCCAACCACTCCCCGGATCTTTCATCACTTCCACCCTGTTGTGCAATTGCATTGTAGAACAGGCAAGGTCCACCTAGACCATTGGTGTATATCAGGGCATGAGCTGTTGGTGAACAGCCACCACCTGATTTCTGAGCTATTTCTGATGTACTGCTTGAGTAAGCACCAACAACAGTCACTAACACCTGACCCAGGTTCTGCCCGGGTACCTTGTTGCCTGTGTTTCAGGTTGGAATTTTCTGCCCAGCCATGTTAGACCTAGATTTAGGTCTGTGCTGTGATTTGGAATAAGCAAGGCTGGAGTGTTCACTGAGCTTTGGATGGGGCGTGCAAAGAGGAAGTCACAGGAAATGAGTAGGTCAGGCACATGGTTTCAATTGGCCCTTTCTGAGCACCTCAGGCTTAAGCTAGCTTGCATATAATCCTCATGAGATAGGTTTTGGCTTTCCCCAGCCCTCCTGATAGTCTCAGTGGTTCTGCAAACTGCCAAGGGGGCTTTTCTCCCCTGTTTAGGATCCCAGGATTGGGACAACCAATCTGGTGGCTCTTACTGACACTCCCAGGGTGCGTCTCTGCACTGCCTATTTAAATTGTCCTTTTCCTGAGACCATTCCCAGGGACACTGATCCCATCCTGATCACTTTCTTTCCCTTCCTACCTGATTATGTGTGGATCTTTCTAACAACCTTGGCTGTAAGGAAATCTCTCTGCTAGCTTCTAGTTAGTTTTCAGTGAGAATTGTTCTACATGTAGATATACATGTATGTTTTAATTTTTTTATTATAGTTGACTTACAATATTCTGTCAATTTATGCTGTACAGCAAAGTTACTGAGTGTATATATATATACTGAGTGTAAATATATATATAAATATTCTTTTTCTCATACTATTTCTATCACAAGTGCTTAGATAAAATTCCCTGTGCTATACAGCAGGACCTCATTGCTTATCCATTCTAAATGTAATAGTTTGTATCCACTAACCCCAAATTCCAGTTCATCCCATACCCTCGCCTCTCCCCTGGCAATCACAAATCTGCTGTCCATGTCTGTGAGTCTGTTTGGTATGATAGATAGGTTCATCTGTACCATATTTTAGATTCCACATCTAAGTGATATCCTATGGTATTTGTCTTTCTCTTTCTGATTTACTTCACTTAGTATAAGAATCTCTAGTTACATCCTTGTTGCTGCAAATGTCATTATTTTGTACTTTTTTATGGCTGGGTAGTGTTCCAATAATTATATGTACCATATCTTCTTAATCCATTCATCTGACAATGGACATTTAGGTTGTTACCATGTCTTGTCAATTGTGAATAATGCTTCTATGAACATATATGTGCATGTATCTTTTTGAATGAAAGCTTTGTCTGGATACATGCCCCAAGGTCAGATTGCTGGATCATATGGTAGGTCTATGTTTAGTTTTCTGAGGAACTTAACTGTTTTCCAAAGTGGTTGTACCAATTTACATTCCCACCAACCCGTTCCCTTTTTAGCAGCATCCTCTCCAGCATTTATTATTTATACTTTAATAAATTTGTGTAAGGTGGTATCTCTTTGTAGTTTCGATTTGTATTTCTCTAGTGATGCTGAACATTTTTTCATGTACCTGATAGCCATGCAGTCTTCCGCCCATTTTTCAGTTGGGTTCTTTTTTTTTTTTGCTGTTGAGTTGTACGAGTTGTTTCTATATTTTGGAGATTAAGCCCTTGCCCATTGTGCTGTTTGCAAGTATTTTCTCCCATTCCTTTGGTTGAATTTTTGTGATTTTTGTTGTGTTGTGCTTCATTTTGTTTTATGGTTTCCTTTGCTGTGCAAAAGCCTGTTAAGTTTGATTAGATCCCACTAGTTTATTTTTTGTTTCTATTTCTACTGCCTTGGGAGATTGACCTAAGAAAACATTTGTATGTTTGATGTCATAGAAAGTTTCACCTATGTTTTCTTCTGGCAGATTTATGTTGTCTTGGCTTACGTTTAAGTCTTTAAGCCATATTGAGTTTATTTTTGCACATGGTGTGAGGGTGTGTTCTAGTTTCACTGATTCAGCTGTCCAGTTTTCCCAGCACTATTTACTGAAGAGACTTTCTCATTTTATATTCTTGCCTCTTTTGTCAAAGATTAATTGACTGTAGGTGTCTGGGTTTATTTATGGGCTCTCCATTTTGTGACATTGGTCCAGATGTCTGTTTTTGTACCAGTACCATGCTCTCTTGATTATTATTGCTTTGTAATATTTTCTTAAGTCAGGGAGAGTTATGCCTCCTCCTGCTTGTTCACATACACCCACAGGATTGCTTTGGCAATTCTGGGTCTTTTATGGTTCCATAAGTTTCCTTGGATTATTTGTTCTAGTTCTGTGAAAAATGTCATGGGTAATTTGATAGGGATCGTATTAAATCTGTAGATCACTTTGGGTAGATTGGACATTTTAATGATATTAATTCTTCCAATACAGGATCATGGGATATCTTTCCATTTCACTGAATACTCTTTAATTTCCTTGATTAATGTTTTATAGTTCTCAGCATATGAGTATTTCACCTTGTTGGTCAGGTTTATTCCTAGGTATTTATTTTCTGGGGTGCAATTTTAAAAAATACTGTATTTTCATATTCCTTTCCTAATATTTCATTGTTAGAATACAGAAATGAAACTGATTTCTGAATGTTAATCTTGTATCCTGCTACTTTGCTGAATTCTTTGATCAATTTGAGTAATTTGTGTGTGGAGTCCTTAGGGTTTTCTATGTGCAAGATCATGTCAGCTGCACAGAGTAACAATTTTACTACTTCATTTCAAGTTTGGATTCCTTTAATTTCTTTTGTTTGTTTGATTGTTGTGGCTGGGGCTTTCAATACTATGTTGAAAAAAGTGGTGAGAGTGGGCATCCTAATCTTGTTCCCTATTTTAACTTTTCTACATTGAGTAGTATTTTAGCTGTAGGTTTGTCATGTGTCTTTTATTATGTTAAGATATGTTCCCTCTATACTCCCTTTGGTCAGAGTTTTTATCATGAATGGATATTGATTTCATTAAATCCTTTTTTGGCACCTATTGAGATGATCACGTGGTTTTTGACTTTTCTTTTGTTAATGTGGTGTGTCGCAATGTTTTGCATATCTTGAATCATCCCTGTGAACTTGGGGTGGGTGTAGTATTGCAGTATTCTTTTAGTTTTTGTTTTTTGGAGAAATTCTTTATTTCTCCTTCTATTTTAGTAGATGATTTTTCTGGGTAGAGTAGTTTAGTCTTTAAATTTTTCCTTTTACAACTGAATATATTTTTCCCCTCTCTTTTGTCTTACAGTGTTTCTGTGGAGAAATTAGTGATAGCCTTATATGGGTCCCTTATAATTAACTCTTTGTTTTTCTTGTACTGCATTTAGAATCCTCTCCTTATCCTTAATTTTTGCCATTTTTATTGTAATATGTCTTGATATAGGTCTATTTGAGTTCAACTTGTTTGGGGCCCTCTGTGCTTTCTATTTCCTTTTGAAGTAGAAATTTTTCAACTATAATTTCCTCAAACATATTTTCAATCCCCTTTTCTTTTTCTTTTCCTTCTGGAATCCCTATTATGGTAGATTGGCCTGTTTTATCTTATCCCACAGATGTGTTATAGTGCTTTTATGCTTTTTTTTTTCATTTGGTTTTCTGTCAGCTGTCCTGATTGGGTGATTTCCATTATTCTGTCTTCCAAGTCACTTATTTGTTCCTCTGCAGTATTCTTTACCTTTAATGCCTCTAACTCAGTTGTGTCTGCAAATGAATTTTTAATTTTTCTTGGCTCCACCTTACAGTTTCTAGTTAGTTTCTAAAGTAATTTGCATTACTGTTTGTAACTTCTCTCAGTTCTTTCACTGTCTTCACTATCTTCTTTTTGAACTTGGTGTCTGTTAGACTGCAGAGCTCTATTTCATTTTTTGCTCCTCAGGAGAATCATCCTATTCTTTTAAGTGCTTCGGAAAAATAGTTCCTGGGCTTCTTCATTTTGCTTATATTTTTCCTAATTTGTGAGTTTAAGGAAAACACCTATCTACTGTAGTCTTGGAAGCCTTCTTATTTTCAAAAGTACCCCTGGGTATCATGTGAGGGATGCTTTTAGTCTGGATGTTTACTGTCTCTTTCCTCAGTGTGTGCAGGCTCTTATCCCCTTGATAGGGGTGTGCTAATTTATGGCCTACACATACCTCTAGGGAGATGGAGGCAATGGGCAGGGCCTGTAGCCATTTCCTTGTTGATGAGCCCTTGACAGTGGTGAGGACCTGCAGGGAGGTGGTGCAGCCTGCTCCTGTTTGCAGGGCCCTGTGAAGTGAGAATGACCATCAAGGAATTATAGATGGCACCCCAGAGCCTTTGGAAGTAGCAGCAGCAGGGCATGTGTGTTCCCAGTGGAGTGAGGGCAACAATAGGTGGAACTTACTCAGTTTCACGGTTGCAGTGACCTCCTCTGCAATTGCTGAAGTGACTGCCACCACAGGCAGTGCCTGTTCACAGACCCCTAGTGGTGGCAAGCCATGCCCATCACTGTAATCTGAGGTGGCTGTGGCAGTTTCCCCCCATCACCACCTATAGTCCTCATAAGAGGTGCCTCATTGTCTGAGAGCCTGTGAATGAGCAGAGAAAGATATCCCTATGATGGTCCCACCCCTTCCCCTCTAGCCCTCCCCTAAAATGCTGCCTTGCTTCTCCTGCAGACCCAGGCCTCCTCCTGCCCTCTCTCAGCTCTGGCATTCCACTCCACAACCTGTGGCACAACACTCCCTAGTCCCTCAGGTGGTATCCAAACCACCAACCCTAGTCTAATCTGTAGAACTGACCTACGAAGCTTGATTCTCAGTGCCCAGCCCTTGCCTGAGTGTCTCAGGCTGTGTTATCACAGGTGGTGGTACTGATGGTCTGTGCAGCTCTCTTTCTGCTTTGGCCTCCTCAGTCCAGCTGCTGTGCTTTTCTCCAAGGCTTTGGGGTTCACCCCCAGTCCTGGCTCATATCCTTGTCAGTTAGGTGGCTTCTCAGGATGAGAATTCCTTTCTTCCTTCACAGAATCCTCTCAGGAGTGCTGGTCCTGTCCTTATTGCTTATTTTTCTCTTCCTTATTTCTCTTTTGTTCTACCCAGTTATGTGGAGTGTTTCATGCCCTTTTTAGAGGTCTGAAGTCTTCTGCCAGTGTTCATTACATGTTCTGTGTGGATTGTTCTGCATGTAATTTTGTTTTTTGATGTGTTTGTGGAAGAATGTGAATGCCACGTCTTACTCTTCCGCCACCTAGAACCCACTCTAGATGTATATATTTGTGATGTTTTTGTAGGGGAAGGTGAGTTCCGGGTTCTCCTATTCCACCATCTTGATCAGCTCCTCAAAAAGAATAAGAATATTTTACCCTCACTCAGGAATAATATTTCCCCCTTAGGAGTGATCTTATTCTGTTGAGAATGCATGATACCACTGATACAAAATGAATAATATGTGAATCTATGGTCAAAGTGTCTTATTAAGAAGGGTATAAAATTCATCAATATTCATGACAGTTTTGTTTTTAAGGAGCATATCAGAAGTAAGCATAGTATGACCTAAAAACTACAAGAAAAAACTTTTATATAGTTTCCTCATTTGGCAAGGTTGGTTTAAATACTTAATAAATCTGATGCATGACTATGAAAAGCAGTGTTATGAAATGAAACCACACTTACAGAAGTTAAGGACAGAATTATATACAATTTTTTTCATTTCTTAATGAATTTTATTACAATTATAGGTGTACACAAATCATCATAACTCAATTGATAGCATTTGAATCCCAAACCCTCAGTGCATCCCCCCACCCCCCAGATTGTCTTATTTGGAAAACCAAGGTTTTCCAAAGTCTGTAAGTCATTGTCTGTTCTGCAAAGAAGTTCATTGTGTCTTTTTAGTTTCCAAATGTAAGCGGTAGCATTGGGTGTTGATGTCTAATTTCTGACTGGTTTCACTTCGCATAATAATTTCTAGGTCCATCCATGTTGCTATAAATGTTATTTCGTTCTTTGTAATGGTTGAGTAATATTCCATTGTGTGTATGTACCACATCTTCCCTATCTACTATTCTTTCTATGGACATTTAGGTTGTTTCCATGACCTGGCTATTGCATAGAGTGCTGCAATGAACATTGGAGTACATGTGTCTTTTTGAGTCAAGGTTTCCTCTGGATAGATGCCCAGGAGTGGGATTGCTGGATCAAATGGTAATTCTATTTTGAGTTTTCCAAGGAATCTCCATACTGTTTTCCACAGTGGTTACCCAAATTTGCATTCCCACGAACAGTGTAATAGGAATCCTTTTTCTTCACACCCTCTCAAGCACTTACTGTTTGTAGACTTTTTGATGATGGACACTCTGGCTGGGGTAAGGTGGTACCTCACCGTGTTTTTGATTTGCATTTCTCTAATAAGGAGCGATGTTGAACATCTTTTCATGTGTTTATTTGCCATCTATGTCTTCTTTGGAGAATTGTCTGCCTAGATCCTCTGCCCATTTTTTGATGGGGCTTTTTGTTTCTTTGGTATTGAGCTGTAGGAGGTGTTTGTAAATTTTGGAGATTAATCCCTTGTCAGTCTATTCATTTGCAAATATTTTCTCCCATTCTGTGGGTTGTTTTTTCGTGTTGTTTAGGGTTTCCTTTGCTGTGAAGAAACTTTGAAGTTTGATAAAGTCCCATTTGTTTATTTCTCTTTTTATTGTCCTTACTCGGACACATGGATCTGAGAAGATGTTGCTATCATTTATGTCAGAGAGTGTTTGGCCTATGTTTTCCTCTAAGAGTTTTATAGTATCTGGTCTTATATCTAGATCTTTAATCCATTTTGAGTTTATTTTTGTGCATGGTGTTAGGAAGTGTTCTAGTTTCACTTTTTCACATGTAGCTGTCCAGTTTTCCCAGCACCACTTATTGAAGAGGCTGTCTTTTCTCCAATGTATATTAATGCCTCCTTTGTCATAGATTAGTCAACTGTAGATGCATGGGTTTAATTCTGGGCTTTCTATCCTGTTCCACTGATCTATATTTCTGTCTTTGTGCCAGTACCATACGGTTTTGATGACTGTACCTTTGTAGTAGAGTCTGAATTCAGGGAGCCTGATTCCTCTAGCTCCATTTTTCTTTTTCAGGATGTCTTTTGCTATTCTGGGCTTTTTGTGTTTCCAAACAAACTTTAAAATATTTTGTTCTAGTTCTGTGTAAAAGGTCCTTGGTAGTTTGATAGGGATTGCATTGAATGTGTAGATTGCCTTGGGTAGTATAGTCATTTTGATAATATTGACTCTTCCAATCCAAGAGCATGGTATGTCCCTTCCAATCTAAGAGCATGGTATGTCTTTCCACCTGTTCATGTCATCCTTGATTTCTTTCATCAGCACCTTATAATTTTCAGAGTACAGGTCTTTTGTCTCTTTAGGTAGCTTTATTCCTAAATATTTGATTCTTTTTGATGTGATGGTAAATGGAATTGCTTCCCTAATTTCTCTTTCTGATCTTTCATTGTTAGTATATAGAAATGCAGTTGGTTTCTGTGTATTAATTTTGTATCCTGCAACTTTGACAAATTCATTGATGAGCTCTGTTTTCTGATAGAATCTTTAGGATTCTCTAGGTATAGGATCATGTCATATGCAAATAGTGATAGTTTTACTTCTTCCTTTCCAATTTGGATTCCTTTTATTTCTTTTTCTTCTCTGATTGCTGTGGCTAGGACTTCCAGAACTATGTTGAATAGTAGTGGTGAGAGTGGACATCCCTGACTTGTTCCTGATCTCAGCAGGAATTATTTCAGTTTTTCAACACTGAGAATGATGTGAGCTCTGGGTTTGTCACAGATGGCCTTAATTATGTTGAGGGAGGTTCCCCCTATGCCCACATTCTGAAGGGTTTTTATCATAAATGGGTGTTGGATTTTGTCAAAGGCTTTTTCTGCATCTATGGAGAGGATCATATGGTTTTTATCCTTGAGTTTGTTAACATGGTGTATCACACTGACTGATTTGTGGATATTGAAGAATCCTTGCATCTCTGGGATAAATCCCACTTGATCGTGATGTACAATCCTTATAATGTATTGTTGGATTTGGTTGGCTAGCATTTTGTTGAGGATTTTTGCATCTATGTTCATCAGTGAGATTGGACTATAATTTTCTTTTTTAGTGATGTCTTTGTCTGGTTTTGGTGTCAGGGTGATGGTTGCCTCATAGAATGAGTTTCGGAGTGTCCCTTCCTCGGCAATTTTTTGGAATAGTTTCAGAAGGATAGGTGTTAGCTCTTCTCTAAATGTTTGATAGAAATCACCTGTGAAGCCATCTGGTCCTGGACTTTTGTTTGGTGGAAGTTTTTTCATCACAGTTTCAATTTCAAACTTGTCATTGGTCTATTCATATTTTCTATTTCATCTTGGTTTAGTCATGGAAGATTGTATTTTTCAAAGAATGTGTCTATTTCTTCTAGGTTTTCCATTTTATTGCCAAATAGTTGCATATAGTAGCCTCTTATGATCCTTTGTATTTCTGTGATGTCTGTTGTTACTTCTCCTTTTTCATTTCTAATTTTATTGATTTGTGTCCTCTCTCTTTTTTTCTTGATAAGTCTGGCTAAGGGTTTATCAATTTTGTTGATCTTTTCAAAGAACCATCTTTTAGTTTCACTTATCTTTTCTATGTTTTTCATTTCTATTTCATTGATTTCTGCTCTGATCTTTATGATTTCTTTTATTCTAGTAACTTTAGGACTTGTCTGTTCTTCCCTCTCTAGCTGCTTTATGTGTAAAGTTAGGTTGTTTATTTGAGCTTTCTCTTGTTTCTTGAGGTAGGCTTTTACTGCTATAAACTTTCCTCTTAGAACTGCTTTTGTTGCATCTCAGAGGATTTGGAGTGTCCTATCTTTGTTGTCATTTGCTTCTAGGTATTTTTTATTTTCATCTTTGATATCTTCAGTGATCCATTGGTTGTTTAGTAGCATGTTTTTTCGTATCCACGTGTTTGTATTTTTGGGCATTTTTTTCTTGTTGTTTATTTCCAGTCATATAACATTGTGATCAGAGAAGATGCTTGATATGATTTAAAATTTCTTAAAGTTACAGAGGCTTGATTTGTAGCCCAGGATGTGATCAATCTTAGAGAATGTTCCGTGCGCACTTGAGAAGAATGTGTATTCTGTTGCTTTTGGATGGATTGTCCTATGAATATATATTAAGTCCATGTAATCTAATGCTTTATTCAGGGCTTTGTTTCCTTATTGATTTTCTGTCTGAATGACCTGTCCATTGCTGTAAGTGGGGTGTTAAAGTCCCCCACTATGACAGTGTTATTGTTGATTTCTCCATTTAAGATTGTTAGCAGTTGCCTTATATATGTTGGTGATCCTATGTTGGGTGCATAGATATTTAAAATTGTTATATCTTCTTCTTGGATTGATCCTTATATCATTATGTAGTGCCTTCCTTGTCTCTTAAAGTGTTCTTCATTTTAAAGTCTATTTTGTCTGATGAGTATTGCTACTACAGCTTTCTTCTGAGTCCCGTTTGATGGAATATTTTCTTCCATCCTGTCCCTTTCAATCTTTATGTATCCCTAGAAGTGAAGTGGGTCTCTTGAAGACAGCATATATATGGGTCTTGTTTTTGTATCCATTCAGCTAGTCTATGTGTTTTGGTTGGGGCATTCAGTCCATTAACATTTCCGGTAATTTTTTATATGTATGTAATTATTGCCATTGTATTAACTGTTTGGGGATTTTGTTGCTATTTTTTCTTCCCTTATTCTCTTCTCGTCTCTTCTCACAAGATGACTATCTTTAATGTTGTATTTGATTTTAATTTTCTTATTTGTTTGTGGATCAATTGTAGATTTTTGGTTTGCAGTTACCCTGAAGTTTTGATATAGGAGTCTATATATAAATGAGATTGTTTTAAGTTGTTGGTTTCTTAATTGAATGTGCAGCTTCGGTGTTCTGCATTTGTGCTCTCTTCTCACAATTTCTGATATTGGTAGCATAATTGTGCATGCATGATTTAGTATCTTTACTGTATATATGACTTTACTGGTGAGCCTTGTCATTTGTGGTGTTTTTGTTTCTGGTTGTTGCCTTTTCTTTTGTGCCTAGAGAAGTTCCTTTCAGATTTGTTGTAAAGCTGGTTTAGTGTTGCAGAAATCTCTTAGCTTTTGCTTCTCTGTAAAGGTTTTGATCTCTCTTTCAAATCTGAATGAGAGCCTTGCTGGATAAAGTAATCTTGGTTGGAAGTTTTTCCCTTTCATCACATTAAGTATATCATGCCACTCCCTTCTGGCCTGCAGAGTTTCAGCTGAAAAATCTGCTGACAAACTTATTGGGGTTCCCTTGTATGTCATTTGTTTCTTTTCCCTGGCTGCTTTCAATATTTTCTCTTTGTCTTTAATTTTGGTCATTTTGATTAATATGTGTCTCAGGGTGTTTTTCCTTGGGTTTACTTTATATGGTACTCATTGTGCTTCCTGGATTTGAGTGAGTGGTTCCTTTACCATATTAGTGAATATTTTGGCTATTATCTCATCAAATATTTTTTCTGTCCACTTCTCTCTCTCTTCTCCCTCTGGCAACCCTATAATATGGGTGTTGGTGCATTTAACATTATCCCAGAGCCCTCTGACACTCTTCTCACTCACTTTCAATCTTTTATCTCTTTTCTCTTCTGCATTAGTGATTTCCACTAATCCGTCCTCCACCTTGCTGACTTGTTCTTCTGCCTCCTGTATTCTGCTGTTGGCTGCTTATAATGAATTGTTTTATTTCAGTTATTTTGGATCTATTCTTGTTTAATTTTTACATCTTGTATTTCTCTGCTCAGTGTTTCCTGTAAATAATCAATCTTTGCCTCCAGTTTGTTTCCAATGCCTTGCATCATCTTCAGCAGCAACAGTCTAAAGTCTCTTTCTGGGAGGCTGATAATCTCCTCATAACTGAGCTGTTTTTCTGGGCTTTTTTCTTTCTCCCTTTTCTGAGTCATAGTGTTCTGTCTTTTCATTTTTATAGGTTTTTGGTGTGGTGACCTTTTTGCCAACAATAGAGTTGTAGCCTCTCTTAGTTCTGGTGTTTGCCTCCCCTGTGGCTAAACTTGGTATGCAAGGGGCTTGCTCTTGGCTTCCCAATGGGAGGGACTTATGCCTGCTCACTGGTAGGTGGGGTTGATTCCTATCCCTCTTGATGGGTGGGGTTGATTTCTATCACTCTGATGGGTGTGGCTTTGTCTCTGGATGAGATTAGAGGCTGGCTCTGTGCCTGAGGAGACTTTAGGCAGTCTGTTTACTGATGGGTGGGCTGTGGTTCCACTTGGATTATTGTTTGGCCTGGGGCTTCTCAGCGCTGATGGGAGGGACTAGATTTTTACAGAAATGGCCACCTCCAGAGAAATGCAGGCTGATGAATGTTCCCAAGAGCTTCATCTCCAATGCCTTCCCCCACAAGAAGCCACAGTCAACCCTGTCTTCCCAGGTGATCCTCCAATATTTGCAGTCAGGTTTTACCTGGATTCCTATGGAGACTTTGCTTTGCCCTGGGATCCAGTGCACGTGAAAGTCTGTGTGTGAGTCTTTCAAGAATGGGGTCTCTGTTTCCCCCAGTCCTGTGGAGCTCCTGCACAGAAGCCCCACTAGCCTTCAATGCCACATGCTCTGGGGGCTCTTTCTCCCTGTGCCAGATCCCCAGGTGTGGGGATTTGACATGGGCTCAGAACTCTCAGTTCTGTAGCTGAGTCTCTGTGATGCAGTTACTTTCCAGTCTGTGAGGCCTCCCACCTGGGAGGTATGGGGTTGCTTCTATCATGTAATCACCCTCCTACCTCCTGATGTGCTCTCCTCTTTGTCTTCTGGAGTAGAATATATTTTTTGGATGTTTACAGTCCATTTGTTTGAATGTTGCTCAGCATTTGATTGTAGTTTTGTTGTTTTTTGGGAAAGAAGTTGAGCTCCACTCCTTCTTCTGCCATCTTAATCCAATCTCAATTATATACAATTTTTAATAAACATGAATGATCTAAAGCAAAAGTAGAAAATTAAAAATTATTTATTGAATACTGGGCACTCGGTTTGGCTAAAATGGAAACATGCCTGACCTCAAGGAGACTATTGCCTTATGGGTGAAAAAGCCATTCCAAATTAGTGTAGTAAAGGTCAAGTTCAGAGGTAGAGAAAATCTGAAGATCTAAATTGAAATTGCCCATTGGCAGACTAGATTGATTTTAGTCTGCCAGTTGTCCTCTGAACAGTCTATGGGCCTGCTGCATTCTGATCCTGAGGTGCCAGAAGTTACAAAAAGCAGGCATAAAATCTGTTCCACATAGGAAAGCAATCGGCAAATGTCAAATTAGTTTGGTCCGTAGTGAAGATTTCAGCAGGGCAGGCTGAATCCATTCATATTTTTTTTTTTTTTTGGAAGAAGGGGCACTTATGGGGAAACAATTACTAGCAAAAAAGAGATGAATAATTCAAGCCACGGCTGGAGAACTAAAGCAGTGGACACCCAGCCACATGCACCCGGGTTCATAAAAGAGGGAACCTAAAGGAAAAGGGTTTAAGCATCAAGAGTCTATGGACCAAAAATACACAAGAAGAGACTTAGAGGAAAGATACATGTGGCACTAGCAATGGCAGAGCAAGTACTAATGGAGGATTAGAAAGCAACTTCCTTCACCTCTTGTTTTACATTTCCTACAATAAAGCACCTGTGAACAGAGGTAAATAACAGATTGCCCAAAAGTGGATAGCTGATTTTAACCATACCTTTAAAGTAAGACTTTTCTGGGAGTCCCAAATTCCAACTCCCTTTATCATTTTGTCATGTAAACCCCCAACATTGAATCACTCCTTTTGTTAGCTCTGTAATTGCTCTGAAAGCAAGTAAGACTTTTACAAAACAAAAGAAGGATCCTATTGGCAATGACAGTATCAAATTTAAGTGTACTATCTATTTTTCACAAATGTGATAAATATCCTCATTTCACTTCCTCAGGTATAAATCTACTATCAGAAACTCATTTCATATACCTGACATCACCCTGTATTTCATGTTTTTTTTTGGTAATAATTATCCCACTTCTAATAAATGTTTTGTTTGTCTTCTCAAATAGAGGTCAGCCTCTTGGTAGCAGAGGGTCTCTTCCCTGGTTACCGCTATTTTCCCAACATCTATTACAATTCCTAGAACATACAAATAATTATCTGTGGCATAACAGAGTCTGCAAGAGTAGAAGGGAACAGCACAATACTGAAGGAGGGGGGAAGGTAAAAAACAAAAAGAGTGGAAAAAAATAAAGGTCCTGTCATTCTGAATGTTGAGTTTTATTTCTTCCTCAGAACTGACAAGTTAGGAGGATGGCTCTTAACTGTTATATTAAATTAATATTGTTATTAAAATATCCCATTTATTTTGGGAGTTCCCGTCATGGCGCAGTGCCTAACGAATCCAACTAGTAACCATGAGGTTGCGGGTTCGATCCCTGCCCTTGCTCAGTGGGTTAACGATCCGGCGTTGCTGTGAACTGTGGTGTAGGTTGCAGACACGGGTCGGATCCTACGCTGCTGTGGCTGCGGCACAGGCCAGTGGCCACAGCTCCGATTAGACTCCTAGCCTGGGAACCTCCACATGCCACGGGTGTGGCCATAAAATAACAAAAGGCAAAAAAAACCCCAAAAAAACAACATTTATTTTATATATTCTAAGTGAGTATATTGAGATCTATGTTACAAAGAATTATTTAATCACAATATATCAAAGACATATCTGTTTAGTTACTTAAGAATTAAAGAAAGCATTTGGCCAGATGGTGTTTTTTTTTTCCCAATTGTAAAAATCTTAAAAATCACCTACTCCTATATGATTTAATGAACTTGAGAAGCTTCCAAAGTAATATTTAATGCCATTGTAAAAATAAACACCTTATAGAGAAATATCACTAAAATAATAATATTCTTTAGGATCATAAATATAATCCAGTTTTGTACAGTTTTTCCACATGTTAATTAAGCTATAAAGTGTTATAAAGAGAATATATCGCTATTAAGAAAACTAACTTTGATGACTCTTAGAGGATCTTATATGATTGGTTTTCTCAGATGCCCTTGTTCACAGCATATCATCACTGGAGCCAGCAGGATTCTGTGGACCCTTGCATCCTGAGCAGTGAAGCATGTTCTTGGTGACCTTAGTTCAATGTACAATACAATTTCACCATATAAAAATATCTGGTGGGTAAACAGCATTAATCCTATATCATATATTTTATAATATATATTTTAAGGATTAAGTTAGGCATCTCTGATGCACTAATCACCAGTACATATTTTGAGAAGTGGATTCAGATTTCAAAAGATCAATTTGCAAATGAAATTTTGGAAGAAAAAATGTCAATTGATCTATATCCATAGTTTCCTAAAATATATTTTTTCACACTTTGCTTATGGCAGCCTCATTAAACACAACAGACTATTGCTGCCTTAAAGAAGACACTAACTCTCTGCAGTACTGGCAAGGCTTTGAAATATTCTAAGCCAGCCTGCAAAGCCTCAAATAAGCATACAGATCTGTGCTTAGGCAGCCTTAACTTCAATCCCTTAAACTTCTTTCAGAGTTTCTTCTGCTCTCTATTGAGGTACATTTAGTAAAATCCAAAGCTCTCACTGACTGAGCCAAACTCTCCTAAGTAGCCCTCCTTCAGTCTCTCTCTACGTTAGTTCCCTTGGAACATCCAGGTACTTTAATGGCTGTTTAACCAAACAGATTTTATGAATTGTTTTCACAGCATTACCAGCCCTACCCGCCCCAGGACCTTCTTTCTTTATCTCTTATTTTGGAGGACCAGTTTGATAGTATCTACTTTCCAAAGACAAATGTCTAATGCATTTTACAGGTAGTTTTAGGGAACAGCTTAAAGAAGGGATATGCTAATTTGGCTCCCTTTTGGGAAAAATGAAACAGTTTTTTCAGGTAAATCACACATGAATAGCTAACATACTTGTAGCTTTTATTGAAGCCTTACTTTTTAAAATAAAATTATATCTATGGCTAAAAAATACATGTTGCAAATTAAAAATCAAATCAATGACGTGATTCTTTACATATTTCTATAGTTTAAAAGTATATAATATTTCTGATAAAATTGTTTTTGGAAATGCTAATTATTTCTTTAAAATATAATCATTTAAGAAAAAATATGAAACTAAATCAGGAAAAGTCAGATTAAAATACCATTGTGCTTGTGTAATGTCCAAAGTATTTTAGTCTTTATATCCATAGCATTTGTTTCCTATTTTCTTAACAATAATCTGATAAAGGAATTCTGATAAAGTTTTGGCTGATATGGTTATATAAATTATTTTAAATGTATTAGAGATTCTACTTTGTAAAAAGATAAATATATTTTCCTAGCCTTGGTTTAACATGATTGAAATGACTTATGAATTATTACTCTTTTCAGATGCCTCTGAGAAGAAAAAAGAAAAATGACTGTATATGATTGAATGTGTAAGTCTGACAATTTCCTTTCCTTTCAAGATTGCGTTAACATCATGTTACCTAGAGGCAGTGTGGTGTATTGAAGAGCCTTAACTGGGTAATATCCTGGATTTGTCTCTAACCACTTGTGTAACTTTAGCTACATCATTTAAACTTTCTAATCCTTAATTTTCTCATCTACAACATAACTTTAATGATGTGTTAGAGAGTGATGGAGCAGCATCATGAAACATCCAACTCTAATTATATGTTAGATGTAATAATTATTTGTTAGATGTAATAAATACTAGCCTCTTATTTCCCTTGAATTTTTTAATTTACTGTCATGCTAGATACGTTGCTTTGCTAATAGTAAACAACACAGCAAGGGTATTTCATTTGTGTGTGTCTAAATGCAAGGAATGTCATAGATCATGCCAATGCCACTCAAAAAAAGGGAATTGTGAATGAGAGCAATTTAGAGTGTAAAAAGACAGAAGTTTTAACCTTTTGCAATAAAAATCTTACTTTCCAAACTATACCATAATGTAGACATTGCTAGTGCTTCTTACAGTGTAGCTAAAGTGTCCTAAAGTTTAGTATCATTAACTTCACTTTCTTTGGGTTAAATACAAAGTATACCTTCTTCTGATTAAACATGAAATACTTCGTGCTTAATGCTACTTTGGGAATGAGAAAACAATGACTCTGATAATGAAATTTTCAATTGGCAGGATCTTTTGTGCATATTTTGACAACACTGAGGTTATTGGTATGTTCAATTATTGCAACATGTGTGGAACTTAAGGATAGAAACTATATTGTACTACAGAAGTAAACATAATTTGGTAAAGCAAACAATCAAATGCAGAGGGGGAAAATGAATTTGGAGGTGTCATCTTGTTTTGACTTGGCATTTTGAATGAGACTGAATTGTGCACATGTTTACTAATGAAGGAAAATAAGATTATGTAGAAATTTAAAGATAAAGGGTTAATTGACAGCCCAAAGATACTTAAAAGTGGAAAAATGAAGCATGAAATGCATAAGAAAAAATATCAGCTTGATTTCAAGGAAACTCCATTATAGTAGAAAAGAAAAAGATGAGATTGATATTAAAAGGATAATTCATTATACTTATCTATGTTATATATTTTCTTACAGTACAAAAGTATTTCTGTTATCACCACAAAGTACAGAAAATTGCAAAAGGTAAATACAAAGGGATTGAACAGGCACATACAAATGTGCCTCACTTACTAGTTAATTATTTAAAACTATTTAAGAAGCATGTTAGTGCTTCAGTTATTCTCTGAATGCAATTTGACAAATTAAGCAGATTTTTTGTGGTAAGCCCATTTAAAATATTAAATAAAAAAATAATTGGATTAAGATGGCAGAATAGAAGGACTGGAGCTCAACTTCTCTCCCAAAAAACAACAAAAGTAAAACCAAATGCTGAGCAGCCTTCAACCAAATGGACTGTAAACTTCTAAAAAAGATATTCTACTCCAGAAGACAAAGAGGAGACCACATCAAGAGGTAGGAGGGGCGATTACATGATAGAAGCAACCCCATACCTCCTGGGTGGGAAACCCCACAGACTGGAAAGTAACTGCATCACAGAGACTCAGCTACAGGACTGAGAGTTCTGAGCCTCACGTCAAAACCCCACGCCTGGGGATCGGGCACAGGGAGAAAGAGCCCCCTGAGCATCTGGCATTGAAGGCCAGTGGTGCGTGTGTGCAGGAGCTCCACCGGACTGGGGGAAACAGAGACCCCATTCTTGAAAGGCACACACAGACTTTCATGTGCACTGGGTCCCAGGGCAAAGCAGTTTCCATGGGAATCCAGGTGGAACCTGACTGCAATTCTTGGAGGATCTCCTTGGAAAACAGGGGTGACTGTGCCTTGTTGTTGGGGAAGGGCTTTGGAGGTGAAGCTCTCAGGAACACTCAACAGCCTGCATTTCTCTGGAGGTGGCCATTTCTGGGAAAATCTTGTCCCCCCCATCAGTGCTGAGAAGCCCCAGGCTGAACATTAATCCAGGTGGGACCACAGCCCCACTCATCAGTAAACAGGCTGCCTAAAGTCTCCTCAGGCACACAGCCAGCCTCTAATCTCATCCAGAGACAAAGCCACACCCATCAGAGGAATAAGAATCAACCCAAACTACCAGCTGGCAGCATCAGTCCCTCCCATCATTAAACCTACAGCAAGCTCCCTCCATACCAACTTTAGCCACAGGGGAGGCAAACACCAGAACTAAAAGAGGCTACAACTCTATTGTTGGCAAAAAGGTCACCACACCAAAAACCTATAAAAATGAAAAGACAGAAAATTCTAACTCAGAAAAGGGAGAAAAAAAAAAGCCCAGAAAAACAGCTCAGTTATGAGGAGATTATCAGCCTCCCAGAAAGAGACTTTAGACTGTTGCTGCTGAAGATGATGCAAGGCATTGGAAACAAACTGGGGGCAAAGATTGATAATTTACATGAAACACTGAGCAGAGAAATACAAGCTGTAAAAATTAAACAAGAAGAGATGCAAAATACAATAACTGAAATAAAAAATTCATTAGAAGCAGCCAACCGTCGAATACAGGAGGCAGAAGAACGAATAAGTGAGGTGGAGGACGGATTAGTGGAAATCACTAATGCAGAAGAGAAAAGACATACAAGATTGAAAGGAAATGAACAGAGTCTCAGAGAACTCTGAGATAATGTTAAATGCACCAACATCCGTATTATAGGGGTGCCAGAGGGAGAAGAGAGAGAGAAGGGGACAGAAAAAGTATTTGAGGAGATATTAGCCTAAAACTTTCCTAATATTGGAAAGGAACAACTCAATCAAATTCAGGAAGCGAAATGAATACCATATAAAATAAACCCAAGGAGGAACACCCTGAAACACATATTAATCAAAATGACCAAAATTAAAGACAAAGAGAAAATTTTGAAAGCAGCTTGGGAAAAGAAACAAATGACATACAAGGGAACCCCAATAAGTTTGTCATAGATTTTTCAGCTGAAACCCTGCAGGCCAGAAGGGAGTGGCATGATATACCTAATGTGATGAAAGGGAAAAACTTCCAAGCAAAATTTCTTTACCCTGCAAGGCTCTCATTCAGATTTGAAGGACGGATCAAAACCTTTACAGAGAAGCAAAAGCTAAGAGATTTCTGCAACACTAAACCAGCTTTACAACAAATCTTAAAGGAACTTCTCTAGGCACAAATGAAAAGGCCACAACCAGAAACAAAAACACCAAAAATGACAAGGATCACCAGGAAAAGCATATATACAGTAAAGATACTAAATCATCCACGCACAATTATGCTACCAATATCTGAAATCGTGAGATGAGGGCAAAAAAGCAGGTCTCTGGAGACGCACGTGCAATTAAGAAACCAACAACTTCAAACAATCTCATTTGTATATAGACTCCTATATCAAAACTTCAGGGTAAGAAAAAAGATCAACAAAAACCCCAAACAGTTATTACAATGGCAATAAGAACATATATATCAGTAATTACCTTAAATGTTAATGGATTGAATGCCCCAACCAAAAGACATAGACTAGCCGCATGGATACAAAAACACGACCCATATACATGCTGTCCTCAAGAGACTCACTGCACTTCTAGAGACACATAGAAATTGAAAGTGAGAGGATGGAAGAAAATATTCCATGCAAACAGGCATCAAAAGAAAGCCAGAGTAGCAATACACCGGCCAGAATGGCCATCGTCAAAAAATCTGCAATCAATATGTGCTGGAGAGGGTGTGGAGAAAAAGGATCCCTATTATACTGTTGGTGGGAATGCAAATTGGTGCAACCACTGTGGAAAACAGTATGGAGAGTCCTCAGAAAACTCAAAATAGATCTACCATTTGATCCAGCAATCCTACTCCTGGGCATCTATCCAGAGAAATCCATGACTTGAAAAGACACATGTACTCCAGTGTTCATTGAAGCATTATATGCAATAGCCAGGTCATGGAAACAACCTAAATGCCCATCAACAGAGGAGTGGATAGGGAAGATATGGTACATACACACAATGGAATATTACTCAGACATTAAAAGGAACAAATGATCAACATTTATAGCAACTTGGATGGACCTAGAAATTATCATGCAAAGTGAAACCAGTCAGACAATTAGACAGCAATACACAATGCTACCGCTTACATGTGGAAACTAAGAAGACACCATGAACTTACTGGCAGAACAGAGAATGACTCACAGACTTTGGAATACCTTGGTTTTTCAAATAAGACAATCTGGGGGGTGGGGGATGCACTGTGGGTTTGGGATACAAAATCTATAAAACTGACTTGTGATGATTTATGTACACCTATAATTGAAATAAAATCCATTATGAATGTTTAAAAAATTAAAAATTGTATATTCTCATACAATTATAAAAAATAACAATACTGAAATATCCCATGTACACTTTACCCACTTTTCCTGGTGATAACATCTTGCAAAGCAATAGTATACTACCTCAACCAGGATATTGATAGCCCAAATATAGAAGAGTTCCATCAAAACAAGGACTCTTTCATGTTTTCCTTTTATAGCCAAATTCATATCACTTCTCACTCTCTCCCCCACAAAACTCCAGTCTCTTAATTCTTGGCAATGACTTTGTGTTCTCCTTTTCTATAAATCTATAGAATGGAATAATGCTATAAGAATGGAATATATTCATTATTTGTTCTCAGGATATTTCTTTTGAGATTTATTCATGATGTTTGCCATAAACATGTATTAGTAGTTGTTCCCTGTATTGCAGATAATTATTTGAATGTATGCCTGTGTAACGGTTTAAACATTCACTAACTGAAAGTCACTTTGGATGTTTTTGATTTGAAGTTATCAGGAATGAAACTATTTAGACATTTATATAGAGGTTTTGTCTAAACATATGCATCCATGTGCATTGTAGAGAATACTTCCATATTTAAAAAGAAAGATCCATTGTTTTCTAATCACTTTGATCTTGTTCTTGTCCTTCCCCTCTTTCTATCACCTGACAAAAGAATCAAAGTAAAACAACTAAGCAAAAAAGAAAGAAAAATCACTAGAAAATATTTGTGTCAGTAAACAGTCATCATTTTTCACAGAAAAAATGATAAATAACATTTAAATAAATACTTTTGTAGTGAAATAACTTGACTATTTTGGCAATAGGATCTAATGGTAACTAAACAATTAGCAGGTGCAGAGGAGAGTTTGAAATCTTACTATGGAAGTAAAAGTGCATAGATTTTACAAATCTATATAGAATAATACATTTGAAAAGAATGGATAATTCACACATTTATTCATTTAATTTATATTTATACAAGAATTATTACTGAGCCTTTAATATTGATTAGTCAATATAAGGGCTGAAACAAAAATTTTGTACAGCAGCCCTTTATTTAAGTTCAGTAATAATCACTTCTATAGTACAATTACAAAAAAGTTGAAAAAGAAAACTTGATATCAATTACTTTTATGCATAAGACAACTGAGATCGTGGAGCAAACTGCTATCCTAAAGTCTGGAGAGGCAAACCGAGAACTACCACCAAGGTCAGCTTACTGGGAGTAGAAGAAGCTGGTGCCATAAACTGGTAGGAAAACTTTAATAATGTACTGGGTTGAACTGGGCCTTATCAAAAGATATGATCAAGTCCTAAGCTCTATTACCAATGACCTTATTTGAAAATAGAGTGCAGATATAATTCATATATGATGAAGCCACACTGGGATAGGGAAGGCCCTAAATTTCATGATTGATGTCCTCATAGGGAGAGACATAAAGGTGACACAGGAAAGGAGGTCATATAAAGCCAAAGGCACATTAAAGTGATGTACCTAGAAGCCAAAAATTGTCATGGACTGGAGTTAGCCATCAGAATCTAGGAGAGAGGCATGGAATGGATTCTTCCTCAGGGCTTTCTGTTATTGGATAACAGAAGGAAAAAAAAAGGATACTTTGAAGCAGAAGAAATAAAGTAATAATGGCTATGAATTTTTCAAATTTAATGACAGACATTATATCAATTTTATGTGTCATTTTTACTAGATCATAGTGCCCAGATATTTGGTTAAATATTATACTTGATGTTTCTGTAAAAGTGTTTTGTGGATTAAATTAACATTTAAGTGGTGGCCTTTGAATAAAGCTAAATACTCTCTGTATGGGAATGGGATTCATCAGGTTAGTTGAAGGCCTTAAAAAACAGAGACTGACCTATTCTGAGTAAGACAGATCCTGACAGTAGATTACCTTCATACACAGAGTTTAACTGATGCCTGAGTGTCCACTCTGTCTCCCAACCTACAGATTTTGGATTTGCCACCAAAAGCATGTGAGTAAATTCCTTAAAATATGCCCACCCCTTTCTCTCACTCCCTCTCATACGCACACACACACATTCTATTGGTTCTCTTTCTCCAAAGAAACCTTGACTAAATGAAATACCAAAACACAGATCCAAAATCCTCAGTTAACAATCACCAAGAAGGATAAATACAAAAAACACCATACCTAGGCATTTCATATTCAAACTGCAAAAAGCAAAGACAGAAAATCTTGGAAGCAGCCAGGGGAAAAATAAAAGCACTTTACTGAAGGAGAAAAATGCTAAGAATTACAATGTAAAAAGGATGGAGTGAAATATTTAGACTATTAAATGAAAAAAAAAAAACACTAGCACCAAGCTACTGCCCTTTTAGTAATCATTTTAAATATCACTGGGCTAAATACACCAAATAAAAAATAGAGATCATCAATGTATACTTAAAAATACCCCAGTATATTCTATCCATAAGAAATTCTCTTTAAGACAAAGTTTAAAAGTAAAAAGATGAAGAAAGTAAAAAGAACCAGAAAAAAAATGAAGTAACTCTAATAATTTCAGACAGAGAAGACTTCAGAACAAAGAAATTAAGGGCAGTGAATAATTATAAAGGGGTTAATTTGCTAAGCAGACATCATAGTCCTTATACTCATGTACATAGATAGCAACAGAGGTAGATAATAAGCAAGTAAATAAAATTGTAGGGATAAACAGGTAAATCTAGAGTTAGAGATTTATAAACATTCATCTTTTAGTAACTGATGGATCGAGGCAAGTAAGGAGTAAGCATATATTTGACCCAAAAAGCATCACTATTCAAATTAATTTAAATGACATTTATAGAGGCTTCATCCAACCACTGTAGAATACACATTACTTTCATTCTCAATGATAAACTACATTCTGGGTCCTAAACACACATAAAAATTTAAAATAACAGAAATCATGCAAAGTATGCTCTTGGACAACAAATATTAAACCAGAAATCACTAGCAAAAAGATTCTTGGAGAATTCCCAAATAGCCAAAAGTTAAACAGTACACATCTCAATAAAACTTCCAGAGAAATATTAAAATGTTTGATAATCATTATACACATTATACCAATTAGTTCAGAAGGACAAGAATAATAATAAAATTCAAAGTGTTGAAAGAAATAAGAATAATCTAACAAAAAAACCCTTATATCTAGCAAAAATATATCTCAATAATGAAGGAGAAATAAAGACATTCCCAAAAGACAAAAACTAAAAGAGATTATTAATTAACCACTATATCTGATTTAGAAAATATGCTAAAAGCAGGCCTTCATGTTGATAAGAAAGGATGCATTATAGTAATATAAAAGTATAAAGATTGCTGATAGGGTAGATATACAGACAAATACAGAGCACTGCAATACCCAAATGATGGTATGTATATTACTTTTATTTCTAATACAGAATTGAAAAGAAAAATATTTATAAAATATGTTACTGTATACAGGGTAAAACAAGTGATAATTTGTGACATCAATAGCATAAAATGTGTGTGAAATAAGTAGAAATGTAAAGTTTTATATACAATTTTATGTACAATTGAAATTATCATAAGCTTAAAATAAAATTTTAAACTATGTTTTAAGTCCTATGATAACCACAAAGAAAATACCTAGAGAACATTCACAAAAGAAAATGAAAACAAATATGGGTATATCACAATAATCAATAACACAAAGGAAATCAGCAAAAGAGAAAAAGATAAAGAAGCTAGAAGATATCAGGAGTAATCCTTCCCTATTAGCAAACACTGAAAGAACAGAAGGGAGAAATAGATATACAATAATAGCAGAATATTTTAATACTCATTTTCATCATGGACAGAACAAACATAAGTACATAAGGAAAAGGAAGACTAAACACCATAGACCACTCAAGAACAACAAAACACATACTCTCCTCATGTGCATATGGAGCATTCTCTGTGATAGATCACATATTAGGTCATAGAACTAAGAAGACTGAAATAATGCCAAGTATATTTTCCTAACAATAAAATGAAACTAGAAATCAATAGCAGATAGAAAATTACAAAATTTATAAATATGTGGAAATTAAACATCACACTCTGAAACCAACAGGTTAAAGAATAAATTAAGAGGGAGATTCAAAAATATCTTTATAGGATTTGAAAACAAATATATGACATGCCAAAACTTATAGAATGCAGCAAAAATAATATTTAGAGGAAATTTGTAGCAATAAAATATACATAAAAATGAAGAAAGATCTTAAGTAGACAACTTTATACCACAAGATAATAGAAAAGAAAAACTAAGCACAAAATTAGCAAAAGGAAGTAACTAGTAGAGATTAGAGTAAAAATAAAATAGAAACTAGAAAGACAATAGAAAAGATACAAAAAACTTAGTTTTTTTAATATAAACAAAATCAACACAACATTAACTAGACTAGTCAAGGAAAAAAGAAAGAAAATTCAAATAAGTGAAATAATAAATGAAAAAGGAGATACTGCAAATGTTACCACAGAAATACAAAGGCTCATAAGGCTCCACTATGAACAGTTATATGCTAACAAACTGGGACACCTAGAAGAAATGGATAAATTCCTAGAAACTTAAAACAAAGACTAAGTTTTAGCAAGGAGATCAAGTCAGTAATCAAAAACATCCCAGCAAAAGAAAGACCAGGACCAGATGTATTCACTAGTAATTTCTATTAATCATTTAAGGAAGATTTCTAATCCTTCTCAAACTCTTCCTAAAAATTGAAGAGGGAGTATTTCCCAACTTTTTTATGAAGCCAGCATTATCCTGATACCAAAGCCAGAAATGCAAAAATTATCGAAATACCAGTAATTGAATTCATAAGCACATTACAAGAATCTTACACCATGATCAAGTGGATTTATACCTGGGATATAAGGATGGGTCAACATACAAAAATTAATATACTGCATTAACAGAAAAAAGGATAAAAATTACATAATAAAATGAATAGATACAGAAAAGGCATCTGAAAATTTTCACACTTTTTCATGATAAAAACACTCTCAAATAAAAAAATAATAAAATTTCCTCAACATAATAAAAGCCACAGCTAAATCATAGTTAACTATAAAAACTGAAAGCCTTTTCTCTAATATCAGGAACAAAGCAAGGAGACCTATTCTAACCTATTCAATTCATTCATTTCACCTTGGTATTGGAACTACTGGTTTGTGTAATTAAGGAAAGTAATAAAAGGCATACAAATGAAAAAGGAACAAGTGGAAGTAGAATAAAACTGGACTAATATTTTAAAAAATACACAAAAATTCACTCCATATGGATTAATGATTTAAATGTTAGACATGAAAATATAAAGCTTCCAGAAGAGACTATAAAGAAAAATTTTTCTTATATTGATCTTGGGAAAGATTGTTTGAATCTGGCAACAAAGTACAGGCAGAAAAAGCCAAAAATACGAAAGTGGGACATCAAACTAAAAATATGTGCAGCAAAAGAAACATTCAACAGAGTGAAAAGGAAAAAAATTCTAACCATGTATTTGATAAGGAGTATACTCTAAAATACATAGCTTGATTAAAAAATAAATAAGGATCTGAATAGTCCTCACTCCAAAGAAGACATAGAAATAGCCAGAGTATTAAAAAAAATCCAAAATTACTAGTTATCAGGACATGAAAAATAAAATTAAGATGTGATATCACCTCATACATGTTAGGATGATCAGCATAAGAACCCAAAAACAAGAAACAAAAAGATAACAACATTACTACCAGATTTGAATTTCAATCATTGTAACACTTCTGCACTCCTGGTACACCCCAGTGATAAATATCAGTTGGCTACAGTGTGTAATAATTTTAATATGCTATTAAATTTTGTTAGGATTTTATTGATGATTTTTACATCTATATCCATAAGGAATATTAATTTATTATTTTCTTATAGTGTCATTTTCTATCCAGATGCACTACAAGATAAGAAAACTACAGGCCAATACCCCTAATAGACATAGATGCAAAAACTTTACCAAAATATTAGCAAATGAAATTCAACAATAAATTAAAATGATGACATAACATGGTCAAGATGGATTTATTCCAGGGATGCAAGGATTGTTCAGCAACTGTAAATCATCCAACATGATACATTAACAAAATGAAGAATGAAAGTAATTATCTCAATAGATGAATAAAACGCCTTTGACAAAATTCAACATTCATTTGTGATAAAAAGTCTAAACAAAGTGAGTATACAGAGAACTTACCTCAATACAGAAAAAGCTGTATATGAAAAGCCCACACTTAATGTCCTACTCAGTGGTAAAAAGATTAAAGAATTTCCTCTAAGAGGCGGGAGAGAAGAGCAATGCTTACTTTTGCTGCTTTATTTAACACAGTATATGAGTCCTAGCCAGGCCAATTACAAAACAAAAATAAATAAAATCCATCCATATTGTAAAGAAAGAAGTAAAAGTGTCATTTGCAGTTGACATGGTACCATATACAGAAATCCCTGGAGGTGGCTCAAGATGGCAGAGGAGTAAGACATTGCACTAACCTTCTCCCACAAACATTAAAAAACACATCTACATGTAAAACTACATGCATAGAACATCTCCTGAATGCTGGAAGAAGAACTTAAACCTCCAAAAAGGCAAGAAACCCTTGACATAACTGGGTAGAACAAAAGAAAGAGAGAGAGAAAAAGGAATCAGGATGGGACTAGCATTCCTGAGAGGGAGCTGTGAAGGAGAAAAGGAACCCACAACCTTCAAAGCCACCTGATGCACCGGGAGATTAGCCAAGATGGAGGGACTTCAAAGTCCCAGAGAACAGTGCAGCAGCTGGACTGAGGACAAAGTGGAGTGAGAGCCACACAGATAATCTGCACCACCGCCCTGGATACCACAGCCTGAGACACTTGGGCAGGCACTGGGTGCTGAGACTTAGGCTCTGGAGGTCAGTCCCTGGGAGAGGACTAGGGCTGGCTGTGTGGGGACAACCTGAGGGGCTAAGGAGCAGTGTGCCATGGGCAGGGTAGTGGTGTGCTACGGGCTGGGTAGTGGAACACTGTGGCAGAGGGAACCCTGGAGGTCTGGGCCCACAGAAGAAGCAAGGCACCATTGTGGGGAGGGTGAGAGAAGGAGGGACAGACTACAAAAGGAATCTCCCCACATGCATACAGCACACATGCTCTGGCTCTCAGAGGGTGGGGCGCCTCTGGTGCAGACTACTGGTGGCTAGGAACCTCTTGTGTGGGCTAAGAGCAGCATGGGGTTAAGTGTGACTTGGTGCCTCTTGTGTGAGCTACAGGCAACAGGGATGGACCACGGTGGTCTTCTCAGAGGCCAGAAGGAGGCATGGCCTTGCCACCACTGGGGGCCTGTGAGTTTGCTCCACCTGGGGCCCCAGTCACTTCAGGGGTTGGACAAAAATAAATAAATAAATAAATAAATAAATAAATAAATAAATAAATAAAGGAGGGGACTGCAACCAAGCACCACATGTTGTTGTTCTCAACCCTCTGGGAACACACCTGCCCTGCAGCTGCCACTGCCAAACACTCTGGGCAGCTCCCAGATGTTTGATCACTGTCTTCTCCCAAGACCCTACAACTAGGAACAGCTGGTGCAGCACCTTTTGCATGGGCTAAGTAGGACAGGGTGCTTCTTGAATGGTCTGCAGGTGATGGGGGCAAACCACTAGTTATCTCTGACTCTAGAGGTGGGCTGGTCTGCCACCACTGGGGGTCCATAAACAGTCAGTACTAATGGCCCCAATCATCTCAAGGGTACCACAGAGGAGGGCATTGTGACCAAACACAACCTGTTGTTTTTGTCACACCGCTGGGAGCACACCGGCCTTATTGCTGCCATTGCCAAATACTCTGGGCACTGCCCACATGCTTGATCTCTGTCACTTCCCAGGATCCTGCAACACGACTCGGATCCCGCGTTGCTGTGGCTGTGGCGAAGGCCGGCAGCTACAGCTCCTGTTAGACCCCTAGCCTGGGAACCTCCATATGCTGCGGGTGCGGCTCTACATAAAGGCAAAAAGGCAAAAAAAAAAAAAGATACAGGGAACACAGAGGGCCCCAAAAAAGTTGAACCCAAATAGGATCACCAAGACATAATAAAAATGGCAAAAGTTTGAATGAGAGGATTCTAAAGGCAGCAAGAAAAAGCAAAGCATTAATTATAAGGGAACCCCCATAAGGCTATCAGCTGATTTCTCTATAGAAACACTACAGGCCAGAACGGAGTGGCAAGATATGTTGAAAGTGCTGAAAGGAAAAAATTTGTAAACTAGAATACTCTATCCAGCAAGAATATCATTTAAAATAGAAAGGGAAATAAACAAATTTCCCCAACAAACAAAAGCTAAAATAGTACAGCAATACTAAACCGATTCTAAAAGAAATCCTGAAAGGGCTTCTCTAAAAAAAAAAAAAAAAAAGGAAAGAAAGTATGAAGATATAGCATGGAAATATAAATAGAAATTTTAGGCAACTGAGTCCAGCAACGTATAAAAAAGATCATAAACCACGACCAAGTGGGATTCACCCCAAGTTCATAAGGATGGTTCAACATATGAAAATCAATCAATGTCATACACCACATTAACAAAAGAAAAGTCAAAAGCCACATGATTGTCAAATGCTTTTTCTGCACCTATTGAGATAAAGTCCAACATTCATCCATGATAAAAACTCTTACCAAAGTGCGTATAGAGGGAATATTCCTTAACATAATAAAAGTAATTTACAACAAACTCATAGCAAATGTAATACGCAATGGAGAAAAGCTGAAAGTCCTCCCACTAAAATCTGGAACAAAACAAGGTTTCCCACTCTCACCACTGTTATTCAACATGGTATTGAAAGTCCTAGCCACAGAAATCAGACAGATAAAAGAAATAAAAAGTATCCAAACAAGAAGAGAAGAGGTAAAATTGTGACTCTATGCAGATGACATGATACTCTATGTAGAAAACCCTAAGGATTCAACCGAAAAAACTACTTGAACTGAACAACAAATTCAGCAAAGTAGCAGGATATATGATTAACATTCAGAAATCAATCACATTTTTGTATACTAACAATGAAATATTACAAAATGAATACAAAAATACAATACCTTTTAAAATTGCACCCCAAAAAATCAAATACCTGAGAATAAACCTGACCAAGGAGGTAAAAGACATATGCTGAGACCTATAAAACATTAATCAAGGAAATTAAAGAGGATTCAAAGAAATGGAAAGATACTCCATGCCCTTGAGTTGGAAATATTAATATCATAAAAATGGCCATACTACCCAAAGCAATCTACAGATTCAGTGAAATCCCTATCAAATTACCCATGACATTTTTCACAGAACTAGAACAAACAATCTAAAAACTTATATGGAAGCATAAAAGACCCGGAATTGCCAAATCAAACCTGAGGACCAAAAACCTATCCAGAGGCATAACTCTCCCAGACTTCAGGCAATATTATAAAGCCACAGTAATCAAGACAGTGTGGTGCTAGTACCAAAACAGACATACAGACCAATGGAACAGAATAGAGAACCCAGAAATAAAGCCAGACGCTTATGGTCAATTAATCTTTGACAAAGGAGGAAAGAATATAAAATGGAAAAAGAGAGTCTTTTCAGCAAGTGTTGCTGGGAAAACTGGACAGCTGCAGGTAAGTCAATGAAACTGGAACACACCCTCAAACCATGCACAAAAAATAAACTCAAAATGGCTTAAATATTGCAATGTAATATAAGATACCATTAAACTCCTAGAAGAGAACATAGGCAAAATATTCTCTGATATCAACCTTACAAATGTTTTCTCATGTCAGTCTCCCAAAGCAACAGAAATAGAAGCAAAAATAAACCAATGGGACCTAATCAAACTGACAATATTTTGCACAGCAAAGGAAACCATAGCAAAAAAGCCAGTTGAAAAATGGGCAAAAGACCTGAATAGAAATTTCTTCAAAGAAGATACACAGATGGGCAACAAGCACATGAAAAAATGTTCAACATCACTGATTATTTGAGAAATGCAAAACCAGAACTACTATGAGGTACCTGTCAGAATGGCCATCATTAATAATGGCCACAAATAACAAATGCTTGAGAGAGTGTGGAGAAAAGAGAACCCTCCTGCACTGTTGGTCGGAATGTAAATTGGTAAAACCACTATGGAAAACAGTATGGAGGTACCTTAGAAAACTATACATAGAACTACTGTATGAGCCAGCAATCCCACTCTTTGGCATATATGCAGACAAGACTTTCCTGAAAAAGACACATGCAGCCACATGTTCATTAAAGCACTATTCACAATAGCCAAGACATGGAAACAACCTAAATGTCCATCGACAGATGATTTGATTAAGAAGATGTTGTATATATACACAATGGAATACTTCTCAGCCATAAAAATAACAAAATAATTCCATTTGAAGCAACATGGATGGAACTAGAGACTCTCATACTAAGTGAATTGTCAGAAAGACAAAGGCAAATACCATATGATATCACTTATATCTGGAATATAATGTAGAGTACAAATAAACTTGTTCACAGAAAAGAAACTCATGGACTTGGAGAAAAGACTTACAGTTGCCAAGCTGGAGGGCAAGGGCATGGGGTGGACTGAGAATCTCACATTAATAGATGCAAAGTATTGCCTTTGAAATGGATAAGCAATGAGATCCCGCTGTATAGCACTGGGAACTATGTCTAGTCACTTATGATGGAACATGATAATGTGAGAAAATGAATGTATACTATGTGTAACTGGGTAACCTTGTTGTAGAAAATTGACAGAACACTGTAAACATGCTATAATGGGAAAAATTAAAATCATTGTAAATAATAAAAAGAAAACCCTAAATTTTCAACTAAAAACACACACCTATTAGAACTGCTAAATGAATTTAGAGAAGTTGCAAGATACAAGATTAGTGTACAGAAATGTGTTACTTTTCTATATAGTACTATTTTGACATAAAACAGACACAGAGCTCAATGGAACAGAACTAATAAACCTACACATATATGGTCAATTACTTTATGACAAAAAAGCCAATAATATACAGTTGAGAATGAACAGCCTCCTCAATTAATGATGTCTGGAAAATTGGCAGCTGCATGCAAAATAATCTACACCATACACAAAACTGAACATGGATTAAGGACTTGAATGTAAACCCTGAAACTATTAAACTCCTAGAAGAAAACCTAAGTGGTATACTCCTTGATATTGTTCTTGGCAATATTTTTTTTTTTGGTTTTAACACCAAAATATAAGGCAGCCAAAGCAAAAATGACCAGCTAGGGCTATATCCAACTAAAAAGTTTCTGCACAGCAAAGAAAAAAATCACGAAAATGAAAAGGCAACCTATAACATGGGAGAAAACATTTACAAATCATATATCTGAAAAGGGGTTAATAGCCAAAACATATCAGGGATTCATACAACTCAACAGCAAACAACAACAAAAAATCAATCTTACTGAATTAAGAGCAAAGGATCTGAATAGAAAGTTTTCCAAAAAAGGCATCCAGATAGTCAATAGGTATACAGAAAGGTGTTCAACATTGCTAATCCTCAGGGAAATATAATTGAAACTCACACCTTTTAGAATGACTATTATCAAAAAGATAAGAAAAAAATAGCAAATGTTGGTGAGGATGTGAAGGAAAGGGAATTCTCTTACACTGTTGTTTAACATGTAGATTGGTGCAGCCACTATGGATAGCAGTATAAAGATTCCTCAAAAAGTTAAAAATAGAACTACCTTATGAAGTAAAGTTTTTTGTCTTTATAAGGCTGCACCAGTGGCATACGGAGCTTCCGAAGCTAGGGGTCGAATTTGAGCTGTATCCACTGGCTTACACCATAGTCACAACAATGCCGGATCCTTAACCAACTACAAATTCTGCCATTTGTAAAAACATGGATAGAGGTTGAGGGCATTAAGAGCCAAGCTGCATCTGTAACCAACACCACAGCTCACAGCAATGCCGGATCCTTAACCCACTATGCGAGGCCAGGTATTGAACCTGTGTACTCATGGATGCTAGTCAGATTTGTTTCCACTGAACCATGACAGGAACTCCCCCTTATAAAATATATCTCCAAAGGAAATGAAAACACTGACTAGAAAATATATTTGTACCCTATGTTATTGCAGTACTATTTTTAATAGCCAAGGTACTGAAACAATCTTATGTGTCCATCAGTGGATGAATGGGTAAAGAATAGTGTGATATATTCTCACATACACACACAATGAAATTTTATTCACCTATTAAAAGAAGGAAATTCTTCCATTTGTAAAAACATGGAAATTCTGCCATTTGTAAAAACATGGAACTTGAGGGCATCAAGCTATGAGAAATAAGTCAGACAGCATATTATATCACTTATATGTTGCATTTACAGAAGAAAAGAACAAATTAAACTCATGGAGATAAAGAAAAGATTTGTAGTTGCCAGGGGCAGTTGGTGTGGGGTGGGTAATATTGGTGAAGGTGGTCAAAATGTACAAACTTACAGTTATAAGATAAACAAGTCCCAGGGATGTAATGTTCAGCTGAGTAACTATGGTTAATAATGCTATATTGTGTAATTGAAAGTTGCTAAGAAAAATGATTGTAAAAATTCTCATCACCAGGAAAAGAAATTCAACTATCTGTGGTGATAGATGTTACCTGGACTTACTGCATCGATCATTTAGTAATATATACATGTATTAAATCATTATGCTGTACACCTGAACTTAGTATAATGTCACGGCAATTGTAGCTTTAAAAAATATAAGATCGTCACTGCAGAAAAAAGAAATTATCATCTTTAAATGCAAAAGAAGATATTTTAAATTTGTTTACAAATAAAAAGTCTATCTACAAATTGAAAAAGTAAGCAGAAAGATATTATAAAGTAAATGGTGTCCATGCCTCTTAGGTTGACTCACTTATGGCCTGACTTTCCAAGAGCTTTACTACTTAGGCAGTATGTCTAAGAAGAAATCAACAATTATTCCAACTTTTGTTTATTCCATGTGGATAATTCCTAGCTCCTTCTTTATGGATCCGATCCTGCCAAGTTGTCTACAGTTGTTTCTAAATCAGACAAGAACTACTGAAATTTATCTACATATCCAAGAAGTTATTTGTTTGTTCTAAATCATGGAAATGTAGTGTGAATAAGTTATCCTTAGGTTAGTTACATATCACAAAAGAGAAGCAATAAATAAAATAAGCAAATCAGTATATGATAGAATAAAATGTAGTGATAAATGCTATAAAAATTAAGTAACTCTCTCTCTAAAAATATTACTAAAAAGTGGCTAGTGACTTTATTGCTTTTTAGGGCTGCACCTGTGACATTTGGAGGTTTCCAGACTAGGGGCTGAATTGGAGCTACAGCCGACTGCCTATGCCACAGCCACAGCAACACAGGATCCAAGCAGCATCTGAGACCTACACCACAGCTCATGGCAATGCCAGATCCTTAACCCACTGAGCGAGGCCAGGGATTTGAACCCACCACCTCATGGTTCCTAGTTGGATTCATTTCTGCTGTGCCACAATGGGAACTCCTAAATTTACAAATTAATGAAGCTAAGTAAATGCAAACTTCTTTTCACAGTATAGTGGGTTTTTTTTTACTGGAATATATGTATTCCTGGTAAAACACAGACTTTTGAGCAGGTTCTCAGTTGTGGATTTCTTAAAAGAATCTGTTTCTAGGTTCTCAACTGCCCTAAGTAACTTTTCCAGGCTGAATATGACTTCTTCCCTCCCTCTCTTCCTTCCTTCTGTCAGTCCATCTATCTTAGAATTAGAATTCAGTAGTTAGAAGGGACATGTAGTAGTTGTAAGGTGAAAAAAATTGTATCTCTTTGGCAGCAAGCTAATCAAATTTGATTGATAGATTTGACAGTGAGGACCAGCAGTGCCATTAGATAATATATGGTGAATATTTTCATAAATTTAATTACCTAAATCTGTAGCTCCAAGGCTTTGATAAACTACATATTTAAAGCCATATGTAATATACAATGTGCCAGAAAATGTTGCCAAACTATTTAAAATTTTAGATAGGGACTTTAAATCATATACACATTTTTAATAAATATAATGTATGTTGGCAAAAGTATTTGAAGAGCATTGCCATTATGAGGACAAACATAATCACCTTTATTCTTGATAAAGTTTCTCTGCTTATTAATTTGATCTCATCCCTTTTAGGATCAGATCATATTAATGTTTTAATATTAGACTTTGAAATGCTTTATTTAAATGCTTGACTAAATTTATTAGCAAAACAAAATATCCAAAGTCTTCCAATTTTTTTCAGTTTTCTGAGGTTGGTGGATAATACTCAGTTGAATCCACAGATGTGGAATCTGCTGATACACAGGGCCTACAGTACTCGAATAGGGGCACAATTTAAATAACTTATAATAACAAGCTCTTAATAATTCTTTTCATTTATTTAAAGATAATAACAAAAAGTGATTTGTTGTTCTTGTTTTCTCTCAAAAAGAACCTGAATAGTACTATACGATCTCTAATGTTATTGTTAGAAATATATTTTTATAAGAACCTGTTCCCATATCACACTAAGATGAACTTAATTGCATAGCTTAGAAAAAACTGTTTACTTTTTCCTCTTTCCTTTTCTGTATTGAATGCAGTCACACATTGCCTATAACCCACAAACTCTTTACCACTAAAACATTTATTCCCCTTGGGCTAATAGCTCATGACCTAGCCCCCCAACTCCATTACCCTGAGTTTACTTAAAGGACACACCTAAGGTCAAGTTCAAAGACTGGCCCATGCCTAACTCTGGACAATTCTGAACTGCCATCCTAGTCGTTCAGAGGTCCTTGTGGTATTGAATGAACTTTGTTAAAACTACATCAATAACTTGACTTCTGTGGAATCCTGTTTCCTTTAAACCTGCATTGGGTTGATTCCTAGAGCACTCCCAAATAAATTTTCTGTACACACAGCTCTGTCATAAAATCTGTTTCCAGAGAAGCCTATTCCATGATGTTTTCTTGTTATTTAAATTCATTCAGTTATTAAAATTTGCCATTTTATGTCACATATAGCATGAAAATCTCTTACCTCTTTCCCACCCTCACTGCTATAATGCTGTATGAGACTCAAACCTAACTTCTTTTACCTGTTTTGATTCTATTTATTTCCTCATTAAAGCCATCCTTCGAACTCTTGTTAAGTGATCTTTTACTATTTCAAATATTTTAAGCCTCTGCCTATATTAAAATTATGCTGAAAGATTTTATCTCCAGGAAAAAAAAAACTAAACTCCTTAATAAGACATATTAGGTTCTGTAGCATCTAATCCTTCAAATCATTCTCCTCACTCTATACTTCAAAAATCCTGGGCAATCCGTAGTTTTCTGTGTATTTGATACTCTTTCACATCTTCAATTGAATGACACAATCTCTGCTTTACAGATGAAATTACATTATTTTTGTGTACCTCTAGATTGATATGCATCCTACAAGGATTGAATCAAGTTTTACCTCATCTGAGAACACATCCACAGTATAATTATACCTCTTCTCCTAGGACTAGGATCTATATATATTACATAATTTATTGCATTATATATACAGATATATGCATGTAAAATAAATTTTGTACTTCAGACATTCTTTTACTTATAATAAAATACCATCAGTAACTCAAAATAACAGTGTTTTATTTATCTTTTATCTGTGGTACTTAATTTAATGAATAAGTGAAAGAAGTGGCATTATTCAGAGAAAGTTGCTAATGGGGAAAATTGCATTGAAATTCTACTTTATGAATGTGTAGGATTTTTGAGAATATTTCAATGATTCCCCACCAGAGGGAAGTCTTCCCTCCCTCCAGATTTCAAATAATTAAGAACCTATTGCTTGAGGAACGAATTAGTGACGTGGAAGATAGAATAATGGAAACCATGCAATCAGGACAGCAAACAGAAAACCAAATGAAAAAACATGAAAACAATATAAGGGATTTATGGGATAATATAAAGTAGCTCAATTTACACATAATAGGAATTCCAGAAGAAGAAAAAGAAAAGGGGATTGAAAATATATTTGAAGAAATTATGTCTGAAAACTTTTCAAATCTGAAGGAATCTGACATCAAGATATAGGAATCACAGAGGGCCCCAAACAAGTTGAACCCAACCCACACCAAGGCATATTATATTAAAAATGGCAAAAATTAAAGATAAACAGAGGATCCTAAAGGCAGCAAGAGAAAAACAAAGTGCTAATTATAAGGGATCTCCCATAAGGCTGTCAGCTGATTTCTCTACAGAAACATTATAGGGCAGAAGGGAGTAGCAAGATATATTTAAAGTGCCGAAAGGAAAAAAAAATTGCAACCTAGAGTACTCTATCCAGCAAGAATATCATTTAAATAGAAGGGGAAATAAAGAATTTCTCCAACAAACAAAAGCTAAAAGAGTACAGCAATACTAAGCCCTTTCTAAAAGGAATGCTAAAAAGTTTCCTATAAAAAAAAGTAAAAAGTAAGCAATAGAATGGAGGAAACCACAAATGGAAAGCAATCGTTTGAATAAGCCAGCATACAGATCTAAACATAGAGATGCTAAAAAGGAAAATTTTAAAAAAAGGCAACAAAATCATACATTATGGGGAGGGATAAAAAGAAAATATAGACTATTTTTAATTTTAAAAAAATTTAATAATGTGTTTGAGTCTATATGGCTATCAGGCTACAGCAAGCAGATATAAGAAGGTGTTAACATACTTAAAAAACAGGGCAACTACAAATCAAATTGGAAGACCACATCCATAAATACTGAAAAGAAAAGCACTCAAGCATAAAATAAATGGAAACCACCCAGCCAAAAAAAAAAAAAAGAAATAAAAGCAGAAAAGAGAAACATAGAATCAACTGGAAAACAAGGTCTAAAATGGCAATAAATACATATCTATCAATAATCACCTTAAATGTCAATGGACTGAATATTCCAATCAAAAGACACAGAGTGGCAGACTATATAAAAAAGCAAAAAACCTACAGTCTACTGCTTACAAGAGACTCAACTTAGGGCAAATGATACAGATAGATTGAAAGTGAGGGGATGGGAAAAGATATTTCATGCCAATGGACAAGAAAGGAAAGCAGGAGTTGCAATACTCATATCAGACAAAACAGACTTTAAGATAAAAGCCATAAAGAAAGATCAAGAAGGACACTATTTAATAGTTAAAGGATCCATTCAAGAAAAGGATATTACAATTGTCAATATATATGCCCCTAATATAGGAGCACCCAAGCACCTACAACAAGTACAACAAGGAGAAATAAATGGCAATACAATAATAGTAGGAGACTATAACACTCCACTCACATCAATGGACAGATTCTTTAGGCGGAAAATCAGTAAGGCAACAGAGATCCTAAATGACACAATAGAAAATTTAGACCTAACTGACATTTTCAGGACATTACATCCAAAAAAATAAATCAGAATATACATTCTTCTCAAGTGCACATGGAACATTCTCAAGGATAGATCACATACTGGGGCACAAAGTTAAACTCAACAAATTTAAGAGTGTAGAAATTATTTCCAGTATCTTCTCTGACTACAAAGGCATGAAACTAGAAATCAACCACAGGAAAGGAAATGAGAAGAAAACACACTACCTGAAGACTCAACAAAATGCTACTAAAAAATGAATGGGTCAATGAGGAAATCAAGAAGGAAATTAAAAAATACCTTGAGACAAATGATAATGAAGACACAACCACTCCAAATTTATGGGATGCCACAAAAGCAGTGTTCAGAATGAAATTCAGAGTAATACAGTCTTTCCTCTAAAAAGAAGAAAAATCTCAAATCAACAACTTAACCCATTACCTAAGTGGATTAGAAAAAGAAGAAAAAAAACAGCCTAAAGTCAGCAGCAGGAAGGAAATCATAAAGATCAGAGAGGAAATCAATAAAATAGAGATTCAAAAAAACAATAGAAAAAAAAAATTAAACCAAGAGCTGTTTCTTTGAAAAGTTAAACAAAATTGACAAACCTCTGGCTAGTCTCACCAAGTAGAGGAGAGAAAAAAGACCCAAATAAACAAAATAAGAAATGAAAAAGGAGAAATCACAATGTATATTACAGAAATACAAAAAAAATGATATAATACTATGAACAATTGTACACCAACAAATTTGACAACCTAGAAGAAATGGACAACTTATTAGAGACTCACACCCTTCCAAAACTGCATCAAGAAGAAATAGATCAACTGAACAGACCAATTACTAGAAATGAAATTGAGCATGTCATCAAAACACTCCCTACAAATAAAAGTCCAGGACCAGATGGCTTCACAGGTGAATTCTACCAGACATACAAATAGGGACTCATACCCAAACTCCTTAAACTTTTCCAAAAGGTTGAAGAAGAAGAAACACTCCCAAAATTATTCAAGATGACACTATCACCTTAATTCCAAGACCAGACAAAGACAACATGAAAAAAGAAAACTAAAGGCTAATATCTTTGAATGAATATTAATGTAAAAATTCTCAACAAAATTTTAGCCAACCAAATCCTACAATATATAAAAATGATCATACACCACAACCAGGTGGGATTCATTCCAGATGCATAAGGATGGTTCAACATACACAAATCAATCAACGTTATTCACCACATTAACAAAATAAAAGTCAAAAACCACATGATCATATCAATAGATGCAGAAAAAGCATTTGACAAAGTCCAACATCCATTCAGGATTAAAACTCTTACCTAAGTGGGGATACAGGGAAAATTCTTTAATATAATAAAAGCCATTTATGACAAACCCACAGCAAATATAATACTCAATGGAGAAAAGCTGAAAGCATTCCCACTAAAAGCTGGAACAAGAAAAGGATGCCCACTCTCACCACTCTTATTCAACATATTATTAGAAGTCCTAGCTACAGCAATCAAACCAAAGAAATAAAAGGCATCTAAATAGAAGAGAAGAGGTAAAACTGTCATAGTAATCAGATGACATGATACTTTATATAGAAAACACAAGGACTCAATCCCAAAATTACTTGAACTCATAGACAAATTCAGCAAAGTGGCAGGATATAAGGTTAACCTTCAGAAATCAATCGCATTTCTGTATATTAACAATGAAATATTAAAAAAAGAATACCAAAATACTTAACTTTTAAAATAGCACCCCAAAAAATCAAATACCTGGGCATAAACCTGACCAAGGAGGTGAAAGGCTTATATGCAGAGAACTATAAAACATTAATCAAGGAGATCAAAGAAGATACAAAGAAATGGAAAGATATTCCATGCTCATGGGCTGGAAAAATAAATATTGTAAAAATGGCCATATGACCCAAAGCAATCTACAAATTCAATGTAATCCCTATCAAATTACCAATCACATTTTCACAGAACTAGAACAAACAATCCAAAAATTTATATGGAACAGCAAAAGACCCAGAATCCCCAAAGCAATTCTGAGGAACAAAAACCAAGCAGGAGGCATAACTCTCCCAGACTTCAGGCAATATCACAGGGCCACAGTAAACAAGACAGTGTGGTACTGGTACCAAAACAGACATATGGACCAATGAAACAGAATAGAGAACCCAAAAATAAACCCAGATGCCTATGGTCAATTGATCTTTGACAAAGGAAGCAAGAACCTAAAATGGGAAAAAGACAGTCTTTTCAATAAGTATTGCTGGGAAACCTGGACAGCTGCATGCAAATCAATGAAACTAGAACACACTCTCACACCATGCACAAAAATAAACTCTAAATGGTTTAAAGACTTAAATATAAAACAAGACATCATTAAACTCCTGGAAGAAAACAGTGGCAAAACATTCTCTGATACCAACCTTACAAATGTTTTCTCAGGTCAGTCTCCCAAAGCAACAGAAATAAAAGCAAAGATAAACCAATGAGACCTAATCAAGCTGGCAAGCTTTTGCACAGCAAAGGAAACCAAAAAGTATACTCAAAGACAACTTATAGAATGGGAGAAAGTAGTGTCAAATGATGCAACCAACAAGGGCTTAATCTTTAAAATATATAAACAACTTATACAACTCAACAGCAAAAAAAAAAACAACCCCATTGAAAAATGGGCAAAGGACCTGAACAGACATTTCTCCAAAGAAGATATACAGATGGCCAACAAGCACATGAAAAAAATGCTCAACATCTTTGATGATTAGAGAAATGCAAATCAAAACTACCATGAGATACCACCTCACACCAGTCAGAATGGCCATCATTAACAAGTTCACAAACAACAATTACTGGAGGGGTGTGGAGAAAAGGGAACTCTCCTGCACTGTTGGTAGGAATGTAAGCTGGTACAACCACTGTGGAAAACAGTATGGAGGTACTTTAGAAAACTATACATAGAACTACCATATGACCCAGCAATCCCACTCTTGGGCATATATTCAGACAAAAATTTCCTTGAAAAAGACACTTGCACATGCATGTTCATTGCAGCAATATTCACAATAGCCAAGATATGGAACAACCCAAATGTCCATCAACAGATGATTGGATTAGGAAGATGTGTTATATATACACAATGGAATACTACTAAGCCATAAAAAAGAATAAAATAATGTCATTTGCAGCAACATGGATGGAATTAGAGATCCTCATACTGAGTGAAGTAAGTCAGAAGGAGAAAGACAGATTCCATATGATATCACTTATATATGGAATCTAATATATTGCACAAATGAATCTTTTACAGAAAAGAAAAGCAAGAACTTGGAGAACAGACTTGTGGTTGCCAAGAGGGTGCTGGAGGAAGTGGGATGGTCTGGGAGTCTGTGGTTAAAAGTTATAGACTATTGCCTCTGGGATGGAAAGGCAAGGAGATCCTACTGTATAGCATTGGGAACTCTGTCTAATCACTTGTGACTAATCCATACATGTATGTGTAACTTGGTCACTATGCTGTGCAGTTGGAAAATTGACAGAAATCTGCAAACCAGTTATAATGGAAAAATTCAAAAAAAAAAGAACCTATTGCTTAACCAATATTTTTCACTCATAGAAGAGAGATAATGGAAGGTAATCAAGAAATAACACATTTTTTTGCCCTATGAAAGTCTCTAATTTGAAGAATAAGACAAAATATTAAATTATTATAAAAACAGAACATGTCCTAATGCATGTAAAGTATATATTTTTAAAGAACTTTAGAGCCAGACGAGGCCTTCAAATCTGAAAGGAAAAAAGGAAATAACTAATTATTAATTATAATTACAATAATTTTCTCATTTAGTTTACATAGCACCACTTTGACTTTGCAAATATTTTGCCCACTTTACACAAAAGGGAATTTATGCCCACCAACATTAGCACTAAATGACTGTAAAGACTTGAACTGAGGACTTAATAACTCCCAAGTTAGGACCTTTCCCTCAACAACATGCTATTTCACTTTTTTAAAATTCACTTCAATAGAATTCCCTGGTAGCCTAGTGGTTATGGTTTCGGCTTTGTCATTTTGTGGCTTGGGTTTGATCCCTGGCCCAGACAATTTCTGCATGCCATGGTTGTGGTCAAAAAAATTTACTTTACTTCACTGAATGTCAATTTACACAGTGACATCTCTGTAATAATTTAAATTGTTTCAGACTCTCTTCTAGAAAAACATCCAATTTCTCATTGGTTTCTGGTTTCGACTACCTTCCTGCTTGCTTTTTTGTCCCAAAATGTGTGACCAACTGTGTCTCTTAGGTGTTTGGATGAGTAAAGAACAAATTAACATATCAAAAAGATATAATGGCTGGGGAATTATTCATCTGATCCAGAATATTTCCCTCTGAAAAGGTACAACCTATTCCAAAATACTAAGAAAACAAATTAAAAAATTCCATAAGGGAATCTAGCAAACTATTTGCTGGCAGCAGCACTAGAACTGATGACATGCCCTAAAATAGACCACTTGACAACAATAAATAGTCTTGCAGTTGTGTGCTCAAAATATACAAAGTCTAGGTTTGGGAGATACAACTAAGCAGATAATCACAATTTGACATGTTGGAGCGGACTGGTGATAGGGTATTATGTAGCCAGTTTCTGGAAATACCTAACTATACAGATGCTATAGTCTGGGCACTGCCACTTGGTATCATTATATGCAGCAATTATATGGAGGAAAAGCTGTTCAAATGAAAAACTGAACTGTGTGTGGGAAAACGCTTCTTTTGGAAAAGGAAAATTAAAAGATGTTTTATAAATATTTAGTATATCAAGTTTATTTGCTTCATTACTGAACTATGAATAAAACTGAAATTTATCAAGATGTTAAAACACATAGAATACATATTATATAGTGCCATATGATCAGCTGTAAAACAGATAATGGAGCAATAAGTCCATTCTTGAAACCTTGACATTTATAATTTTCCCTAAATTTTAAAGTGCAACTCATAAAGATTAGCTGTAGCTTTTTCTGATACATTAATTTTCTTGAATACACCTGAGTGAGGCCTGACCAACATACCCAGTTTGCAGTCATTAATAACAATAAATTATGAAGAACTGGGCAAAAGTATGTATCATTCAGCATAGTGAGATGAGTTCAGGGCCACCTGACCCATGTGTGGGACTATTCTGACTGCTTACATTGACAATCTTCACCTTTACCTCAGTGAAAAGTAGCATATGCAAAACCTGTTAGATGGAAATGCAAAATTTTAAGTGTCTAGGTCTCTTCTCAATCCAACTAGAAAATATTTTATGACAGAATTCCTTCTTTGAAATAAGTTATGTCTTGCCTAGGGGAGATTTCTAGCTGATAGTAAATGATACCTATTACATAAGTAGAGCAAAGAGTATGAACAATAAGAGGGCAATATCTTAATTAGAAATCATGTTCTGTGTGTAAAATTGCTATTCCTATTCTAAATGCTTCTTATCCTTAATTTTAGTCCTTTTCAAATGTCAGACAAAGATAGATGTATCTAATATGAGCCTTACTCATTGGGAAAAGTAATATTTGAAGTAGGCTAATAAAGACATTATAAGGTCTTTAATTTATAAGCATGGACTAGATCAATTTCTGTGTATCACTAATATTTGCTTCATGAATTCAGTCTTTTTTCTTCATTTACAAAAATGACGACAAACATATGTGTATGGCTAAGTATTTTTCCCTCATATCCATTTTCTTTATTCCATCAATCAATTTATCTATGGCTAATTTCAATATTACTGTAGAAGTTTTAGACATCTTAGTAATTGACGATTTTAACAAGCATTCTAAATGGAAAATAGCACTTTGTGTCTGTGAATATGAAGGTTTGTGAAAGCACTTTTGTTTAATACTACAGTAGAAATTTGAAGTGCTGGTACTAGTGTGAAAACTTTCAATCATAGAATTTGCTGTAATTTTTATCGTTCTACAAATGAAACTTTAGCTAAGTTATAAAAGAAATCTCAAAAAAGATTACAAAACTTTGAGTTTATATTGATGTTACATGAATGTGAAGGATTTATTGTTTGTTTGATTTTTTTTCCTTTTAGGGCTGCAATGCAGCATATGGAACTTCACAGCAAGGGGTTGAATTGGTCCTACAGCTGCCAGCCACCAGAGACACATCTGTGACCTACGCAGCAATGTGGGATCCTTAACCCACTAAGCAATGCTGGGGATTGAACCCACATCCTCATAGTTGCTAGCTGTGTTCTTAACCCACTGAGCCACAATGGGAACTCCTGAATGTGAGTTTATGACAAAAACATTATTCCTTCTGTTACTTTGGACAATGATGAACTAAGGGCCTGACTTAACTTCAATAAACCAACCGAATATGTGACTGGGATCCACATTATATGCAACAGCAATTAAAGGCAGAAAGCAAAATAATTAGAAAACAGATAAAATATATATTAAACATATTAAATATAATATACACTATACACATATATAAAATATATATATATGATAAAGACCTCTTTATTAGATAAAAAGAAAAACTTCTTTTACTTTCTCTTTGATCCATTTGAAAAGTCTAAATAGAAAAATACTTTAGATGCTTCATGTCCCTGGTAAACAATTTGTTTTTGCTGTTATTGAAAGTAATATCATATAGAAAATGTATTGTTGATTAAGCATCCAACTGGCAATGTGTTTTGCTTTAGAACAACAAAATGGAACCAGCAGATGTAAAACCATTGATTTTTGGCAGCTGGAAGTTGAACAGATGAAAGACATGACATTTTGAAGCAGGGATGGAAGACCAAGAATATTTGGCACAAGCCAAACTGTTTACGACAGCAATATTGCTTTCTGAGTCACTAATGCATAATATAAACAATATTAGGATTCATGTTGGAAAAATAACTATATATGTACATATATGTATATATTTCAAAGTTAACCTTCTGAATTCAAATTCAACATCTTTAAAAATCACATAGACTATTTAAAATATTTCTTCCAAATGAATTTTAAAGCACAGAGAAATGAGTGTATTTTTTTTTAAAAGACTACTTTTTTAATGTAACTCAGAATATACACATAAGAACTGTCTCAAGGTTAGATGTTCAGGAATAAAATTTCAGTATTTAGTAACAAAGTCATAAACTCAGTAACAAACAACAGAATTCCTTAGAATATATAAAATTTGTCATGAAGTTTTTTTTCACAGAATATAGCCAATATATTTATTAGTTCTTATTCAGAGTTTCATTAATTGTCACTTAATACATAACTCTTAAAATTAGTTATATCAGTCTACAGCAGAATGGAATAGAATACTATAGTAAGACTCTTAGGGACAGGCAAGAGGTAATCTCGCTGAAGTACTAAGATTGAGAGAAAAAAAAAAGTTGTCCAGGAATGATATTACCAGCCAGTAAAAGCATAAAAAATTGCTATGAGACTGCTGAGTCATCAAGTAAAGTTTGAATTATGGTAAAGTCAGCCTATGAAGCAATAGGAGGATAAAATAGATTTCTTAGGGGAAAAATGATCAGGAAAAATGAGTAAAATTTAAAAAAGATGTAGGTGCTTAAATAGGCAGAAAGCAGATGGATGAAAAATGGACTTTTCGGAATCACTTTTCCCCCTCAATAACAGCAGTAAAATAAGATGTTGTTATACTATCTCATGTATTTAGCAATCATTCATTGCATAAAAAGAGAAAAAAATATTTTAGATATTTAAATCTCTTTCACATATATCACAGTTTGAGGTAAGTACACATGGAGACATAGAACTGTGTATACGTTCATATCTACGCATATATACATGAATATGTGTGTATCTTACTCCAACTGTGATATATGAGAGGGAGTTACAGAGAAATAAGTAAAAAAAAAAAATAGTAACACAAGGAAATTAGGGCATTTCTCTACTTGGGGTGGGAGATAATCAAAAAATGTTTCACAGAGGAAGAAATAATTAAGCTGATCTCAAAAAGCAAGAGTTTACCATGTGGATTATGTAGGAAAGTATATATCACCATCATAAGAAAGAGCTTTTAGAAAACTATAGGTACTTAATTTAAAGACTAATTAAAAGTTCAAGAGTATAATTTATTGAAGGAGGTTATATCCTGGAGTCAAGACAATAGAATTTAAGTTTTGTTCTCTAGGTCAGGGGTCATCATGTTTTTCTATATAAGGTAAGATAGTAAATATTTTAAACTTTGCAGATCAAATGGTCTCTGTTGCAATTACTCCCCTCACACTCTTGGTCTCTGACATCCTAGGCTGGGCCGTGTCTACCCTCCACCCCCCTCCTCCTATTATAACAGCCCTCTTCTCCCTGGTAGGATTTCGATATCTCATTAGTGTCATTACCAACATGGATGTTCCCCTGACCCAGCTTCAGCTTTCACACTATACACTAGGATTTCCCTACCCCCCTGGATACTTTCCTCCCTGACGCACTTTGGTTGTCTCCGATGACATGCTACTCTTCCATATGAATGGCTTCTTCTTCCTGCTTGGGCTGTAGGTCTTTCTTTTTGGCCACTATGACATGTTGATGCTATTCTAAACCCATTTTAGTTCTGATGCCCAAATACCTCTCCTTATGGAAGACCTTTTGACTTTGCTATGACTAAGACTCCCCCATTAGACTGCTACCTTTTACTGACATGTTTTCCACCATATTTGGGCTCCAGTGTCCTAGCTATGCCTCCATTGGATTATGTACTCACCCACCTTGGGTTCTGAATGCATGGAGACAGAACAAACTGATACCAGGATTCTTGGACTCTTTAATCCATACAAATTGATAAGATCTCAGACAAGGAATTCAGGCAAGGCTTTTTTGAGTCTCACACTATGGCACAGAGGAGTGAAAAGAAGTAACAGGTATGTGTGGGGGGTGATCTGGTTCCTTAAATATCAGGTTGGGGGCAAATCAGTGGGTTGGACAAGAGGTGGTGGTTCTATGTGCTGGAATCACTGGTGGTAGCCTGCTTCTTGTCTGGACTCCTCAGTCACAGCAGTTGGGTTTGGGTCTTTTTGTATTTTATTGTTCATACTTTGCCACAACTGTATATGAGTGCAGTTACTTTTAGTCCCTTATAGTTTTATTATTTTTTTTATTGTGTTGCTGGGGGACATGTTTGTCCAGGTGTAGGTCTTCTAGTAAAGGGTCCCATATACTGTGTTTCAGTGTGTCTCAAAACCACTCAATGTGTTAGGTCTTGTGAGGGCTAGGTTTCTCATGGTGGGTGAGGAAAGATACAAATATATACACAGTCTAAAAACACCCCCAAATATGTATTAATTATAGAGAGATGACAACATAAAGTCAGAGAGAGAAGAGAGCCCTCTACAAGCCAAGGAAACCCAAAAAAAAAATCCTGCTTACACCTTAATCTCAGAGTTCTTGCCTCCAGAATTATGAGAAAATTAATTTATATTGTTTAAGCCACACAGTACTTTCTTATAGCATCCCTAGCAATCCACCACAGTAGCTATATGAAAGGCTTCTAATGTTAATCTAATAATGAGGAAACATCAGACAAAACCAAACTGAATGACAATCTACAATTAATTAGCCTGTAATTTTCAAAAGCAGCAAAGTCATGAAAAGTCAAGCACTTAATGTTTTGCAAACAAACCTCTGTCTGCTTAGCTCTGCTAGGGGAATTCTGTTAGTTGCCTATAAATCTAAACTTGCCAGAAACCAGAATTTAAATTTTGCAAATGTGGGGGGAAAAATTGTTTTTTTCTCCCAAAAAACAAAGATAAGGAGTTAAACTCAGAGCCTTTCTCAAGGACCCCTGGACAAGTACCCTCTAGCAGACAGTGGGGTCCATCCCTCCCCCAGAACACATCCTTCCCAGTCAAACCTAATGCTTAGATGGCCTAAGTTTTCATTAAACTGAGAAAGAGAGGCATGAGTTGAGAAGAGAAAGCAGTAAATAAAGTGAGATACTTTGTATTTAAAACTATATTTATTCATCAAAGATATTGGCCTATAGTTCTCTTTTTTTGTGGTATCTTTGTCTGGTTTTGGAATTAAGCCAACAGCATATCAAAAAAATCATACACCATGATCAGGTGGGATTCATCCCAGGTGCACAAGGATGGTTCAATGTACACAAATCAATCAACGTCATAAACCACATCAACAAAAGAAAAGTTAAAAACCACATGATTATCTCAATAGATGCAGAAAAAGCATTTGACAAAGTCCAACATCCATTCATGATCAAAACTCTT
>PVHT021183528.1:5473075-5486744 GCA_004024745.2 Catagonus wagneri
AAAATAAAATAAAACTATATTTAGATGAGAGTCTGGGCTTTAGTAGATTACACATAGAATTTTCTGACAGTGAATAGTCCAAAACTTAAGTTTATGAGTATATATATTGTCAAGGAAACCAAAAAAAAAAGAAATCACCTCCAATATCTTTGACCCTTTAACTCCTAACACAACTTGCGACATTTGCGCTCACAACTTTCAGACAAGGAACCAGGCTGTAGAAACTGTGTTACTGCAGATGAAAATATATACATACGCTAATGCCATCTGATTTTGACCATACAGGATAATGGATCAGTAAGAACTTCCTTGAGAACAAATCCAGAAACCAGAAAGGGTGACGGACAGGTTTGTTTTGTTTTATTTCTGTTTGTTTCCCAAAAACTACTTATAAAGGAGAAGCCCATATGTCAGTTCAGGGAGGCTGCATAACTCTTGCCTTTGAAAACATGATAATAACAATGAAAAAACGATGGTGTCCCTAACATGCCCACCCCATTCTTCTTTTTTCAAAATGCATATTTTCAGAATGGGAGGTTTTAATGAAGTCATCCACTTCCTATACCAGTAGTCTAGTTTTCCTTACATTGAAAAACTCTATCACATCCTGGGGCACAAAACTAACCTCAACAACTTTAAGAGTATAGAAATTATTCCAAGTACCTTCTCTGACCACAAAGGCATGAAACTAGAAATCAACCACAGAAAAGGAGATGAGAAAAAACATACTGCATGGAGACTAAACAGCATGCTACTAAAAAACGATTGGGTCAATGAGGAAATCATGAAGGAAATTAAAAAATACCTTGAGACAAATTAAAATGAAGACACAACCACTCTAAACCTATGGGATGCTGCAAAAGCAGTGTTCAGAGGGAAATTCATAGCATTACCGGCCTTCCTCAAAAAAGAAGAAAAATCTCAAATTGACAACCTAACCCATTACCTGAATGAATTAGAAAAAGAAGAACAAAAACACCCTAAAGTCAGCAGAAGGAAGGAAATCATTAAGATCACAGAGGAAATCAATAAAATAGAGACACAAAAAACAATGGAAAAAATCAATAAAACCAAGAGGTTGTTCTTTGAAAAGGTAAAAAAAATTGATAAACCTCTGGCTAGACTCACCAAGAAGAGGAGAGAAAAAAACAAAATAAACAAAATAAGATCTGAAAAAGTAGAAGTCACAACGGAGATTACAAAAATACAGAAAACCATGAGAGAATACTATGAACAATTGTATGCCAACAAATTTGATAACCGAGAAGAAACAGACAACTTTTTAGAAACTTACACCCTGCCAAAACTGAGTCAGGAAGAAATAGATCAACCGAACAGACTGATCACTAGAAATGAAATTGAGTATGTCATCAAAACACTCCCTACAAATAAAAGTCCAGGACAAGATGGCTTCACAGGTGAATTTTACCAAACATACAAAGAGGAACTCATACACATTCTCTTTAAATTTTTCAAAAGGTTGAAGAAGAAGGAACACTCCCAAAGACATTCTACGATGCCAACATCACCTTAATTCCAAAACCAGACAAAGACACCACAAAAAAAGAGAACTATAGGCCAATATATTCGATGAATGTAGATGCAAAAATTCTCAACAAAGCTTTAGCCAACCGAATCCAACAACATATCAAAAAGATCATACACCACCACCAGGTGGGATTCATCCCTGGTGCACAAGGATGGTTCAACATATGCAAATCAATCAACGTCATATACCACATTAACAAAAGAAAAGTCAAAAACCACATGATCATCTCAATAGATGCAGAAAAAGCATCTGACAAAGTCCACCATCCATTCTTGATCAAAACTCTTACCAAAGTGGGAATACAGGGAACATTCCTTAACATAATAAAAGCCATTTACGATAAACCCACGGCAAATATAATACTCAATGGAGAAAAGCTGAAAGCATTCCCACTAAAATCCGGAACAAGACAGGGATGCCCACTCTCACCACTATTATTCAACATAGTATTGGAGTTCCTAGTTACAACAATCAGACAAACAGAAGAAATAAAAGGCATCCAAATAGGAAGAGAAGAGGTAAAACTGTCACTCTATGCAGATGACATGATACTTTATATAGAAAACACAAGGACTCAATCCCAAAATTACTTGAACTCATAGACAAATTCAGCAAAGTGGCAGGATATAAGGTTAACCTTCAGAAATCAATCGCATTTCTGTATATTAACAATGAAATATTAAAAAAAGAATACCAAAACACTTTACCTTTTAAAATAGCACCCTAAAAAATCAAATACCTTGGAATAAACTTGACCAAGGAGAGGAAAGATTTCTATGCAGAAAACTACAAAACATTAATCAAGGAGATCAAAGAAGATACAAAGAAATGGAAAGACATTCCATGCTCATGGGCTTGAAAAATAAATATTGTAAAAATGGCTATACTACCCAAAGAAATTTACAGATTCAATGCAATCCCTATCAAATTACCCAAGACATTCTTCAAAAAACTAGAACAAACAATCCAAAATTTTATATGGAACCACAAGAGACCCAGAATCACCAAAGCAATTCTAAAGAACAAAAACCAAGCAGGAGGCATAACTCTCCCAGACTTCAGGCAATATCACAGGGACATAGTAATCAAGACAGTGTCGTACTGGTACCAAAACAGACATACGGACCAATGGAACAGAATAGAGAACCCAGAAATAAACCCAGATGCCTTTGGTCAACTGGTTTTTGACAAAGGAGGCAAGAATATAAAATGAGAAAAATCTGTTCAGTAAGCATTGCTGGGAAATCTGGACAGCTGCATGCAAATCAATGAAACTAGAACACACTCTCACACCATGCACAAAAATAAACTCTAAATGGCTTAAAGACTTAAATAAGATAAGATACCATTAAACTCCTGGAAGAAAACATAGGTAAAACATTCTCTGATATCAACCTTCAAATGTTTTCTCAGGTCGGTCTCCCATAGCAACAGAAATAAAAGCAAAAATCAACCAATGGGACCTAATCAAGCTGACAAGCTTTTGCACAGCAAAGGAAACCAAGAAGAAAACAAAAAGACAACTTACAGAATGGGAGAAAATAGTGTCAAACGATGCAACTGACAAGGGCTTAATTTTAAAAATATATAAACAACTGATGCAACTCAACAGCAAAAAAACCAACAAGCCTATTGATAAATGGGCAAAGGAGCTAAATAGTTCTCCAAAGAAGAGATGCACTTGGCCAAAAAGCACATGAAAAAATGCTCAACATTACTGATGATTAGGGAAATGCAAATCAAAACTACCATGAGATACCACCTCACACCAGTCAGAATGGCCATCATTAACAAGTCCACAAACAACAATTGCTGGAGGATGGTGGAGAAAAGGGAACTCTCCTGCACTGTTGGTGGGAATGTAAGCTGGTACAACCACTGTGGAAAACAGTATGGAGGTACCTTAGAAAACTATACATAGAACTACCATATGACCCAGCAATCCCACTCTTGGGCATATACCCAGACAAAACTTTTCTTGAAAAAGACACCTGCACATGCATGTTCAATTGTAGCACTATTCACAATAGCCAAGACATGGAAACAACCCAAATGTCCATCGACAGATGATTGGATTAGGAAGATGTGATATATATACACAATGGAATACTACTCAGCCATAAAAAAGAATAAAATAATGTCATTTGCAGCAACATGGATAGAATTAGAGACCCCCATACTGAATGAAGTAAGTCAGAAGGAGAAAGACAGATACTATATGATATCACTAATATCTGGAATCTAATATACTGCACAAATGAACCTTTATGAAGAAAAGAAAATCAAATACTTGGAGAACAACTTGCAGTTGCCAAAAGGGTGGGGGAGGGAATGGGATGGTAGGGGGTTCTGGGGTTAATAGTTGTAGACTGTTTCCTCTAGGCTGGAAAAGCAAGGAGATCCTACTGTTTAGCACTGGGAAGTATGTCTAACCACTTGTGATGAATCCATATATATATGTGCAACCCTGTCACCATGCTGTACAGCTGGGTATAATGTAAAAATAAAAATAAATTAAAAAAAAAGAAAAAGTCTGCAGATCACATACTATTAACTTTTTCATTATATATATGAGGAAATGTATATGAATATGACAGAATGTTATATTTTATGAGAAATGGACTCATAAGCAGAATATGGGTACAATATCTGAAACTCTTATAAACTAAAAAGGCTCATGTATCTAAAAACAGTGAAAAATACATAAAATATACCATAACATTAGTAACTCTTTTAGCAGGTTGTTGAATTTTAATTAAAAAATATGAAAAACATAATTATTAACTTCCCTGATAAATTTAAGTTTATATATTAATAAACCTGGATATATATTTTCTTTTATTTATACCCTGAATTATTTCAGATGATTTTATATATCTCAATAATTTGGCAGATACTTAAAAAAATTACTTAAGCTCATTACTAAAATATCTGCTTATTTTCTATGACTCATATTTAGAGGTGGACCTTCAAAATAAAATAGTTGTTAATACCTGATGATCATAGATTTCTAATATTCAGTGTCTCCAAACTATTAATTTGTCTACTTTTTAATATATTTAATTATAACCTATTAATTCCATTATTTATAACACATATTAAGTGCCATATATGTTCTGGGAACTGTGCTAAGTATTAGAGATATAAAGATGAAAAAGACATTGGCCCAGTTCGAGAAGAGTTCTTTGTCCAATGGGATCAATTATATTTAAAGAAAAATACATTAAACCAGACACTGAAACTTAGAGTTTACTACTGCTGTTCAAGGATTCTTTATTGATTTTAATCTTAAAACATTAATCACACTATTTGTTTCTAAGTATTTAATAACATTAAAACTATAAGCCATATTTATATTGAGGACTTCTTTAAAATGCCCAGTCATTCAAGGTTATTGAACTCCTATAGCATATGTTGTGCCTTAGGTACTAGGGAAACAGATACAAATAAGGCACATTTGAATGGTATTAAGTCGCAAAATATGACCAGCAATTAAGGCAAAAAAAATCTGGTTAATAATTTAATGTAGAGAGTAAAATTAAAATGTGAAAAAATCAGATCTAATTCCTTAATTTATATTAAATATTAGGAAGTATATGATACTTTTAAATATTGGGAAGTGTATCATACTGCAACATCACATTAACTTAAAATTTGTTCAGATACTAAATGTAATTTTATAATACAAAGCACTTTGCCTTTTTAACACCTGGCAGAGTATTTTAAAATTCATGACTATCTCCCAACAAGATGATAGCTGCCAGCATACCATGGAGGGAGTTATGACTTGTGCTCAATTCAGATCTGGTTCTCCAACCAAAGCTACTTGGAATAAACATACTGTATAGGGAGAAACCCACACAAGGAAACCCCTTCAAGACTGCAAAAGGTAACTGTTTCACCTAATGTCATAGAGAAATTTGAGCAAAATGAGGAGAAAGGAATTTGTGTCACATGAAATAAGAATAAAAAAACTTGAAAAAAAATGAGTTAAACAATTTATCAGATAAAGTGTTAAAATATCAATAATAAAAATAGGATCAACTGGGGGTTTGGGATTGGCATATGCACACTGTGGTATATGGAATGACGGGCTAACAGGGACCTGCTGTATAGTGCAGGGAAACCTACCCAATATTCTGTGGTAACCTATATGGGGAAATAATCTGAAAAAGAATGGATGTACATAAATGAATCATTTTATTGTTCAACAAAAATGATCACAACATTGTAAAACAACTATACAACTATAAGACTTTTAAAAATGAAAAAAGTGAAAAAATAAATAAACACTAGAAAAAAGAAAGGTAATAGAACAATGGATAAGAATAAATGAACAAAGTGAGAGTTTTAATGGGAAGTAATAAACATAAAAAAGAACCAGTCAGAACTGAAGAATACAATAATTTAAATGAAAAACACACTAGAAGGAATTAAAAGCAGAATAAGTAATACAGAAAAATGCATACTGATCTGGAAGTTAAAACAATAAAAATCAGAACAGCAAAGAGAAAAACAGAGAACAGTTGAAGCTACCTCTGGGATACAATCTAGTGGACCACATATTATTACATTTGTATATTATACACTAATGCCATAATATATGTGATATTAGAGGTCACAGAAGGAGAAGAGCAAGAAAGAAGGGTCAAAAATGTATTTGATGAAATTATGGCTGACAACTTCTGGACTCTGTAGAAGGAAATGGATTTCTAGGTACAGGAATCACAGAGAGTCCCAAACAGGACGAACCCAAAGAGACCCACACCAAATTATATCATAGCTGAAATAGTAAAAGTTTGAGGTAAAGACATAATTCTAAAGGCAGAAAGAAAAGAAAAAGTTATTCACAGGGGAACCCCCATAAGACTATTGGCTGATTTTTCAGTAGAAACTTTGCAGACCAGAAGGGAGTGGCATGATATATATAAGGTACTGAAAGGGAAAGATCTACAACATAAAATAGTTACTCTACCCAGCAAGATACAATTAATAATTGAAGGAGAAATGACAAACTTCTCGGATAAGCAAAAACTAAAATTATTCATCAATACTAAGCTAACTTTAAAGGAAATATTAATGGTTTTTCTCTAAATGAAAAGATACATTTAGGGAGTTCCCATCATGGTGCAGCAGTTAATGGATCCGACTAGGAACCATGAGGTTGTGGGTTTGATCCCTGCCCTTCCTCAGTGGGTTAAGGATCTGGCATTGCAGTCAGCTGTGCTGTAGGTCTCAGACGTGGTTCAGATCCTTCATTGTGTGGCTGCGGTGTAGGCTAGTGGCTACAGCTCCGATTAGATCCCTAGCCTGGGAATCTCCACATGCCTCAGGTGCAGCCCTAAAATGACAAAAAGGCAAAAAAAAAATACGTTTACAACAAGAAATAAGAATTTATTGGAAAATAAAAGCATCCTACTAGTTAAGGTAAATATGTACTAAAGACTGTGGATCAACCGCATGAATAAGCTAATACAAAGAATAGTAAAGAATTGTAAAATTAAACATAACTAGACTAAAGGGTTAAATTATAATTCTTATGACATAAAATAGAAACACAAAATGGTGAGGGGAACAAAACAAGTAAACAGATTGCAATGCATTTGAACATAAATAACTACTAGTTTAAAAAAATCAGATATAATTATAGGGCAACATATATGAACCCCATGGAAACCACAAGTAAAAAACCTACAAAAGATACACAAAAACTAGGGGGGGGGGAAGGAACACATGCACACCACTAAAGAAAATCACTGTTTAAATAGAAATCATGTACAGGCAAAAAAAAAAAAAAAAACTGCAAAATACATATGGAGACTAAACACTATGTTACTAAGTATCCAATGAATCAATGAAGAAATCAAAGAGGAAATCAAAAATGCCTAGAGATGAATGAAAGAAAAAAAAAATGATGATCCAGAATCTATGGGATGCAGAAAAGCATTCCTAAGAGGGAAATTTATAGCAATACAAGCTTACCTCAGAAAACAAAAATCTCAGATAAGCAACATAATATTACATCTAAAGCAATTAGATAAAGAACAAACAAAACCCAAAGTTAGTAGAATGAAAGAAATCACAAAGATAAGAGCAGAAATAAATGAAATAGTGATGAAGAAACCAACAGTAAAGATCAATGAAAGTAAGAGCTGGTTCTTGGAAAAGACCAACAAAATTAATAAACACTTAGCCAGGCTCATAAAGAATAAAAGAAAGCATCAAATTAATAAAATTAGAAATGAAAAAAGAAAAAGTTAAAATGTTCATTCACGATAGCCAAGACAAACACAACTTAAATTTCCATTGACAGATAACTGGATTAAGAAGATCGGGTACATATATGCAGTGGTACACTATTGAGCCATAAAAAATCCAAAATAATACCATTTACAGCAAGATGGGTGGAGTAGAGATTCTCACACTAAATGAAGTAAGTCAGAAATAGAAAGACAAATACCATATAATATCACTTATACATGGAATCTAAAATACAACACAAATGAACCCACCCACAAAACAGAATGAGACTCACAGACTTGAGTGTGCCAAGGGGAAATGGAATTATAGTATGGAATGAGAGTTTGGGGTTAGTAGATGCAAACTATACATTTAGAATAGGTAAACAATGAGGTGCTACAGATTAGCACAGGGAATTATATCTATCTAATTACTTCAGATAGAACATGATAGAAGATACGAGAAAAATAATTTATATATGTATGACTGGTCACTTTGCTGTACAGCAGAAATTGGCACAACATTGTAAATCAACTATAATTTTAAAAACAAAAAAACCTGACATCATGAATACAAAAATATAGTAAAAGTCTACTACAAGCAACTATATGCCAATGAAATGGACAACCAGAAGAGATGGATAAATTCTTCTAAGGGTGACCAAAAAAGAAAAAATATAAATAGATTAATCACAAGTTCTGAAATTGAAACTGGAATTTAAAACCTTCCAAAAAGCAAAAGCTCAGGCCCTGATTGCTTCACAGGCAAATTCTATCAAACATTCAGAAAAGAGTTAACACCTAAACTTCTAAAATTATTCCAAAAAAAATGCAGAGGAAGGGACACTCCCAAGGCATTCTCTGAGGCCACCATCACCCTAATTTGAAAACCAGGCAAAAATACCACAAAAAAAGAGAAAATTACAAGCCAATATCACTGATGAATACAGGAATACATAGCAAAAATCTTCAACAAAATATTGGCAAACCAAATCCAACAATACATTAAAAGGATAATACAACATGATCAAGTGGGATTTATACCAAGTATGTAAAGATTTTTTTTTATCATCTACAAATTGGTGACATAATCTACATGAACAAATTGATGAATAAGAACCATATGACTATCTCAATATATGTTGAAAAAGCTTTTGACAAAATCCAACATCCCATGTATGAAAAAAACTCCAGAAACAGGGCATAGAGAGAAACCTACCTTCACATAATAAAGAACATGTATGACAAACCCATAGCTAACATCATTCTCAATGGCAAAACACTGAAGGCATTTCTGCTAAGATCAGGAACAAGATATGGATGTTCCCTCTTGCCACTTTTATTCAATATAGTTATTGAAGTCCCAGCCATGGTGATCAGAGAAAAATAAAGGGATTCAAATTGGAAAAGAAGAAGTAAAACTATCATGGTTGCAGATGACATAAAAAATCCTAATGATACTATCAGAAAACTAGTAGAGCTCATCAAGGAAATCAGTAAAGTTGTATGAAACTAAAGTAATATACAGAAATCTCTTGCCTTCCTATATACTAACAACACAAGGTCAGACTGAGAAATTTAGGGAACAATCCCATTTATCTTCACATCAAGAAAGAATAAAATAGCTAGGAATAAACCTACCTAATGAGGCAAGAGACATGTACTCTGTCTTTTTGTCATTTTAGGGCTACACCGGTGGCATATGGAGATCCCAGTCTAGAGGTCTAATCGGAGCTGTAGGTGCCAGCCTATGCCACAGCCACAGCAATTCCAGATCCAAGCAACATCTACAACCTACACCACAGCTCATGACAATGCCGGATCCTTAACCCATTGAATGAGGCCAGGGATCAAACCCACAACCTCATGGTTCCCAGTCGGTTTTATTTCTGTTGCACCATAATGGGAACTCCAAGACATGTACTCTGGAAACATGAGATGCTATTGAAAGAAATGGAAGATAACACAAACAGTTAGAAGGATATACCATGCTCTTGAATTGGACGAATCAATATTGTCAAAATGACTATTCTACCCAAGGCAACATACAGATTCAATGCAATCTCCATCAAGCTACTATTGACATTCTTCACAGAACTAGAAGAAAATATTTTAAAATTTGTATGGAAACACAAAATACCCCAAATAGCCAAAGTAGTATTAAAAAAGAAAAATGGAACTCAAGGAATCATGCTTCCTCACTTCAGTCTATACTACAAAGTTACATTCATCTAAACAGTGTGGTTTAGATAAACAGGCACAGAAACAGAAATATAGATTAATGGAACAGGATAGAAAGCCCAGAGACTAACCCACACACCTATGGTCAACTAATCTATGACAAAGGAGGTAACTATATACAGTGAACAAAAGACAGTCTCTTTAGTAAGTGGTGATGGTAAAACTGGACAGCTATATGTAAAAACATGAAATCAGAACACTCTCTAACACCATACACAAAAAGTAACTCAAAATGGATTGAAGACCTAAATGTAAGGTCAGATACTTTAAAACACTTAGAGGAAAAGAGGCAGGACACACTTTGACATAAATTGCAGCATTATTTTTTTGGATTCTCTTCCTAGAGTAATGCAAATAAAAACAAAAATAAACAATTAGGGCCTAATTAAGGTTAAAAGCTTTTGCACAGCAAAGGAAACCATAAAAAAAAGACAACTCACAGAATGGAAGAAAATCTATGTGAACAAAGGGACTGACGAGTTTAATCTGCATAATATACAAATATATATAAGTATATATATATATAAATATAAATATATATATATATATAAAACCAACACCCAAATCAAAAAATGGTCAGAATATCCAAATGAACACTTCTCCAAAAAAGACAGATGGACAAAAAACATATGAAAGATGCTCAACATCACTAATTATTAAATAAATGCAAATTAAAACTACAATGAGGTATCACCTCACACCATCAGTATGGCTGTTGTCAAAAAGTATAAAAACTATAAATGTGGTGAGGATACAGAGAAAATGATGACCTTCTACACTGTTGGTGGAAATGTAAATTTGTACAAACCAAAGGAGGAAAGTTTGGAGTTTCTTTAAAAATCTAAATATAGACCTACCATGTGAGATAGCAAGCCCATTCCTAGGCACATATCCAAAGAAAACCATATCCAGTATTATTGGAGCACTATTTACAATTGCCAAGACATTGAACCAACCTAAAAGTCCATCAACAGAGGGATGGATAAGACATAGTACATATATACAATGGAATGTTTCTCAGCCTTAAAAAGAATTAAATAATGTCCTTTGCAGCAACATGGATGGACCTAGAGATTATTATACTAAGTGAAGACAGACAGAAAAAGACAAACATCATATACTTTATACATGGAATCTAAAAGGCAATATAAATGAAATTAATTACAAAACAGAAATAGATTCGTAGACTTCAAAAACATGGTTTTCAAAGAGGTCAGGTGTGGGGGAAAGACGAATCAGGGGTTTAGGATTGGCATATGTATACTAATGCATATGGAATGTATGGACAATGGGGACCTGTTCTATCACACAGAAAACTTTATACAATATTCTGTAATAACCTATACAGGCAAAGAATCTAAAAAAAGGTGTATATGTGTATATGTATAACTCAATCCCTCTGTTGTACAGGAGAAATTATTACAAAATTGTAAACCAACTATAATTTTGTAAAATTAAAAAAAATCATCAAAGCACAAGGGGAAAAACTACAAGAAGAATAATTTAGGAGAACATCAATATACAAAGTATATATTAACGGACATGAAGGGAGAAATTGAAACTAATGTAATATTAGTAGGAGACTTTAATACCCTACTTATATCAGTGGACGGGTCAAACAGACAGAAAATCAATAAGGAAACAGTGGTCTTATGATCCTTAGATCAGTTGCTATTGATATTTATCTATAGGATATTCCATCCAAAAGAAGAAAATCAAGAAATTAAAATTAGCCAATATGTTTGATGAATATATATATAAATCCTCAATAAAATACTAGCAAAAATAATTCAACAATCTATAAAAAAGATTATATACCATGATTAAGTGAGATTTTTCCAGAGATACGAGGATGGTTCAATATCCACATTTCAATCAATGTGATACACCACATATAAAAAAGAATAAAAATTTAAAATAGCACAATTATCTCAGTATATATATAAAAGGAATTTGATAAAATTAAACATCCATTTATGATTAAAAACTCTCTTCAAAGCTGGTACAAAGGGAAAATATTGCAACACAATAAAGTCTATTTATGACAAACCCAAAGTTAATATTATACTCAATAGTGAAAGACTGAAAGCTTTTCCTCCAAAGTCATGAACACTACACTCCTTACTTCTATTTAACATAGTATTGTAAGCCCTAGACATAGCAATCAGACAAGGAAAAGAAATAAAATGCATCCAAATTGGAAGAGAAGTAAAACTGTCACTATTTGCAGATTACACGATACTATATATATAATGACCCTGTAGTTTTCACCAAAAAAAGAACAAAACACTGATAAATGAATTCAGTAAAGCTCTAAGATAAAAAAAAAAAACATTAATATACAGAAATATCCCAGAGTTCCCATCATGGCTCAGTGATTAACGAATCCAACTAAGAACCATAAGGTTGCGGGTTCGATCCCTGGCCTTGCTCAGTGGGTGAAGGATCTGGTGTTACCGTGAGCTGTGGTGTAGGTTGTAGACATGACTCAGATCCCGCATTGCTGTGGTTATGGCCTAGGCCGGTGGCTACAGCTCCGATTAGACCCCTAGCCTAAGAACCTCCACATGCTGCGAGTGTGGCCCTAGAAAAGGCAAAAAGCCAAAAAAAAAAAAAAGGAAAGAAATATCCCAATTTTCCATATGTTAATAAATAACTCTCAGGGAAAACAAGAATACTATCGTGTTTAAAATCTCATCAAAAATAATAAAATACCTAGAAATAAACTTAACCAGAGAGGCTTAAGATGTACACTCTGAATACTATAAAATATTGTTGAAGGAAATTGAAGATGACACAAAGGAACGGAAAGATATCCTGTATTCATGGACTGGAAAATTAACTTTGTTAAAATATACATAATACCCAAAGTAATCTACAGATTTAATGCATTCCCTATCAAAAAACCCAGACATTTTTTTTCACAGAACTTGGACAAGTAATTCTAAAATTTATATGGAAATGAAAGACCTATCAAAGAAATAAAAATCAAAACTATAAGGAGTTATTAACTCATACATGCCATAATGGCATTCATCAAAAAAAGGTTAAAATAACCAATCATTACTATATAAGGCAAAGTCAAAAGACAGAACTGATGTTTCAGAGAACTGGAAAAATCTAAGTCTGATACATATACAAATGATCCTTTCTTTCATTCTTCATCTAGGTTTCTCCTTTTCACTTGTTATATAAGAAATGCAAATTGTTTAAATGGTTTTTACTGAAGTAGAGTTGACATGTACATGTTTAATGTACGTAATTTGCTAAATTTGATGTATTAGTAAACACAGAATCATTAGCACAATACAGATAATAAAGCTATCCATTACCCTTGAGTGTTTCCTTATGTATACATTACCCTTATGTTTCTGTATGTAATTCTTCTATACATCTTGTCATCCTTAACATCTACATCTACTCTCTAAAAGTTTCCATACAGGAGTTCCCGTCGTGGCGCAGTGGTTAACGAATCCGACTAGGAACCATGAGGTTGCGGGTTCGATCCCTGCCCTTGCTCAGTGGGTTAAGAATCCGGCGTTGCCGTGAGCTGTGGTGTAGGTTGCAGACGCGGCTCGGATCCTGCGTTGCTGTGGCTGCGGCGCAGGCCAGTGGCCACAGTTCCGATTAGACCCCTAGC
>PVHT021183528.1:5487744-5528124 GCA_004024745.2 Catagonus wagneri
GGTTCGATCCCTGCCCTTGCTCAGTGGGTTAAGAATCCGGCGTTGCCGTGAGCTGTGGTGTAGGTTGCAGACGCGGCTCGGATCCTGCGTTGCTGTGGCTGCGGCGCAGGCCAGTGGCCACAGTTCCGATTAGACCCCTAGCCTGGGAACCTCCACATGCCGCAGGTGCGGCCATAAAATGACAAAAGGCAAAAAAAAATAAATAAATAAATAAAAGTTTCCATACAACTCCTCAGTTAACCACAGTTATACCTGATATCATTACAGATTACTGTGCATTTCCAAGAATGTTACACAAGTGGAATCATTAGTATACCATCTCTTTTTTTGAGGCAAAGGTGGTGGCTTCTTTTACTCAGCTTAACTATTTTGAAATTGATCCATATTTCTACATGTACCTTTTTATTTTTTTTTGTCTTTTTGCCTTTTCTAGGGCTGCACTCGTGGCATATGGAGGTTCCCAGGCTAGGGGTCTAATCAGAGCTGTAGCCGCGCGCCTATGCCACAGCCACAGCAATGTCAGATCGGAGCCATGTCTGCGACCTACACCACAGCCCACGGCAACGCTGGATCCTTAACCCACTGAGCAAGGCCAGAGATTGACATCGCAAGGTCATGGTTCCTAGTCGAATTCGCTAACCACTGAGCCACGACGGGTACTCCATGTACCAACTTTTTAATAGCACTTTGTCTAGGTAGTATTTCATACATATGTAGCACATTTTGTTTATCAATTCACCAGCTGAAAAATACTTGTTTATAATTCTAAACTATTACAAATAAATTCTCTGTGAAATTTTGTATAGCAGTCTTTGTGTGAATACATTCTTTCATTTCTCTTGACCAAACACCTAGTAATAAAATTCTAGGAGTTCCTGTCATAGCTCAGCAGTTAACAAAACTGACTAGTATCCATGAGGACGCAGGTTTGATCCCTGGCCTTGCTCAGTGGGTTAAGGATCCAGCATTGCCATGAGCTGTGGTGTAGGTCACAGATGTGGCTTGGACTCTGCATTGCTATGCCTGTGGTGTGGGCTGTCAACTACAACTCCAATTTGACCCTTAGCCTGGGAACCTCCATATGTCACAGATGTGGCCCTAAAAAGAAAGAAAAAAAAAATCCAGAGTCATGTATTAATCACTGGCTTATTTTTATGACCCCAAATGGTTACCTATCTCTTATCCCAGAGTGACTGTACTATTTTAATGTTTATGAGCATCTTCTTTCTCAATATCCTCACACACATCTGGTATTTTGTTGTTAATTAGAATTTAAACCATATTAATAGGTATTGATAAAAATTTGCATTTCAAGGTGGGTCAAGAAAAATTTAAACAAACATTTTTCTTTGCTCTTTGGCCTCCTCTCTTGCCTCTACTGTACATTGACTATCTGCATTTTGCATTGACCAACCCTCCCTCTCAACGGAAATATCTGCTCAACCATGAAGAGCCACATTCTCCTAGAATCAAGGAGATCACTCCTTAGGAGATAGCCTCCCTGCTTAATCTTGTAAGGGGCCACTACTTGCTCTGCACTAATAGACCTGAATTTTGTAAACTGTCAATAGTATGCCACTTGATGTACAGCCCTTTGTCTGAAAACTTTAAGCTATGCTTTAAGCTTCAATGAGCAGAATAGTTCTCAGAGCTTTCTGAGGGGCTGTTCCTGGGTTCTTCTCCTCAATTTGCCTCAAATAAATTTTCTACTTCTTTCTTAGAACAAGTGATTAATTTTTTCATTGAAAGTATATAATGGAAACTCACTGAGGTATAACTGACATTTCCTAATGACTGATTTTGAACAAATATTCCTGTCCTTATTTGCCATCTGTGTGTCTTTGGTAAAGAATATGACTAAATATTCTGCTCATTTAAAAAGTTAAAGTTTTTTGTTTTCTTACATTTGAATTGTAAGAAGACTTTATATATTCTGAATATCTATTTTAACAGATTTATTACTTGCAAATATTCTTTCCCACTCGTACTTTGCTTTTTTTTTTAAAGTTTCTTTTGTGGCGCAAAAGTTCTTAATATTTACAAAGAACAATTCCTTTTCTCTTTTAGTGATTGTGGCTGTTTTGTCACATGAAAAAAATTTTGCTTAATAAAAAGTCACAAAATATTCTTACTATGTCTTTTTTTGTAGAAGTTTTACAGCCATTGGTTGTATACCATTTATTGAAAAGACTTCTTCTTCCGATGAAGTGTTTTTATTTTTGACAAATATCAGTTGGCCATAAATGTATGGATCTAGTTATGAACTCTATATTATGAACTATGGGGTCTAGTTTTGAACTCTATATTGATCTGTTTTTCTCTCTTTTTGCCAGTACATGTTATTGATTACAGTAACTTTATAACACATTTTCCAAATTTGATATTTTATGAAAGCAATTTTGGCTACTCTAGTAGTCAACGTTAGTCAGAGAAAAAAAATGGACTGCATATACGTGTGTGTATAGCTAGATAGACAGATGATAGATAGATAGATAGATAGATAGATAGACAGACAGACAGACAGATAGACAGATAAGATTGGCCCTGACAAGTCCTAGGATCTACGAGCTTGAGATGCAAAGGCTGGTGAGCTCAATATCCAAAAAGAACCAATGTGTCTGCCTGAGTTCTAAGGCAAGAAGAAAGCAGTGTTCTAGTTCCAAGGCAGTCAGTCTATCCAGGTCTTCAACTGATTGGATGAAGCCTACCCACACAGAAAGAACAATCTGTTATGTTCAATTAAACCGTTTAAATATCAATCTCATTGAAGAACACCCTCATAGAAATACCCTTAATAATATTTAACAAAATAGCTGGGAATCCTGTGGCCCATTCAAAGTGCGCATAAACTTAATAATTGCAGTTACTCTAGGTCCATTGTGTTTCATTATGAATTTTAGTTGATTTCTACCAAAAAGCCTGCTGAGATTTTGCTTGAGATTGTGTGGGTCTGTAAATCACTGCAGGGAGAAACAAAATAGGTCTCTTAATCCATAAATATTGTATATCTCACTATTTAGGTTTCTCATCATTAATTTAACCAGTGTTTTGTAGTTTTCAGTGCATACTTCTTAAAAATTTTTTCCTGAATTATCTCTAAGTAGTTTATATTTTGATGCTGCAAGTGGATTCAGTCACTCCTGATATTTTGTTTCTTCACATAAATTTGGACAAATGTTAACTGGTTTTATTAATTTTTTGAAACAAGCAACTGTAATTTTAATGGTTTTGTTTTCTGTATCATTGATTTTTACTCTTACCTTTATTATTTCCTTTTATTTTCTTACTTTGTGGTTCATCTGCTCTTATTTCTTTAGTTTCTCAAGGTAGTATATGTGCAAGGTAGTAAATAAAGTTAGTATGTTTGGAAAACTTATTTTAGTCTAACTTACTATTTTTTTTCCTTTTCACAGCCATACTTGCAGCACATAGAAGTTCCCTGGCCAGAGGATGAACTGGAGCTATAGCTGCAGCCTATGCCACAGCCATGGCAACACTAGATCCGAGACATATCTGCAACATACACTGCAGCTTGTGACAACACTGATCCTTAACCCACTGAGCGAGGTCATGGGTCAAACCCACACTTTCATAGAGACAATACTGGGTACTTTAACCCACTGAACCACAGTGGGAATTCCTAATTTATTCTAATTTAATATAGCTAACTGCTAGAAATTTCCCTTTAAGTTTAGCTGCATACAACAAGTTAAGTATGTTATGTTCTCATTTTAACAAATTTCAAAATATTTCTAAATTCTCTTTTGACTTATCCTTGACCTATGTATTATTTAGATGCATGCTATTTAGTTTTCAGATACCTTTCAATTATTGATTTCTTTTAAATTTAGTTCCTTCATGGTCACAGAATTTACCTGGACTTAAATCCTTTTGAATTCATTGAGCGTTGTTTAATGGCAACACATATGGTGAATATTATTGATAAATGTTCTATGTGCACTGGAGAAGAGTGTGCATTCTGTTATTATAGGATGAAGTGTTCTATAAATGTAAACTTGGTACCTTGTTTAATAGTGTTACTCCATGTTTTCAGTCCTTACTGGTTTTTCAATTTGTTCTCTCTATTCTTGCGAGAGGGGATTTTTAAATCTACAAGTTCTATTCTAGATGTGTCTATTCTTTTTTCGATTTCATTAGTTTGTGCTTAAATATTTTGAATCTTTGTTATTAAGTGCATAAACATGTAGGACTGTGGGAGGTTTATTTGGTTGTGGTTTTGTTTCATTTTGTTCAATGAATTGATCCTCTTGTCTTTGTGAAATTACTCTTATGTTTTGCTCCAAAATCTGCACTGATATTAGTAGAAACATTGCTATCTTCTTTTTAAAGATATAGCATGGTATATCTTTTCTATTGTTTTACTTTTACTTTTTCTAGTTTCATATTTAATTTGGATTATTATAGGGAGAAAGTAGCTGGTCCTTAGTTTTATTCTATACTCTATAATATATACATTATAAATAAATACCTGAGAATATAGCTCACTTTATTTTGATTATTGATATAGCAGGGCTTAAACATATGATTTTGCTCTTTGTTTTCTGTGTGTACCATCTTATCCATTTTTATTCTTTATCTTATTTTAAACAAATTTAGTACTCTTTTGGAATCCCATTTTATCTCCTTTGTTGGCTTATTACTTTTGTTCTTTTAATAATTGTTTTGAGATTTATATATATCTTTAAACTACCACTTAACCTTTAAGTGATATTATATTACCTATGTTTACTATAATACTCTCAGGAGTTGCCACAGTGCAACAGCAGTTTAAGGATTTGGTATTGTCTCTGCAGCAGCTCGAGTCACTTCTGAGGCACAGGTTCGATCTTGGCCCAGCTCAGTGGGTTAAGGATCCAGCATTGCCAGAGCTGTGGGCTAGGTTACAGCTTTGTCACAGACTTGATTCCTGGCCTGGGAATTTCCATATGCTGTGGAATCATAAAAAAGTAAAAAAGAAAGAAAGAAAAGAAAAGAATCTCATAACTGCACACTTGGCTTTTTCTCTCTTCCAAGTCTTGATAATATATTTGTTGATAAAAGTTAGGGTGGGAAGCAGCCTCTGATGTCCAGGATCTAATCTAATGCTCCAAGCTAACCCTCTATGCTAATACAAAATGACCTACTGCCTACATCTAAATCATTTCATTCTACTGAACGTAATAATGTGATAAATAGCTATCTCAGATGAGATTACTCTGAGACCATGATGTAATGAGACAAAGACAAGGTCACTAGAAAACTCACAATATCAAATTCCTCATTCTAAGTGACTTCATCAATTACAGCTTTATCCTAATTTTGGTGTGTCTTCTTATAGAACAGAATAATTGAGATGCCCAGTCATGTAATTTTCCCACTTTCTGAGAGTACCCAATCTAGAATCAGCCCCTGCTTCTACAGTATCTTCTCCAAATTACCCAGCAAAAGCATAAATACTATAATAGGGTTTTTTTTAACATCCTCTTACAAATGTACTCTACAGTTTCCAATGCTATGTTTTCTACCCCATTGCAATAAGTAATAAACTTAAGGTATTTTGCTGAAGATGCTTTCTTGATGGTTGTTAAGGGCCATTTAGAAGAGAGTTGGAATCAGAAATTTGCATAGACAGGATGAAAAAATATAATTATTTTGCCGTTTTCTGGTATCTACCTTGTGCTGTGAATTAATGGGTTCTTACTATATTTTTATCAGCATGAATTCTGTGTATGTGTATGATTATTTGTCATGGTAAACTTAAAATGCTTGTTTATGTTAATAAAAATTATCCAAATTCAAATATAAGTTATAAATGACTAGAGAATTTTTAAAGACTATGTTAGGACATTTTCTAATGCTGCTTGAGTGAGTGAGGTTGCCTCACTTTTTGGAGGAATGCAACTTTGAACAATTTACTGGGGCTTGTATAGTTTATAATTGTATAAAACTGTTAAGCATGAATTGTGTGTGTGTGTGTGTGTGTGTGTGTGTGTGTGTGTGTGTGTGGTAAAGAGAGGGTAACATCAAAAGTTTATAAAAAATCAGTTGTTTGTAACTTAGTGATGTTGCTACATTTCCCTTTTCTTCACTGACTATTTAAAATGTCAGTTCTCACATTCTTGTTGAATGAGATTTGCATCCTGCTGGTTCTCTCATTAATAAGTGAAATTTTGATATACAAATTTTATTTGAGCATCATGTTTGTAACATTTTGAGAATTATAACTGACTCTTTCTGCAGTCCCACTGAGATACTACGCTCATTGGATTAGGAAACAGCTCATGGATCAAGGAAATCACGAATACGACTGATACCTCTGACCTCCTGAGCAGTGAGTACGCTACGGAGTTGTGGCTGAGTGGCCTTGTTTTCGGAGCTCCCATATGTTAAATGTCTAATGACCTAAGATGTTTTTATTTTTCAAATGTTAGAAAAAAATATAAGGAATGACTGAAAGATGATTAAGAGAGGGTCAATTCCTCATTAGTCTGTTTATTATCTTTCAAACAGGAGTCTGACATATTTAGTCTGATTTGATATTGCAGTTCATGGTGGCATTTTTTTTTCCTCCAGACTCAGAGCCCTTGTTCATCTATACAGGTATATCTGGTTGGATACCAGTCTCTTGTTTTGCAACTGGCATACTCTCTTAGATGCTACCATTTCAATGTGAAAATCTGTGAAAGCTTCAAATGGTGAAATCGAACAATGATTAATATTTGTTAATGTTAATGTTTCTTTTGCTTAACAAATTTCATGGCTTGGGGGAGTTGGAATCAGAAATTAGGTGGGAGAGAAGGTAGCAGCCCACAGGAGTTAAATATGTATACATTTTTATTAGGGTAAGAAATTACCATTTCTTAGAGGCTTGCCTGCTTAAATGGTTTCTGCTTGTTTGTTTTGTATTATTTTGTTTGTCCATTTAACATCACAGGAATTGTTTTCATATATTTTGTGCCTGTATTTAATTTTATCTACGTACAAAGTTGCAAAAAGGAAGTTGCAAAGCTCTTTATAATCTTAGGCATTTTATCTGTAAAAGAAAAGAGGCTCTATTTCTTATTGTGTTAATGTTAACATGAAATCTTTTCCTAAGACATAATACATTAAATTATGAAATGTCTTTTTTTTGTTGTTGTTGTTTTTTTACCTTTTCTAGGGCCATACTCACGGCATATGAAGATTCCCAGGCTAGCGGTCTAACGGGAGCTGTAGCCGCCGGCCTACACCAGAGCCACAGCAACATGGGGTCCGAGCCACGTCTAAAACCTACACCACAGCTCACGGCAACGCCAGATCCTTAACCCACTTAGCGATGCCAGGGATTGAACCTGCAACTTCATGGTTCCTAGTCGGATTCGTTAACCTCTGAGCCACAATGGGAACTCCTGAAATGTCTTAATGTTAAAAGAGGTTCCTATTCTGATTGGCCAATAAATAATAAATGTATCTATAAAACTGTTAGAAATGCTCATTAAAAATCTAATTTGTGCATAGGAAAGACTAAGCTAAATTTCTAATACTTTATTTATTTATTAATTTTTGCCTGTTTTCATTTTAGGGCCGCACCTGCAGCATATGGAAATTCCCAGTCTAGGAGTCTAATCGTAGCTATAGCTGCTGGCCTTCACCAGAGCCACAGCAACGCAGGATCCGAGCTGTGTCTGCAATCTACACCACAGCTCACAGCAACGCCGGATCCTTAACCCACTGAGCAAGGCCAGGGATCAAACTCTCAACCTCATAGTTTCTAGTCGGATTCGTTAACCGCTGCACCACAACGGGAACTCCTAAATCCCTAATACTTTAAATATACTAGACTTGTCAGAAAAATATGTTCTCTTTGAAACTGCTAGAAATTAAAAACTAGAATCACTAATTTTGAAATTTTGTGTATGATACAATAAGATTATATTTTAAATTTTAAGGATTTGGTTTGTTTTTCCTCGAAATCTTAGTTAATAAAAAAGTCTTTGAACTTCCCAGGTCAGCAAGAGGGCAGAATAAGAAGTTCCAGCCCTCAGCTGTCCACAAAAGTCACAATTTAACAACAAGAGCAGCATAGAGGAGATTCTCTCGTTGGCTTTGAAGATGGAAGATGACATGCTGTATGAGAGCCTTGTCACTAAAACCTGAGGGCAGTTTCCAAGAGCTAAGAGTGACCCTAATAACAATCCATAAGAAAATGGAAACCTAGTCCTACAGGCACAAGGATTAGCAGCTGGCATGGATTTTGATGAAGACCTCAACTTCAGTCAAGATTACAGTGCTGGCTAACTAGAAACTTTGATTTCATCCTGGTGAGACCGAGCACAGAACTCAGTAAAGCGTTGCCTGGGCTCCTGAACCATGATGGAGACATTAAATTACTTATTTTAAGCTGGAAAGATGCTTGTGATTCATTCATTATGCAGCAATAGAAACTAATACAGTGTCGAGAATATATCTTTTCCCATTTTAAGACATGTAATTAGGTATATGTGATTGGGAAGGAACATATACCCTTCTCCTAATTTTCTATATATCTTTGAGAAAAATAATTGTTTTAGTTACAATTAAAATTAATGTGGCTGATCATGACTGTAATAGAACTGATGATATTAAAGAAATACAAATGTGCATTGAAGATTGTGTCTGTGTTTTAATGAGGATTGTATTTTGATTATCCAAAAAAAAAAAAAGAGAGATAGAGACAAAAAAACTGTTTTCTTAAAGTGAAATGTGTGGTTTTACCAGTAGGTAAAATAAGATATTAAAACTTCAATTTGCAGGAATACACAAAATTGTAGGTTTGAGGGAGAGTTAACTTGATATATTTTGGTTAAAATACCTGCAAATAATGAGTTTGAAAAGAAACAATGAAATATGCTAAAATTCTGACAAAGCTGACTCTGTTTAGATTGGATTATTTAAAAAAGAATCTTATGAGTTTTTACTGCCATTTGTATTATTACTCAAGACTAGGATTTTGTTTTCTCTTGGTTCAAATGACAAATTGGTCTTGGATTATTCAGTTTGATTCTAAAAAAGGTAACATAATCTGTCCATGTATTAAACTTTCTTGTTATACTAGAATAATTTTATATGTTTTATGATGAATTTGTCTTGCCAATAATTTTTTTTTCTTTTTAGGGCCACACTCAAGGCACATGAAGGTTCCCAGGCTAGGGGTTGAATCAGAGTTACAGCTCCCAGGCTACACCAGAGCCAGAGCAACGCCAGATCTGAGCTGTGTCTGACCTACACCACAACTCATGGTAATGCTGGATCCTTAGCCCACTGAGCAAGGCCAGGGATGGAACATGCATCCTCATGGATATTAGTTGGGTTCGTTAACTACTGAGCCATGAAGGGAATTCTGCCAATAATTATTTTTAAAAATTCCAAACAATTGACAGAATTTCCTTACTCAAATAGTTTAAAAAATCCTTATAATCATATTACTTCTGCTATATTTTAAAATAAGCCCTTAAATTCAGAATAATAGGTTGCCTGATCTGAAGAATGAGAAATAATTATGAGTAAACTCATGAGAAAAATGTTTTTAAAATATATATTATGGTTAGGCTTTTGAAAAATTTAATATTTAATAGGCTTATAATAGACTTATAATAGGCTTCTCTTTCTTTTGGTCTATACTTAACTTACATTTTAGTAGACTAGGGTTTTGGAAACCATAACAAAACACTTAAAAAAATGGTATCAGTAGTTGACAAACACGTAGAATTGAGAAGGAAATACTTTTACTTAGTCTCTTTACTTTTAATGGCTGTATATTTATTTATATACGTTCAATAAGAATTTGTCCTTATTTGTACTAGGATATAATTAGATACATTGATGATATACACAAGGTCATTCCTAGAGTTTTATACTTGAGAACTGATTTCATTTATTATGAAATGACAAGTCTGTCATTAAGGTTTGTACTTCACATGTGGAAGCAATACCTACAAAGCTCTTTTAGGAAACTGGCCTGCTCCCTTCTTCTTTTACTTTCCAGGTCCTTGTTGGTAGATTAGGAAAGTTAGTAGATTTGGAGGGACCTCAAAGTAAAAGGAATGACCCAAAATTATAGATATGAATGGATTTCTTGTTTTTTTCTGTATATACTGAACAGTGTAGGCAAGAATGTCTTTGCCCCTGCTGAGAGCTCTTGGTCACTGGCATCTAAGATAAGGAGTAGTTGTCTAATTCAAGAAAATAGCCTGAAGATACTTAAAAATTCAATGCTTAACAGTACCAAAAGGTAAATTTGCACGCCTATCAATTCTTTTACAAAGAGCTATGTAAGAAGATTTTGCCATAGCTGTAAACAGTTCTACTCTGTGAGCCATTAAGGTAATGTGGCAAGAAATAGTGGAAAGTGAATTAGGGCAAATTTGAAATATTGAGTAATATCTATAGTCTTCTTAAATGTCTTCTCTATGTTAGGCTCTGTGATAGGCAGTTTAGATGTTATGCTGTATAATCCTTAATAAAATTTTAAAAATTGAGTCTCATTCTGAGGAGTTCCTACTGTGGCACAGCAGGTTAAGAACCTGACTGCAGTAGCTGCAGAGGTGTGAGTTCTATCCCTGACCCAGCACATAGAGTTACAGGATCTTGTGTTGTTGCAACTGGGGCTCAAATTCAATTCTTGGCCGGGAACTTCTATATACCATAGGTGAAGCCATTAAATAAAAAGATAAATAAATCTCATCCTATGCTTATAGATGTTAAACTGAGATTGAGTAAGTTTCAGTAACTTTCCAGAGACCACACAGCTAATTGTGTTGCAAAGTTATTAATTAAAACCAGGTATATGATACCAAAACAAGTGTCTCTCCCCCTGAATACTTATTGTAACTGAGTTCTCCATTTCCAGAGGGGACATATGGGTGACAACTAATCATTTCTATTTCTTTCCCTTCTTTGTTTTGATTTATGTACACTTTTAAAAAATGTGGCCGTTCTGTAGACAGGTAGACCTCAAAGTGGAAGTAGATACTGAAGTTTGATAAGCAGTATGTTCCCTTATAGAACTGCAGCCCAGCAAAACATTGAGGAGTCTGTAGATTGTTTTGGTAGTATGGACGTTTTAATATAACTTCTTGCAATCTAGAAGTATAGCATATAGTTTTCAGTATACAGGTATTTTACCTCAAGTTTATTTCTAAGTATTTTATTCTTTGTGATGCAGTTATAAATAGCATTGTTTTCTCAATTCTCTGATAGTTTGTTATTATTGTAGAGAAATGCAATATAGTTTTGTGTATTGATTTTGTACCCTGTAGCTTTATTGAATTTATTAATTCTAACAGTTTTTGATGGAATCTTTAGGGTTTTTTTTTACATATAATAGCATGCCATTTCCAGATAGTGACAGTTTTACATATTCCTTTCTAATCTGGATGCCTTTTATTTATCTTTCTTGTCTAATTGGTCTGGCTAGAACACTTAGTACTATATTGAATAAAAGTGGCAAGAATAAGCATCCTTTCCTGTCCCTGATCTTAGAGGGAAAGCTCTCTCAGCTTTTCACCACTGAGTAGGGTGTTAGCAGCTGTGGGCTTGTAATATATGGCCAACCACAAGAATCTCATATTAAGCACCTTTTCTGACCACAATAGTATGAAACTAGAAATCAATTACACAGTGAAAACTGGAAAATTCACAACTATGTGGATATTAAACAACATACTACTCAACAACCAGTAAGTCAAAGAAGAAATCTAAAGAGAAATAAAAAATGAAGAGATCAACAAAAATTAAAGTGTAACATATCAAAGTTTATAGAAACAATTTTAAGAAATTCATAGAGATATATGCCTACCTTAAGCAACAAGGAAAGTTTCAAATAAATAACCTAACTTTACATCTCAAGGACTAGAAAAAGAACAAATAAAACTTAGTAGGAGAAAGGAAATAAAGATTGGTGCATTAGTAAATTGAGAATAAAAAGACAATATATAAGATCAATGAAAACTGGAATTTGCTTGTGGCACAGTTGGTTAAGGATCTGGTGTTGCCACTGGCTTGGGTTGCTGCTGTGGCATGGGTTCATTACTCAGCCTGGGAACTTCCACATACCATAGGCTCAGCCAAAAAACACACCAAAAATATCAATGAAACTAAAAGCTTGTTCTTTAAAAATATAAAGCTGATAAAGCATTAGCTAGACTCATCAAGAAAAAACGTGAGTGCCCAAATAAAATTAGAAACGAAGTTACAACCAACATCACAGATATATGAAGTAAGAGAAATACTGTGAACAGTTAAATGCCAACAAATTTGACAACATAAAAAAATGAGTAAAGTTCTAGAAACATACAACCTACATTGTTTACTAGTGAAGAAATTGAATCAGTAACCAAAAAAACTCTCACAAACAAAAGTCCAGGACCAGATGGCTTCATTGGTGAATTCTACCAAACATCTTAAGAAAATTAATACCTTCTCAAACAATAGATATGGAAAGAATACTTCCAAACTCATTCTACAACAAAAGATTAGCAAATCCAATTCAGCAATACATTGGAAGTGAGCATACACATGATCAAGTGAGATTTATTCCAGGGATTCAAATATACTTCAGCATTCACAAATCAGTCAATGTGATACACTACATTAACACAAAGAAGGATAAAAGTTGTATGATCAAAATTACAGATGCAGAAAAATCATTTGACAAAATCAACATTCATTTATAATAACTCTCAACAAAGGGGATTTTTTTTAACAGAACAACCTATAAGTTTATTAAAACTATTAGAAGAGTTTATAAAGTTTTCTAGACATAGTATTAACTTATAAAGTCATGTATGTTTCTTTTCACAAATATTCATAAGTATCTTTGTTTTTGTTTTCTTTTTATGGCTGCACCTGTTGCATATGGAAGTTCCCAGGCTAGGGGTCCAATTGAAGCTGCAGCTACTGGCCTACACCACAGCCACAGCAACAAGGGCTCTCAGCCACATCCACTCATGGCAATGCTGGATTTTTTTTTTCTTTTAAAACTTTTTTTAATTTTTTTTCCTTTATACCCAGCTGCACAGCATGGTGACAGGGTTACACATACATATGTGGATTCATCACAGGTGGTTAGACATAGTTCCCAGTGCTATACAGTAGGATTTCCTTGCTTTTCCAGCCCAGAGGCAACAGTCTACAACTATTCACCCCAGACCCCACTACCATCCCACTCCCTCCCCCACCCTTTTGGTAGCCACAAGTCCTTTCTCCAAATCCTTGATTTTCTTTTCTGCATAAAGGTTCATTTGTGGAGTGTATTAGATTCCAGATATTAGTGATATCATATGGTATCTGTCTTTCTCCTTTTGACTTACTTCACTCAGTATGAGGGTCTCTAATTCCATCCATGTTGCTGCAAATGACATTATTTTATTCTTTTTTATGGCTGAGTAGTATTCCATTGTGGATATATACTATATCTTCCTAATCCAATCATCTGTCAATGGACATTTGGGTTGTTTCCATGTCTTGACTATTGTGAATAGTGCTGCAATGAACATGTGTGTGCAGGTGTCCTTTTCAAGGAAAGTTTTGTCTGGGTATATGCCCAAGAGTGAGATTGCTGGGTCATGTGGTAGTTCTATGTATAGTTTTCTAAGGTACCTCCACGTTATTTTACATAGTGGTTGTACCAGCTTACATTCCCACCAACAGTGCAGGAGGGTTCCCTTTTCTCCACACCCCCTCCAGCAATTGTTTATGGACTTGTTAATGATGGCCATTCTGACTAGTGTGAGGTGGTGTCTTGTAGTAGTTTTGATTTGCATTTCTCTAATCATCAGTGATGTTGAGCATTTTTTCATATGCTTGTTGGCCAAGTGCATCTCTTCTTTGGAGAACTGTTGAGGCCCTTTGCCCATTTTTCAATTGGGTTTTTGGGTTTTTAATGTTGAGCTGTGTAAGTTGTTTATATATTTTTGAGATTAAGCCCTTGTCAGTTGCATCATTTGACACTATTTTCTCCCATTCTGTAAGTTGTCTTAACAAAGTGGATATTGAGGGGAATGTACTTCAACATAATGAATGCCATATGTATTTTATTATTTTTTATGTTCAGTGGAAAAAAGTTTGTCATTTGGTTATTTTTGAGGAAATCATTAAGAACAGTTTTTGTCTTTTGAAAGGTTCAGAGTGTTCAAACTTAAAAGTTTAGTCTCTCTCATCACAACACTTGAGGAAATATACCCATTGTGGGGACGTGTCCTTCCGTGAGAGAAGATGGGGCCATCAAATTATTCTTTGACATCTTACCTCAGTGTGCATTAATTTCATTACAGAGGATCAATTCCTGTGATACTACAGTCCACATTAAACTGCCTTAAAAACTTTATTTCAGCCGTTTCAACAGTTTTTAAATCACCACTTTTAAGTGTGCTTATGTGGGTAATTACTATGATGAGTTTATGGTATTCACCTCAGGTAGCCTCTTTATGGTTTTATTTTGATCTTATTTAGTTTTCTTTGTGTATTGCATCACTACTGTGTATAGGAGTATTATGATATTTTATAAGAAGCCACTATTTTATGGTGGCTCTGTCAAGATGAATCAATTTTAGGTTTAAACAACATTAATTAATTTATATTCCTTTTAAAATAAAGTCAAATCAGTTACCTTCCCCATCACCCTCCTTACTACATTTTATTTTTTCCTTTTTTTTTCTTTGTACTGAAATCCCCACCATTGACTCCTTTCCCTGTTACCCTGGAAAATGCTGATACTCCTTTTGTATTTACTTCCTTTTTCAAGACTCAGGAGAAGTCTCAGTACATTATACATGTGTTATTATACTTTAACTTACATAGCACAAGCCTTTCTTAGATTATAATTACTATCACACTTTCAATTTTCACTCAATTATTTGTATTTCTCATTAGATTAGAGCTTAGTGAGGGCAATGCCTATGTCTTTCTACCTCAGGGCCATTCAGCAGGATTTTGCAGTTTGTATACTGAACAAAATTGCCCATCCAATGATGTATGTTTTGTTAGGCTCTGTGTTCCACTGTTTACTATACCACTTGCTCTTTATGTTAATTTGGCAACCAAATGTGGTACAGTTTTAAAATTAATTATCAGATTCTTTTTAAAATTTTTGCAAAGGCCCTGTATGTACTGATGGGCTCCTGGGCTAGCTGTTCCTAATTGCATCTCTAGGATCAATTCAGTGCCTTACAAAGATAAACACTTAAAAATGTTTAATTAATTGAATGGCTTAATTATTGTTAGTGTCTAATAAATGATGTTTCTTCTGTTCAGTAATAGTGCTTTAGTTTTATGTCATATTAGGAAGTAACTGATGTAGTCATGAAAGCGATGAATTTGGAGCTCCTAGGTTTATAATTTCAGTTTACCATAGACCAGCTGTGCAACCCTGAGAAAGTTACTTAACCTCTCTGATTTTCAGTTCTCTCATCTACTAAATAAGAATATTAATAATTATTCCATAGGATTACCATGGATTTAAATGAGTGAAAATATATAAAGAGTTTGAGTCAGTGCTTGACACAAAAATGCTATTTAAATTCTTCACACTATTTTACTATCAGAAACAATTCCATAAATTCATTGTTTACTTTCTTGAAGAGAATTATTTATTTTATCTTTTATTAAATAACTAAGATTTCTTATTAAAAGTGAAAGCTCCTTTAGGTATCTCTTATAGGAACAGTGTTGCTTGGGCTGAGAAATGGGTTATTTACAACTGATCATATTGTCATGTTTGTAATAGCTTGAATATTCAAAGCTGAATTTGCAGTCCACGTGTAGCAAATGAATAAGATTTTACGTGTAATTCACATACTAACTTACACAGGTCTTGCTTTTATATTACCTTTAGAATGTATTTTTATTGCCTCAAATTGATGTAGAAAATCGATGTGTTATATCAAATAATCACTTATCAAAATATGAAAAAGGATAGTGATACTACTTTTCTATATAATTTTCATTGTCTCTTAATTGTCTAGTATGGTTTTCATGTCTAATAGAATAAAATCTGTCAAATGGAAAAATATGAGACTATTTGGCACAATATACTTTTTGCATGTTGACTATTTTTATTAGTATTAATTATTCTTAGACAAATTTAAAATCCCATTTTAATTTAATTAGGATAAAAACTGAGCTTCTAAGAAATGTATAATCTGAATTTTTTTTATTTTGTAACGTGACACCAAAGTTAGTGTTCAGTATTATTTTCTTTCTTTACACAATCTTTGTAAGGTTAAAAACTACATTTAAAAAAAATGATTTCTAGAGAAATGCTATACTAAGTTGATAGTAACAAGTTTAAAGTATATTTACTCAAGAAATCTTAGAATCTTTCTAGAGTAGATGTCTTAGCAAGTGAGGGTTATGAACCTTATTCTCTCCTCATTCTCTTATCAAAAATTCTCACACAAATACCCATAGGCAATAGTGAAAATAACACCTTTAATGGCCTAGGTAATTATAACCCAAGAAAATTGCCTGAGGGAATGGCCTTGTGAATCTTTGTTTTCCTTCATAAACCTTTTAGGAAATAAGTAAAGTCCCTGAAATTATTGAATATATAATCCCTCTTCTGCTATGTCTTCCTTTATCTTCAGAAGACATGTTTTAACCCAAGGGCAAAAGACCAAAGAAATTTACAGTTGTGTTGCCAATTCTCTTCACCAAAATAAAATGTGCGATTGGAGAGCAGGAGGTCCCTTCTCTAATTTAACTTAATTGATTGATTACATGGTCCTGTTACCAGAGATTATAACACTTGCTCAAATGTAATAGGGATAATAAATCTGACTCCATTTTAGATGTTGCTTTTAGTTTAATCTTTGTTTTCTATTGTTTTTCATTTTATAAGTTAATCACTAAAGGGATGCAGCCTTTAGTTTAAGGCATACACTATGGCCTGTTTCAAGGAACTCTGCCCCCATGCTTGAATGTTTAACTAAAATAACTTTGTTCAGCCCACAGGCAACATCCTGACCCAGCCCATCTCTAATATCTGTAGCAAAGAAGAAATCAACACATTCCATCTCTGAGTCTGGCTGAAACCAGGAGATATTTGCAACAACTTACTGGCTTTTTACTTCACCTTCTCACCTCCTCCTTTCTTTGCTATATAAAAGAAAGTAGCATTCAGACCTCAGGAAGATGACTCTTTAGGAATCTAGTCCCATTTCTTGGACTCTTGGCATTTTTGAATAAAGTCATTATTTCTTGCCCCACATATCATTGCTCAGTTTATTGGCCTGTTGTCGGGCTAAGCAGTATGAGCTTGGACTTGGTAACACAAGGTCCTAAAATTAGTTATTAGCAGAGATAACTAATGTAACATTCTATCAAATATTGCATAAGAATGCAATATCATATCAAATCATTCTCATTCAAGTTGCTTTCCTCTTACACATTTGATGACATCTGTCTTTCAGGAAATGGACACAAATATTCCAATATTAATGAAGTTCCTCAAAGCTTGGATTTTGTACCTTTTGACAATGATGAATTTGTGAAAGATTTTAAGTAAATGACAAGAAACAATTTTAAATTCTAAAATAGTTACAATAATGATAGAAAGCTGACAGAGAAAAAAAGATCAGTAAAGAGGCTATTATCATGGTCCAAGCCAGAGTATGAGAGAACACATTAGCAACTACAGAGAATCTGAAGACAGCTTGAAATGTGAAATGGAAAGATTGTATAGACATTTAGGAGATTAAAAACCAAAAGTCTTTGAAATTGAACCTGAGTGAAAGACCTTGAGAACCATACCCATAGCTTCTAAGAGATTTGAAAAGAACTAATCACAAGGAGTGACTGTAAGGGAGCAGAACTTGCCACCCCAAAATGTCTTTGGCTTGTGGATTATATCAATCTGAAAACAATCAAGTTTCAGAAGAATCAGGGAGATTCTCTGACCTTCCCCCTAACTGCCTAAAGTATGTAGATAAAAGGCCTATTCCAGAAAGGGAGCTGTGGCCATAGATAACTATAGAGGAAGAAGGTGTGTAGACAGGGAAGTGATAGGTTCATAGGAGGTTGCTGACAGTCCCCGCACTCCTCAAATGTGTCTGTTCACCTTAGAGACCTGCTGTGGACATGGATATGGCTAGGTGCAAGATTTACACCCTCACCTGGAATGTGGATACCCAAGTTAGGCGGCAAGAAGCAGTGGCCTGTGGAAAACAACTGCCTGCATAGACTAACTATGAAGCTTAACTGTCCTCTGTCATGGGACTCAACACCCACCTCTCAACCTTCCCCTCCTCCTTCATCATTCTTCCTGCCACAAGTTCGCAGCAAAAACTCCCTCCACAGCTTCCTGCCACAGATCCTTTATAAGCCTAGGATCTCCTCACAGTCAGCACTGGTGCCATCTTGAACTTAGCCCATCGACTTTGGTTGCCTTAATATATCTCTCTTGCTTTATTGATTTGGCCTTGGAAGTCCCTCCCTTGGTAAATCTAATGGGAGGAACCTAGAAATGTCTGTTAAAACTTCTCTCTGGGTCCCATTTTTTCTGTATGGCTCAGCAAATATTTGTTTATCAAATATTTGCTTTGCTGTCTCCATCTCAGTCGCCTTCCCTTTGATGTCCCAAACCACTGCCTCCAACATTCTCTTTGTCTTTAGCTAAAGACGGTATTTAAGGTAAGGATTCCAGCCATTTTGGCAATTTACTCAGTTTACATGAGTCTCTCCCGTAAATACATGATGTTAAATTTTTGCACAATTTCCCCCTGTTCATCTGTATTATGCTAATTTAATTCTTAAACAAGCCTGAAGAACCTGGAAGGACAGAGGAAAATTTCTTCCTGACATGACCAAGAAGGCCTTCACATTTCTCTCAGTCTACTTAGACTTGGCAAAATTTCTTTGTGCCCCTGATTTCCCTCTCACCCAGGCCTAACTGCAGAGTTCTTCCTTTTTCTTAGAATATTTATCTAGAAAATGTACACTTTCAAATTTTTTCTCTGCCCCCTTTGAGATATAAATTGTTTTAAAAGCCTCTTCCCAGTTAATAACCCAAGGCTGGCTTTCTTGCAGATCTGAGAACCTTCTCTTTGAAATGTACTCATCAATGAAAATAGCATTCCTATCTCTCAGTCTCTGTAGGAGGAGAAGAATTTAATGTCAGTTTGCAAAACTACCTTTTGGAATACAGATATGAAAACTGTATTTTTTTTCTTTGGAAAAAGCAAATTAAACAATATATGTGGTCACCCCAGTTGTTTTGCTGATTTTTTTGGTTGACTTTCAGTTCTACTTTTTTGCTTTTCTGAAACTGTATTGATTTTTATCCCTAGATAACAGTGCATGAACTGAGAATTTAGGAAGGATGTGTCTTGTTTGAAGAACTCAGTTAAGACTAAGCATTCTATAATTTGTGCCTTCTCAGCATCAGTTTCTAATTATAGCACAAATATTTTAAATTTGAGAGGGAAATTATATTAGGTTTCTGAGGCTGCTATAACAAGGTACCTACCACAAAGTGAGTGGCTTAAAATAGAATTCTTTTGTCTCACAGGTCTGGAGGTTAAGAAGATGAAATCATAGTGTCATTAGGGCTTTCTGAAAAAAGCAATCCTTGCTATTTCATGGCTTGCCGGTGTATCACTCTAATCTGGATTCCCCTCTGCTCATAAGGACCTAGTCACATTGGATTAGGAGATCATGTTAACTAATTTGATCTGCAATGATTCTAATTCCAAAATAAGGTCATATTCTGAGGTACTAGGAGTTAAGACTTCACTGCATTTTTTTTGGGGGGGGCAGAATTTAATCCTTAAAAAGGAATAAATGATGATTTGAGGCCTTCAAATTCAAAGTCTTTAATGAAGCTCTTAGAGTACTTTCACATAATCGCCTTCTGTTTATCATGGATAATTTAAAATTTGATGGAATTCAAATCATTTCCCCAAGCTGGGAAGCACAAATACCAAGTCATTTTACTCTAAACACTTCAGATCTGAATATTTTTTGTAAAGGCATATATTATTAGATGCTTCTAATTTCACTTTCACGATGGGTTTGAAGAATTTTTTAGCAAATAGTAAAGATGATATAAAAGACATACTTGTGAAATTACAGCTCTTGCAATGCAATTCAGAAACTACCACTTGGTGGCGAGATAATGCTGCTGTTAATGTGCCCAGCAATAACATAACACTTGATCTTTGAATTAAAAACACTTGATAAATTTAAAATAGGTTTGTAAAGGGAATCAGGCTAAATCAGCTACTTTTCTTAAAAGAAAATAATTTGCATAAAAAACTAATTCTGGAAAAATACACATGTAAAAGCCAATTCAAACAATGAGTTACTTCTATTGACTATCATTAAAATTCTATCTAAAATAAAACATGAAAATGGATGAGAAAATAATTATTCCATAAATATATTTTATGTCTGTATGTTTCTTTAAAGATCATAGCCCCTAAGAGTGGTGTCATAAATATATTTTTCTGTTCTAACACATTTGGTTGAGCATAACTATTTAATCCAGTATTTGTATTTATCTCCGGGTAGAACTTAGAACGTCTCCCTGTGTTATTGAACTGCTGCCACTTTTTACAAGAATTAATGAAGCTTCTGGCAGAGCAACTGGATTCCTTACTTACCTCATCAATGGCATGGTATCAAGTGTTATACATAGAAAATGTACATGATCTGCTTAATGAACTTATTCTTTTTCTAAAAATATAGGAGGATTATAATTCCAAAGATTCTCTGAGGATAAATACAGTATAATAAGAAAAGCCTCTTCATATTTGTGAAAGACAAAAAAAGGGATAATTAGAAAAATATCTGTGGGAAAGAAATTCCATGATTATAGAGACTACAGAAGATTAAATGATATTCTTTAGCTAATGGGATTTCTTATAATTAGTCAGTGGTTTTGTTGTTCAGTGATTGACCCTTTTCAGCACTTAGATTTTTCACAAGTCATTTCTGGAGAATACTTAAAGGAAAAGATTAGTCTCTCACTGGCAGAGGAGAGATAGGATTTGAATTGTTATAGTTTGATGTTATGTTGTGGCAATGTATTATGGCAGTCAGGTAAGCAAGATTCGGCATTAGACCACTTGGTTTGAGCTCCACTTCTATCATCTACTAGCAATGTAGTCTTGAGCAAGTTACTTAATTTCACTTCACTTCAGTTTCATCATTTGTAAAATGGAGTAAATAATAGTATCTTCTTCAGAGTGTTGTTTTAAGGATTCAAAAGAATTATTCACTTAAAGTTCTTTGCCTTGCCTCTTAATGTTGCAAAAATAATCTGTTTCTTATTATTTTCCCTAAGCATCCATGGGTACACATTTCTCTTAAGATATTTGGTGAATAGTGAGTATTTTATAAGGATCTCAGAAAAGATAATTCTACCAGATTTTCTTTTCCCAAGTCTTTTTGCAGTTTACTAACAATTTTCAAGTAGGGAAAGATTATGGGGTCATTTAGGTTGCTGACAGAAGATCAATTTTTCTTACTCTTTCTGGCCTTTGGTGCTCTGCTTTGGCTGGCAATCAGAATTCAAAGAATGCCTAGAGGTGTCACATTTTCTGGGAAAGTGCTGGAGCCCTGTTGTGTTAATGCTGACTGGAGTTCCAAGATGAGCTTTTCAACGTCTGTGCCATGCTCTTTAATGAAGATTGCCAGGGGCTACCAACTTTTAAACTTTTTCTTTTTTTCTGAAAAATTTTAGTCTCTTAACATATAGCCAAAGCAGATAAAGAGAGATACCATAATGTCACTCAAGGTGCCGAAATATTCTACTCCATGGTTATTGGCATTGGCAAAGGGGCAATGCTGTATTTAAGCAAAGGATTCTAAATGCACTTGATGTACCAATAGATCGTAGAAGACTACTCCTTTTTGTTAATTTTAAGGTTCGCTATTTTTTAATGTAGCAATAGAGTGTACCATAGCAATATGGGATATATAAATGAATGATCTTGGAAACTTAAATTTAAATGCTAAGAAGGAATATTTTTCTAGACATATCAGGTATATTAGGACTTCAAAGTTTGTTTTCATAAATTTATAGTTATTTTTTGATGTTAGCGAAATAAATAAGCTATTTAAAAAAAAACTTTTGCAGAGTCACTCCCTATCACAAATATTTAGTATCAGCAAAGACCTGAGGGAATCAAAGCGCACTAGAGAATCTCTCCCACAACACAGTAGACCCAGACTTGAAAATAACCCACTGGCTATTTGGGGGGACCAGAACAGTACTTCTTTTCACTTCTTTATACTCAAAATACACAGAAATGGAAAAGCAAAACAAAACAGAAAACATATGGTCATGATTAACTACTTGCTGTTGTATCCAAAACATATACAGCGTGTTTCTAGTTATATATAAAGGACTCCTGGCCAGTTCAGCAACAGTTCTGAAAATCATAAAAGATACTGGTGCCAACAGAAAGACTTAAAGACGCTGATTAACATTTCATGCTTATTTATTGGGTATTGAGTTTTATCTCTGTACTGTGGAGAAAGATACCTTCCAAAAAGTTATGGCTTACCCAGTTAGAGGTGCAGTTTATCAAATATTATAGTACTTTTCCTGACTATTTCTAAATCATGCACAAAACAAATACTACATTAGATATTAGATTCCACTTATTTAAAATAGACAAATTTCTAGAAACAGGAAATACAATTGTTACCAGAGGCTGGAGGGGAGGGGAATGAATATTGCTATTCAATGGATATAGTTACTACAATGCAAGAGGAGTATATTTGAGAGGTCTGCTGTAAAACACTGTGCCTACAGCAGTTAACAATACTGTACTCTGACTTAAATTTTGTCAAGAGGATAGGGTACATTTCGTAATAAATATTCTTACCAGGATTAAAAAAAAAAAAAAAACCTCAAAAAAACTCTCATCTATCTTCAATGTTTCAAAGGTAAATAAGAATTTATAGTTTCCCCTTTAAAACAAAACAAAATCAGTTGAGAACACTTACAACATTAGGGCAGGTTAGTACATTGAGATAACATAGCGTTTTTTAATGGAAGCTGGGGTGAACTGGTAATCACAGGAGATTGTATCCCATAGCTAATGAAAGACTTATCCTTTCCAAATAGAAAGGAATTTGTAATATTTTGGAAAACTAGACTTCAAAGAAGAGGACTTTCTGCAAGATTTTCTCACAGTCATAGAATAGATGCAGAAAGGAAGATGAATTATTTATTTGACCCTGTGTCCCATTTGGGAGTGAATCCCTTAACACCTATTATAATTTTCTCTGTTTAGAAACAGATCAGAATCCACTTTTATATCTTGGTGGAATATCAACTTTTATATTGTCCTGGCCCAACCAATTTCCTGCTTTGCCTCTCTAAAACCAATTTATCCTTTGCTGCTGTTTTTGATCATTACCACAAATGTGATCTCTTTGTCTTATAAAGTTTTACCACATACTTCCTATGACTTTAACTGGTATTTGACCATCTATTGCTTTGAGGCATTTCCGGTATTTTTGTTTTTAATTATTTAATTTATTTTATTTATACGAATAAGAAAGTTTTTGAAATTCACCCACACATACAAATAAAAATACCTTGGGATTTGCTTATATTTCCCACTCTTCTCAGTTGCACAGAGTGAGTTACAATAGGTTTGCTGATGACATATATGAGATTTTTAACACTACTCGAATTCTAGCTTGCATTCTTCAGAATCATCAGATATTTTACTTTTGGCATAAACAATGTTATGATACATAAAAAGATACTCTAGAGTCCATAACATGTATATGCTCTATATACAGAAGTGAATGAAAAATTGGCTGCTTCTAGACAAGGCCAATTAGGGTAGAAATAATTAGCTTTGTGTCTCTTTTCTTAACCATGTATGTGCAAAACCCAATCAGGCTTCTCAACTCTGCTTGAATGCCAAGAGGTGAACTGGCTGTATTTAACTAAATTCTTAAAATTATTAAAGAATGATGAAAAAAACTGTATGGTCAGAGTTCCCATCATGGCTCAGTGGAAATAAATCTGACTAGGAACTGTGAGGTTGTGGGTCCGACCCCTGGCCTCACTCGGTAGGTTAAGGATCTGGCGTTGCCTTGACCTGTGGTGTAGGCCAGCAGCTGCAGCTCCGATTCAACCTCTAGCCTGGAAACCTCCATATTCAGTGAGTGAAGCCCTAAAAAGAAAAAAGAAAAAAAGGTCTAACCATTTTCCAAATAAATGAACTGTATTAAAAAACAACAACAACAACAACAACAAAAAACTACATGGTCAATATACCAGTGTTTCACTAGATCATCCCTTTATACTTACTGAAGTTCTTCTGCTCCCTGTACAAGGTGCTTCATTTCTAAAACTGTAAAATCTCATAAAAATGGAATTAAAAATCTTAAGGTTGTTTTGGTGAGCATATATGAGCAACAGGAGGTTAGATTTACACAGGTACAGTGAATACTTTGTGTCATATGGCATAGATTACCTCCCAAGAGAATGGAGTGTTCAAAGTACTAGCTTCCCTCATACTGGACAGGATAGAAATTGAATAGTGTCAAACTATTGCTCTCTCATGTCTGTTTTCTAGGTATCTCAGTTGATCATCCCTGTTACAGTAACATTATTTTTTGATATATTAACACTGTCGATTATATTATAATTTCCTTCATATCTAGTTGCTTTCTGATTGGAATTTAAAAACCTGCTTTCAAGGAAATGATAAACAAAACAAAAATATAACCACAAAATGGGAGAAAATATTTGCAAATGAAGCCGCTAACAAGGGATTAACCTCTAAAATATACAAAACAGCTCATAAACAGCTCAACATAAAAAAAAACAAAAAGTGGACAGAAGATTAAATAGACATTTCTTCAGAGAAGACTGACAGATGGCCAAAAAACATGAGAAGATGCTCAACATCACTAATTATAGAGAAATGAAAATCAAAACTACAATGAGGTATCTCCTAACACCAGTGAGAATAGCCATCATCAAAAAGTCTACAAACAATAAATGCTGAAGAGGGTGTGGGGAAAGGGAACACTCTTACACTATTGGTGGGTATATAAACTGGTACAACCATGTGGAGAACCGTGTGGAGGTTACTTAAAAAAGTCAACATAGAAATATTCTATGATCCAGCAGTCCCACTCCTGGGCATACATCCGGAGAAACCATAATTTGAAAAGACACATGCACCCTGATGTCCATTGTAACACTATTTGCAATAACGAAGACATGGAAACAACCTAGATGTCCAATGACAGAGGAATGGATACAGAAGATATGGTACATGTATACAATAGAATATTACTCAGCAATAAAAAGAATGAACTAATGCCATTTGCAGCAACACGGATGGTCCTAGATTATCATACTAAGTGAAGTAAGTTAGACAGGTAAAGACAAATATATGATATCACTTATATGTGGAATCTAATAAAATGATACAAATGAACTTATTTGCAAAACAGAAAGGCTCAGAGATTTTGAAAACAATCTTACAGTTACCAGGGAAGATGAAGAGTGACAAAGAAATTAGGATTTTTGGTTTAACATGCATAAAATACATCAACAAGGACCTACTGTATAGAAAAGGGGAATCTATTCAATATTCCATAATAACCTACATGGAAAAATAATTTGAAAAATATGTATATGTGTATATATATATAACTAAGTAATTTTGCCACACACCTGAAATTAACACAGCATTATAAATCAACTATACTCCAATATAAAATACAATTAGCCAGGACATAAAAGCTAATCATCCCATATTTCAGGGCCACTCTCACATTTTGAGATTGGCTGCATTCTGGCTATGGAATGTGTATCTTTCCAGGCCACATTTCTGATATGGCTCACACTCTATCTCTCCAATAAATCTACTTCTTAACTATCAAAAAAAATTTTTATATTAGCTGTATAGCACTGGGAACTATGTCTAATCACTTGTGATGAATCCATATATGTACGTGTAACCAGGTCACCACACTGTACAGTTGAAAGATTGACAGAAATCTGTAAACCAGCTATAATGGAAAAAAGAAGTAAATTTATGCATATCACTTTAAAAAATTTTTTTAAAAAGGAACCTATCCTCTTTTTTTTACAGTTTTGGAGGCATTGCCCTATTAGCTTGAGTATTTCATGCACTATTTATGAATGCTTAGGAAATGATTCATAAACAGAACTACAAGAGTATTTTAAGTCAATTATGAAAAATACATATTCAATTCCAAACAGAAAGAAAATTAGGAAATATAAAATGATTAAAAACTCTCTAGGGTAAAAAAAAAACAAGCAACATTGCAAAAATATGTTTTCAGGACAGCATAATATTCATAGTTCAAATGTTTATGATTTCCATGTAGTTTAGGATTTTGTAAATTACATTTTTTCTAAAACGATTGGGTTAATTATGGATTTATAGATTTTGCTAGATTTTTTATATCATTTGTGACAAATAGTAGCTATCAGAGAAAATATGTCTTTTCACAATAATGCTTTAGAACTCAGTGAATTTTTTTTTGTTGTTGTTGTTGCCTTTCAGGGCCACATCTGTGGCATATGGAAGCTCTCAGGCTAGGTGTTGAATCAGAGCTGCAGCTGCTGGTCTACACCACAGACACAGCAACGTGGATAAAAGCTGTGCCTGTAACCTACAGTACAGTTCATGGCACCGCCAGAACCCCAACCCACTGGGCAAGGCCAGGGATCTAACCCACATCATGGTGGACACTAGTGGGATTTGTTTCTGCTGCACCACAATGGGAACTCCAGAACTGAGCGAAATTTTAATTAAATATATTTTCCATGTGAATTCATCTTAGTTATAGATATAATCATAGTTGATTTTTATACATTTTTCAAAATTAAAAAATTAATAGTGAGGATATTTAGAGGAAAGGCGTTGAGAATGAAGAAAAATAGATTTTTTTCAGATACATCAACATGTAAAAAAAGCTGAAAATATTAATTCTGTTATCTTTCTTCATTGAATACATCTTTTTTTCTCAAAAGTTGTAGGCAGAAATGATAAATGTCTTGATTTGGGTAATATTATTTTCTGAATAGTCATATAAAGATAAGAAATTTGAGGAAAGCTATTTTATTTATTTCAAATAAAATTACCTTGGATTTTCAGACCTAAATCTATATAGCTCATTCAGTAATACGTTTAATGGCAATGAATCAGTCAAAATTGGAGTTTATTCCCACAGTGTAGGTCTTTCAATGAGAGACTTAATTGCTAGGAGACGTTGGAAACCAAGTAGAGTTGAGAACCAAAGAATAGGTATGATTTGTGGGAATAATGAGTCGGGGAAAAAAATCTTTGTATATAATTTCCATATTCCTCAAAGGGTAAGATTTCTGAAAAACTTATAAACTATATACTGCAAATTAGAACTTCTTGAAAGATAAACTGCTTCACAAATAAAAAAATCTACTTTTCATGCCTAAAGACAGCAGCTTTACTAGCAAAACTGTTCAAAAACAATTGAGTAAATTCACTGTTTGATGTATAAAAATCAGGTCCTTTCCTGAGTTTCATCTTTCTGTGATAATCAGTTTGCAAAGATAGGTGGAAACTGAGAAGGATTTCTTTTAACACACCATTTTGCGCAACCAACACCTGCTAGCACATATTTTAGATTTTGGTCTGGATGGATAGACACATTGTTCTGGGCTGACTGAACTATGGAAAGAAACTCTTGGGAGGAACAAAAGAGAGGAATTGTACCACAGCTCTTCTCCCTGTCAGAGAACCATGAACCCAGCATGTTTACCTGTACATTGAACTACCATATTACCTAGCAATCCCACTCTTGGGCATATATCCAGACAAAAATTTCCTTGAAAGAGACACTTGCACACACATGTTCATTGCAGCACTATTCACAATAGCCAAGATATGAAAACAACCCAAATGTCCATCAACAGATGATTGGATTAGGAAGATGTGGTACATATACATGATGGAATACTATTCAGCCATAAAAAAGGATAAAATAATGTCATTTGCAGCAACATGCATGGAATTAGAGAACCTCATACTGTGTGAAGCAAGTCAGAAGGAGAAAGACAGATGCCATATGCTATCTCCTATAACTAGAGTCTAATATATTGTACAAATGAACCTTTCTACAGAAATGAAAACCATGAACTTGGGGAACAGACTTCTGGTTGCCGGGGGGTGGGGGAGGGAGTGGGAGGGAATGGAGTTAACTAGTGCTTCAGTGATGGAAAAGCAAGGAGATCCAGCTGTATAGTACAGGGAACTATGTCTAATCACATGTGACAAATCCATATATGTACATGTAACTGGGTCACCACACGGTGCAGTTGCAAAATTTGACAGAAATCTGTAAACCAGGTATAATGCAAAAAAAATAAAATTATATAAACCTAACTTGGAATAGCACTTGGTTCTGTGCCTGGTTCAGATTAAATGCTCAATTAGTATTTATTGATAAGTAATCACCTTCTCTCCCTGTGCCTGATCCCATCTTTGCTCATCTGAACATATATGCATTTATATATGCTTAGACAAACAACTCTTCCTCAGCCAACATGAGTTCACTTCTAGTGATCATTTCAAAACAAAGGATAAATAATAATAAAAAAAAACTCTTCTTAAAAATGTCAACTTTGATCACCTTTATTAATCACAACTACACACACTGAAAAATAGCAGAAATTGTATGTGGACAATGTTATTTATATAGTCTCCAGAAAAAGTGTGTTTCTTATATGAATTACAGATCCCTCGCATTGATTTTGTAGCCTCCTACCTATTCTAGAGTAACTAGCAAAATGCACAACCCACTGTACCTACTAGGTAAATAATTGTTTAAATGAGTGAAAAAGAATGGAATTAATATGATTTTCACTATGAGATATACACACATGAAACACAGGAGGATAAAATTAATCATAAGAAAATAAACATTAATAACAAAAAGTACACATTCTCTAATCCCTAGTATGCATATAATATTTTATTTTAATATATTATGTTAAATATTGCTAGCAGTTTGAAAAAGTCAGTAATATCACTCCTCTTTTACATAGGAAGAAACTGAGCTTGAAATATGTAAAATGTCCAGGATCACCAAGCAACAAAGAAGTTGCAGAAATCTTTCTATTTTTTCAGACTCCCTGTTTAACTATGGAGACCTTGCCAAATATTAACTTGGATTTTCTTTAAATCTTTTGTTAGTGGAAACATTATTTTTATGACCATTTAATAAGGGCTAGATGACTTTACTACCTTTTATCCTCCATTCTCCTTTACGTCACCTGCTTAGCATACAAGAAAAACATTTTCAAACTTTTCATTTTTCCTCCACTCACTTCCTTGGGATAGTCATCCCAAGACACTTGTGATAAATAGTTCATTTAGTTCCAACGATATATTTATGAGCTTTTAAAATGAAATGAAACATTATAGAGAGATACGGCTGTAAACATTTAAATTTATTAAACTGGTTAGAAAATATGTTCAAAGTTTTGATAAAAGTTCCTACTAAATCTTCATATCCTTTTTGGTATCAGCATTTCTTTTTACAAAGTAAAAAAAAGAAAAGGGAGACATTGTTCATTGAAGAATTTTTTTTTCTTTTATCATTTAGTTATGTTGCCTCACATTGCTGTTGTTTTGTTTTTACTTTTTACAAAAGCTGAATGTTTCAGTAGTCCTAGAACTTAATTAGGTATTTGTGGGTTTGCTTCAGAATCTTTTTGGTGATACCCACAATGGACTAACTTAGCTTCTGAGCAATGCCAAAATTAAGATTGTGGTATGTGAATATGAAGAGAAAACCTTTTCAGATACCCAGTCAAGGCAATGAACATATCCATCATATCTCCAAATTCATCAAATTGTATACAATAATTGGTGAATGAGGGAGAAAGCCTAGCTATAGTAAAAGACTAACAGCAGGAGTGGGTCAAAGGTGATACTGAAGAGATACTAGGTCAGAATTTTCTAGAACTGAAGGACAAAAACCACAGATTCAAGCAGTTCAATGAAACCCAAGCCAGACAAATAGAAAGCATATACATTTAAGCATGACATAGTGAAACCGAAGAGCAACAACAACAAAAAAATCAATGAGAAAATCTTAAGAGAAGCTTAGGAGAAAAATATTCTTCAACGAGTGATAGTAAGACTTATAGCTCAAGTTTAAGCAGCAACAATGGAAACAAGAATTCTCAGAGAAGAAAAAGCTCAACCTAGAACTCTATATTCACAAAGATAGGGCTTGCCGTTATGAAAGGAAATTTGAAAGGATATCCTTCAGGCAGAAGGAAAGTTATCTCAGAAGGGATGCCTGTGATACAAGATGAAAAGGAGCAAAAATGAATTGGTAAATCTGAGAATAAACCTTAAATTCCAACTGAATTAAACAATGATAATTATGTGTGCAGTTTAAATAAAAGATAGAATTACAGTAAATGATACTTTTCAAAATCATTTGAAAGTACGTTTTCTAAGATCCTTTTGTTACTAAGGGAGGATTTGCTCAAAAGTGTTGTTAATCATTAAGTTTTGGCAAATTAAGTACATATTTAGCTGTTAATTTAATTTAAAAACATGTGAATGCATTTTATATTTTTAAAATTATGTTTAAGATCTCCCCCCCACACACACACAGATACTACAAATCAGTGCTGGAGGATCCAAAATGTGTAGCTAAATCCCAGTAGCTAAATCTCATGTACAAGAATATCTGCTTAATTTTAATTTGCTAATATATAGAAGAAATGTTTCCTTGTATACATCATAAATTTTCTTGAAATTTTATGCACAGAACAGAATAAGAATCACATTTGAATAACGATTAGACATTTTAAAATATGATCTATAATTGTGGCATTTATTCTACTATTGTTTGTTCTGAGTAAGTCTGTATGCAACTATAAACAAAGCCTTAGAAGTATATGTAGGAATATACATTTTTTTAGAGTAATTGAAAATATTTTTTTCTCTAGATGATATTTTAATAATAGCTTTTGAACATAGAGTACTTATTAATTTCTATACATTTTAACATAATGCTAAAATAATGAATTTGCTCATAATGGCCTATACCTTTAGAAATGAATGCTGAAGTAACCATATCCTGTTATGAAAAATACAAATGGGGAATTTTTTCTTTTTAAAATTAAAACTGGAAATAGCTTCTTCTACCTTCTAATGTAGGTACATAATTTATATTCACAGGAAAATACTTTATGGATTACCTCCTTCCACTTATAGTCATTAGTGGAAAAAAAAATGGGTAAGATCCTGAATATATGACGAACCTCTAGGGGGAAATGTACATATATATGAGTTTTGGCTATTCTCAAGGAGGCTAAGACCTCCTTTGTGGGTTAGAGTTCTTCCTTTGCTGTCCAACAGATTGCCCTGAGAGGGAGAAAAAGAACAGTGATAGGAAAATCAAATGGTTCTCTCTCTTTTTCTTTCTATCCCTCTCTTTCTCCCTCACTGTCTTTCCCTCTCCTGTCTCTCTCTTCTCTACTCTCTCTCTTTTCCCTCTCCTCCTTGCCCTCTCTTCCTTTCTCCTTCTCTTTTTCCCTTATCATTCTCTTTCTCACCCTTCCTTTTCTTTTTTCTCTTTTTAAATTGGGGACTCAGCTGGCAAAAATGTCAGAGATATTTTTTACAAACAAGGAGGGCTAAATTTAAGCTTCACCCTATCTTTCCATATTGCTAATTTTCAGTAAAATGTGCTAAATATGCAGACACCTAAGTACTTTATTTGTTTTACCTGGGGGAGAAGCAAAGATCTGTAGCTCTTTTCCATATTATCTTTGTCTCAAGGTATAACAGTGAAAACATCTATCATTTTAATTAATTAAAAGGAAGTAGGACATCTAGAGGGAGTTAAGGAAAAGATGTCTTCTCTAATCATTAACAATCTTTGAGATATTTAAAAGAATAAGTAGTTCCCACAAAACTTTATGTTTAGAATTCATAAAGCAGTATTCTCGAACTATTATCCGTGATATACTAAACATCATTATGTTACAAATTCTTAACCAGACATTACATAAATTACTTATATACTTACTATTTTGTTTTGTCATTTCGTATATCTAAGCATATATTAAAATAAAAAAATCAGAGAAAATATATTGCCTTTTATGTAATATCCTGATCCCTGTTTTTTGCATTTACCATTTTAATAAAGTTGGGATAAGTTTTATTTAAGTATCCTGCATGCAAACAGGAGAGTTCACAGATTTTAAGTTGATGAATTTTCACAAAGTGAACATACGCATGTAACTATATCCTGGGTCAATAAGTTGCACAGAAGTAGCAACTGGAGCCCAGTAACCTGCTGCAGCCCATCCACTACCACATAGCCTATTTTGGAACTTTGTAAGAATGGGATAATACTGTGCTTTTTATTTTTCAATGACTTCTTTCAACATCATTTGGCTTGTCCAATTTTACCATGTCGTTGCAAGTGCCAAAGATTTAATTTTTTGCATTTGTTGTTATATTCCATTGCATGAATATATGACAACATATTGATTCTATTGTTGGACAATCCAAGTTATTTCTAGCTTTTTCACATTGCAAATTATGATATTAAGAATATATGTACGTGTGTCTGGTGAACACATGTACACATTTCTGTGCTGCATATAACCTAGAAGTGGGAGTGTAGGCTGCAAGACATATCTGTTCAGCTTTAGTATTTACATTAACTTTGAGTGGGATCAAAAAATTGAGGTAAGGCAGATTAGGTATTTAAAGTCAGGATGGAATTTAGTCCTGTTCACACTACATTTTTACTACTAATAGAAAGCATATTATTTGATTTGATTGATGCTGAGGCTATATATCTGTAAAAACGATGTATGCTATACCAATTTCTAATAAAAATACTAAATAAACTAATGTATGTTGAAAAGTACATAACAAATTTAGTGTTTGATATTCATTTGTTAGTCTGTGTCAGTAAAGTTAAAACTAAATTATATGTGAAATGGAATGATTGCCTGAGTAAGCCAGGACTAGAAGATTCCTTTGGCAATCTCTGCTCTAATCCATGTTATCCCTTGCCACATGTCTCTTTTAATTTCACTGGTGCTCCATAAGTTTAGTGTGCACAGCTGGCACAGTAACTAATACTCATTAATTAAGAATGCATTAAGTGAAAGCTATGTGTTCAGCATTGCGGTGTGCTATACGAAGAATGCAGAACACAATCATCATTTGATATTCCTTACGGTGATCAAATACAAACTGCAGAGGCTCAGGAAGTGTTTTAATAACAGAGTGAACTGGCATTTGATTATAAAAGCAGTGGTAACCCCTGCTGCATACTTCTTCCACTTGGCTGAAGTTATTAAACTGCATAATTTAAACTTGTGAGCATATAAAGTTTAAAAAAGAACTGAACATTTGTTCTTTTTACCAGTCAGCCATTACAATCATTTAAGAATATTTTCTAAAGCAATCTTTTCAAAAAGAATTATATAAATCGAGTCTTAGTTTCAGTGAATTTTTCTACTTATTTCAAATAAGTACAGATGAACAAATTCTTTATAACAAAAGAGATGAGAATATTAAGATTAATAAAGGCAGCTGCTCACCAGGACTGAGATTCTTAAACAGGTTTTGCTCCTCTGTTAATCATTATTCAGTTTGAGAGCAAACTATCTTTTTGTAAATAAGTCTGGCAAATAGAAGCTAATCAAAAGCGATGTGTTTTCTTCTCCCAGTTAAAAAAAATTCATATTTTTAATCATTGGCTAAGTGTTATATGTGACTATGATATTCTAATTATATTTTCTTAAATTATTTAAAATTTTTAACTAGTAAGATCCAACATCCCATTTCCTTAAATAATTAATTTGAAAATATGCTCCCATAAAAATAGTATCAATGTCATCTTAACTCCAGCTAAAAATATTATATATATATATATATATATATATATATATATATATATAAAATAAATCAGATATTGTACTTGACCCTGCCAGCAAGGAACTTAGAGTTTCACAGGAAAAACAATCACATGCAATAATTAAAGTGTGTTTCCTTTTATTTTTGCTTTTTAAGGCAACACCCATGGCATATGGAAAACCTCAGGCCAGGGGCTGAATCATAGCTACAGCTGGCATCCGATGCCACAGCCACAGGAAAGCCAAATCTGAAGTACATCTGCGACCTAAACCATAACTCACAGCAATGCTGGATCCTTAACCCCCTGAGCAGGGCCAGGGATCGAACCTGTAACCTCATGGATCCTAGTCAGGGTGCTTAACTGCTGAGCCACGAAGGGAACTCATAAAGTATTTTCAAACTGCAGGAGTACTGAAGAAGTGAGAGTGATATCTTATTTTTATGTGAAACTGAAGAGGTTATAGAACAATATCAGTGAAGGCAGAACAATGATAATTACTGACTGGATTTTGAAATGTAGCAAGGATATTCTAAGTCTTTGCAGGGTGGTGGTAGTATGTTCTACACAGATGGCACCATATATACAAAGAGACAGATGGATTAAGCAACATGGTATGTGTACGAAGGACTAAAATGGTTGTTGTTGTTTTTTTTTTTTTAACATTAAGAGTAAACAGAAATATAAATGAGTACAACATAAAACAGGTGAGTAACCAGGAACTAAATCATAAAGGGCCTCGTATATTTTCAGCTATAACACAAGAATTTTGTCTTAATTTGTGAAACCAGTGTTTTTCACATTTCTAAGTGCAAAATAACTTCTTGCACTTACTTTTTTAAAATTCAGGTTACCAGAAACTCTATTACCATCAATTGTTCCCTCCATCTTAACCATTTCGATTGATGGAGAAGTCACAGAACTTGCATTTTTAAGGTTTGTACTAGGAAAAACAATTTTAGACATTAAAAAAACAATGAAAACCTTTAAGTAGAAGACTGATGTTTTCATATTTCAAGTTTTTAGAACTATTGGAGAGCAATGTACCCAGGCTGACTGGTTAGGATGCGGCTGGACAAGTAACAGCAAGCAATGATGAAGTTTTGAAATATAATAGTGATTTATGACAAAGGTAGCAATGCAGCGAATTGGGAAACTATTGTCTGTTCAATATGTAGTTATCAGTAAGGAAAGTAGAGCTCTTATTTTCTATCTTTTACATACACAGAATTTCTATGTTACATCAAACACAAAAACTCCAGTTGTTTTGTAAACCTAAATTTGATAGCTTTTAGAAGGGAATAAATATGAGTTTGGTTTAAGCATAAATTTTTAAAACTGTGTATAAAAACCTTTAAAAGAAAAATGGTAAAATGGACTATATTAATCCTAGCATCTCTTATCCTTTTAAGACATAATTAAGAGTAATATATAAATAATACTTGAAAATAATAAGAAAACTCAATTATAATATGAGTTAAAGGCTAACTTTTGAAACGTGGATATCCAAATGACCAATTAACAAATGAAAATCTACTAACATAAAACAACAGGAAATGCAAATGATAACCACAATGTGATACTACTCCATACCCTGGAGAATAGCTAATCTTCAAAAAAATTTAAAAAATCAAATGTGGACGAGAATTTTGAATGAACAGAACTCATATGATGCTTGTAAGAATGTAAATTGTTAAACCTACTTTGATAAATTATTTGATTACATCTCCTAATCTGAATAAACATTACTCTATTGATTATGTCCCTGTTTATACACCCGACACAGATATATAGGCAGTTTCAACTAAAGAATCTACAATATTCACAGAAACACTTTCATAGAACCACAAACTGGATATAATCCAAATTCTCATCCACAATTGACTTAATAAATTTGTGGGATATTCAAAGAATAGATACTACATAGTTTAACTGTCTTGTGCTGCAATGAAAACCATTCCAAATTCAGTAGATTAAACTAACAAACATGATCACAGATATACTGAACCAAGAATAGGAATTAGGTAGAGAGAGGATAGATATTCTCTGTTCTGTGATGTCTAGGTCCTCAGCTGGAAAGACTCCAGTGACTGGGGATGGCTTCAATGTCTGAGAATTGAAGGCTCTGAAGGCTTCTTCACTCACATATTTAATACCTTATCAGGATTACTAGAAGGCTGTTCTCAACTAGAACATTTGTATGTCGCTTGTGCTTCTCTGAGTATTTCTGCTTCATCCTCGGAAGGCAGAGTCTCTAGAGAAATTATTCAAAGAGGAAGTGTTTCCAGAAACCAATGTAGAAACTGAAAAGTTTCTTCTGCCTTAGCCTTAAAAGTCGCAGTTATACTCTGTTAAGCCTCATTGTATTGATCATAACCAAGTGACTTAGGTCACCATGATTCAAGGGAAGAGGAGTTAGACTATAGCCATTGGAAATGGAAAGGCTACTTTACAGAAGACCATGTAGGCTGGGATATATGGTGGTCATCTTTGGAAATACAATCTACCACAAATACATTGATGAAATTGAAGATTCTACCCATCAACATAGATAAACCTTTGAAATGTTATATTTCCCTCATTGTATTACCACTTAGGTTCATTTTGAGTGTGTTAGCATTTCTTTCATTAATGTGCTAATAGGTTACTACTTAAGAATTTATTTAAATTTGGTACATAATCAAAAATAAGAAACGGTCTTGGAGTTTAAAAAATTAAGTTTGAAATTTCAAATTTTTATTTTCTATGCTTGAATCTAGAGTAAAATATTCAAAAAATCATACCCTAAATGACCAAATCCAATTGTATTTAGAAGTAAATCCTTCTAAGCAATTAGAGAAAAAAAACAGCATTGTACACAAACTCTTTCAAAGTATACATAAAAGGAAACTCTTCCCGTCTTGCCATGCAGAATTTCTATACAAAAGTCCACCAAGAACTTTTGAAAACATTAAAAATGTGGACCATATATCTCATAGAGATACAAATGTCTTAAAGAAAAAATGAGCAGACTGAATCCAGTCTTATAAAATAAAAGGAAAGTAGCAAAGAAGTTTATGCTAGGAACGAAATAAGCATTTTGTATTTGCAGGTTTATTATTGTAAGCTCTTACAGCAATAGAAAAAAATATTTTATGATCACCTAGATAAATGAAAAGAATTTGATAAAATTAGCAAGAGTTTATGATAAAAATAAATCTTAGATTAGAAAGTGAAATGACTTTTTAAATCTCATTAAGACTTTTTTACAAAACACTCATCATACGTAATGGTGAATTACCATAAGATTTCCTTTGGAAGGACAGCATGGGACAAAGACGCCTTTTGTTCAACATTGTAATAGTGGTCCTAACCAGTACAATAAGATAAGAATAATAAATAAAATGCATACAAAATAGGAAAGAAAAAATGTAACTTGCATTATTCATAGATGGCAGTAATATGTAATCAGAACACCCCAAAAATTCTGTAGATAAACTATGACAAATATAAGGGATATTTACAACAGTTCTGATTCAAACTTAGATACATAAAAATAAATTTGTTTAAACATACTACCAAAAAAGTTTATTTTTTTAAAAAATTAGAATAGCATTAAAATTATAAAAGCCTATCTGTCTATCTAGGATGATATGTGTCAAATCTTTCAGTGATAGCTATAATTTTAGAAGTTCTAAGTAAATAGAAAGTATACCATAGTCATGGATTGGAAGATTAATCTTGTAAATATGTCAACTCTTTGAATTTATTCATAGATTCAAAAGAATCATAACAGGATTATAAACATCTATTTGGAGATGTAAAGAAAGAATATTTCTGAAATAACCTTGAAGAATAACAGCAGAAGGATTTCTGCTACCAGATATTTAGACTTATGATAAAGATAAATGGAACAGTGGGATATATAAGAAAGCAGGGATTACAATATTCATATCAGACAAAATAGACTCCATGTTGAATAGGAATGATGACAGACTGCAAAACTAAAAGTTATCAAAACAGTGTGTTAGTGGCACAAAAACAGACATCCTGATCAATGAAAGAGATTAAAGAGCCTAGAAATAAACCTAGACACCTATGGTCAATTAATATTTGACAAAGGAGCAAGAATAAAAAGACAAATCATGTTGGGAAATTCTGATGGTTACATGTAAATCAATGAAATTAGAACATTCCCTCACATCATATACTAACATGCTCTAAAGCCTTAAATATAAGACACAGCATCATAAGTATCCTAGAAGAGAACATAAGTAAAACATTCTCTGGCATAAGTCATAGCTATATTTTCTTAGATCAGTTTTCCAAGGAAAATGAAATAAAAGCAAAAATAAACAATGGGATCTAATCAAACAAAAATTTTTGTACATTAAAGGAAATCATCAAAAAAATTAAAACTTAAGGAATGGGAAAAATATTTGCAAATGATGTGAACAAGGGGTTAATATCCAAAATATCTAAATAGCTTATATGACTCAAAAAACAAAAGCAAAAACAAAAAACCCTATCAAATATGGGCAGATCTAAAGAGACATTTCTCCAAAGAAGACATACAGATGGCCAACAGACATAGGAAAAAAGTGTTCAGCATCACTAACTATTAGAGCAATGCAAATCAACACCACAATGAAGTATTAACTCACACTGGTCAGAATATCTATCATCAAAATGTTTACATATGATGCTGGAGAAGATGTGGAACAAAGGGAACCCTCCTATGCTGTTGGAAAGTAAATTGGTGCAGCCGCTGTGGAAAACAGGTTGGATGTCCTTAAAATCTAAAAATAGGGCTACCATAAAAGCCAGTAATCTCACTGCTAGGGAAATATTGAAACTCTGATTCTAAAAGATACATGCAGGAGCTCCCATCACGGCACAGTGGAAGAGAATCTGACTAGGAACTGTGAGGTTGGGGTGCGATCACTGTCTGGCCTTGCTCATTGGGTTATGGATCTGGTGTTGCCATGAGCTGTGGTGTAGGTCACAGATGCAGCCTGGATCCTGCATGGCTATGGCTGTGGAGTAGGCTGGCAGCTGTAGCTCCAATTTGACCCCTAGCCTGGCAACCTCCATGTGCCGCTGGTGTGGCCCTAAAAAGCAAAAATAAAAATAAATAAATAAATAAAAATAAAAAAATCAAAGATACATGCACCCCAATGTTCATAGTAGCACCCTTTAGAGTAGCCAAGACTTAGAAATAACTCAAGTGCCCATCAATAGGTGACTGGCCTAAAAAGATGTGGTGTATATGTATATATATATATACAATATAATATTACTCAGCCATAAAATAAAATGGAATATTGAAGCAACATAGATGGATTTTGAGAAAATCATTGTAAGTAAAGTAAGTCAGACAGAAAATGACAAATACTATATGATATCACTTACGTGTAGAATCTAAAATATAATACAAATAAATCTTCACACACAGTAGCAACAGATTCACAGACATAGAAAACAAAGTATGGTTACCAAAGGGGAAAAGGAGGAGGGATGTATTAGGAATATGTGATTAACAAATACACACTACTATATATGAAATAGATAATCTACAAATAATTACTGTGGAGCACAGCAAGCTGTATTTAATATCTTACATAAGCTATAATAGAAATAATCTGAAAAATGTATATTTATGACCATCACTTTGCTGTACACATGAAACTAACTCAGTATATTTGTGTATGTCAATTTTAAAAAATCATGTACATGGGACAGGGTGAGAAAAATGTTTGCCATAGATTATATCCAGCTATTCTGAAAACACGAGTGTCTAATACATACAAAGAATATAAAAAACAATAAATTAATAAGCAAAGGATGAATAATTCAAAGAGAAAAAAGACTTGGTCAGATACATCATGAAAGAGTTTCAGATTTTTTAAAAAGCTACTTTAGTGGGACTTTCAAATGAGTTAGAAAGGATAAATAAAAACTGAATGAGAAGAGGAATTTAGAAAAAAGTGGAAGAGTAGTTCTTAGAGGAAGAAGAGGCTCTGGATTGTAAGAGGAGGCAGAGAAGGAGGAGATGAAACAGTTTTTAAGACTGATCTGTAGATGATGTTCAGAAAGTTCTCACTTTCTCTTTTCTTTGTAAAGAGGGAAATGTCTTCTGATGAAAACAAGGAGTCAGAAGAGGGGAACGTCGAAGTCTGAGGAGAGTGAGATCTCACTGTGGAAAACCAAGACAACTGAACAGAAAAACTTAGTAGAAATTTTGGGAAATATTTCTGGTCCATTTGAAGCTAGTAGTCTTTATTTTTTTATTATTTTTTTTTTTTTTGCCTTTTGTCATTTTATGGCCGCGGGCTTATGGCCGCACCCACGGCATGTGGAGGTTCCCAGGCTAGGGGTCTAATCGGAGCTGTGGCCACTGGCCTGCGCCGCAGCCACAGCAACGCAGGATCCGAGCCGCGTCTGCAACCTACACCACAGCTCACGGCAACGCCGGATCGTTAACCCACTGAG
>PVHT021183528.1:5533045-5759796 GCA_004024745.2 Catagonus wagneri
AAAAGACACAATGAACCTTCTTACAGAACAGACAATGACTCACAGACTTTGGAAAACCTTGGTTTTTCAAATAAGACAATCTGGGGGGGTGGGGAGATGCACTGGGGGTTTGGGATATAAAATCTGTAAAATTGACTTGTGATGATTTATGCACACCTATAATTGAAATAAAATCCATTAAGAGAAAAAAAAACAAAAACAAACTTCATCCTCTAGAACTGTGAGAAAATAACTTCCAGCTGTTAAGTCATGCAGTCTGTGGTATTTTATAGTGGGCCTAGTATACTAATATGTTGATGGACAATAATTTTAACTTTTTTTCTAGTAAAAACATTGACATATTGAGCATATTTGTTTGTATTCCTTGCATTAAAAATTTGAGAATCTATCACATAAGCTCAGAATGAAAAAATAATGGGTCAACTTAGATTTCGATTAACTTTGCTGGTTCATATACATCAGATTATATGAGAATGGTAATGTTTCAAACAATTACTGCTATTCCAACTATGGTTAGCTCTTCACAAATATGTATATATTCTCTGCTTTTAGTTTATTTTTGTCTTTTTTTTTTTGTCTTTTTGCCTTATCTAGAGCCGCATCCGCGGCATATGGCCTTCGCCACAGCAACGTGGGATCTGAGCCATGTCTGCAAACTACATCACAGCCCACGGCAATGCCGGATCCTTAACCCACTGAGCGAGGCCAGGGATCGAACCCGCAACCTTATGGTTCCTAGTCGGATTCATTAACCACTGAGCCACGACGGGAACTCCTATTCTCTGATTTTAGTTAAGCTCATTAATGGCAGCATATGTGCCAGATGTTGTATTTCTATTAACATGTATGTAATGAATATTTATGGTAAATATTTCTATACTATAAGAAAGACACTCACATATTATTATCATCAAACTAAATAGAGAAACATGATTACCAGATGGAGTGTGAACAACCCTCAGATTAACTATCAGGTTGAAGTCAAGTCTAAGTATTTTGTATTTTTATTCCAAAATTATCTGTTGAAGACATAGAGGATATTTACTTTACATACTTGATAAAAATGTTAACCCTTGATCACCAACAAAAATACGCTTTTTTTCTAAATACTAGATATATACGTTATCCCTTTCAAAATACAGTGATCATCTCAAGGTAAAAGCTAAATAACCTGATATTGACATATATCACAAATGATTTGCTTGCCTTTTTACATACAATTTTGCTTTAGAAAAACTCTTGAAAATGCCAATTAAAATTATGGTTAAAATTGTTTCATTCCTTAAGTCTTAGTTTAAGCAAGAAAAATCTTAGTTCCAATATTTTTATTCAAAACCATCAAATGAAATAATTTCCTGGAACAAATCAGGTGATTTCTACTTTCCCCACTACCATGATACTTAGTAACCTAAAAGTTAATGCACCTCCTGCAAAGCTGGTACATTTACATGCCTGTGCTTTCTAGTTATTTAGTATGAACAAAAGACTCAAACTATATATCAAGCAATTATTTAGGAATAATTATTTAAGAATGTAAGTTATTACATTATTATTATTTAGGAATGTAAGGGAGAAAAATGCTTTTCAAAACATGGCATATTACAAACACAAATATACAATTTAGTTCAAAGAATGATTTTTACTAACAATATAATTTATGGTAGAGTTTCCTTGACAGAAATAAAAGAAAATTAGAAAAAAAAATTACAGTTATTTTCTGTAGGATACTTTATATAATCCCAGATAACTAATGTATGGTCTTAAAGGGTAGCATAGCTCTGAATAACATAAACTGGAAAATTAGCACCAGTTAATATCTACATATTAAAAACAGAGTAGTAAAGTTTAAGCTGAACTAGTTCAGCACTGGTAAAATTCCCAAGTCAAAATTTATCTTCTAGTTTCACATCTAACAATTATATATGGTTGGTACTAAACCTATGAAATACAGTATCAGAAATAGAATTACCACAGGGCATTTTACTACTGCCAGCAGGCATTACTTCATCATGTAACAGAATCACAGATAAAATTGTTGAGGCCTAGGAAACAATAATCCATTAAGCAACCTGAGGAGATTTCAATGGAAACACAAACCAATTAATCCTAATAAAATACATACAAAAGTGATGCAATGTAAAGTGATATACCCTCTCATGTGACCAAAAAGCAACCTGATTTATAGTCTGTAGTTTAATAAAATTCCTTAGGCACCCAAATATAGGAGAAAGAAAAAAGTGATTAAAAAAATGCCAAAAGAAAAGAACAATAAGGGAAATGTGAAAATTTATGCAGGCTTTATATCTATATATTGTTATGTTATGTTGACAAAATAAAATGTGTTGATATGTTTGTGTTTTTGTATACATGAGTGTTAATGTGTGTTACTATTATACTCGATGCAGAAAGAAAGTCATAATTATTAACTTTCTCTAGACCTGAGCCAAACAGAAAACATTCTTTCATAGTATTGCAGAATATTTCTAAAACTGTTATTGAAAAATCAATCTAATAATTATTAAGCACATAAAGTTCAAGACAGTTGTGAAATTCTTTAGGAAATAAAGCATACCAATGAATATGCCCTCAAAGTCTTTGCAGTATAGTTTGCAAGATAAAATATGCAAGTATTTAAGTATAAATTTGACTTACTTCCAGACATGGAAGTATAAGTTGTAAATATCTTTCTAAATTTTCTAGAAATTAAGTTAATTTACTAAGGTTTTTGGTAATCTGGAATGCAGATAAATTTATATATATTTTCAAGAAAGAGGAGAATAGAGAAATTATTTGGAAAATTTTCAAAGCTGTTCATGTGAGGGAAAGTGCAATGGTGAGAGTGTCTGGAATCCATAAGAATTAATTAAAAGAATCAGTTGAACTGGTTATCATAAATCTTTGAGGATAAAAACCAAAATGGAGGTAAACTGATTTTTTTTAATTTCTGAAAAGATGTTACTAATAAAAATAAGGATGTTTTAATTCAAATTATTAAGGCAACAGAACAACTAATTTTCCCTCAATTCTCTAAATTACAGCTAACATCTGAAGTTTAACAAATTCAATCAAATAATAAATCTGAGAAATTCTTGTGAAAATATATTTGATTAAAATTATGTTCAGCATTAAACACATTAAAATGTCTAAAAGCATTTGAAAGATTAAGAATGTATATCACACAAAGGCCGTGACTAGAGATTTCAATTTGCAAAATACATATACAATAATGGAGGAATAGATGTATTTAAGGTCATGGGAAGGGTTAAAGTTGCCCAAGAGGAAATATAAAGGCTTTGGATAGATCAAATTATGCAAATAGATTGGAGGTCATCAACGACTTCTCACTTAGCAGTTTCAGTGGTTCAGAGAAGATGCAAAGGAGATTGCAGAAAGAATAATATAAACTGAGTACCTAGCACATTGTTTAAATAAATATTTTAAAACCCTCTTCAAGAGGAGAAGGAAAGAGATGGAATTTGGGGAATTAGTTTTGATGGTTTGTTCATTTTCCAGTTGTATTTGAGCGTAAACATAAGTATTATGTTTCTTTATAAGTACAGGTGACAGCATGGGGTTACTCCTTGTATAACTGATAGCTGGACCTCCATATCTGCAGATTCAGCTAATCACAGATCATGTAATACTCTAGTATTTACTACTGAAAAATTTCCCTGTATAGGTTGACCCTTACCATCCAAACTCATGTTGTTCAAGGATCAACTGTCAAGATATTAAATGAATGGACTTTTTTAAAGTCACAGTCACTAGCAGGAAATACAGCACATACCCTTGAAAATAGTAATAGCACTTCTGCTAGAAATTATTTCACAAACTCGTTCTCTTACATTTCATATTTTACTTTCCACATAGACTATAACTCTAAGAGGAATGGGGCTTGTCTGTTCACTTCATCATTACGTCTACAGTGATGAGCACATGTAGGCATAAAATATAATTTTTTTTGAGTAAGTGAATTATAAATCTTATGATATGTTCACAATAGCAGTGTTTCCAATTTCCAAAGTTATCTCTAAATAATTTCATAATGAGGCATATGGTAATAAAGAAAAATAATTTTACAATTCCAGTAGACATTATAATCAGTTGCGTATTACTATCAAGACATATTATCCTGTACACAAAATTCAGTATAATTTTTTCTCTCTGAAAATTAGAAAGATTATACTAGGTTATTATAAGGTGTCAGACAATTAAAAAGTACCAGCAGATTAATATGGCCCAGTTTTATATGTTACACATGCTCATGGCCACTTGGCCACTATGGGTAAGGGCATGAGTATGTGTTTATGTGTGTGTGTGTGTTTACACACGCACCTGTGCACATATTTGCCAGAATGGCTCTTCTTATCATAGTCTCTGATCCTAGCTGAGGCTTCCCATCAACATGTAGCTCCAAGAGCATGTAGCAGAGGAGAGAAAATATAGGAACCCACTTACTGGTTCTTAATCCTCCCACTTGTATATGACAAAACTTAATATCTACTAAGTCACTGTGGTTTGCATTTCATTTGCCAGCCAAACTAATTTAAAAAAAATATCTTCAATGATTACCTTCAATTAAAAAAAAAATAAAAGGTGAGGAAGTGCAAACCTATGGTTTGTCTGGAAAGTAAAGATCTGGGATTATTTAGTAAACAATAATACTGACTGCTAGCACTTTCAGTTCACTACTTGTGGAATTTGCCCTAATCATAAAAAGTAGTAAGGAAAGCTGTTTTTGCATTACACAAATATGTATGAAAAGTGCAAGAGTGACTTTTCAGTCAATAAGTCCATCCTCAATAACAATGTATAAAAATATTATGAATCAATTTGCATCACTAATTACAGATTAACAGAACAAAGGAATTATGTATCAAAAAAGTATAACACTCAAGTTTAATGTAGTATGTGCCATATAGTGAAGAATTGTTGAATATTAAGATAATGGTTGAGAATTTAATATGATAATGGTAATGATGCTGGAGATATACTCTTTGTAATACATTGAAGTATTTAAATTTCTCTAAAGACCCAAGAAACCATGTGGCAGCTGGCAATTTGGATTGCAGAGTTTCATTTCAGTAGGTACCTTATGACTGTAGTGACACAGGATCTATAGGAGTGAGTACAAGAACAAAAAATAAAGTACCCGCTTACTTTAGTTTTAATTGCAGAACTATTAATTGTGCTGTAGTGTTGTCATCAAACTATATTAGGAGAAAAATGTTTTATACTGAGAATTTTATTTTATTTATTTATTTATTTATTTATTTTTTTGCCTTTTCTAGGGCCACTCCCATGGCATATGTAGGTTCCCAGGCTAGGGGTCTAACAGGAGCTCTAGCTGCCGGCCTTTGCCACAGCCACAGCAACGCGGGATCTGAGCTGCGTCTGCAAACTGCACCACAGCTCACGGCAACACCCGATCCTTAACCCACTGAGCAAGGCCAGGGATCGAACCCGCAACCTCATGGTTCCTAGTCGGATTCGTTAACCACTGAGCCACGAAGGGAACTCCGATATACTGAGAATTTTAGAAAGGGAATACTAGCCTACTCAGTTCAGGGAAAAGCAGTTATTAATACAAATGAGTAAATACAAAAAGGTTAATTATCATCTTAGATTAAATAGAAATTGAATATTACTATTATCTTCAGATTTCTCTTATTTTCATCTTTTGTGCTATCTTTATATAATTTAAAGCAAAAAAGCTTCAGTCACTTGCCTGGAAATCATAACGGAGAACTTAAGAAGATTTTGGTAAAGTGAATAATCATTCAAAAAAGGAATCATGTTGAAATACATCTAGGTGTTTGAAGTTTTATGATTTTAGGCTACAATCAAGGTAATTTAAAATATGTATTTCCAAAGTGCCTCACTAGCGCAATAGGTAGTGTGTCAGTCTCATAAAATATGTATTTCCTAGTCTGACTGCATTAAAATAGTATTCTCCTGCATTGTATTGAGCTGAACATAGAATTCATTTAGTATATTTCTTTTTTCTTATTACCCTTTCATAAGTTTAGCAGATCAAATTCCAGTTTTGAGTGAATATTTTATTAGAGATGCCTGTCATCACTAGTAATTTTTAAAGAGATTGAATGTAGCCTAATTACACTACCATTTATACACATTTTTAAATATCTAAGCTTTTATTATTCTTACTTATTGAGGACAATTTAAAATCTTTGAATGATTATAAAACCTTTAGGAAAATGGTTAATTTACATAGTATAATGAAACATGCTGTCCAATGTTTAAACTTAATAGCTTCAGCATTGACAGATTTCTTAAAGTGTCAAAAAGACACAATTAAAGAATTTTTATTTTATTATCACTGATTATATCAATGAATTTTTTTCAATACATCCTAAATAATACAGAGAAAACAATCATCTTCTTCATTATGATATAATTATTTAAAATTCTCAAAAGTGAGAATATTAAGAGATAGGATACGAAAGTATTCTTTATCTTATTATACCTCCCCAATACAATAATCTATCTCTCTGATTTGTTGTAGAAAATGGATGTGAAGTCCAGATTTCATATCTAAAGAAGGGACACACTAGACAGAACAGGCATTTTGTGTTATTTTTATTTCTTGCTTTATGCTAGTTTGTTATTATATTAGTTTTCCTTATACATCTGAAAGATTTGCTTTTAAGATATATTTATACACTTAATATATTTCGTAAACAGCAAAACATGGATAAATCACGTTTCCATGACCTGCAAAGGAATCAAGTTTGCTGACACTATACTTGTCTGAAAATATATATTATGAGCAAATTTGATTGTTTCTCTTTTCCTCTTTGTATGCTGAATTTTATAAAATTGTGATTTTACACTATTCATAAATTATACTGAAATCAAAAGGCTTAATCTAGAGTCAAATACAAGTTATAATTTTGATTTATATATTAGAATATTTTAATAAATTCGCAGCAATGTTAGGATGATTACATCAGATGGTATCTCTTTGAAAGCCGTATAAGGAGGCACACATATGTTGAATCATATGATTAGCCATAATGTAACAATTGTCTGAATTTTATGGTTTATAATAGTAGTTCCTACTACATCTGGGAAAAAGAGAATAGCTTATGCTTAGATGGTTCTCAGGAAATAATTATTAATTCAGATGGGTAAACACAAAAGATCAACTATCACCTTAGATCAAAAGTAAAAATATTATCTTCTTTTGATGTACTATGCTGTCTCTCTAAATTTAAAACTGATTTGTTGGATAGCTTAAGGTGGCTTATTATTTTTTGTTTGCTTGCTTATTTATATCTTCCTCGAATTACTTATTGACTTATTTTCATAATAACTTTAAAGAAGCATAACTAATGGGTCTATATTAGATTTTATTCATTCTTCTTCAACATTGTAATTGGCAAGATGTCAGAGAGAATATTAGCTTTACCAACCTATAAGGACATTACCCAGATAGCATTCTTATGGCTCTTGTAGCTTTCAAAATATATTTCATGACATTTTATCAATAGTCCCTTGATAAGGATGACTGAAAAATGTTAGCTTTAGAAACTTTTAGGTTTCTCAGGAATATATGTAGGAGACTGCTTATAATTGACAGTTGTAAAGCTTCAGGGGATTTATATCTGAATTAGATGGACGCTATCAGAAAAGTTATGTATGAAGAGGTTGCCATTAGCAAAATTACTTGTAAAAAATATTAAGAAGATGTTTTATTGCTCCTACATACTGATTTTTTAAAAATGTTAATAGATATTTTATCACAGAAAGACATATAGTGAAGACGTTGATTTCAGGGAAAATTTAATATTAGTATAAGGATAAGAACCAGTAGTAATCTTATTAAAGTTCTCAGAACGAACAGAAAATTCTTATTCTTAACATAAATAAAAACTGAGATTTAGAGAGGTTAAGATATACGCTTAAGATTAAACTGGTAGAAAGTAGCAAGAGTATTTGAACTTTAGTAAGTCTAAATATTGTCTTTTTGGTATATAATAACTATGGATAATTTAAACAAAAATGCTTTATCCACTTTAAAGATATTCAATAGTATCTTATTATATTAACATATGATATTTCTAAAAGAAAACTAATCAAGCCCTTCAGGAATATGATGACTCAAAAATTTAGAAATAGCTGAGAATCATTTGTTTTTCTTTTGTTTTTGACCACCACAAATATCCTGGATTTAGGTAGGGCCAAGTTAATGACCAGAGAATTTAGAAGACTTTTCCATCATATTTACATACAGTTAAAGCTATAACTGCTATATATCCCACTTTTAGTAAGTAGACAACATATTCAATTAACATCAGTAGTTGTGAGCTTACGCTGATGTCCTGTTTTTCATAACTCCTTATCAAGCTTACTCTGATATTTTATTGCTTCATGATTCTCTACCAGGCTTCCTCTGGCATTTTGTTCTTTATAATTCCTCATCAGAACCTCTTATAAATGCCCCTAACAGTGTATCTAGAAGATACAATTGGTCACATTCTTCAATGTTCCTTAGCAGTGTTGGTTTCTCCATAATCCCCAAACAATTTCATGAACTAGTTATTTTGTAATAGCTGGGAAATTTATTTTCTTTTTCTTTTAAATGTGTACTTTCATTCTCCTACAGAATTTCTTTTTCTTTTAAATGTGTACTTTCATTCTCCTACAGAATTTTACCTTAAAGTAATATATGTTTATTCTGAAGTCTTATTGATTTCACTACCATACAACTATAAAGAAAAATATATGTAAATTTAAATATATTTTTATAATTTCCTATTGTCAAAATGCCAAATATTCAAACACTTATTCCAAAATGAGTTATTTTTGTGATCATTATTAAAGAAGCTCATAATAAACATATATCTAATATTAATATATATTAAGAATTAACAGTACCATTTTATTAGAATGTATCTTCCTAACCTTAAGGAGCTAGTTTTCTTCTTTTGACTCATATACTTGAGTGAATTAAATAACTTATTGCTCAAATAGGAATAATTGCTCGTATTTACTTATTCTCATTTAATCAATTCAAGTCCTATTTTTCATATTTATAGTTTTCAGTTTGGGAAAACTTGCACATGTATATGTATATATAGACCTGGATAATTACAAAGTCATTTTTTGAATGTATAGCACTTTGCAAATGTAGGACAAAAAAATCAATAATGACCTACCATAAAAATTATAGTCAATGATCAGACTGATTAATTGTTCAGATATTCTTTTCCCAAACAAATTTGATACCAACTTTTTTTCAAGAGGATTCAATATATAGGCATTAGAGTCATTCTTATTTGCTATATCTGAGAAATATTCTTAAAAATCTTTTCCACTGCTTAGGAAATACTAATACTTCTACTTTGTAATTTTTCATATAGAGCAGTGATTCTCAATAGGAATACTTTGCAAACTTGGGGATATTTTGCAAGGTTTGGGGACGTTTTTGGCTGTCACATCTGGCGGGGAGGCATGGGGGTAAAGAAAGAAGTGCTACTGGCATCTAGTGGGTAGAGGTTATAGATGTTGCTAAATATCCTAAAATGTACAGGACAGTTCCCCATACCAAAAAATTATGTGGGCCATATTTCCAAGAGTATAATTTTGATCTAGAAGCATATTTTACTGAAGGAGATACACTATGTGACGTTAAGATAAATATAACCACATTGGAAATTGTTCATCCTAATATATTTTTAATATTACATAATTTAAAAACCCACACATTAAAGTCAAATCAAATTCTGTAGTACATTTTGGAGTGACTTTGAAAGGCAAGGGAGCATATGGGATAAAGATGGCAGAGGAGGAGGACATGGAGCTCACCTTCTCCCACAAACACATCAAACAAAACAAAACAAAACAACAACAATAATGCATGTAGACTGAATCACACAGACTATATATTGAATCTGACAGAATATCTCAGATTTCAAAAAAGAGCAATAAAATCTCCACATACTTGTAGAACAACAGGAAAAAGAGAGAGAGAGGTGAGGATAAAAGGGAATCAGGATGGGACCAGCACTCCTGAGAGGGAGCTTTGAAAGAGGAAGTGAATTTGCACACTGGGAGGCCACCTAATGTTGGGGAGATCAGTTGAGGTGGAGGGGGGAGTCTCAAAGCCTTGGGAAAAATTGCAGAAGCTGATCTGAAAAGGGCAATGTAGAGAGAGGGCCAAACAGAAGAAGTATGCCATGGCTCACTGCACCACAGCCTGAGACACTAAGAAAGGGAAAGGGTTCTGAGATTCAGGATTTGGGCTTCAGAGGTCAGTTCCAGGGAGAAGACTATGGTTAGCTTAGTGGAAACAGCCTGATGGCAATAGGGAACTGTGCATCACACAGCCAAGGGAGTGTAGGAGAAGGCCTTGACTGCCAGAGAAGCAAGGCACCATTGCTGTAGAGTACGAGAGGAGGCAGGATGGAACCTCCATAGAAAACTTTTTTTCTCTGTGCACCTGCAGGCCCTCAGGAAACAGGGTGCCTCTTGCACATGCTATTGGGGTAGGTGAAAATCACTGCATCCATCTCAGACTCCAGAGGGGGCACAGCCTGCCAAAACTGATGGACCTGTGACCAAGCACTGTCTGCTGCCCCACGCTCCCCAGGGATATGCACTTTGGAGGGCACTGCAATCAAGCATCACTCATTGCCCCCACCTCCTGAGGAATGTACACACACTGCCACTTCCACTGCCAAAGGCACCAGGCACTTCCTATGCCTCCCTGAGCATCATTGCCACTGCTAAGTGACTAGGCTCCATGTGCAGCCCCATCCATTGCCACCACGTTCCTAGAAGCACCCACAGACCAAGGGGATAATGGCCTGCACACATCGAGGAAAGAGACATATAAACATCCAAAATAAAAGCAGCCCTCATGCCAAAAAATAGTAAACCCTCACAAGCTACCCTGGGATGCTCCCAACTTCAAATATAGAACTCCAAAAACACTGAAGATGAGTGCTTTCCCTAAAGTCACAGAGTTAAATATGTATATTTAGGAAAAGCAGTTATATAATACAAACTTTATATATAAATATATATATATATATATATATATATATGCAAAATGTAGAAGCACTTAGAATCATTCCCAGTTAAAAGTACAAGAGAATTCCCCCAAGAAACAAAAAATGAAACAGACCTCTATAGTCTGACAGACAATAAGTTCAAAAAGGAGGTAAAGAAAAAAAAGAAGGTATTATTTTAACAGAGATTACTTTAAAAAGGAACCAGAAACTATAAAATGGAATCAAGAAAAATTAGAAAATTAATTTGCTGAGATGAAAACTGAGCTAAAGGCATTGAACAGCAGAATTAATAAAGCAAAGGGATGAAGTACTGACTTGGAAGATAGAGTAATGGAAATCACATAGTCAGGACAGCAGACAGAAAGTCAAATTTTAAAAAAGTAAAAGCAATATAAGAGATCACTGGTATAATATAAAGCATGTCAATCTATACATAATAGGGATCCTAGAAGGAGAAGAAAGGGAAAGGGGATTGAAAACATATTTGAAGAAATTATGGCTGATACTGCAGAAATACAAAAAAAAAAAGAATACTATGAAAACATTTGCTAACAAATAACAACTTAGAAGAAATGGAAAACTGTCTGGAAATATGCAGCCCACCAAAACTGAATCAGGAAGAAACAGTTTCAATAAACTGAGCAGAAGAAATAAAATTAAGTAAATAATAATAATTTAAAAGCTTCCTAGAAACAAGTCAAGGACGAGGATTCCTGACAGGTGAATTCTACCAAAACTACAAAGAATTACTTACACCAATCCTTCTTAAACTCTTTCAAAAGGCTGAAGAAGAATGAACACTCCCAAATTCATTATATGAAGCTACCATCACCCTAATACCAAAATCAGACAAAGACACTACCAAAAAAGGAAATTATAGGCCAATATAATTGATGAACACAGATGCAAAATTCTGAATAAAATTTTAGCAAATGGAATTCAACAACACATAAAAAAGATCATATATCATGACCAAGTGGGATTCATCCCAGCTTCACAAGGATCATTCAGCATATGCAAATCAATCAATGTCATATACCATATTAACAAACGAAAAGTCAAAAAACACATGATCATCTCAATATATGCAAAAGTAAATTGGACAAAATTCAACATCCATACATGATAAATACTCTTACCAAAGTTCGTATAGGGGGAACATATCTCAACATAATAAAAGTCAGTTATGACAAATCCACAGCTAATATAATATTCAGTGATGATAAGCTTAAATCCTCCTGCTAAAAACTGGAATAAGACAAGGATGTCCACTCTCACCTCTGCTACTCAACATAGGATTGGAAGTCCCCATAACAGCAATAAGAAAAGAAAAAAATGAAAAGTATCCAAATTGAAAGAGGTCAATTTATAATATGCAGATGATATATTATATATAGAAAACTCAAAGGACTGCACATAAACACTACTCAGTCTGATCAACAAATTCAGCAAAGTAGCAGGAAACAAGATTAACATTCAGAAATCAGTTGCATTTCTGTATACTAGCAATGTAATATTAGAAAAGGAGTATAAAGTATCTTGTAGAATTGCACCAAAAAATGTCTAGGAATAAACCTGACCAAGGAGGTAGAAGAATTGTATGCTAAGAACTATAAAATATTAATAAAGGAAATTAAAGAGAGTTCAAATAAATGGAAATACAGTCCATGCTCCCAGATTGGAAGAATTCATATTGTTAAAATGGCCATACTACCCAAAGAAATCTACAGATTTAATACAAACCCTATCGAATTGCTCAGGACCTTTCTCACATAACAAGAACAAACAATCAAATAATTTACATGGAATCTTCAAAGATCAGAATTGTCAAGGCAAGAGGCATAACTCTCCTAGACTTCAGACAATATTACAAAGGTACAGTAATCAAAACAGTGTAGTGTTAATACTAAAGCAGGCAAATGGACCAACAGAACAGAATTGAGAGCCCAGAAATAAACACAGAAACCTATGGTCAATTAATCTTCAACAAAGGAGGAAAAAATATAAAATGCGGAAAAGACTCTCTTCAGTAAGTGGTGCTGGGAAAACTGGACAGCTGCATGTAAATCAAAGAAACTTGAATGCAACTTCACACCATGCAAAACATAAACTTAAAATGGCTTAAATACTTAAACATGAGACATGACACCATAAAACTAGAAGAGAACATAGGCAAAACATTGTCTGACCTAAACCATAAAAACAAAATGTTTACTTTGGTCAGTCTCCCAAAGCAATATAAATAATAACAAAACTAAACAAATGGGACCTAATCAAAATTACAAGCTTTAGCACAGCAAAGGAAACCATAAAAAAAGACAACCTAAAGAATAAAGATAGCCTACGGAATGGGAGAAAATAGCTGCAAATGTTGCAACCAACAAAGGCTTAATCTCCAAAATATACAGATAACACATACAACTCAACAACAAAAAAACAAACAACGCAATCAAGAAATAAGACAGAGGAGTTCCCTTCGTGGCTCAGTGGTTAATGAATCCGACTAAGAACCATGAGGTTGCGGGTTCGATCCCTGGCCTTGCTCAGTGGGTTAAGGATCCAGCGTTGCCATGAGCTGTGGTGAAGGTTGCAGATGCGGCTGGGATCCCGCGTTGCTGTGGCTGTGGCAAAGGCCAGCAGCTAGAGCTCCTGTTAGACCTCTAGCCTGGGAACCTCCATATGTGGCGGGTGCAGCTCTACATAAAGGCAAAAAGACAAAAAAAATGACTTAACTACCCAAGAAATAAGACAGAAGACCTAAATAGACATTTCTCCAAAGACATATGGATGGTCACTAGGCACATGAAAATGTGCTCAACAGCACTAATTATTAGAGAAATACAAATCAAAACTACAGTGAGGTATCTCCTTAAACTGGTCAGAATGGTCATCATTAACACGTCTACAAATAACAGATGCTGGAGAGGTGGTAAAGATAAAGGAACCCTCTTTCACTGTTGGTGGGAATGTAAATTGGTACAATCACTATGGAGAACTGTATGGAGTTCCTCATAAAATTAAATATATAATTACCATATGATCCAGTAATCCCACTACTAGACATATATCCAGATAAAACCATAATTAAAACAGATATACACACCCCTGTGTTCTTTGTAGCACTGTTGACAATAACCAAGACATGGAAACAACCCAAATGTTCATAGATATACAAATGATTAAAAGATATAGTACGAATATACAGTGAAATACTCCTCAGCCATTAAAGTATAGAATAATGACATTTGAAGCAACATGGATGCAACTAGAAACTCTCATATTAAGTGAAGTAAATCAGAAAGAGGACATATCACATGGCGTCGCTTATATGTGGAATCTAAAATATGGCACAAATGAACCTATTGACAAGACAGAAATAGACTCAGACGTGGAGAACAGATTTGTGGATGCCAAGTGGGAAGGGAGAGGGAAAGAGATGGACTCGGAGTTGAGGGTTAATAGATGCAAACACTTAGAATGGATAGACAATACAGGTGTACTGTATATTACGGGGAACTGTATCCAGTCTCCTGGGATAGACCACGATGGAAAAGAATATGAAAAAAAATGAATGTGAATATAAAAAAAAGAATGTAAATGTAAGTATGATTCAGTCAATTTTCTGTATAGGAGAAATTGGCACCATATTGTAAACCAAGCATATTTCTAAAAAAAGGCCAGAGAAATATAAAGGGATAGATATTTCAAAATCATAATATATATCTAGAATAGTAATTGTATTCATTACTAAATTTTAATTATGTTTATGACAGAGTTGAAATAGCATATGACCTCTGAGCAAAAGGAATTTGTTGTCATTAATTAAAGCTAATTTTTAAAAGTTCTGGGCCTTATATTCTTTTTCTTTTTTTTTCATGGCATATGGAGGCTCCCAGGCTACGGGTCAAATCAGAGCTACAGCTGCTGGGCTGCACCACACCCACAGCAATGTGGGATCCAAGTCGTGTCTGCGACCTACACTGCAACTCATGGCAATGGATCCTTAACCCACTGAGTGAGGCCAGGGATCAAAGCCAAAACTTCATGGTTCCTAGTCAGAATTGTTTCCTCTGTGCCACGACAGGACCTCTGGACCTTATATTCTTGATTGCATTTTTTGAAATCATATGTTAGCATACAACTGAGAAACAATTGACTCATGCATGAGAATATTCACCAAGATGATTCTCATTCCAAGAATGAGAAAATGTGGATATTCAAGGTAAGAGCAAGTCTATATTTTTCAGCATGTTTGTTACAAACTCAAACAGTCTATTTACTAGACATAGTTGTGAGAAAGAAAATAAAAGAAAGCAAGAGGAAGAGAGAAATGGAAAGTGATAGAAGCCATCAAGCAAATAGCAAGAATGGCTTTTGCTCTGAGTTTGTCGTCTCAACACAGTTAGTGCTACTGTCTTCATTTTTTCTGATCATCTTTTTGCTGTCTTAGGACGCTTCCATAGAAACAGTTCATTCTTTGACAGTGAATACGGTATGGAAAAATAAGGTAATTGCCATCACACTTGCCGCCCTACTTAACAAAATATTTGAATTCAGAACATACCACTATGGATCAAAGATCCCATGTTTAATGTAATGCTTTTCCATAGAGAAGTATTGCTGAGGAGTTCCCATTGTGGCACAGACAAAACAAATCTGACTAGTATCCATGAGGATGAGGGTTTGATTCCTGGCCGTGCTCAGTTGGTTGGGGATCCGGGGTTACCGTGAGATGTGGTATAGATCCTGAGTTGCTGTGGCTGTGGTGTAGACTGGCAGCTGTAGCTGTGAATTAGCCCCTAGCCTGGGAACTTCCATATGCCGTGGGTGCTGCCCTTTAAAAAAAAAAAAAAAAAAAAAAAAAGGGATGTATTTCTGAGCAGGAAAAATACATGCAGCCTGAATTGGTGCATGCCAGCTTGATGAAGGAGGCCTTATAATCATCAATATTTTAAGTCATCTTTGCTCTTTTAGAAGTTTTAAGTAACATGATACTTAAATTTAAATGGGTGAAATATTATTTTCTTTTTTTAAGCTAGAGAGGAAAAGGAGAAACTCACAATTTCTTCACTCAAAACACATGTTTGGTAGACCAGTTTTAGCAAATGGAATTCATAGAAGCTGAGGATCTGGGAACTAATTGCTTTAAAGCTAATCATGTCATTTTTGTGTGTCGAATTAATATACATTTATATCTATAATTATAAATCTATCTCTCTCCATAGCAGTTTTAATCATTTTGTTTCTCTAAGAATTGTCTGTTCATAGGTCTTCTATGGTAAATGTTCTGTTTACTTTTCCCAGCGAATTTTTCAATGAAGTATAATTGAAGTATAATGTAGATTAATAAAAGTATAAAGCTATAAAAATTATACTTGAGTAGTGATGTAAATTTTCACATATATGTAACCAAGCACTCAGATCAGGAATAAGGATTATTGTAGCCCAGAAGGTATATCTCTTCATTACACACAGGTCTTCTCTACTGTCTTGCAGCAACCTTTCTGAGACTTGGTAACAAAAGAATCTGCATGTCTTTTTCTAGACTGATATAATAATTTTTGATGCTACTGTAATGGGCACTTTTAAATTTCAATGTTAGTTTGCTACTAGTTAATAGAAATAAAAATTGATTTATAGATTGACCTTGTATGTAGCATCTTGTCTTATTCACCTATAAATCCCATTGTTATATAAATTCTTTTATATTTTCACATATATCGTAATAAAATATGATTATTAAAGATTAACAAATACTCCCCAATGAATAGGAAGAAGACTCCCCAAAATATTCAAATGAAGCATAAATAGAAAAAATAGTAGAAAAACAAAAGATAGGTAAGAGATAGGATTAAGTGAATTAAATTAATTGTATTTGGGTCTAACAATTGTATTTGGGTCAAAGGAGAAGAGGCAAGAGAAAATGACAAGAAGGAACTTAAAGCCACATTTTAATAAAAAACATCAAATCAAAGGCTAAAATAATCTTAAAAATAGAGGAAAAAAGATGACTTTTCAAAAAGTAATAATAATGAGATCAACTTATTCAGCTTGACAATGGAACACTGCCAACAACAGAATGGATTCTTCACACTTAGACGTGACAGCCTCTAATTTACACAACAAATATAACTTGAATGTAAAAATAAATATAATTTCAATAAAATAAATCAGAGAATTGGAGCCACCTAAAATCATATACTCATTAGTATTCTTTAGGTCTAAGAAAAATGACAAAATATTTACAAAGAAAAAATTTAAAGATAAATATATAGGTAAATATACAAAATACCATAATGACTTGGTGTGTGTGTGTGTGTGTGTGTGTCTCACATATATATATATCATATATACAGATACATATGTATATTTCAAATATACACCAAAAATGTCACATAAATTGGGAAATAAAGTAAATTAAAATAATCAAATCTTTGTGTTGTTTAGTATGATATAATTCATATTAGACTCTAATTTGGGGGTACATAGTGCAATTTCTAATATAAAAATTAAAATACAATGGAGAGTATTCATAACAAGTATGAATTAATTTTAAATTTATGAAGACATAATGTATAAAACATAGCTATATTCCTTTAAAAGCAGAAGTACAAAATTCAGTCACAAAGTAACCATACTCAAAGTAACCTGTTACACTCTTCATTTTGATTTAAGATATGAATTGTCATAGGACAGTCCAGAGAAAGGCTAATAATCTCTTTGTAGACAAGTATTACCACAGTTTAGATATATATACTTAGATTATAAAAATAGATGAGTTTATATTTCTCATGTTTACCAGATAACTTTCAGGGGAAAGAAATCAAACCCATATTGAGAGATACTGATAAAGATATATGAATAAGTTTTAAAGACAGGAATACATTTTAAATTCACTCTTATACAACAAGTCATAAACCTTAGTCAGAAATCTCACATGATTTGTTACTCAAAGAAAAAATTTATAGATTCCTGGCAAAGTGGACAATTTGACAATTCTAAAAGGGAGGGTTTAAAGGGTGACAAGAAATAGGCATTACAGATGAAGTAACCATATTCAAAGAAAATTCAATGAATTCTTACAACTTAAATTTCATTTCACGCCCTATGAGAATAAAAATGAAGAGCCCTACTACAGCAGTTTAACTCTCTTGATTCTTCTTTCCCCTCAACCCATGAAGAACTACTGCCCAAAGGGGATAATTATTGCATGAACTTATTGAGAAATAAATTTTTATCATGCACCTAAATGCTTAGGTTTCTGAGAAATAGTATCCAATGGACAGTGTAGCCAAATAAATATTCTATATCCTGAATAAAAATTTTAAAATTTCATCTTCTGTTCTGTTCTTCTGATCTCTATCCCACTAATTATTTTACCTTTTAATTTTTTTTAAATTCATTTCTTTTTATCACCCACTTGGTCAACGTTGGTTAAGTGAATGCTCTGAACCAGGCCCACAGTATCTCTGTAAGCAACGTTCTCCTGGGCTCTGCCCTGGAAACATTTAGTTCTACAAAGTGAAACGCTCCCTAAATCTTGTCATTTATGAATAACACATGCGATATGAGAATTACGGAGAGAACAAAGTGCTTTTATAATCCTGCTATTTCTTCTAAAATATTTTAACTCTCCAGATTTAAAATTAACATGTGTTCAAATATAAAAAGGGAAGAATAACTCAATAATTTTATGACTATTTTTAAGAAAAAAGCCAGAAAAATCTAGATTTAAAAATCATATATTCTGGAATTTAAAATCTTACATGCTATCAATAGACTACATATACTATTATTTGGTTTGGAAATATGCTTACTGTCACCATGAATCCCATCACTGGAAACTTCATAATAATGTACACTAATGAACATTAGTGTCTTAGAACTGTCCACAAGTTTTATTTTGTCCTCATTTTTCTAGCTTCTGAAACAACTTCATGTGTTCTCTACCTTTAATCGTGAAGCTGCCCCTCACCCACATGACTTTCAGCATGCAATTTTATTTTACGGTTCACATAAAAAAGTAAATTTCATCATTTAAGATCTTTCTTAAGTTGTACACCTATAATTGAAATAAAATTCATTGTTTTAAAAAAAAATAAAAAGAGCTTATGTTCCTGACATCAAATCTCTAAACTCACCTAATCTGTAGCTACGTTCTCTCTGCCTCTGGTTACAATGGGTGAATGCCTTTTTCCTATCAAGAACCAACCAAGTCTGTGTGTGCCATGGATCTTCACCACTGATGATGTCTCAAAGAGGTTACATAAGTTGTTTTTGACTCCCCTATAACTTCAATCCCTATGCATCTACACCAGTCCTTGCAAATGGCAATTTTCACCCTGGTCTTATGGCCAATACACTCACCTATTCCCTTTCATAGCCAAATATTTTGCAGAAATTGTCTGGATATACAGACACCATTTATTTTCCAGTCACATTTCAACACAATCTACACTGGCTTTGGCTCCTACAGTACAATCTAAATTGGATCTTTTTTAAAATGACCAGTGTTGGAAACATCAAGGGAAAGAGTTGCTTCTCATTTAGATTCCTCTAGTAAAAACATCTTTTATCCTCCTGATATCTCCTGGCTAGGGCTGATTAAAATAAGTGCAGAGTCAGCAAAACCAAAGTGAACTTATAAATCTTTAAATAGGATTTAAATACTTAAATAGTGAGATGTAAAAACTAAAAACTGTTATTGATCAACACTCTTCCAGAAAATGTTCATAAGATTCTCCTACTGAAAGACCTTGGGGCAGCCTGTGTTTCCATCATCTTTGGCCTTAGATACTCTGCTCTTGTTACATTGATAGACTCTTCTCTTAACCAAATACAGTTTATAGTTCATACCAGGACACTTTTGAGAGTTAATACATTACATCTAGACAGCACAGAAAATCAGAACTCCTCCAGCACTTTTTTGCTCAGGTTGGTCATTTTCTGTTGTATCCTACAAAAATATTATCCTAATCACTTATAATGACCTTCATTTTGCTAAATACAATGGATGCCTCATAATCTGAGTTGATTAGCCCACAGCATTTGCCACTATATACTGATTTCTTTCTCCTAGTAATACTCTCTTCTTGGCTTCTACATTTTTTCCCTTTGCTTATTCCAAGTGTCTTTTGCAGTCACTGTTGAGAGACCATTCCTCCTGGGTCTTTTGCACTTTTGCACACCTTGTGTGAGGTATTAACTGCCTTTTTGCTTTACTCTAACTTTACAACGACATGTGTATAGAAAACAGCCTTGGAAGATCAGGATGTTGTCTTCATCTGGAAGATTGCTTATTTTCCAGTATAATAAAGATAATGTCTCCTTCCAATGCAAAAAGGCAGAAGACTTTATCCTTTATATAAGATCCAGATTTCTTTTTTTTTCTGTCCTTTTTTTTTTTTTGCCTTATCTAGGCCGCACCGCGGCACATGGAGGTTCCCAGGCTAGGAGTCTAATAGGAGCTATAGCTGCCAGCTTTCGCCACAGCCACAGCCACGCGGGATCCAAGCCGTGTCTGCAACCTATACCACAGCTCACGGCAATGCTGGATCCTTAACCCACTGAGCAAGGCCAGGGATTGAACCCGCAACCTCATGGTTCCTAGCTGGATTCGTTAACCACTGAGCCACGACGGGAATGCCAAGATTCAGATTTCTAATCTCAGGGTTTCTGTCCTGTAACCCAGTCCAACGCACATGCAGGCATAAATCTAGTCCCATTCTCATTGGCCCATGAGAATAAGGGTTAAGGAAAATTTTTGCAAATATGCTGACACTAAGGGACTTGCTGAAACAAAGTATAGTTTTATTATTTATAATGCCAGAGTTTCATGTTTTCAAACAGTATTAATGGAATTCCTTTCAGGCTAAATTTTTAGCTTGTCAGTGGGGCAAAATTTTGGACACTTCATAGTTGCTCTTTAGGGCCACACCTGCAGCATATGGAAGTTCCCAGGCTAAGGGTCAAATTAGAGCTCTAGCTGCTGGCCTATACCACAGTCATAGAAACACAGGATACCTGCTGTGTCTGCAAACTACACCGCAACTCACAGCAACACCATACTGTTAGTCCACTGAGCAAAGCCATGGTTGGATATCTTCATTGACACTAATCAGGTTCATAACCTTCTGAGCTGCAAGAAGAACTCCTCATAGTTCTTTTTTTAGTTGACATAACATTGTGTAAGTTTAAGGTGTTGATTTGATACATTTATATATTGTAATATGATACTGAATGTAGTTAACTAACATCTCCACCAAGTCATGTAATTATCATTTAATTTTGTAGTAAGAATATTTATAATCTAGTCTCTTAGCAACTCTGCAGTACAGTTGACTCAAACAATGCAGGGGTTGGGCGAATCAATACTCTGCACAGTTGAAAATCTGTAATTTTACAGAGACTTTGTGTATCCATGGTTTCAAATCCTTTAGATTCAACCAACTGCAAATCATGTAGTACTGTAGTATGGATATACCAAAAAAATTTTGTGTAATGGACTTGTGCAGTTCTATTCCATGTTGTTCAAGGGGCCACGGTATGTAATACAGTATTGCTGACTATAATCACGATGCTATAAATTTGGTCTTTGGAATTTATTCATCTTTGAACTACAAGTTTGTTCACTTTAACCAAAATCTCAATTCCCCAATCCCTCAACCCCAGTAACCACCATTCTATTCTCTGTTTCTATGAGCTCAAATTTAAAAAAAAATAACTTTCATGCAGAATATAAAAAATCTTTCATTGACACATCTTTTCTGGAATTATCCTCAGGACCCATTACCCTCTCATTCGGTTAGCTCCTAAGTGATTCCATCCACTAATAAACTGCAAAGTATTTTCATGTTATTGATTCCCAAATTTCTATCACTCCCCTTCATACTTTTCTAAATTCCAGATGCAATGCATACACTCATCACAAAAAAAGTTCAAGATTTAATCTTTGATTCCCTTGAAAATCTATATACTATTTCCCTACTCACATTCCCTGGAATATTACAAAACTTTTTCCATTTCTAGGACATGCACAAGTTTATTCCACTGTTGGAAAGACTGTATATAAAATCTTCACTTTATTATGATCTACTATCCTTTAAGTCTTCTTGGAGAAAGACTTTCCTGACACATCAACATAATCAGGCTCTTCATTATACTCAGGTTTTTTTTTTTCCCAAAATTTGCCGTTGTACATTTATTTGCATGTGGGAAATTATCATGCCTCTTTGGTTTTTAAGGTGAGTAAATTTAGGAAATGTATGCTTCCTGTCTGATTCTCTCACTTATTCTCAGTGTTAAGCATAGTGCTTAATATGGTGTAGCTACTGATTATTTGTTGAATAAATGTAGACAATAACTGTTTTGCACTAAAATGCGTCTAAGATCAGTCTATTCTCCCTCATTTATATGAAATGGATTTATTGTCTAATCTTTTGCCTAATTTTAAAACATATTTTAAAATTTTCTTTGTCTTAAAGAAATTTATTTTATTTCTGGGCCATTTAAAACTAATAGATGGTATCTATTAGCATAAGAAAAAAAGTAATTTCAGATACTTTTGCCTAACCAGAGGAAAAGTCTGAGATTTCAAAAACATGAAATGCAACTTATACTACTAAGAGTCATAAACTGTTGCTTTGAAAGACTAAAAAAAAGTATGATGATCTTACATCTATAATTGCTCTACTCATATTTCCTTGAAGATTGAAAAATTAAAAACTGCAAAGCAGTTTACGCCATTTAAAAGCAGATGATGTATAAGAGCCACTTAAATAGAAAAAGTGCTACCTGTCATTACATCTCGCACACCACTGAGAGAAATTAGGTGTTTGAAAGCTATAATGTGCCTTTTACATGGAATGCTCAGGCTTTAATTTCCTCTCTGTGGAGTAGCTCTGACATGATGGTGCCTGTCTCTGTTTAATCGTAATATAATACTCTTTCTCTACAAAAGTAAAATACAAAACTCTTAAGAAATCTTTTTTTTTCAATTTGCTTTTATGCTGTCCATTAAAAATACAGCACTCCCAACTATTTCCATTACATACAAAAATATGCTAGTTTCCTGCATTTTAAATCTTTATAGCAGGACGTTAAAAAGGACTCATTCTTTTTCAGTTTCTATTGAAATGTCAGTGAGACAGAATAAGATACCAAAATGATTGTAAGACCAGTATGCATATTTCAGAGAAAATGATCCACACTTTTGAGTTCTACCACCTCTCCCAAGAATATAAAAAAGAGATTAAAATTTGAGAAGTGGGAGTGGGCTTGTAAAATAGTCCTGTGGAGCTATTACCTTACCGACAGGGCTTGGAAAAATTACAGTATGTAAATATGTTCACTGCAGTCTAGACCAAGGACTCATGCCTGAGCAATATATTAAAAATCTATAGTGGAATTATGGATGGAAGTCTGATTTCTAACCCCTCACATATTTTCTCAAGAAGTTTAGGCTGGAGATGAAATGTTACAGGGCTGATTGGCTTAGCAATAGAGCCCAGAAAATTTCCAGATTTTGCTGGATTATTGAATGTTTCCATTGGATATTTTGCCACTGGTGGGGTTACCATGAACACTTTCAATAGGACTAAGCAAATTTTAGCAAAAAAGAGGCTGGTATCATTTCACCGAATACTGGGTAGGTGACAAAGAGGAATGAATTATATCTTAGAAGAAAGATGTAGGCATTCCTATAAGGTGACTACTGAAGAAGTATTCCAGGAAAAATACTGCCGAAAAGCTGCAACATGCTCATGAGTGAATTAGCACAATCCTGACCAGACAATTTAGAGATCCCATTTCTAACCCTCTATCAGAGCCATTGTGCTCTGGGCACCCAGTCTAAGGACCATTGTCCTAACTATGACCTCCTTTTACTCTTCATCTACTTACAGCCAAACTGAAAGCAAGATAGTACTAGTGAGTGGGAGGAGAGCTGTGGAGACAAAGAGGAGGAACACAACCAAAACCTGTCTGGATTTCTTTTCTACTTTAGACACACCATGTAAAGGAGCACAGTGAAGAAAAACAAGAGAGGATTCTAAATTTATTTATAACATCAAGATTTAAGCATACATGAGATGGGATGTTCTATTTGTTGGATTGAGATGTATTTTGTTTATTATTAAAAGGGTTTTTTTTCTTAATGGATTTTATTTCAATTATAGGTGTACATAAATCATCACAAGTCAATTTTATAGATAATCCCTTCAATAAATAAACCCTTCCTGTGTTAAATAAAATACATATTCTTATTAATCTACATTTATAAAAAAGTATGTGTAAATACATAGATATGTAAAAAATAGCAAGAAAATTGGGGTCAAAATACAACTGTATTTTGATCTGCTATGGTTCCTTCAAATACATGTACTACTATAAACTTCTTTGTCCTTTAATATAGCTTCCTTGTCCTTTAATATAGCACTGTGGGTTTGGGATACAAAAGGGCTTTTTTAACACCTATGAATTATCAGGGAAGTGACTCTCCTGTTCTATATTAAAGGACAAGGAAGTTTATAGTAGTACATGTATTTGAAGGAACCATAGGAGATCAAAATAAAGTTGTATTTTGACCCCAATTTTCTTGCTATTTTTTACATATCTGTGTATTTACACATACTTTTTTATAAATGTAGATTAATAAGAATATGTATTTTATTTAACACAAGAAGGGTTTATTTATTGATATTCTTTCCCATCCAAACTTAGCCATTAAAATTCAGTCGCATAGAATTGAAAATTGATCTAAAGAACAATCATTGGTTATTTGGCATATTTGGCAGCCTTGTTAATGAAGGTTCCTTTAAATATATCTGAGATATCAATAAATATGGAAGGCTTGCAATTTTTAATACCATTATTATTATTTTGTTTGCTGTATCCAAAAAATCTTTATAAGTATATATATTTTATAGATATATATAAAGTCATATATATAAAAGATATATAGAAAACCTTATATATATAATATATATATATCTCTATCTATTTACCTATATTTCTTTTTTGCTTTTTAGGCTCATACTTATGGCATATAGAAGTTCCCAGGCTAGGGGTCGATTAAAAGCTACAGCTGCTGGTCTATGCCACAGCCACAGCAATGCAGGATCTGAACCATGTCTGTGACCTACAGCACAGCTCATGGCAATGCCAAATCCCCAACCAACTGAGCCAGGCCAGGGATTGAACCTGCATCCTTATGGACACTAGTCAGATTTGTTTCTGCTGCACCACAACAGGAACTCCTTATAATTGTATGTTTTTATAACTCTTTAGTATGTATCTTATTATATATCCTGATAGTAGGCTGCATACAAGTCACCTAATGATATTAGGTCATAATATCCTTGAAACTTATAAATATTACTTCAAAAGTACAATGGGTCTTTGCAGATATAATTAAACAATGGATCTTGACGGGTTTATCTAGGTGGGCTCTAAGTACAATCAAACAAATCCTTATAGGAAAGAGGCAGAGGAAGACTGACACACACTGAAGAGAGGAGGCAGGAACTGAACAAAGCAAGGAACAGATTCTCTCCTGGTTTAGTGTGGATAAATGACTTTAAAATACTGTCAAAAATACATGAAAGGAGGAATGCTTGGGATAGGAATAGCAGGGGGGAAATTTTAAATAAAAATATTTTGGAAAATATATTTATAATTCAGAAATAAATAATCCCTCTATTTTCATTTTGTTCCTGGAACTGCTACAGTCACCTCGTTAAGAGGTGGAGTGACAATAAGGATCAAATGTGACACACTGAAGATGGCATAGCAGAAAAATGGAAAGAACTTGGACCCATAATGACATGGGATGGAAATTGCAAGAAAGAATATCTTCCCCCAAATTTTTTCTGCTCATTTTTATAGCATTTCTTTTTCCTAGAAGTGAATATTGAATGCATGGGATATTTGGGAAAATCAATAGTTTTCTAGGCCAGAAGCATTTTCAAAACTGGGGAAAAAAGTAGAAAATATTGCAAGAACATGCTCTGAAGTTTACATATAATAATATGTGTAATATTAATACATATTTTCAAATATATTTTGCTTACAGCTTTATTGAAGGAAGCCATATTAATTTTAAAGATACATATATATCATATATAACATTATATGTTATATAGAGATAGATAATACATATTTTTGTTTATCTACCTAATACATTTTTAAAAAAAGAGTGTTAAGAAAAAATTAAATGTACTAATAAATTAACTACTTTCCCTTTACTTTTGTGGGAATAAATTAACCTATTTGTTGTAGATGATTTTTCCATAGCAAAGAAATGTCTATGAAATAATAAGTCATATCAAATGTTTCCTTATGTTAGGTATGTGTGTGTGTGTGTGTATGTGTGTGTAATGAGAAATAAAACAATATATTTTAAGAGCACTGTATTGCACAATATTGAGCAAATAAGTTGCATCCATGTTAATTAAAAATGAAATGATTGAAGTGTTAAATGGGAATATAAATTAAAAGACTACAATTTTATTTTAAAAAGATTTTATGTTTGTTATAATTCTAGCATCTGACTATGCTTGCTATGCTTGTCAAAATAAAAGAAGAATATCCCCATGTTTCCTAGTCTTTTGACATGCTATGTGACTTCGGTGTTAAAATGTGGATCCCTTTTTGCTGTAGCGCTCCCACCGCATAGCACTGTTGAGTACAGCCATTGAGGTTGCATATAAAATGTTTGAATTTTTTGTTTCAGCAGGGATTTTCCCAGTGCTCTCCAGAATTTAAAAGGTGTGTGTGTGTGATCATTGTAAACTTAAGAGAAGCATTTGAGAAAAATTTCAATTCTAACATCAAATACCTACATTCTGATTTTATTTGCAAAGGGAATAAACACATATTTGTTTAGTTTCTGAGGTGGCAAGTTTGCTAGACTCAAAAGAAAATAGGATTTTGAATCTGATTTATCTAATTTCAAGTTACAGATCCACTACATAATACCTAATGGCTAAAGATTTCTGGGCTTCAATTTATCCACCACACAACTTATGATAACTGAAAAATGTCATGTGAATACCAAATACACACTTTCAGATCAAAACAGTACAAGTGAGTTCTTGTTTTCAATTAAAAAAAAAAGCGTTCCTACTGTAGACATATAGATTAAAAGGCAAAATTTAAAATTAAGAGAGTATACCTCAGAGAAAACTTTTTCATGTACCATAAACAGAATGGCCTCAGAAAACAACAAGCATGGTTGAGACTACATGTATGTGGTGGTAAACATCATGAAACAGGTGGCTATATGAAGATGACAAAAGAAGTCCCCCAAATTCCCCAGTTCTGATGCTCAGCTACCCAGGGATGCTCCCACATATAAACAGTCCTCCAAGACAAGAGTAGAAATTGTTTCTCCTAAACTCAGAATAAGAAGTGTACGAGTAAAATGAATAAGCAGAGGAACCATCTCCAGTTAAAATACCAAGAGAATTCTCCTGAAAGAACAAACAGTGAAACAGACCACTTCAGCTTAATAGACACCAATTTCAAAAAGTAGATGATGAAACTAATAAAGGAACTTAAAAGGCTATTGACAGAAATTCAGAGTACTGTAAAATGGAACTAGAAACTATAAAGAGGAACCAGGAAAAATTATAAAACTCATTTTCTGAGATGAAAGCTGAGCTAATGGCAATGAAAGGCAGAATTAATAGTGCAGAAGAGTGAATAACTGACCTGGAATTTATATAATAGGTAATCTCCTATTTAGGATAGCAGACAGAAAGGCAAATGATAACAAAATGAAAGCAATATAACAGACCTAAGGGATAAAGAAAATGTGCCAATCTAAGCATAATAGGGATTCCAGAAGGGTATGGAAGAGAAAAGATGGTCAAAATATATCTGAAGAAATTATGGTAGAAAACTTCCCAACCCTGAGAAAAAAGCAGATATCCAGATACATGAAGTACAGAGGGTCCCAAGCAAGTTAAACCCACAATGACCTACACCAAGACCTGTTATAATAAAAATGGGAAAATTTAAAGAGAGGATTCTAAGGCAGCAAGAGAAAAATAATTAGTTATATAGGAATCATAAATATTAGAAGCCAGAAAGGAGTGGCAAGATACATTCAAAATTCTGGAAAGGAAATATCTGCATCCTAGAATATGCTACCCAACAAGATTATTAAGGAGAGATAAAATTTTTTCTCATACAAGCAAATATAAAATAATAGCACAATTCTAAACCTATCACATAGGATGCAGCAAAAGAAGTTCTCAGAGAAATGCAAGAGGAGGGAAAACTCCCAATGACATTCTCTGAAGCCACCGACACCTGATACCGAAACCAAAGACACTTCCAAAAAATAAAAAATATAGGCCAATATCTTTGATGAATATAGATGCAAAAATTTTCACCAAAATGTTAGCAAACTGAATCCAACAACACATCAAAAAGATCATACACCATGACCAAGTGTCATTCACCCCAAGTTCATAAGGGTCATTCAAAATAAGCAAATCAATCAATTCAATGCACAACACAAACAAACAAACAAACAAAAAAACACATGGTCTTCTCAATAGATGCAGAAAAGAAGCACTTGACAAAATTCAACATTCATTCATAATATAAAAATCTTACCAAAGTGGATAAAGAGAAAACATATCTCAACATAATAACAGCTATTTATGCAAACTCATGGCCAATGTAATACTCAATGATGAAAACCTGAAAGCCCTCCCACTAAAATTTGCAACTGTTCAATATAGTATTGCAAGTCCTATCCACAGCAATCAGACAAGAAAAAGAAACAAAAAGTACCCAAATTGGAAGAGAAGGTCAAATTTTATGATATACAGACAACATAATACTATACATGGAAAATCCTAGACTGCACAAAACCCTCTAGAACTGATAAAAAACTCAGCAATATAGCAGTATACAATATTAATAAAGAAGTTGGTTACATTTCTTTGCACTAACAAAGGAATATCAGAAAAGGAATGTAAAACTACAATAATTTTTAAATTATTACACCTGAAAATAAAATACTTATAAATAAATCTGACCATGGAGGTAAAAGATTTACTTGCTGAAAACTACAAAACATTAATAAAGAAAATCAAAGATGCTTTCAATAAATGAAAGATATCACATACTCTTGGTTTGGAAAAATTAATATAAGATGGTCTCTACAGCAAGTGGCATTGGAAAACTTGGACAGCTGCATGTAAATGAATGAAGTTAGAACACACCCTCATACCACACACAAAAATAAACTCAAAATGGATTAGTTAAATATTAAGACAAGACATCATCAAATATCTAGAAGAAAATATAGACAAAACATTCTCTGACATAAATTGTGCCAATGTTTTTTTAAGTCAGTCTCCCAAGGCAATAGAAATAAATCAACAAACAAATGGGTCTTAGCAAACTGACAAGCTTTTGTACATCAAACGAAACTATAAACAAAATGAAAAGACAAACTGCAGAATGGGAAAAAAATTCAAATGATGTGACTGACAAGGACTTAAATTCCAAAATACACAAAGAGCTCATACAAGTCAACAAATAAGAAATGCTGGAGAGGGTGTGGAGCAAAGGGAATCCTCCTACACTTTTGGCGGGAATATAAATTGGTACAACCACTGTAGAAAACAGTATGGTGGTACCTCAGAAAAGTAAATACAGAACTACCTTATGATCCAGCAACCCCACTCTTGGGCATATATCTGGAAAAAAATACATGCACCTGTATGTTCATTGCAGCACTATTCACAATAACCGAGATCGATGAATGGATTACACACACACACACACACACACACACACACACACACACACACACATTCCTGGGTCACTTTACTGTACAGTGGAAATTGACAGAACACTGTAAATCAACTATAATGGAAAAAATAAAAATCATAAAAACTAAAAACTAAAAGGCAATAGAAAACATCAATGAAACTAAAAGCTACTTTTTGAAAAGACAAAAAAAAAATTTAAAATTTACCTAGACTCACCATGAAAAAAGGAAGATTTAAAACCAAGAATGAAAAAGGTGTTACAATTGATGCCACAGAAATTCAAAGGATCTTTGTAACTACAATGAAGAATTATATGGTTACAAATTGGATGACCTAGAAGAAAGGGATAAATCCCAAGAAAAAAACCTACCAAGACTACTGAATAGACTAAGGAGATGAAATGAGCAATTAAAAACTTCCCAAAAAATAAAAGTCCAGGATTACATGGATTAATTAGTGAATTCTATCAAATATTTTAAGAAAAAATAAGGCAAATCCTTCTGAAAGGCTTCCAAAAAATAGAAGAGTAAGGAACACATCCAAGCTTATTTTATAAAGCAGCATTATTCTTGATACTAAAACCAGACAAGTACACAACAAAATGAGAATATTACAGGCCAATATACCTATTGAACATAGATGTAAAAATCCTCAACAAAATATTGGCAAAATGAATTCAAATATATTAAAAGTGATTCTAAACCATGATTAAGTTAAAGTTATTCCTGGTGTGAGGGGATGGTTCAACATTTCAAACCAACCAGAGTGATATAACACATTAACAGAATGAACAAAAAAATGTTAGGAGTTCCCACTGTGGCTCAGCAGGCTATGAACCAGTACCCATTAGGATGTGGGTTAGATCCCTGGCCCCTGTGCAGTGGGTTAAGGATCCAGCATTGCTGTGAGCTGTGGTGTAGATCACAGATGTGTCTTGGATCTGGCATTGCTGTGTCTGTGGTATAGACTGGAGGCTGTAGCTCCGATTTAACCCCTAGCCTAGGAACTTCCATATGCCGTGGTGTGTCCCTAAAAAGAAAAAGAAATATGATTTTCTCAATAGATCCAGAAAAATTATTTGAAAAAATTCAGAGTTTATTTATGATGAAAACTCTCAAAAACATAATGTATAAAGGGAATATACCTCTACCTAAAAAAGTGCATATATGAAAAACTCACAGCTAATATCATACATAATGGAGAAAAGTTGAGTTTTTCCTCTCAGATCAAAAATAAGAAAAAGATGTCCACTCTTACCACTTTTATTCAACATATTATTGAAGGTTCTAGACAAAGCAATTAGGCAAGAAAAAGAAATAAAAGGTATCCAAATTGGAAAGATGAAGTAAAAATGTCTCTATTGGTAGATAATATGATATAAATATAAAGCCCTAAGGACTCAACCAAAACACTCTTAGAATTAATAAATATATTCAGAGGCTTCAGGATACAAAATCAATATACAAAAAAGATATTGTATATCTATACACTAACAGTTAACTCTCAGAAAAAAAAAGTTCCACTTACAATTTTATCAAAAAGAATAACATAGCTAGCAATAAATTTAGCCAATGTTGCGAAAAACCTATACTCTGAAAACTGTGAGACACTAACTAAAGGAATTAAGAAGACACAAATCAATGAAAGATATTTCATGTTCATAGACTGGAAGAATCAATATTGTTAAAATATCCATACTACCCAAAGCAATAAACAGATTCAGTGCAATCCTTATCAAAATTTCAAGGATTTGTTTTACTGAAATAGAGCAAAGAATTCAAATATTTGTATGGATCCAAAAAAGATCCTAAGTAGCCAAAGCAATCTTGACAATGTATTACAAAGTTAGAGGCATCACACTCACTGATTTAAAACTATATTATGAGTCAGAAAATTCTATGGTGTTGGCATACAGACACATGGATTGATGAAATGAAATAGAATGCCCAGAAATAAATACAAGTATTAATTAATTACATCAATTAATTTATGACAAAAGAGCCAAGAATATACATTGGGGAAAGGATAGTCTCCCAGTGGTGCTGGGAAAACTGGACAGCCACAGGCAAAAGAATAAAATGGAACTACTATCTTAGACCATATACAAATATTAACTCAAAAATGAATCAAGACTTAAACATAAGAACTGAAACCATAGACCTCTTAGAAGAATATAAAGGAGCTAGTTTCCTTGAGATCAGTCTAATTGCTTTTGATTTTGGGTTTTTTTTGGGGGGGGGTTGTCATCAAAAGCACAGGCAAAAAAAGAAAAATAAAGCAAGAAATGGGACAAATTATAAGCTTCCACACCAAAAGAAACCATCAAAAAATGGAAAGATAATCTACTTATTGGGAGAAAATATTTTCAAATCATATATCTGATCAGGAGTTAATATTTAAAAAATATAAAGATCTCATACAACTTTAGTAAAAACAAGACGAAACACACTCAATTAGGAAATGGGCAGAGAGTCTGTTAATCTGTGACTAACAGTATGGACCTTGAGATGAGGAAATCATCTTTAATTATCCTGTAACTCTCCAATCATAGGAATCTTTAAAAATGGAAGAGGTATCTGGACAAATTTGTAATTCAAAAAGACACATGCACTCCTATGTTCATTGTAGCACTATTCACAGTAGCCAAGACATGGAAACAACCTAAATGTCCATTGACAGATGAATGGATTAAGATTTGGTACATATATACAAAGGAATACTACTCAGCCACAAAAAGACAAAATAATGCCATTTGTAGCAACATGGATGAACTAGAGATTTTCATACTAAATGAAGTAAGCCATAAAGGAAAATACAAATACCATATGATGTAACTTATTAGTAGAATCTAAAATATGGCACAGGTGATCCTATCTATGAAACAGAAACATATCATGGCCAAGGAAAGCAGACTTTTGGTTCCTAGGGGGGAGGGGTAGAGGGGGGAGGGGACGGGCTGCATTGGTAGTTTGGTGTTTTGTGATACAAACTGTTATATTTGGAATGGTTGGACAGTGGGTCCCTACTGTGTAACACAGGGAACTGTATGTGATTGGGTCACTTTGCTATACAACAAAAATTGAAGAAACATTGTAAATCAACTATAACTTAAAAAAATACAAAAAAAATGAATCTGGTGATGATACAGCTGCAGTGTAGGTCATGGTTCTGACTCAGATTCAGTCCCTGGTCTGGGAACTTTCATATGCTACTGGTAAAATATATATATATTTGCCACTACAGAAAGACATTATGTACTTACTGACTATATTCCCAACACTGTACATTTCATACCGATGACTCATTTATTTTGCAACTGGAGGTGTGTACCTCTTAATATCCCTCACCTATTTCTCTCCTTATTATTGCTATTTTTAATTTAGTCATTCAACTCAAATAAAATTGTACCAAATCATTTAGGGCTATGGTACAGAACAAATGTACAAAGTGCACTAAAACACCAAGATATATCAAACAAATTATGATCATGATGGTGTTTTATATTTTCTGTTTGGTTCTTAGTTATTCGAAAATAATGCCATACTTTTTTTTCAAGAGGCAATAATTTCTTCCTTCAGTGAAGTCCAAATGTGCTTCCCTCTTACTCCTGTATGGCTCTTTTCCATGCATTGTTGAATTCATGTTATTATCTCCCACAAAAGACAGCAAATTTCTTGATAAGGGGTAGGTTCTTTGTCTTATTCACTACACGCATACCTTGGAGACATTTCAGGTTCACTACAGACTACCAAAATAAAGTATTGCAATAAAGCAAGTAACATGGATTTTTTTGGCTTCCCAGTGCACATAAAAGTTATGTTTAACTATGTTGTAGTCTCTTAAATGTGCAGTATCTTTATGTCTAAAAAAAGAGTGTGCTTGACTTAATTGAAAATACCTTATTACTAAAATATGCTAAGCATCATTTGAGCTTTCAGTGGATCATAGCAGTAACAACAAATATCATTCACTGATCTGAGATCACCACATCAAATAAAATAAAAAAAAAGTTTGAAATATTGAAAGAATTACAAAAATGTGACACAGAGACATAGAGTGACCAAATACTATTGGAATATAATATCAAAAGCCTTGTTCAACATAGGGTTGCCACAGACTTTCAAGTTGTAAAAAACAATCTGCAAAGTACAATAAAGCAAAGCACAATAAAATGAAGAATGCCTGTAATTCCTTTTTTCAATGTATATCAAAGCATGGGTATTGATAAAAAATGGTAAAGATGAGAGTATAAAGTGAAGTACAAGCTAACAAAAATATTAATAATCATTTATTTAAATTAATGTCATTTGAGAAGTATATAATATGAGAGAAAGGTAAACAAATAGATTCTGGAATATCAACCAGTATTTTTAAGAAACAGTAGTATCACTGAATTTCACATATCTGTTTTAAAACGGCTTGATGAAATTAACTTAGATTGTTAGTGTCTTTTTCCCTCACTATTATATCTTCTGGTGTCTTTTTTTGTGTATTGTATCTTTAACTACAATTTTGTTTGATGTACATGTATTTCTGAACTTTATATATACGATAAATACTTTAAAGATTTAATGTCATGTAGCACATAAGTGGTCTTATGAATTTTTGTTTACTTGTGCATGCATGGCATTTACTATTATAATTTACATGGTTTAGTTTTTATAAAGAGATGCAATAGCTAGTTTAAATACGTCAAGTTTATAAAACTGAAGGAAAATAAAATTATCCAGATCATAAAATAAGACATTACATAATGTTCAACTCTTCTTTGTACTTTGTTTATGGAAATTCAGACTTGGTTGAGGTTGACCATATTTTTCAGTCTCAGTATTCCAAAGAGATTTTTAGAGTGATTTATTTTATAAAATTAGAAGAAATTGGATTTTAGACCTTTATGTTGACCCACTCTTCAACTGCTAATGAAATCATTTTCCTTTATATTTGTATTCCCTTGTAAGCTTATCATTTACTACATGAAGGTGAGATTGCTCAGTCATGTTCTTCATGACTTCCTGCAGGTTCCCTGGCCTGTCACCTTTAGATCATCATCTTGGTTAATGGGAATTATATGAGATCATAGGCTCCCAGGGTGTAATGAAAGTTAATGAGGAGGAGGATGTCTTTAAATTAACTTGAACTCCTTCTGGGGAATTTTTTTTCTTTAACTTTCCCCTTAAAATAGTACTTCTTTTATGGAGATTTATAGCTTTTTGTCATTCTCTGTGGAAGAAAACTGTCTTCCAAGTATTGCATAGTGCTGAAATATTTATCTGTAGTTAAAATGTAAAAACAAAACTATGAACATTTCAGCAAAAACAAACCCCTCTGAAATATAAAAAATGTCAAGAGAGAATATGTGAAAGTGAGTCAGAGATAAAAGAGCATATAATACTTTAAATATATAAAAGAAGGAGATAACCAGGTAGAAATAAGTGACACTATTAAAGGACAAAAAAAATGTTAATATAGAAAATATTGATATTGCCAAGTGCCTGAATGATCCTCAAACCTCAGTATTCACTGAGGAAACTAAAAGGTCACACAATACAAGCAGACCATTGATGAATCTGTCTGAAGAGAGACATAAAAATTAACAAAATGTCTTAATATAAAGAGATTATTTTAAAACTTTTTAAAAGCATTTGGGTAAAATAAATATTTGCATATTTCTAAGTCAATTCTTTCAATTTGTTTTTGCAGCATCTTTATTGTGTTTCTAATTCTGGCCTCAATTTTTTTCTTCACCATGTATGTGATTAAAAATTGAGAGGATGGAGTTCCATTCATGGCTCAGTGGTTAACGAATCTGACTAAGAACCATGAGGTTGAGGGTTCTATCCCTGGCCTTGCTCAGTGGGTTAAGGATCTGGCATTGCCGTGAGCTGTGGTGTAGGATGCAGACGCAGCTCAGATCCTGCATTGCTGTGGCTGTGGCGAAGGCAGGCAGCTACAGCTCCTGTTAGACCCCTAGCCTGGGAACCTTCATATGCCGCGCGGCTCCAGATAAAGGAAAAAGACAAAAAAAAAAAAAAAAAAAAGGATATTTTGACTGTGATTCTAGGAAACTAAAGTGGTCTGTGACCTGATGTGCCTGTAAAGAAATTTAATATTTCCCATAAAACATTCCTTAGTGTATTAAAAATAAAATCCATGTGACATACTTGAGAAAGGAAAACAAAGACTGTAACTGCTTCTGGTAAGGTGCAAAAAACCTGACACATATTCAAATCATCTGCAAACATTTTATTCTGAGTGATCATTGCTAAATAAAATAGTTTACACTTGAAGTCAGTTTAGCATCATCCTACAAATTTATTTATGGACTAAACTATAATGTGAAGAAACAACTGAGATCTTATTCTCTAACGTATATGCTTGTTTAATTTAAAGAAAAATACCAATCTCTGAAGACAAACTGTAAAATATCTAGTGTTATCTACAATTATCTATCTAATCTAACATTATTTTGATGTGTACTATATATAACTGATGAACTTTTCCCTTTTCACCCTCCCTTCTCTTTTTTCGCTCTCTTTATATACATATATACATACATCACATATACACACACATACATATATATTGAGCAAGAGAAACGTGTGTATATGTATATTAATGTTTATGCTATAGTACAGTTAATGCATTAACATATTCATATGTATGATAATAATTGTATTTCACTATAAACAGAGACAATCATTTAGCAACTTAAAAATTAAGGTGTTTTAAATTTTAAATATTATGGATACACTTGGAAAAACAACTTTAACACCTCACCGTTTATTTCATGGCATTTAATTGTATATATATTTAACATTGTACAATGTATTTCTACTTATCACTTTAGGGCTAATGCAATATGAGAAATTATTTTATTCATTCAATAAATTGCAGTAAACATATAAACATATTCTCTGTTTTGTTCTAAAAGCAAAGATACAGAAAAACAAAAAAAACTCCCCTACTTTCACGGATCTTATACTGTAGAGAGGGAGGTAGACCACAGAAACATATAAAAATATATGTAGCATATTAGATGCTCAGTTTTCTATAAGCAAAAAAGGTAGAAAAAATTATGTACTGATAGAGGAGGGCAGTTTACCAGTGAGAAGTTAATACTTTAAAAAGGAATAAGAAATACAAGAAAAAGGGTCATACAATCACCTGGGGAAAGAGAATTTCAGCAACAGACCAACAAGTGCAAAGGCTCTGAACCTGTGTGAAATTCAGCAAAGACACTACTATAATGTGATTGGGAAGTGACAGTAGTGATGTAGCTGGGATTGCAAGTCATGTAGGGCCTTGTAGGTTTTTAAGACTTAGTATTTTATTTTGAATGATACTAGAAAATTTAGAGGCTTTTGAGTATTTATTTATTTTTTTTTTTGTCTTTTTGCCTTTTATGTAGAGCCGCACCCAGGGCATATGGAGGTTCCCAGGCTAGGGGTCTAACAGGAGCTGTAGCTGCCGGCCTTCACCACAGCCACAGCAACGTGGGATCCGAGCCGCGTCTGCGACCTACACCACAGCTCACAGGCAACGCCGGATCCTTAACCCACTGAGCAAGGCCAGGGATCGAACCCGCAACCTCATGATTCTTAGTCGGATTCATTAACCACCGAGCCACGAAGGGAACTCCCCGCTTTTGAGTATTTAAATCTTCAATTTCTGGCAGCTGAGATGAAAATCAACAGATGAGGACCAAGAGTTATATCAGGCCTTAAAATATACATGCAATATCCCAGACGAGAAATGACTGTGATTTGAGGCTGTGGAAGAGGAGGAAGTAAGAAGAGGTAAAGGTCTAGTTCTATTTGAAATGTCGAGTCAATAAAATATTGTTGAAGAATTGGAAGTCAAAATGAAGAGGAGTGCCAGGTGCCTCCAAAATCTCACTTGAGCAATCAGAAAGATGTAACTATCATGAATTAATATCGAGAAATTTTCAAATTTGCAGTCATGGGGCTAAAATTAGAACTCTGTTTTGAAAATTGTAAATTTGGGATGTAATTGGTGTTTCAATTTAGTTGGAATATGAGATGAAAATGTTAAAGAGAGATCAAATGTTCTCTTAAATGTAATTTTCATGGGCAAAGTCAAGGCAAAGGAGGTGATTTTGGGATTCAAAAGTGGGTAGATGGTTGTTTTTTTAATGCCATAAGACTGGATGAGATCTTCAAGAGATTAAATAACATAAAAGTGAAGACACTCAAGACCGGGTCCCTGGAGACACCAACAATAAAAGCTTGGGTAGATAAGTAGGAATAAGCAAATATAATGAATTAAAGGTTCAATAAAGGCAAAAGGAAACTTGAGGAAATCATACTATCCTAAAAGCCTCATTAAATATTTTGGGAGGTAAGAGTGATCAGTCTTCAAATTATGCCCATAGAGCAAGATGAAATTTGAAATATAGTTGGATGTAACTGATTCAACAACCATTTGACTAAATTTTCATTTAATACTAAGGTTATTTTAAAAGGAAAATACATTAGCCAGTGCAGAATCATTTTAAATATTTTGTTTGTCTGTTTGTTTTTGGTCAGGCCTGGAACACGTGGAAATTCCTAGGTCAGGGATCAAACCTGCACCACAGCAGCCACCCAAACTGCTATGGTGACAAAGGCGGATCTTTAAACTGCTGCGCCATGAGAGAACTCCTAGGTTTCACTGATTTTTGTCCTTATTCTGTTGATTGAGAACTTGTTCTCTGCCCTCTGCTATGCAGAACCACATGTTCTGTAGAGGCCATGGAGGGACTGGATTCGAAGTTAAAGTTCATGGTTTTATAGGCTATGCGTGAGACCTTAGTATATTATGTTGGTTTTATTGAAGGCCTCATCCAGTCCTTTTGTAGTCTCTTACTGGATTCATGTCTATTAAACAGATTTCCCTCAACTTGATATATGGTTGGATTGCCCTTTTATGACTGATGAATGAAGCAAGCATTGAGTAAAAATATCAAATAAAATACTAAAGTAAAACATATGTATAGTAATGTTCCACCCTGTTCTGTTAGTGGGTCAGTGTGCCCATCCTCCAGGTGCTATGAACTGGCTGTTCACAATTAATGGTTGCTCTTCTTCTACAATGGGCTGCTCACTGGACTTGGCCAACTGAAGTTGCTTCCTCAGGAAAGTTACATCCTCCCTCCTTCCATTACTGACTGGCACTGAGGTACAAAGAGCCAAACTCTTGGCTTTGTTTTCACTTCTGTAAAGGACAACTCCACCAGGTGAGTCATATGCAGAGCAATCTTCCTCTACTCCCTGATTTCCAAACTCCACAATGTGAACATAAACAGAATAGTAATACATAAGAGTGAAAAAACAAGGTTCAGAATAATGTGTATGCTTTGGGACCATTTTTGTAAAGGACAGAATATAAACATTATGTTTCTACAAATATAGAATATCTCTAGAAGTATACAAAGGAATAAAATGTAACATACCTTTATTTGAGCATTTTTGGTGCCAAAAGAAAAATATTTAAGGGAAAGAATTTATCTATACTATGTGCATACATTACTTATTCAGATGTTTTATTGTTATTTTCATTTTCGAACTGCGTTTTGGGAGGTAAGAGTGATCAGTCTTCAAACTGACTGCTTTTTTCAATAGGTGTTTTCAGTTTGTGTGGAAGAGTAACCATTAGGAATCGGAGATGACAACACAGAAAATCAAGTTGTGATTTCTTTTGGTCTGAGACAAATAAAGGAATTTGGGAGGGGACAGTGCTGGCTACAATTAGATCTCCTGATGGGTTGGAAGGGATTGTAAGTTTGGATCAGCATTCTGGGGAGGTCGGGTGTGGGTCTGGCAATCAGGTTGCACAGCAGACATCTGGATGCTACCTCTTTTATGAATCTGGGACTTTGGAACCTATCTACTCAGTGAAACCAACTTCAGTATTCAGGTACATAGTAAGGGAAGAGCTGCTAGTTTGTCAAATGGCTGACCAATTAATTATATATATATTTTCTCAATTATAGCATTTTTATTGAATAATACTTATGCCTATATAATGTGAAAAGTAACTTGCACTAAAGAAAATATATAGCAACAATTTTGTGGGGAGGAGAGATACATCAGATTAATAGGACAATATTAAGCTAACAATTTTAACTTAAAAAACCATTAAAATATAAGAAAATTGGATTTAACTAAAATGTATTGAAAATACTTTGATTCAGTCAACATCTGTAAAGATTTCCAAGATGTTTACTAAACCTCAAATTTAGCCATCTACACAAACTTTAATCATATACATATATATATGTATATTATCACATATAGTAATTTTTCTATATTTTTTCTGTTTAGTTTTAAAAGCATTATCTAAGCCCTGATGCCCCCTGTGTCATTCAACCACAGGGTTGAGATCAACACGTATGAGAAATATCACCTGGATAGGGATGGGTTAAATAATTTTTAGATATGTGCGATTAAACACTATAAAAATGTGTTGCTTTCTCCGAGAATAATGCCAATTTAGACATTTATGATAAATATCATATACTATATCTATTCTTATTAGATTCATAATAGCAGCTCTGAACATATACATGTTATCCATCTCAAATATTTTTTAAATAGCTTTTTACTTTTTAACATTCATTTATACAGCTTTAATTTACAAGGATGTTTTACAAGCCAAATATATGCCTGGCTCTCTGCTAAAGCATATAAACGTATAAGGCTTACTAATACGAAGAAGAATTATGAGGTAATTATTCTTTTTTGTTGTTGTTCTTGCTTTTTCGGGCTGCACCCGTGGCATATGGAGGTTCCCAGTCTAGGGGTCTAATCGGAGCTACAGCTGCCAGCCTATGCCACAGCAACACAGGATCTGAGCCACATCTACAACCTACACCACAGCTCAAGGCAACACCAGATCCTTAACCCACTGAGAAAAGCCAGTGATGAAACCCACAACCTCATGGTTCCTAGTTGGATTCATTTCTGCTGCACCACGATGGGAACTCCGGAGGTCATTTTTCTTGATAAGAGAATGTAATTTTTTTCATCATGTTAGAGATTTTAGAAGACATAATAGGGAGCCCTGGTTACTGGTATTTTATATAATATTAGTATACTTCAAGGGACAGAATTTTAAGTTTTTTTTTTTGCCTGGTTAACTAAAAAGTTCATACAGTGTAAAACATAAATGTGTTTTAAAACCAGCTTTTGCATCATGATTTGATAGCACTTTTTATTCGATGCTCCATGTTATTATAAACAGGAATTATTATTTTATAGAGGAGAATAAAAACTGCAAACACCATCTTCAATGAAAATGAAAAGAGCTAAAACCACAAAACACAAATTAGGTGATGGATCTGAGAGAAAAGAGGAAATAAGACAAATGGAGATGCAAGCAGAAAGAGGGTTTCTCAACTAGGGTCTCAGAAAAGAGCTGGAATAGTGCTGTTCTCAAAAGTGAGGGCATATCCTATGTTTACAACATATATGGATATTATCTTTTAGGGGATTTTATGAAGGCTATTTTGGCCTAAAATGGAGCAGAAATGGACCTAAATGATAAATACCTTAGGCAGGCCATATTTGGTTCATAGGACACATCTTTTCCTGCAGTTGAGAGAAAAAAGACTAAATTTTGATCTGCTCCACAAGTACATAACTTAGGTAACTTCTTGGGGTTTGGGGGGAGTGAGAGTTAAATGAACTCAACAGGCTTAGAAGACAAAACTCCTGGGTATAAGGACAATGTTATCTAACTTGAAAAACAGTGCCTCCCCCCATTTTCCTACCTAACTCCTGAGCAAATACACACACACACACACACACACACACACACACAGTAATACACACACACACACACATTTCTCTCTTAAAAGCAGCCAGTCCTAGAAAACACTCAACTATTTTTAGAATATAAAGAATCTGACATGAGCCAGTACAAAATCTGTACTAATATAGTAGAAAGAGAGAGGGAGGAAGGGAAGAAGAAAGGGAGGGAGGAAAAAAAGGGAGGGCAGGCAGGCTGGCATAGGAAAAACCCTGTCCAGAAAAGAATGCTTTGCAGAAAAATACTGCCAAGAAAAAAGCCTGAAAAAAGGTATTAGTAAAAATTTAAAAATCAATAATATATTGGCCCATATGGGGCTAGAGTACAAAGTAGAAATATCTGACAAGGAAGAAATAGTGAGGTAACAGGAAGATATGTATAAAGTGACAAGTCAAAGCAGTGGGGGGAAAAAAAGGAAAATCATAGAAAAATTTGGAAATGTACAAAGCAATTGTGATGATTCTGTAATCATTGGAAATTAAGTTTAGAGGGAATAAAAATTTTAAAAAAATGAAATGATATGGGAAAAAGTAAGAATTAAATGATTAATAGGATAATTATAGAGACAAATAAGACCTAGTACATACATAATTGGCCTCTCCAAAGAGGAAAATAATAAGAAATCAATTATTAAAAATATAATTCAGTAAAACTCTCCAGAAATAAGATCTTCTGATGCAAAGGATACACCGTGTCTCAGAAAAAACTAATAAAGTGCATTCAACATCAATACATATGGTAATAAATTGCTAGATCTCAAATATTTAAAAATCAATTAAAATTTTAGCCATACATTATGAGACAGGACCCAGAGACTTTGAAAACCCAGAGACATTTTACAGAAATATTTTCGCACGTCTAGTTGCACTAGTAGAGCCTACATCTATACTGATTTGAAATGATCATCAAGAAGTGAACATGAGAGCGTCTTGTTTACCATTTCCCTAAAACAGACAGTTTCTGATTAGGCATTCAAAACACATTTGCTGAAGTAACGAATCAATCAATAAACAGTTTTGTTAATTAATTTATTTCTGAAATGAATTGGATGATTTTAGTTGTACTCTTGTCTAGTAATTGTCAAAGCATATGTACCTGCTTTTAATTGACAACAAAGAATTTCTGCAATTCAATGAATTGTTGGATAACACCACCAGCAACCCTACTACCTGGTTAATCAAACTGCCAATTTAAATAAGCAGTAAGCAGTATAGGGATTTTACATAAAGGATATACATAAAATACTTTTAATTTACAATCTTACATTTACTTTTTTTTTTGTCTTTTTGCCTTATCTAGGGCCGCACCCGCGGCATATGGAGGTTCCCAGGCTAGGGGTCTAACAGGAGATGTAGCTGCCGGCCTTCACCACAGCCACAGCAACGCAGGATCCGAGCCGCGTCTGCAACCTACACCACAGCTCACGGCAACGCCGGATGCTTAACCCACTGAGCAAGGCCAGGGATAGAACCCGCAACCTCATGGTTCTTAGTCAGATTCGTTAACCACTGAGCCACCACGGGAACTCCACATTTACTTTTTAATTAAGTAAAATAATTTGATTGCCTTATAAATGTACTGAGTTTGACCCCTTGTAGTGCTTACAGAATTTTGTGTTGATATTGATGCCATAAATCTTTAGTTAAAAGTTTTATAAGAAAGGGCCCTTTGATATTAAAATCATATGTCCATTACTTAGGTCTTATATTAGGAAACAATGTATACACCTAAATGCAAAATAAATTGTGTAGAGACAGTTTAAAGATAGTTGGATACTGAAAGCGATTTCAAAAGCAGATAGAATTCGAACTCAGTTTTGAAGAAGGAATGCATATCAAACGATGCATTTTTCCAAGGACAAAGTCTTTTTATTAACAACAGCTTACTGTGAGGAGAAGTTCCACTTCTAATAGTGGATTGTTTGTCTAATCTGGAGCAACAAATGAAATGTCTGAATTAATGTCTGTAAGCTTGAGGCCCCTTGTGACACTTCCCAAAAATAATCTCTGCTTTCTTTATTGATGTTGTTTGTTGAAGGTGCAACTTTGTCCAGTCTTAACATTTTCATCATCCTGGACAAATGATAGTCCCCAAAATTTGTAGTTTGCATCGTCTGAATCTAGTCATGCCGGAGATAGGTCATAAACTTAATGTTTTAAATTGTATTTTCTAGTTTATTTCCTCTTTTTCTTTCATTCTCTTTACGTGTCTCTGTCTCTCTCATTTCATGTCTGTCTCTGACTGCCAATAGAGTTAATATAATACTATCACCAACATTATATAATGTAAGATATACCAATTTTTTTAAGTTCTGTTGATTTGAGGATTAACCAACTTTTTAAAGTTAAATGTCAGTAACAATAGCTTAATGTTAAGGAATATTTCAGGATGTTAAGATTTCTGTTGAGCAGATTGTCTTCCACCAGGCACAGTGTGCTAGGGCTTGAAAGTCTTAAAAAATAATGGAAGTTGTTAATGAATAGGGCTGAGAGGTGAGGATCGCAATTGACTGAAAGGGTCTATGTTAGACCATGACGTGTGGGTCTAAGTTAAAACAATATTATTTGAGACTTTATAGGGTTTTTTAACTATGGAGCACACTATGTTTAGTCCAGTATTTCCAAATACTTTATTATGTGATTACCGAACAGCCATTTTGACCTCATGGGGAAAATCATACATACATGTTAATCTTCTTTGAATTATTTTTAGTTAAAAAAGAATTCCCAAAGAATTGAATAATAAGACCACAGAAATGTAGAAATAGAAACTAAGTCAGTGCTGATATTGCATGTGTTATAAACTTTCACAAATAAATAACAAGGTTGAATAAATAAACCATTTTAAAAGCCCTTTGTATTATAGACTGATACAACATTAGGGTCTCAAAATGGAGACTCTCCTAATATATTAATGAAACAAAAGTGACAAAAGATTGCATGTCATACTCTGATAAATATTACATTGATGGAAGTGATTCAGATTGAGGAGCGGGATGGTAGATATGAAAAAAATCAATATAAAAACAAAAAAATTAAAAAGGAAAGAAAGGAGAAATGCGAGAGAGGAAGAGACAGGAAGCAAGAAAAGAAAAAGATGACAAGTTGTAATTTTTAGACTTTTGAAAATGGAAAGAAAGAAGATTAACTTTAGGCTCATGTGATAACATAAGCAATGGACTGAAAATGTATGGTGATTTAAGGATTGTAAGTAGAACAAGGCATTTAAATATAAAGGTTGCAGAAGGAAAACTATAGTTAAATAATAGAAGTTAATTGGAGCAAATTTCGAAGGGTTGTACCAGCTATCTAAAATTGCTTTCTTGTGCTTGCTACAGAAGATGAAATAACATTAAGTGACTTTAAAATATGGAGGTGATATTTTAGTTATTTTTTATGAATATCAATAATGTGCTCTTATTCACTTGATTTAATGTATTATTAATGAAACCCTACCTAAAACAAAAAGTTTTCCACTTTTTATTAATCAAATCCTTCTTGTCTCCTTTTCCTTATACTTCCACCAGGATCTCCAGTCTCTCCATTGGTTTCTCTTCCTCCATCCTTGATCCTTTCAAATTCACCTTCTAGTATTCAGTTACAAAAATCTTTTTAAACTAAGACTTTTGATTTGATCTTTAAAAAATCTTCATTGGCCTTTCTCTGCTCCCAAAAAGAAATAAATCCTACTTTAAACGTATAGATTGTAAGGCTTATTAGAATCTCAAACATCATTCCAGCTGCTACTTCATTCCCCAGTGCTACCCTCTGGGTCTAAGCTTCTCTACTTATTTTCTAGTACTTTTAACTGATTCTTCATTTTCCTGATTTTTTCCTGAAATACATCATACACTCTTTGCTTTGCCATGTTCAATCAACATAAAAATTTTGACCCCTGAATTATATAGATAATACATATAGGAACACAGAATTTAATAACTTACCACAATCACGAAACTAAGTGAGGATCAGGATCTGCACCTGAGGAATTTAGCCAGCGCCCATACTGGAATTATGAAAGGTGGTTCCCAGGGAAATTTTAGAAGTGGTGTCTCAGCTAGATAAGTGTAATAGGAAAACATTCCACCTGGAATGGGAAAATAGTAGTATGCACATATTAAAATTTAACTCTTACCAGTGCGTCATTTGTTTGTACTTAACACTTACAAATATATGTAGGTGAAACTGATCTCAGTGCTCTTCCACACTAGCTGATTTCAGTGTGTTCTAAAACCTGTGTTCTTGACATCATCATTCCTCACTCATCCCACAAATTTTGCCTTTGGGATGAAGATTTTGACCTATAATAACTGATAAAGAACATGAAGTCATAGAGCATGACTTGGTACGAAGAAATAAAGAGTGTCATGCTGGATATTAAAGTGCAAGATTTACAGTGGTTTGGAACACATTCGAAAAAAGCTCAAGGTAATAGAATAGTTATCAGCTGGTAAGAAGAGACTGATGGACGTGCTTTGCTGTTGTGGCAGTTTATAAATAGTCATAGCAGTCAAGAAGTTGATCAAAATTGTGTGAAGATTAGTATGGTCAATATAAAAGCATTGCCTTGATTTCAGAGGCTGTGGAGAGAATTGAAAAGAGATTTTTATGTAAAATGTGATCTCAGTATGTCAAAATTAAAAGAAAAAACTGTGAAATATCCCTTTTCATTCTTTTTTTCTGAGAGAACTCCTTAATTAAACTTATTTATGATTATCAAAAAATGAAGTAAAAGACTATGGAAGCACCTCAAAAGCTAAAAGCTGGGGCTAATGTTTTTCAGTTAGGCGTATTAGAAGCTTGTAATAACAGCAGGGTTCTGTCCTAATAGCAGATAAAAAGAAAAAGTGAAAAATCAACAACATAGGCGAGTTAAGCAAAATCCACCCCCCAAACTGGAGATATTGATGGGTGAATTCAGATAACTATAACTTACCTGAGCAGATATCCACAAGCTGAAATCTTTATGGGAACCAGTGCTGGAGTAGAGAAACCTGAACCATAACTGACAAATTCCAGAGGCTCAGTGTGGACACTCCAAGAATTAAAAACTCGGGGGGGGGGCATGTCTTAGTGGGGGACTCACACATTTGTGAGTTTTACCTCTTCAGTTTTACTAGTTTCTCACAATGAAGAGTGGGAGAAAATTCCCTTTATGCTTCTAGCAGGAGAAGGAGAAAAGAACCATTTTGACGCTTGCTAGAACAGACTGTTCTTAACAACGTATGCCCTCAGGAGAAACTATTTATCTAAAGCCTGACCCAGTGGGATTTTATTAGAGATAAATTGACCTGAGGGAAGAGAAATAGCCAATTCTAGGTCGCTCTAGCTTTCCACAGGGAGGGAAGGAAATACCCAAATCCAGCCCACTCTAGCCATCCTGCACCACCAAAGAGGAGGGAGTGCTAAAAAACCTGTCAGGTTCACAATCCACGGACACAGGTTCACCAAAAGACTGAGAGCTAATAAAATTACTACAGAACACTTCCCCTTCCCCCTTTCCTATCAGCACATTATTAAAGGGTTATTTACAGTAGTTCATTTCACCTGGTCACATTCAGCTATCAAGAAAAACAAAGACACATAAAAGGCAAGATGTACCAAACCTGAGTGTGTGAGATTTAGCAAATGTTTAAGATTTTCTCCCAGTAAATTTAAAGTATACAGAACTGTATTATTAACTATTATAATCATACCATATATTAGAGGCTCAGAACTTTATTTTATAACTGAACACTTGTACCCTTTGATCATCTCTCATTCACCCACCCCTTAGCCCTGACACCACTATTCTGCTTTCTGCTTTTGTGAGTTTGGCTTTTTTATTTTTTAGATTGAACATATAAGTGATACCATTCAGAATTTCTCTTTCTCTTTCTGCCTTATTTCACTTAATATAATTCATTCCAGGTTTATCCATGTTCCAATACAGGCACATATTACTTCTTTTTTTAAAGCTGAGAAGCATCCCATGGATATATACCACTTTTTCTTTATCCATCCAATTTACATTCCACTAACTGTGTACAAGGATTCCTTTTTCTCTATACCCTTTGTAACACTTGTTATCTCTTTTTTTTTTTTGATAATCAACATCAAAACAGGTATGAGGTGATAGCTCATTATGTCTTTGATTTGCATTTCTCTGATAATTAATGTTGTGCAACTTTTCATTTACCTGATAGCCATTTTTATGTCTTCTTTGGAAAAAAAAAATGTCTATTCAAGTCCTTTGCCAAATTTTAAGTTGTTTATATGGCTGTTTTTTATCTTTGTTTTTATTTTTTCAATTGAGCTGTTTGATTTCCTTAAATATTTTAGATATTAATCCTTTTCAGGTATTTAGGTTGCAAATATTAACTCCCATTCCATGGATTGCCTTTATATTTTGTTGATTATTTCATTTGTGTGCAGAAACATTTTAGTTTTAGTTTTGTTTATCTTTTAATTTTTAAGTTTTTCTCCCATTATTTATTTATTTTTAATTTTTTTAACTTTTTTCTATTAAAGAATAGTTGATTTACAGTGTTGTGCCAATTTCTGCTGTATAGCATAGTGACCCAGTTGTGTGTGTGTGTGTATGTGTGTGTGTGTCCATATATACATTCTTTTTCTCATACTATCTTCCAACATGTTCTATCCTGAGAAACTGGATATAGTTCCCTGTGTTATACTGTAGGACCTCAATACTTATCCATTCTAAAGGTAATAGTTTGAATCTACCAACCCCAAACTCCCAGTCCCCTCCCACCCCAACTCCTCAGAACCCACAGGTCTGTTCTTTATATCTGAGAGTCTGTTTCTGTTTTACAGATGGGTTAATTTGTGCCACATTTTAGATTCCATGTATAAGTGATATCACATGGTATTTATCTTTCTTTTCTGACTTCCCATAATATGATAATCTCTAGTTACATCCATCTTGCTACAAATGACAATATTTTGTTCTTTTTTATGGCTGAGTAGTAATCCATTGCATATATGTACCACAACTCCTTTTTTTTTTTTTTTTTTTTTTTTTTTGCTTTTTAGGGCCACATCTGTGGCATGTGGAGATTCCCAGGCTAGGGGGTCCAATCGGAGCTGTAGCCGCTGGCCTGCACCAGAGCCACAGCAATGCAGGATCCAAGCCACATCTGCGACCTACACGACAGCTCACGGCAATGGCGGATCCTTAATCCACTGAGCGAGGCCAGGGATCAAACCCACAACCTCATGGTTCCTAGTCAGATTCGTTAGCCACTGTGCCGTGATGGTACCACATCTTCTTAATCTGTTCATCTGTCAATGGACATTTAATTTGTTTCTATGTGTTGGCTATTGTGATAGTGCTGCTATGAACATATTGGTGCATACATGTTTTTGAATTATAGTTTTGTCCATATAGCTGCCCATGAGTAGGACTGACGGATCACATTGTAGTCCTATATTTAGTTTTCTGAGGAAGCTCCATATTGTTTTTCATAGTGGTTGTACCAATTCACATTCCCACCGACAGTGAAGGAGAGCTCCCTTTTCTTTACACACTCTGCAGCACTTGTTCTTTGTAGACTTGTTAATGATGGCCTTTTGGACTGGTGTGAGGTGGTACCTCACTGCAGTTTTGATTTGCATTTCTCTAATAATTAGTGATATTGTGCATTTTCTCATGTGCCTCATGGCTATCCATATATCTTCTTTGGAGAAATGTCTATTTAGGTCTTCTGCACATTTTTCTATTAGGTTGTTTCTTTTTTTCTTGTTGAGTTTTATAAGTTGTGTATACATTTTGGACATTGAGCACTTGTTGGCGGCATCATTTGTAAAAATTTTCTCCCATTCTGTGGGTTTAGTTTTCATTTTTTTTATTTTTATGGTTTCCTTTGCTGTACAAAAACTTTTGAGTTTAATTAGTTTAATTGGCTTATTGTGTCTTTATTGTCATTATTCTAGGAGGTGGACCAAACCAGATGTAGCTACAATTTATGGCAAAGAGTGTTCTATGTTTTCCTCTAGGAGTTTTATGGTATCTGGCCTTACATTTATGTCTTTAATCTGTTTTGAGTTTATGTTTGTATATGGTATTACAGAATGTTCTACTTTCATTCTTTTACATATAGCTGTCCAGTTTTCCCAGCACCACTGAGCCACATTTATGACCTACACCACAGCTGGCAGGAATAGTGGATCTTTAACCTACTGGGTGAGGCCAGGGTTTCAACCTGCCTCCTCATGGATACTAGTTGGGTTCATTTCCACTGAGACACAATGGGAACTTCCCAGCATCACTTATTGAAGAGCCTATTTTTCCTCCACTGTATGTTCTTGCCTCCTTTGTATAGATTACTTGAGTTTAGTTATGGACTTTCTATCCTGTTTCATTGATCTACATTTATCTTTTTGTGCCAGTATCATACTGTTTTGATTACTGTAGCTTTCCAGTATAGTGCTAAGTCAAGGAACACTCTTTTTCAATATTCCTTTGGCTATTCAGGGTCCATCCAGATTTTAAAATATTTTTCTAGTTCTGTGAATAATGTCCATATGATCATCTCAATAGATGCAGAAAAAGCTTCTGACAAAATTTAACACCCATTTCTGATAAAGTCTCCAGAAAGTGTGCATATTCCCTCGACACAGTAAAATACATATATGACAAATCCACAGCTAACATCACTCGCAATGGTGAAAAACTGAAAGCATATCTGCTAAGATTAGGAACAAGACATGGATGTCCAATTTCATGGCTGTTTTGGATGTCCTAATCATGGTAATCAGAGATGAAAAAGAAACAAAATGAAACCGAATTGGGAAAAGAAGTAAAATTGTCACTGTTTGGAAATGACATGACACTATACCTAGAAAATCCTAAAGACACTGCCAGAAAACTGTTAGAGCCCATCAAGAATTTGGTAAAGTTGCAGAACACAAAATTAATACACAGAATTCTATTGCATTTCTACATACTAACAATGATAGAGCAGGAAGAGAAATTAGGGAAATCATCCATGTACCCTTGCATCAAAGAGAATAAAATACTCGTTCGGTAAAAGAGAGTAAAGAGACAAAATACCTGTACTCTGAAAACTATAAAGCGCTGATGAAAGAAATCAAAGATGACACAAACAGATGGAAAGATATACCATGCTCTTGGATTAGAAGAATCAATATCCTTTCCAAGGCAATCTACAAATATAATGCAATCCCTGTGATTTATTTCTGGTTTCATGCCACGTGGTCAGACAAATATTTGATATGATTATAGCCTTAAATTTGTTAAGACTTGTTTTGTGACTTAATATATGATCTATCCTTTAGATAGTACCATGGGTTTTGAGAAGAATATGTATTCTGATACTATTGAATGGAATGTTGTTTGTATATCTATTAGAATTCTTGGTTTATAGTGTTATTTAGAGCCACTGCTTTCTTATTTTCTGTCAGGATGAACTATCCAGTATGAAAGCAGAGTAATTAAGTCCTCTACTATTATTGTATTGCTGTTAATTTCTCCCTTTGAGCCTCTCTCTCTCTCTCTCTCTCTCTCTCTGTCCATTCGGACCTACACCACAGCTCAAGGCAATGCTGGAACCTTAACCCACTGAGTGAGGCCAGGGATTGAAATGCATCCTCATGGATGCAGGTCAGGTTCTTTAACTACTGACCCATGAAGGGAACTCCAAGTCTATCAATATTTTCTTTAAACATTTAGGTGCTTCAATATTGGGTATATATATATTTACAATTACGACCTGCTCTTGATAGATTGACTACTTTATCACTATATAATGACGTTTTTTGCTTCTTTTGATAGATTTTTACTGAAAATATATTTTATCAATATAAGTATAGCCATCCCTAATTTCTTTTGGGCATCAGTTGCATGGAATTTCTTTTTCTACCCCTTCACTTTTAACCTATGTGTGCACTTATAACTAAAATGAGTCTCTTGTAAGCTGCATGTTGTTGGATCTTGATTTGGTTTTTCTCTGTTCAGTCACTCTATGTCTTTGGATGATTTAGTTCACTTATATTTAAAGTAACTAGTGATATGTAAGTGTTTTCTATTGCCATTTTGTTGTTTCCGGACTTGAAAATTTGTATTTCTTTCTTCCACTTTTATTGACTTTCTTTGTAATTTATTTTTTGTACTGTTCTTTTTTAATTTCTGAGTCTATACCTGTTTAAATATAGACTTTTTTCTTTGTTGTTATCATGAAGGTTACATAAAACATCATATGTGTATATATAATGTCTGTATGTATACACACACACACACACATATATATATACAGTGTATTTTAAGCTGATGACTTACTTGCAGTTGAATAGAATGGAATATAAACGTTTACACGTTTACTTCTCCTCCTCCACAATTTATGCTATTAATGCCATTCTTTACATCTTTTTCTTTTATTTTTATTTTCTTATTATTTTATTTTTATTCTTTATATCTTTTTATTTTATTTTTACTTTCTTATTATTTCACTTTTTGCTTTTTTTATGGAAGTTCACAGGCTAGGGGTCAAATCAGAGCTGTAGCTGCTGACCTGTGACACAGCCACATCAACGTGGGATCTGAGCCATGTCTGTGACATACATAACAGTTTACACAATGCCAGATCCTTAACCCACTGAGTGAGGCCAGGTTTTGAACCTACATGCTCATGGATACTAGTCAGATTCTTAACCCACTGAGACACAATGAGAAGCCGTTCTTTATTCCTTTTTATATTGTGCATTTATTAAGCAATTATTATATCTACATTTGTTTTTAATATTCTTGATTTTTAACTTTTATACTAGACATAAAAGTGAATTACATAGTATCTTGACAATATTAGGTTATTTTGAATTTGATCATATGTTTACCTTTAGTGCATTTTATATTTTATGTGTGTTCATATTATTTTGTGTCCTCTGATTTCAACTTCATTTCTTTTGAGATTTCCTGTAAGGCAGGTCTAGTGGTGATGAACTTATGTATGTCTGTGGGTGTCTTTATCTCTCCTTCATTTCCGAAGGACAGTTTTTTGGGGTATAATATCCTTAACGGTAATTTTTTCCTTTAGGATTTTGGAAACATTATCCCCTCATTTCTTTTTTGTTGTGTTACCAGCACGTAGTGCACTGTATTGTACATAGGAGGCATTCAGTAAATATTTGTTGAATAGATATTGAATGTATGACAAATAAGGTCTGACTGTTTCAATTATCCCTTGGAAAAATGAGGGATATCTCTACAGGATCCATTTTCAACTTAAGAGTAGCAGAAGGAACTCCTAAAATTCTGTAAACCACAAAATCCTTACTCTCCATTCCCATCTGATTCCCAATCTGATGCAAATGAAGCAAGAGAACACAAGGCTCTGTTTTCAGCTATATTTTGGAAATAAATGTTCCATCACAAAGATGTTTGAGCAGTTCTGTCCAAACATTTTCATTGATTTCCTCACCAAAAGTGGGCTATAATTCAACTGACTTTTAGTGTAGCTTTCTACTATAATTTATTTGTTGATGTATCAGCTCAAACTTTGTAATTTTTAAGGAGGGAAGCAGGTACATTTAAAACTCTATTCTCTTAAATCAGTAAGAAAAAAGACACCTCTTCAACATAGCCAAAAAAGAGAAAGGAGAATATTCAAAGAAGAGATAATAAGTAACTTATATAGTGTTTACTATTACTCAATTACTAAGTGTTCCAACATTTTCCTGTCAGGTACTATAAGTGCTCATTAAATCTGCATAGCGATATCTTAGTTAAAAAGGTAGATGTCATTATTATAACTCCCATTTTCAGATAAGAAACTGAGTTAAAGAGAAGTAAATAACTTGATCAAGGTTAAATAGCAGAGATAGGACTGGATCCCAGGCCATATGGCTCCAAAATCCATGTTCTTTAGTTACTTTCCTCTATTGAGTCTGACATAACAAAAGAAGCTGAGTGCTAAGCAAAGCTAAAAAAATACTTGAACTGTTATAAAAATAATACATACAAGTAAAAACAGCAAGAACTTAAAGGAATATCACTGAACATGTACTCAATGCCATGAATAATATACTGGTGAAATTCACACAAAGAAACAAATGTATTCTATATGTGGAAATGAAACAAAAAATATCCAGAATATTCACAGAAGATTTTCTTGAGAATCTAACAACAACAAAATGGAACAGAAATCTCTTAAAGGTATAATAAAAGAAAACTTTACCTAAATAAAGACACAGAGTGGCAGTAAATATCATGTTTCTAGAAAAAATTTTGACATTTTCTGTGTTCATAGTATAAGGAATGAGGTTTGTATTTTGATTTATTTTTACCTTGTCTTTTGTATCGGATTTTAGAAGGTTAGATGGGAACGTGGCTATTTCCAGGCTTGAGTCTTCTAATGGTAGAGATGTAGAGATAGAAAAGTAGTTAGCAAGATCAGGATAAAACTAGCTGTGGGCTTCCAAGGCACTGCCATCCCTTTGAGTGGTCTGTGGCTTTGAGGCTTTTGCAATAGCAGTTGTTGGAGCTGACATGCAGATTACTGAATTCTGTGACTCTGTGGGTAGGAATGGTATCAGAAGGAGCAGTCTCTATGTGAAAGCTATCACAATAGAAACAGCAGCTCTTTCCTCTGCCTTCTTCTATCCCTCCCTGATCTCTGTCTCTACCGTAGAAGTTTCCCAGGACCCCAGACTGCCAATACTTACAAGAACCACCTAAAGACCTTGGGTACCCAGGACCTTGGCACTGGTCAGGGGCAAAAATATTTAGTTTTAAATGTTAAGCAATAATCAACAAAGTTTTCAGGCAGGAAAACATGTAAGTCAACTAATAACAAGGGAACACGAGTTTAGCTCAAACGTCTCAACAGCAACAGTCAATTCCAACTTATAATAATATAATGGCAGCAGAATACTAGTTGTTGCAAAGGGTGACTCAAATGATAAACACAAGCAAACTGTCATTCATGTATAGATACAGAATAAAGACCTTTACAAACAATACAAGAGCTCAGTGACTGTAGCACCTATAAACTCTCTGGAAAGATATGATGAAATATTGCCCACAAATAGATTCAGTGAAATAAAGAATTCAGAAACATAGAATCCACATTACGGAATAGCTTCTATTGAGAAATGAATCAATTTAAAAACGTAAAACTATTACAATTGTAAGAATTATTATATATAAGGAAAAAATTGTAATCAATGACAATACGAGATAATGCTTTGTTGTTATGTAGAAACAAAAACACTGACATAAAGTGGTAGAAAGTGGGAGGAAGAGATGTATAAAGTAATTAAATTATGAGATTTATTCTGTGAGAATAAAAAAGACTAAAAGACATCTGTATTCTTTACAGATGGCAAAACACATCCGCATACATTCCCAAAACAAAAGAAAACAAAAACAAAACTTATGTAACCAAAGAAACAAAGGAAATATCAAAAACAGTTTATACTGGCATTTCCTCTACTATAAAAATTTGTACATGCATTTCGAATAAACATATACTCCAGGGTATGGCTTAATATCTGGGTTGGACTTGGTATGGTGTTGTTAGAAAACATATTAACACTTCATGTGCCCTCAAATATTTTTTTCTCTGCCAACATTGATAGCTCCCTTTTACCCACATCTTGGCAAGATTATGAAGCTTTAGAGCCACTTTCAGGCATTAAAATATTTCATGCAATCTATTCACATTCAATTCAGAGTTTCTCTACTATCCCCAGGCAGGGGATAGAATACCAGGGAGAAAGGGTGTGTGTGTGTGTGTGTCTCTGTGTGTGTGTGTGTGTGTCTGTGTGTGTGTGTGTGTGTGTGTATTTATTTTCAAAGTCTTTGCTCTACCTCCTTCTTCCCTTGCTTCTGCCAACTCAAACTCCAAGAATAGAAATGGGAAGGATACAGTTTTCACAGGGAAATGGTTTTTAGTGAGTCTGTGCTGTTAGTGATTTTATCTCACATTTGAATTATTTCTTTTGTGAGAGATATCTGAATAAGAACTTTTTTTATTTTTAATTATATTTGATTTACAATGTTCTGTCAATTTAATGAGGTTGCGTTACTGTGTTCTTTAGAGGACTCCATCAACCCAAAATCTCCAAACTGCACCATTCCCTGAGTGTTTCCTCCTCTATTCAACCTCTTCAGAGTTCCCTTTTATGTTCACTTTGGTCATTATCTGCCTGATATCTATTTTCCTAGCATTTAACATTAAAGGTGGCATCTACATGGACATATACCACTATTGCACTCTATGTTTTGCATTGTTACTGAAAATTGCTGTCTCCACCCTCCTGCCTTCTGATTTTTTCCAAGTAAGAATCTGGTATTTTATCTCTCAAGATCTCAAGGTCAACATATCTCTGGTACTCTGCTCTCATATTGGTGTGGGCTGGACTAATTTTCGTGGTATAGTAAGAATCTAAACTGGCATTCTGATGCTTGTTGTAGGCACAAATAAAAATGAAAAATAAGAAGTCTTTCAACCTGTTTAAGATATGGTAAAGGACAATAGCCCCCCCATCTCTTTTTAGAACATTTATTTAGGAGAGGTATAATTATAAGTTCTTTGTATTTTTTAAATGTATGAAAAGTTCTTAAAATATAAATAAGCCTCTTGCCAGTTTTATGATCTTGACATGTTTTCTCTAGGATCTGATAACCATCTCTTTGATATGTAAACATCAAGGAAGATAGTGCCCTTACTGTCCAGTTTCCTCAAACTATAGAAGCCTGATTTCCTAAGCGTGCCTAGCTCAAACTGCAAAAGTACCTCCTATCATAAAAGTTTTTTTTAATCTCTTAGCAAATTATTTCTAATACCCATCACATTCCGGTTTGATGCATATTCAATATAGAATTGATTTCCTTCTCTTCTATAACCCTTTTTCTTTTTTTCCTTTTTTTTTTTGTCTTTAGTAGTTTCAGGGCTGCACCCACAGCATGCAGAGCTTCCCAGGCTAGGGGTCTAAGCAGAGCTACAGCTGCCGGCCTGCACCACAGCCACAGCAATGTGGGATCCAAGCCATGTCTGGATCCTACACCACAGCTCACGGCAATGCCAGATCCTTAACCAAATGAGCAAGGCCAGGGATCAAACCCACAACCTCACGGTTCCTAGTTGGATTCCTTTCCACTGAGCCACGATGGGAACTCCTCTCTTCTATAACTCTAGAGAGGTTTACTCTATTTGGAGGAGATTTTGTTTTCAATTATTTCTCCAACATTGTACTCCTATAAACAGCCATTCTTTTATAGCCCTATTACATGCTTTGGGATATGAAAGCATCCTCCCTTTCCACACAGGGTTAGGAAGACATCATAGTACCCTCCAGATCATGAGATTTTCCCCAATGAATTTAATGTATAGACTGGATTCTGGTGTTGTGAATAGATAAAGATTGATTTTAATGCCTTCCCTTAGTCACGAGGGGAGATTTTACTCTTTGCAGTTCGACAGTTTTGTCACTCATTTGTACTTCACATACATACAGCTATCCAAACACATAATTGCATTTTCAGAAAAGATACCGGTGCTTACCTCAAAGCAATGAAGTGGGATTGGGTAATAGAAAGAGAGTATTTTTTTCCTTTCTTAAATGTAAATCTTTTTATTTTTTTTATTTTGTGGTAAAATATACATATATAACAAAAATTTGTCATTTTCGGAGTTCCCATTGTTGCTCAGCAGTTAGCAAACCCAACTAACATCCATGAGGACATGGTTTCGATCCCTTGCCTTGCTCATGGGTAAAGGATCCGGCACTGCCATGAGCTGTGGTGTAGTTCGCAGACGTGGCTCGGATCCCACGTTACTGTGGCTCTGGCGTAGGCCGGTGGCTACAGCTTCGATTTGACCCCTAGCCTGTGAACCTCGTTATGCTGCATGTGTGGCCCTAAAAAGAAAGACCAAAAAAAAAATTGTCATTTTAACCATTTTTAAGCATAGAACTCAGTGATATTAAGCACATTTTACCCTGTTGAGCAACCATCATCACTATTTATCTCCAGAAGATTTTATCAACCCAAATGCAACTCCAAAACCATAAAGCAGTAACTGCCCATTCTCCCCTCCCTAAATCTCCTGGTAACCATTGTTCTAGTTTTCTTCTCCATGAATTTGGCTCTTCTAGGTCCCTTTATAAGTAAAATTATATAGTATTTATCCTTTTGTGATTATATTATTTAACTTAACATAATGTTTTAAAATTCATCCATGTTGTAATACCATAGAATTTTTTTTTTCACTTTTAAGGCTGAAGAATATTTTATTTCACATATTTACTGCATTACATATGTGCAGTTTAGCCAGGTTTATCCATGCATCTATCATTGGACATTTGGGTTGTTTCCATCTTTAACTATTGTAATGCTCCCACAAACATGAATGTACAGATATCTGTTTGAGTTTCAGCTTTCACATTTTGTGTTAATACCCAGAGCAGAATTGCTGGATCCTATAGGAATTCTGTTTAATTTTTTGAGAAACTGTGATACTGTTTTCCAAAGCAGCTGCACCATTTTACAATCCCACAAGCAATACACAAGGATTCGTTTTTCTCTGCATCCTTGATGACTCTTTGCTATTTTCCACTTTTTTTAATAATAGATATCTTAATGAGTGTAAAGTGGTATTTTATTGCAGTTTTGACTTGTTTTTCACTAAATATTAATGTTGTTGATCTTCTTTTCATGTGTTTATTGATCATAATGTTTGGACAAAAATGTATTCAAGTCCACTGACAATTGACCAACTGATTTGTTTGTGTTTCTGATGTTGCATTTTAGAAGTTATTTATATATTCTGAATAATTAATTTTCAGATATATGATTTTCAAATATATTCTCACGTTCTATAGATTGCATTTTCACTTTCTTAATCACTATCTTTGATGTACAAAAATTTTCAATTTTGATGAGATCCATTTTATCTATTTTTTCTTTTATTGCCTGTCCTTTAGATGTTATATCTAAGAAATTATTGCCAAATCCAATGTCATGAATTTTTTCCCCTGCTTCTTCTAAGAATTTTTATGGTTATAGTTCTTATGTTTAGGTATTTGATTTATTTTAAGTTAATTTTCATAAATAGTGGTAGGCAAGTATTTTGCATTCTTTTACATGTTCAATTTTCCCAACATCTATTTTTGAAAAGACTGTTCTTTCCTCACTGAATGATCTTGACACTCTTTCCACAAATTATCTGACTGTATAAACAACTTTCATTTCTGAGATTTCTATTGCAGTCCTTCAGTCTATATGTCTTTATTCCAGTACCATTCTGTTTTGGCTAATATTTCTTTGTAACAAGTTTTGAAATAAGAAAGTAGAAGCCCTTCTTATTTGTTATTCTCTTTCAAGATTGTTTTGGCTATTCAGATTCTCTTTATGATAACATGGAATTTTAGGATAGATTTTTCTACTTCTTTAAAAAATAGTGTTAGATTCCTCTAGCTCTTTTCTTCTTTCTCAAGATTATTGTGAATATGTGGGGTCTTTTGTAGTTCCATCACATTTTAAAATTATTTGGTCTAGTTCTGTGAAAAATGTCATTGGTATGTTAAGGTCTGTTTTAAATCTGTAGATTTCCTTGGGTAGTATGGTCATTCTAATAATATCAGTTCTTGCAATTCAAGAACATAGTATATCTTTCCGTCTGTTTCTTCTCTTATCAATTACTTTAATCAGTATATTACAGTTTTCCAAGTATAAGTTTTTACCTCCATAGGTAGGTTTATTCCTAGGTATTTATTCTTTCTGATGTGATGATAAATAGGATTATTTTCTTAATTTCTTTTTCTAAGAGTTCGTTGTTAGTATATAGGCATGCAACAGATTTCTATATATTAATTTTACTGGATTCATTGATGAACTCTAATAATTTTCTGGAGGCATATTTAGGATTTTCTACAAACAGTATCATGTCATCTGCAAACAGTGACAGTTTTACTTCTTCTTTTCCAGTTTGGATTTATTTCATTTCTTTTTGTTATTTGATTTCTGTGGCTAGGACTTCCAATACTAAGTTGAATAAAAAGGCAAGATTGGGCATTCTTGTTGTGCTCCTAATCTGAGAGGAAAAGCTTTCAGTTTTCTACCACTGGGTATGATGTTAGCCATAGGTATGTCATATATGGTATTTATTAGTTTGAAGTATATTCTCTCTATGTCTACTTTTTTGGAGAGTTTTTATTACAAATGAATGCTGAGTTTTATCAATGGCTTTTTCTGAGTCTAATGAGATGATCATAGGGTTCTTATTCTTCGATTTGTTAATGTGGTATGTCACATTGATTGACATGCAGATATTGAAAAATCCTCATATGCTAGGGATACATCCCATTTGATCATGGAGTATAACCCTTTTAAAGTATTGTTGAATTCAAATATTTTGTTGAGGATTTTTGTACTTATGTTAATTAGTGATACTCACCTGTGACTATCTTTTTCTGTGGTATCTTGTCTTGTTTTGGTATCAGGGTGGTACTAGCCTCACAGCATGAGTTCTGAAGTGTTCCTTCCCCTGCAATTTTTTGGAATAGTTTGAGAAGGATAGGTTTTAACTCTTCTTGAAACGTTTGGTAGAATTCACCTGTGAAGACTCCTTCTCCTTGTTAGGAGTTTTTAAATTACTGATTCATTTTCATTACTGGTAATTGGCCTGTTCATATTTTCTATTTATTTTTAGTTCAGTCCAGGGAGATATATTATACAACAAATATACAATAATCAAAACAGTATGGCACTAGCATAAAACAGATATATAGATCAATGGAACAGACTAGATAGCGCAGAAATTAACTCACATACTATGGTCAATTACTCTACAATGAAGGAGACAAGAATATGCAATGGAGAAAAGGAAGTCTCTTCAATAAGTGGTGCTGGGAAAACTGGACAGCTACATGTAAAATAGTGAAATTAGAATATTCTCTAATACTGTATATAAAGATAAACTTAAAATGGATTAAAGACCCACATGGAAGACTGGAAGGCATAAAACACCTAAAGGAAAATATAAGCAGACCACTCTGACAAAAATTGTAGCATTATTTTTTTGGCTATCTCCTAAAGCAAAGGAAAGAAAAGCAAAAATAAACACATAGAACCTAATTAAACTTAAAAGCTTTTACACAGCAAAGGAAACCTTTGACAAAATCAACAGACAACCTGAATGGGAGAAAATATTTGCAAATAATATGACTGGTAAAGGGCTAATATCCATAATATATAAACACCTCTTATAAATCAACATCAAGAAAATAAACAACCCAGGAGTTCTCTTTATGGCTTAGGTGATTACAAACCTGACTAATATCCATGAAGATGCAGTTTGATCCCTGGATGGCCTTACTCAGTGGGTTAAGGATCCAGTGTTGCTGTGTGCTGTGGTGTAGCTTGCAGCTGTGGCTCAGATTCCACATTGGTGTGGCCGTGCTACAGGTGAGCAGCTGCAGCTCTGATCCTAACCTGGGAATTTCCACATGCCATAGGTGTGGCCCTAAAAAGCAAACCACAAACAAACAAACAAACAAAAAACCATTAAAAATAGGCAGAGGACCTGAGCAGACATTTTTCCCAAGAGGAAATTAAGATGGCCAACAGGCAAATGAAAACATGTTCAATATCATTAAATTATTTCAGAAATGCAAAACAAGAGATATCACTTCACATCTGTTCAGAAAGGTTATTATCAAAAAGAACGCAAATAACACATATTGTCAAGGATGTAGAATGGAAACTCTCTTACACTGTTGCTGGAAATGAAAACTGGTGCAGCCATTGTGGAAAATAGTACAGAGGTTTCTCAAACAACTAAAAATTACCATAAGACCCAATAATTCCAATTTTGGATCTGTATTTGAAAAAAAAACAAACTACTAATTTGAAAAGATACATGCACCCCAATATTTATAGCAGCAATATTTACGACTGCCAAGATATGGAAGTAACTTAAGTGTACATTGATAGATGAATAGATAAAGAAAAATGTGTTCTACACACACACAACAGAATAATACTCAGCCATAATAAAGAATGAACTTTGCCCGTCGTGGCACAGCAGTTAATGAATCTGAATAGGAACCATGAGGTTGTGGGTTCAATCCCTGGCCTCTCTCAGTGGGTTAACGATCCAGCATTTCCATGAGCAGTGGTGGATGTTGCAGACATGGCTTGGATCCTGAAATGCTGTGGCTGTGGCATAGGACGGCAGCTACAACTCTGATTCAGCCCCTAGCCTGAGAACCTCCACATGCTGCAGGTGCAGCCCTAAAATGACAAAAAGAAAAAAAAAAAAAGAACGAACTTTGCCATCTGCAACAACATGGATGGACTTGGAGGACATTATGCTCATTGAAATAAGTCACACAGAAAAAGGCAAATACTCTATCACTTATGTGGATAATCTAAAACATATACCAAACTAGTGCATATTGCATAAAAGAAACAGATTCACAGATATAGAGAAAAAATTAGTGGTTACCAGTGGGGAGATGGAATGAGGAAGGAAAAATATAGGGGTAGGGAATTGAGAGGGATGCATTATTATGTATAAAATAAGCTACAGTGATATATTGTATGACACAGGGAATATAATCGATATTTTATAATAATTATAAATGGAGTACAACCTCTAAAATTATGAATCACTACATTGTACAGCTGTAATATATAATATTGTGTATCAACTATACTTAATAAAAAAAAATAAGGCAACCAAATTTACAGTACAACAAATTGCTACAAAAATCATTGTGATTTTGTTAGAAATTGAGTTGAATCTGTAGATCACTTTACAGTACTGATGTCTTAATGATATAAATCTTCCAATGCATGAACATGAAATGTCTTCATTTATTTGAATGTTCTTTATTTCTATGATGCTTTGTAGTTTTCAGTGGATACCTATTTCACCTCTTTGGTTAGTTTATTTACAAATATTTTCTTTTCTTGATGCTATTAGAAATACAATTATCTTCTTAATTTTCTTTTTATATTATTGATTTTTAGTGTATAATATACAACTGATTTTTGTGTGTTGATTGTGGATCTTGCAAATTTTCTGAGTTTGTTTACTACTTTTAACAGTTTTCTTTGCATGTGTTCTTTATGATATTTCATTTATTTTCAACATTCATATGCAAGTCAATGGGTACAAAATTATACATACTATAAAGGCTCATTCCTTTCCTTTTCCTTCAGGCCATCACTTTCCTTCCCCAGGTTATCAATTTCTTGTGTAATGTCACAAATATACCTTTTAGATGTATGAGCAATTAATATATCCTTTACTCATACTACTAGGTACTTTTTTTTGTCCATTTTTATTATATAATAGCAGTATATAAAGGGTTTCCATATCATATGATGCAGAAAGCTGCATTTTTAGCAGCAATGTGGTGTATGTCAAATTTTATTTCTTTCTACTGTTCATGCATGCATTTCAGAAAGACTTTCCTGAATAGAAGTTTAGTATTTTTAATTTTGTCCCTTTCCCTTCCATGATATGTATAAGGTTAATAACATTTTCAAAATGATTCTTGATTTTACTTTCCTTTCTTAATGACCTATACTGGTAACATGACTTCTAGATTTTGTCTCAGGGGATCTATATAAATATGCACTAATGACATTGAACCTTATCTGCTTTCCATCTCTTACTTTCTTTTCTTCTCTTCCCTTTTTTTTTTCCTGTTTTGGCCATATCTGAGGTATATGGAAATTTCTGGGTCCTGGGCCAGGGCTCAAATTTGAATTCGAACTGGATCTATGACCTACACCACAACAGCAGCAACACCCAATACTTAACCTATTGCAACAGGCCAGGGATCGCACCTGCACCTACACAGAGTCAAGCTGGATCATTAACCCACTGCCACAGTGGGAACTCCTAATTTCAATTTCTGAATTGAGAAATCTCAGCCAGCATAAATCCAAATCTGGACTTGATATATTAATATAGTTCTTGATTCACTCTCCATTGTTATATTAAGAATTACTTTGGACTTTTTTCTTAGGGAACAGGCAATTGCTGTATTCATTTAAAATACACATGTGGCCCTGGAACTTACTGTTCAATTATTTGACTTAAATTTCTTTTGACTTTTGAGCATGCCAGTAAGCTACATGCTCAAAAATCCCTCATGGCTTAAATGCAGAATGGATTTTAAGGACAATTAACCTATAAATGCTTAGCAAAATTTTAAAGTAACATTTTTTTAGTTCCTAATATATGAAAAGTTTATATGTGGAAGATTCAGTTCCCTATAATTGAAACAGGAAAGGCTATAATTGTATAATTAATTCACGGTCAAGCACCAGTAGTCTGCATCCTGAAGATATTTGAGCCTTTTAAAGACCATTCCTTTGCTGAGGCATGGTTAGATAGTATTAACCTGTCATATCTCTTATGGTTGGCACTTGCTGAGGATATGCATTCACTGCAAAGTTGATTTAGTCAGCTTCTAGCCACATTCAAACATCCCTCATGTTTTTGCGTCTTTGAAGACTGCAGGGCCCTTGTGATTTATGAGGCCATGGCCATTTATTTAGGGTCTAACACATGCATCCTACATATTAAGAAACTGTTCATGACCCAGAGAAACATTCACACGGGGATAAAGAATTAATAAGCTGCAGTGACCTGCAAAAATAAAATATTAAGAAACCTAATTGTTTATTCCTCTTACCCAGTCTAATACATAAAAGCCAAAGTGTAACAAGAATATATTCACATGTTTGTGAAAAGTAGCCTCATGACTTGAAACAGGCATCTACAAACAGCAAATCCAACATGCTCTACTCAGAAAAAAATAAACTCTGGGTATCCCACACGTACCTTCCTCACAATAATAATCTTTCCATAATGTTCATTTTGCTTCTCCACATTCTACTGCCAACATATTTCAGCCATACACTACATGTGGAAGTAAAATAGAGGCACAATTAATAGCACTATACTCCTGAATTCAAATGCTAACCTAGCTGAAAAATAATAATAAATGTATATTCAAGAGAAAGCAGATATTGGGGAATGGTTTTCCTAGTACTGAGTTTTAGGTTCATGACTGGCACTTGTAGCAGGATTAAACTGACACAGGCACCTCTTTTTTTTTAAGGGCAGACCCTACACCTAGAAGAGAAAAGCAGATTCATATTCCATCTGCGTAATTCATTACTGAGAGTAATGAGATAGTGGCTTGTCAACATAGGCCTTCCCTTCCTTCTAAACTCATCAATTGCCTAGGTTATTCAATTTTTCTTCCTGTGCACTGGGTAAATGGATGGATCTAAGTCAGTATTGCTATGTGAAGGTAGCTTACGCTGCTTAAAAAGAATATTGAGAGTGTGGTAGAAGCACTAGTCATATCTCCTTCAATCCCTGCACTTCTCTCCAATATTCCCACCAACACATTGCATTCTAAAATACTTCAAGCTACATGTTTTAGCTAAATTTAACTTGCTTTTCTCAATTTAAGTCTCTAAAACTTTAATAAATCCAAGTCTGTATTCATTTTGAAGAAAATAATGTTGAAGGGAGAAAAGGCAAATACGCTTCAACTGAGAAGAGGAGAACTTTGGTCTTTTCTATGGCTGCAACCCAAGACCTACATTTTTCTAATAACTGCCAACAGTGACAAAAGAGGAAGATGTCAGATTACTTATCTCATTGCTATGCCATTCTTCTTCAACCAAATACATAGAAATGGACCATATATATATATATATATATATATATATATATATATATATATAAATAATATATATTGCTCATGCAATTATAAAGGCCATGATGTCTCACCATCTCCTGCCTGCAAGCTGAAGAATCAAGAAAGCAAGTGGAGTAATCCAGTCCAAGTTCAAAGAACCAGGGAAACCAAAGGTATAAATTTGAGTCAAGAGGCCCAAGAATGGGGCACCAAAGGTATTAAGTTCTGATCTGAGTTGGAAATCTCGAGAACCAGGGGTGCATAGGTCCACTAAGGACATCAGAAGATTGATGTTTCAGCTCAAGCAGAGACAGCGAATTAGCTCTTCCTCTGCCTTTTTTGTTTTAATCAGGCCCTTTGTGGAATGGATGATGTCCACTAGCATAAGTCAAAGCAATCTTCTTTGCTCAGGTTACTGATTTAAATGTTAATCTCTTCTGGAGACACTCTCAAAGACAAACCCAGAAATAATGTTTACCAGCTATCTTGGCATCCCTTAGCATCATCAAATTGACACCTGAAATTAATCACAGAGAGTAAGACAGGATATGAGGATGTGATGTCTTTTATATTTCATTTCCAGATGCCATTTTTTCCAAATGTCAATTTCCCTTTCTCCCTCATCAGGTAACTTTCCCTACCTGGCAAAACTATGAAATCTCTCTTAGACTTCATGAACTGGGTGAATAAAGAGAAAGATCTTTTTTTTAAAACATTCCAAATATGCTATTCCTATCATTGTCAGGGCCCCTTCTTTTCCATCTCCAAAGTACTAAAGTGAAGAAACAAAAAAAAACAAGCATGAAAAACTTTTTAACTAAGAATCTTTCATAAAATTTCTCTAAAAGTTGGAGTTCCCATCGTGGCTCAGTGGTTAACGAATCTGACTAAGAACCATGAGGTTGCCTGTTCGATCCCTGGGCTCACTCAGTGGGTTAAGGATCTGGCATTGCTGTGAGCTGTGGTGTAGGTTACAGATGCAGCTTGGATCCCTCATTGCTGTGGCTGTGGCATAGACCAGTAGCTGTAGCTCCGATTAGACCCCTAGCCTGGGAAACTCCACATGACGCGAGTGTGGCCCTAGAAAAAGGCAAAAAGAAAAAAAAAATCTCTAAAAGTTCTGTATTTTAGGAAGATTAAATGGAAGAATATTTTTACAAACAAAGAAAAAGATGATGAGGAACATGCTAGACAGTCCTCTGGATGGACTCATGCTAGAGCCCTCCAGAAGGGAATTAAGAAATGCAAAGAGCATTAAGAGTAAGAATTGCTTACTCCTTTGCCCTTGGAGTGCAAATAAAACCATATTTCTTTTGTATATACACCCTGTGGTATATATAGACAGTGGAATACTATTCAGCCATAAAAAAGAAAAAATAATGCCATTTGCAGCAACATGGATGGAACTAGAAACTCTCATACTCAGTGAAGCAATTCAGAAAGAGAAAGACAAATATCATATGATATTACTTATATGGAATCTAATATATGGCACAAATGACTCTTTCCACAGAAAATAAAATTATGGACATGGAGAACAGACTCGTGGTTACCAAGGGAGAGGCGGAGGGAGTGGGATGGATTGGGAATTTGGGGTTAATAGATGCAAACTATTGCCTTTAGAGTGTATAAGCAATGAGATCCTGCTGTATAGCACTGGGAACTATGTCTAGTCACTTATAACAGGGCATGATAATGTGAGAAAAAAACAACATATACCTGTGTGTGTAACTGGGTCACCTTGCTGTACAGTAGAAAATTGACAGAACACTATAAACTAGAAACAATGGAAAAAATAAAAATCATTCTAAAATAAAATAAAATAGTAATAAAAAATACTTCTTAATTTTCTCAAAATTAATTAGTTTAAGATCCTAGTACTGACATACTCAGAATGGATCAAAGTCTATTCTCTATCTTTTGTATCTCAGAGTAGAAGCTGGGCAAGGTGGGACACTAGTAATCCTAGAAAGAGCCCCCAGAATTCTGGCTGTTGATGAAGAATTTGTACTTAGTATCACCCCTTGCCAATTTGGTCATGACATCTCCTGGCTCAGTCCTTAGTGTAGGTAAGCAAGGCCTTTCCATGGACAGTGTCTATGGGTTGATTTCTGTTCCTCTATTCTAAATGTAAGCACTAAATGTAGAAACTAGCCACGCTGCTTCTTGATGTTTATATGACAGAGAAAATAAATCCACCTTACACATGTAAAACTATAATTAACTTTCTAGTAATCTATATCAATTCCTCAGTAAACTCATGTAGTAACTTAAGTTTTTTTTTCAGATTTAGAAAATAAAATTATTTTTATGTGTACCAAATCGTATATAAATTAGTAGAACTAGTTTAATTTTCTGAAATGGGAGAAGCCATAGTCAAAAAGACATAATTGTGTTTTTTATTTGCTTTTTCATATATTAGTTTCTATCATAAAAATGTTTTACCTTCCTATCAATTTTGCTGTGAACTTAATACTGCTCTAAAGGTCTTTGAAAATATACATTTGCTAGATATTTTTCCAATTTTTGTTTGTCTGGATAAAAAGAAGACTGAACAAAAGGAAAAAAAAATTATGCCATTGCATCATTTTCCTTAGCCTTCTGCATGCCTTTTTTTAATCTATTTTTTCATCTTATAAAGTTTTATTGAAATATAGTTGATTTAAAATGTGATGTGTGTGTTGTTAAATGTAGCATTTTAATCCTAATCAGGTTTTATTTATTCTTGTTCCAAGCTTATTTTACTTATTTTTGCTTGTTCATTTGTATTTATTCAATTATGCTGCATATTTTGAGTACCTTTTTTTAAATTAGAATATAGTTGATGTATGGTATTGTGACAGTTTCTGCCATAGAGCATAGTGGCCCAGTCATGCATACATATATGTGTATCTATATAGATACATATATATACACATTTAATCTTTTTCTCATACTCTCTTCCATCATGTTCTGCCCTAAGAGATTGGATATAGTTCCCTGTGCTGTAGAATAGGACCTATTGCTTATCCATTCTAACTTGTAGGATTTAAAAAAAAGAAGCAAAACTAAAATGCAATACTGCTTTCTACAGTCATTAGTGAAAATATATTTATTTATATACTTAAAATAATCTTCACTTACACATGCCTAAAAAGACATTCTAGTATTTTCCTATGGAATGATATATTTTCTCCTATGTTGTGAGTTACTATCTGCAACAATTCACTAGTGTTGGGGTTTATGGTATAACTGGTTATATATTATATTTTTAGAGGTTTCCAGGTTTAATATTTCTTTAATTACACTACTAAAAAATGATAACTAACACACTTAATTCCGTGGTACCCTGAATGTTAACCCTTCCTCACTAATGTACATCTAAATTTTAATCCCATGCTGAGCACTTTCTATTATATATGATTCTTGCAAATGTGTCAACAAAGTTATCATTCCCTAGTTACCTAAAAGAAAATTTTCCAATAAGAAGAAATTGCCCCCATTGGTACAGAGTAATAACTGTTATGCTGATGCAAGCTTTGATATGAAGAGTGCAAAGACTGGTGAATCCCTGGGGCTACTTAGGAAGGCTGCTGAATTAACGGAGTCTGTAAGGTTAGACCTTCCTTGTGTATAATTGGAACTGGTCTTCAAGGCCCATTTAGGTGGACTCATAAATGGTATAGAATATCTAAACTTAAGCCATTCTCTAGTATTCTCTTTAAATAATAAATTATTTGTGTTCTTATGTGAGGTGGATTAACAATATTATTTTTGCCAGGAGAGAAAAGCTTCTATTTCCTCTTTGCAAAGGAAAAACATTTCTATGAGCTTTCTCTATTTTTGACAAAACAGTTCAAACATTTTCTTGCTGGAGACGATCAGCAGTGTGAGACCACTTGACATTGAGTGGTCCTTCACAGTTCTTAAGGATGGGACTCTCTCAGGCACCAAACCTCGATTAAAGTGGAAAGACAGAATCATTGAATAGATTTGGTGAGGTAGATTATACTTTTTTTCATATAAAGTGAGGAAAAAAGGGAAACTGTGGACAGTGAGTTTTAAATAGCCCATCATGTATATAATAGAATTATGTGGCAGTCCCTTTTTTCCCTTCTCACAGAGTTTCTTTTCTTTCTTTCTTTTTCTTTTTCTTTCTTTCTCTTTTCTTTCTTTCTTTCCTTTCTTTCTTCCTTCCTTCCTTCCTTCCTACCTTCCTTCCTTCCTTCCTTCCTTCTTAAGGATTAATTTATGGGCGAAAGCACTCAGACCTAAGCAATTATTTCTCACACTTCTGGCTCATACCTATGGATATCCTACGCTGTATATAAAGGATTGTGTGCCAGGATCTGCGTGGAATCACTCTCCATCTGCTGCCCAGAGGCTCATCTCTGGGTAGAACTTTATTACCTTTAGCACTCTGCCAGTATCAGCACCTGGCTGTAGTTTAACTTCCATCACCAGGTTGTATTTTAGGCAGAAACCTGGCAGGAAGGAAAACATATCGTGGGGAAACACAGAGTATCTCACTTTTCTTTTATGCTTAGGAGGGTGGTAACATAAAGCTCTATTTGCTGAGAATTTGACCCTCAATATAAACACAAAATTTCTATAGTTCTTGTCCGTGTAACAGCTACCCTCTAGAACAAAATCTCGTCATTATTCAGCATTTACAGGATATTGCTCAGCTCTCTACAGTTGACAGTTGAGCAATAAAATAGCTCTCCAGGGTGGCCTGCAGTCCTGACTAGGGTCAGTCATGGCTCTGACCCTGCTGAGCTGAGTCAGGCTTAGCTCTCTCCTATGCTCCATTATAAATGGCCTCAGCTTTGGGAGTTTAACCTTCCAGTGCAACCACTTTCAAGATAAATATACACAAGCTTTTTATTTGCTGGAGACATTTTTTTCTTTGTTAGCTAGGAACATACATTGAATTTAAGCATCTGAATTGAGAGTCCTAAGGAAGTTACTTGTGTGATTCAAAAAGTGAGGATTTTTCATATGGGTGACTTTTCTTTTTCCTTCTTTTTAGGGCTGCACCTGCAGCACATGGAAGTTCCCAGGCTAGGTGTGGAATTGGCCGCCAGCCTATGTCACGGCCACTGTAACGCCAAAATCCGAGCCACATCTGTGACATATACTGCAGCTTGGAGCAGTGCTGGATCCTTAATCCACTGAGCGAGGCAAGGTATCCAACCCAAATCCTTACAGAGACTGTCGGGTTCGTAACCTGCTGATCCAGAAAGGGAACTCCATGCAAGTGGGTGGCTTTTTTGGAGAATAATTTATAAAACAGTCAAAACAGGTATGCGTTTGCTTCCTAATACACTCCTGAAATATTAGTTTTCTTATTTTTGTGAACCAAATCTGTTGGTGAAAGCTAACAGTACATTTTCAATAAATATTTCTTTCTTTTTTTTTTTTGGAAGTATTAGTTTTCCATATCTGCTATAACAACTTAAGATAAACTTGGTAATTTAAAACAACAACAAAATTATCACCTTATGGTTTTATAGGCCAGATGACCAATAGGTTTCATGGATCTAAAATCAAGGTGTGGACACAGCTGCATTTCTTTCTGGAGGTGGTAGTGGGGATTTGTTTTCTTGCCTTTTCCAGCTTTTGGAGACTGCTGGCATTTTTGGCTGGATAGAACTTCTCTTTCATTTTTAAAACCAATAGCAGACTGAGTCCTTTCCACATCCCATTACCCTGATCTCTGTGCCTCCCTCTTCTGTTTTTAAGAAGCCTGTGATTATATTGGGCCACCTGGATAAAACAGGATAATCTCATTTTATTTTTTATTTTATTTTTTTTGTCTTTTTGTCTTTTCTAGGGCTGTGCCTGTGGCATATGGACGTTCCTGGGCTAGGGGTCTAATCATAGCTGTAGCTGCAGGTCTATGCCACAGCTGGAGCAATGCAGGATCCGAGCCGTGCCTGCCACCTACACCACAGCTCACAGCAATGCCATATCCTTAACCCACTGAGCGAGGCCAGGGATCAAACCTGCAACCTCACAGTTCTTAGTTGGATTCGTTAACCACTGGGCCACGACGGGAATTCCAGTCTCCTTATTTTAAATATAGCTGATTCACAACCTTTAATTCTATCTGGAACTTAATGCCCTATGCCTCCTAAAGTAACATATTCCTAGTTAACCAGGAATCTGGGCATGGGGAAGAGAGCTTTTTTTATGCCTATTATTAGATGCATGGGATATCAAAATATAACTCCAACTAGATGGACTTAATATTGATATTTAACTGGTTACTGTTATTTTCACCATTGCTTCTGCCATTGGAGAATGTTTCCAACTCGTAGGCACTGTGCACTCTGCTTGCTCTTCACAAATTTACCCAAGGTTCCTGGGCTTTAAGACATGCTTCCTCCTGCATGCACATATCCTCTCCCATGGGAGAGGCCCCACCTTTGAGGCACTTTGCAGGAGTGTCTCAATTCCTACCAATGACAGAATCACAGGATGTCTGTCCTGATCTTGGAAGGGTCCACTCCTCTAGTATCTAAGAAATCCTCCTTTAGGGGCTGAACACTTCTCCTTCTCTCCTACTGAAGTGGCCAGCCTCTCTTTTCCTTATCCTCATCCCACTACATAAGCCTGATTCTTTAATGGAGTTAATCTTAAAACTCAAAGGCGAAAGGTAATGTTGGGGATGTCCTCTATGGTCCATTGACTCAGGGTGATTAGAAGAGCTTGATATTAGACAAATAAGTCTTAGTTACTGTTCTAGGAAGAAAATGTGTGAAAGTTTTCCAACATTTATTTCCTTGAATTTCCTTTCCTGTCCTTACTTTCCTTCACCCAACCCCCATTTACTTCCTTTCAGCATTTCTTGTCCTTGACTCTCTTCTGTTATATGGAAAGGAAATGGGAGATATCCTGGAAAAGATGATTTGTTCCTATTGAATTTTCTTGTCATATTAATAGCAGTCATATTTCAAAAATTAAGTCTCCACCTGCATATGCTAGTTCTTTTCTCTGGGACCTAATGTTTTATTTGTTGCAGAGAACTATGGGAACATAAAGAATGCTTTGTTTCCTATAGCAGACAGAGTAAAATAATTAAAGTGAAATTTATTAGATATATATACAGAAAGTTTATTGTAATACAGACAAAGTCAGGGCAGAAAATATTTTGAGTTCTTCTATGATAAACCTCATAACTATAAGTGAGATGATAAATGAAGATAGAATGATAGTAATCAATGAGTAGGGTAATACAATGCTAATTAAAAGTGAAAATGTGGGGAAGGTCTATAGCCATTGCAGAGTCCACCATCTCCATCCCAGTGACCACAGAGAAAGTTCTCAGGCTCTGGGAGTGGATTAAGATGGCAGAATAGAAGGACTGGAGCTCAACTTCTCTCCCAAAGAACAGCAAAATTACAACCAAATGCCAAGCAACCTTCAACCAAATGGACTGCAAACTTCCAAAAAAGATATTCTACTCCAGAAGATGAAGAGGAGACCACATCAAGAGGTAGGAGGGACGATTATGTGATAGAAGCAACCCCATATCTCCCAGGTGGGAAGCCCCACAGACTGGAAAGTAACTGTATCACAGAGACTCAGCTACAGGAATGAGAGTTCTGAGCCCCACATCAAATCCCTATGCCTGGGGATCTGGCACAGGGAGAAACAGCCCCCAGAGCATCTAGCATTGAAGGCCAGCAGGGCTTGTGTGCAGGAGCTTCACAGGACTGGGGGAAACAGAGACCCCACTCTTGAAAGTCACACACAGACTTTCAAGTGCACTGGGTGCCAAGGCAAAGCAGTCTCCATAGGAATCCAGGTGGAACCTGGCTGGAATTCTTGGAGGATCTCCTGGGAAAAAAGGGGTGACTGTGGTTTGTTGTGGGGGAAGGGCATTGGAGATGAAGCTGTCAAGCTCTCAGGATATTCATCAGCCTGCATTTCTCTTGAGGGGGCCATTTCTGGGAAAATGTGGTCCCTCCCATAAGGGCTGAGAAGCCCCAGGCCAAACAACAATCCAGGTGGGATCTCAGCCCCACCCATCAGTAAACAGGCTGCCTAAAGACCCCTCAGGCACACAGCCAACCTCTAATCTCATCCAGAGACAAAGCCCCCCCCATCAGAGGGAGAGGAAGCAACCTCACCTACCAGTGAGCAGGTATCACCCCTCCCATCAGGAAGCCTACAGCAAGCCCCCTCCATACCAACTTTAGCCACAGGGGAGGCAAACACCTGAACTAAGAGAGGCTACAACACTATTGTCAGCAAAAGGTCACCACACCAAAAACCTATAAAAATGAAAAGACAGAACACTATAACTCAGATAAGGGAGAAAGAGAAAAGCCCTAAAAAACAGCTCATTTATGAGGAGATTATCAGCCTCCTAGAATGAGACTTTGACTGTTGATGCTGAAGATGATGCAAGGCATTGGAAATAGACTGGAGTCAAAGATTGGTAATATACAGGAAACACTGAGCAAAGAAATACAAGCTGTAAAATTTAAACAAGAAGAGATGCAAAATACAATAACTGAAATAAAAAATTCATTAGAGGAAGCCAACAGTAGAATACAGAAGGCAGAAGAATGAATCAGTCAGGTGGAGGACAGATTAGTGGAAATCACTAACACAGCAGAGAAAAGAGATAAAAGATTGAAAGGAAATGAGCAGAGTCTCAGAAAACTCTGGGATAATGTTAAACACACCAACATCTGTATTATAGGGGTAACAGAGGGAGAAGAGAGAAGGCGACAGAAAAAATATTCTAGGAGATTATAGCCAAAAACTCCCTTAATATGGGAAAGGAACCACTCACTCAAATCCAGAAAGCACAATGGGTACCATATAAAATAAACCCAAGGTGGAACACTCCAAGACACATATTAATCCAAATGACCAAAATTAAAGACAAAGAGAATATATTGAAAGCAGCTAGGGAAAAGAAACAAATGACATACAAGGGAAACCTGATAAGGTTAGCAGATTTTTCATCTGAAACTCTGCAGGCCAGAAGGGAGTGGCATGATGTATTAATGTGATGAAAGGGAAAAACTTCCAACCAAGATTACTTTATCCAGCAAGGCTCTCTTTCAGATTTGAAGGAGAGATCAAAACTTTTACAGATAAGCAAAAGCTAAGAGATTTCTGCAACACTAAACCAGCTTTACAACAAATCCTAAAGGAAATTCTCTAGGCAGAAAAGAAAAGGCCACAACCAGAAACAAAAACACCACAAATGACAAGGCTCACCAGTAAAGGCATATATACAGTAAAGATACTAAATCATCTATGCACAATTATGCTACCAAAATCAGAAATCATGAGAAGAGAGCACAAATTCAGGTCACTGGAGAAGTACGTGCAATTTAGAAACCAACAACTTAATGCAATCTCATTTATAGATAGACTCCTATATCAAAACCTCAGGGTAACCACAAGGCAAAAATCTACAATTGATACACAAACAAATAAGAAAAATCAACTCAAATACAACATTAAAGATAGCCATCTTGTGAGAGGAGACAACAAGAGAATAAGGGAAGAAAAAAGAGCAATAAAAACCCCAAACAGTTAATACAATGGCAATAAGGACATATATATCAATAATTACCTTAAAAGTTAATGCACTGAATGCCCCAACCAAAAGACATAGCCTAGCCGAATGGATACAAAAACAAGACCCATATATATCTGTCTTCAAGAGACCCACTTCACTTCTAGAGACACATACAAATTGAAAGTGAGAGGATGTAAGAAAATATTCCATGCAAACGGGCATCAAAAGAAAGCTGGAGTAGCAATACTCGTATCAGACAAAATAGACTTAAAAATGAAGAACACTTTAAGAGACAAGGAAGGACACCAGATAATGATCAAAGGATCAATCCAAGAAGAAGATATAACAATTTTAAATATCTATGCACCCAACATAGGGTCACCAACATATATAAGGCAACTGCTAACAACCTTAAAAGGAGAAATCAACAATAACACCATATAGTGGGGGAATTTAACACCCCACTTACAGCAATGGACAGGTCATCCAGGCAGAAAATCAATAAGGAAATACAGGCCCTGAATGAAGCATTAGATCAAGTGGACTTAGTAGATATTTATAGGACATTCCATTCAAAAGCAACAGAATACACATTCTTCTTAAATGCACACGGAACCTTCTCTAAGATTGATCACATCTTGGGCTACAAATCAAGCCTCTGTAACTTTAAGAAAATTGAAATCATATCAAGCATTTTCTCTGACCACAAACTATACAACTGGGAATCAACAACAAGAAAAAAATGGCCAAAAATACAAATACGTGGTAACAAAACAACATGCTACTAAATAACCAATGGATCACAGAAGAAATCAAGGAGGAAGTTAAAAAATACCTAGAAGCAAATGACAATAAAGACACGACACTCCAAAACCCCTGCGATGCAGCAAAAGCAGTTCTGAAAGGAAAGTTTAGAGCAAAACAAACCTACCTCAGGAAACAAGAAAAAGCTCAAATAAACAACCTAACTTTACATCTGAAGCAGCTAGAGAGGGAAGAACTGACAAGACCTAAAGTTATTAGAAGAAAAGAAATCATAAATATCAGAGCAGAAATCAATGAAATAGAAACAAAGAAAACCATAGGAAATATCAATGAAACTAAAAGCTGGTTCTTCGAAAAGATCAACAAAATTGATAAACCCTTAGCCAGATTTATCAAGAAAAAAAGAGAGAGGACACAAATCAATAAAATTAGAAATGAAAAAGAAGTAACAACAGACATCACAGAAATACAAAGGATCATAAGAGGCTACTATATGCAACTATATGGCAATAAAATGGAAAACTTAGAAGAAATGGACAAATTCTTAGAAAAGTACGATCTCCCAAGACTAAACCAAGATGAAATAGAAAATATGAATAGACCAGTCAAAAGTTCTGATTGAAACTGTGATTAAAAAACTTCCAACAAACAGAAGTCTAGGACCAGATGGTTTCACAGATGAATTCTATCATACATCTAAAGAGCTAACACCTATCTTCTGAAACACTTCAAGAAATTGCAGAGGAAGGGACACTCCCAAGCTCATTCTATGAGGCAACCATCACCCCAATAACAAAACCAGAAAAAGATACCACAAAAAAAGAAAATTACAGGCCAATCTCACTGAGGAACATAGATGCAAAAATTCTCAACAAAATACTAGCCAACTGAATCCAACAATACATTAAAAGGATTGTACACCACGATCAAGTGGGATTTATCCCAGGGATGCAAGGATTCTTCAATATCCACAAATCAATCAGTGTGACACACCACGTTAACAAACTAAAGTATAAAAACCATATGATCCTCTCCATAGAGGCAGAAAAAGCCTTTGACAAAATCCAACACCCATTTCTGATAAAAACCCTTCAGAAAGTGGGTGTAGGGGGAATCTATCTCAACATAATCAAGGCCATCTATGACAAAACCGGAGCTCACATCCTTCTCAATGCTGAAAAGCTGAAAGAATTCCCACTGAGATCAGGAACAAGATGGGGATGCCCACTCTCACCACTACTGTTCAACATAGTTCTGGAAGTCCTAGTCATGGCAATCAGAGAAGTAAAAGTAATATAAGGAATCCAAATTGGAAAGGAAGAAGTAAAACTATCACTTTTTGCAGATGACATGATACTATACCTAGAGAATCCTATAGACTCTATCAGAAAACTGCTAGAGCTCATCAATGAATTTGGAAAAGTTGCAGGATACAAAATTAATACACAGAAATCAACCACAGTTCTATATACTAACAATGAAAGATCAGAAAGAGAAATCAGGGAAGCCATCCCATTTATCATCGCATCAAGAAGAATCAAATACTTAGGAATAAACCTTCCTAAAGAGACAAAAGACCTCTACTCTGAAAATTATAAGGCGCTGATGAAAGAAATCAAGGATGACATGAACACGTGGAAAGACATACCATGCTCTTGGATTGGAACAGTCACTATTATCAAAATGACTATACTACCCAAGGCAATCTACACATTCAGTGCAGTCCCTATCAAATTACCAATGACATTTTTCACAGAAGTAGAACAAAATATTTTAAAGTTTGTTTGGAAACACAAAAACCCAAAATAGCCAAAGACATCTTGAAAAAGAAAAATGGAGCTGGTGGAATCAGGCTCCCTACCTTCAGGCTCTACTACAAAGCTACAGTCATCAAAACTGTATGGTACTGGCACTAAGACAGAAATATAGATTAGTGGAACAGGATAGAAAGCCCAGAATTAAACCCACGCACCTAGAGTCAACTAATCTATGACACAGGAGGCAAGAATATACATTGGAGAAAGGATAGCCTCTTCAATAAGTGGTGCTGGGAAAACTGGACAGCCACATGTAAAAAAATAAAACTAGAACACTTCCTAACACCATGCACAAAAATAAAATCAAAATGGATTAAAGATCTAGATGTAAGACCAGATACTATAAAACCCTTAGAGGAAAACATAGGCCAAACACTCTCTCACATAAATGATAGCAACATCTTCTCAGATCCATGTGTCAGAGTAAGGACAATAAAAAGGACAATAAAAAGAGAAATAAACAAAGTTTAATTAAACTTCAAAGTTTCTGCACAGCTAAGGAAACCCTAAACAAAATGAAAAGACAACCCACAGAATGGGAGAAAATATTTGCCAATGATTCAACTGACAAGGGTTTAATCTCTAAAATTTACAAACAGCTCCTACAGCTCAACACCAAGGAAACAAACAACCCCATCAAAAAATGGGCAGAGGATCTAGGCAGACAATTCTCCAGAGAAGACATGCAGATGGCAAATAAACCCATGAAACAATGTTCAACATCGCTCCTCATTAGGGAAATGCAAATGAAAACCACTATGAGGTACCACCTTACACTGGCCAGAATGGTCATCATCAAAAAGCCTACAAACAATAATTGCTGGAGAGGGTGTGGAGAAAAAGGATCCCTATTACACTGTTGGTGGGAATGCAAATTGGTGCAACCACTGTGGAAACCAGTATGGAGATTCCTTAGAAAACTCAAAATAGAATTACCATTTGATCCAGCAATCCCATTCCTGGTCATCTATCCAGAGGAAACCTTCACTCAAAAAGACACATGTACTCCAGTGTTCATTGCAGCACTCTATGCAATAGCCAGGTCATGGAAACAACCTAAATGCCCATCAACAGAGGAGTGGATAGGGAAGATATAGTGCATACACACAATGGAATATTACTCAGCCATTAAAAGGAACGAATTACCAACATTTATAGCAACATGGATGGACCTAGAAATTATGCGAATGAAACCAGTCAGACAGACAGCAACACCCAATGCTACCGCTTACATGTGGAAATGAAAAAGACACAATGAACCTCTTTGCAGAACAGAGAATGACTCTCAGACTTTGGAAAACCTTGGTTTTTCAAATAAGACAATCTGGGGGGTGGAGGGACGCACTGTGGATTTGGGATACAAAAATCTATAAAACTGACTTGTGATGATTTATGCACACCTATAATTGAAATAAAATCCATTCAGAAAAAAATGAAAATGTGGGAAGAAATCAAGAGGAAGAGGTAGAAGAAAGAAGGGAGAGAGAAAGAAAAGAAAGAAAGGAAATAGTGTGAAAGGAAAAGAGAAGGTTCTAATGTCAAACGATACTTTCATAAGAATATGCTTGTCTTTAAAATGGGGTATTTTTTTATTTGAATAACTTGCGATCTTACTGATGTGCTCATACTTGAGAATAAGCTTCAAGAGGTAATACCAAGCCCCAATCTGACAAAATTTAAAAAAGTAATAACATCCATATGAAAATGGTTAATGTATTATGTAATGCACAGCCCACGTAATAGCTACACCACAAAGCACAAGGTAATCCATTGTACACTACATGTAAATTTAAAATTGAACCAAAATTTGAATTTGAGATACAAAAGACACTTTTAACAATGATTTGATTTAATATTATTGCTTTAAGATACTATATTTTAAATATGATGATTACTCTGAAAAATTTATAGCTATGACCAAATTATTTTTCCTATCTTGTGTTTTTTTCTTAGTAATCTGGTATTGTGTTCATAAATTTTCAGTGATCTATAATTTCCAGTGATTCAACCTGAGATATTAAATACTATATAATGAAAAAAGTCTTTTTGCATTTCTTCCCCGGTAGCAAAGGAATGTAGTGACTCAGTTTCCTATATCTTGGGTACCTCTGAGCCTCTGGAATTACACATTTTTTATAATGATATTTAAAGATCACAAACTTGTTCTCTGAAAATTCTGTTAATTTAAATTCTGTTAATTTAATTCTGACTAGCATCCACAAGGACACAGTTCTGATCCCTGGCCTTGCTCAGTGAGTTAAAGATCTGGCATTGCCATGAGTTATGGTGTATGTCGCAGATGCCACCTAGATCTGACATTGCGGTGACTGTGGCATAGGCTGGCAGCTACAGCTCCAGTTAGACCCCTAGCTTGAGAACCTCCAAGTGCTGCAAATGTGGCCCTAAAAAGAAAAAAAAAATTATGTTAAGTATTAAGCTACTTGCCAAAAGTAAATAAAATGTTAAAAATTTTTTCTTTTAATGTATGTATAAAAATTGTTTCATAATCTGTAATTACAGGATATGACACACTATATCTCAACTGAAACAAAAAATAAAATAATCTGCTAAATATCTGTTATTTTGCTTTCTCTACAGAGAAGCAACTTATCTTTCTCACTCCTTATGTCCAATCTTTCTCACTCCTTATGTCCAAACCTCTTAGAAGATTGCCTGGCACATAATGTGCTTATAAAAAATAATTTGTTAAATTCAAGAATACATAATATTTTGTAGGCCTCAAAGTTAATAAATCATTGGCATATGTTTACCTTTATCTACACAAAAAATCATGCAGAAGAAAGGAGAGTTCATGTATCCCCAATATGATTAGATTCACTCTTAGCTTTACTTATTTTTTATTATAAACACTTTGTTTATAAGTCTTGGATAATTACAGATTGAATATTGTTATAATACAATCTCTGAAATTATGAAAGGGAAAACACTTCCACATTTGTGTGTACTTGTGAACAGAAAATATAACCAAAGAGTAAATATCCCTCAGAGCCACCAGTTAACATGAACAATTTGTACAGAAATGATGATTTTGTATCCAAGAAGTCTAATGTGTTCCAGTACCCTTTGGGACTAGTCTATATCACAGTCCAAGATGAAAATCTTTATTTAGTTTCAGGATCTAACATGGATTTTCTTTCTCTTTCATGCATTAATTTAATTCTTTCTCTTTCATTCATTGTTCCAAGGCTGGAACAATGAATAAGGTATAGTCCTTGATCTTGAGTTGTGGAAGGAACAAGTGAAGTGGAAGGAAGTAGAAAATAAAGAAAAGTGTTGCACTGAGCATGTATGTTGAGCTAGAGGGGCTGTTAGAAGACAATTTTGAGGAGCACTGAGAAAAGGCACCACACTTTTTTCTTTTCCTTCTTTGGTCACCCCTGTGGCATATGGAAGTTCCTGGGCCAGGGATCAAATCCAGGCTGGAGCTCTTACATATGCCACAGCTGCAGCAATTCTGGATCCCTAACCCATTGTGTAGGACCAGGGATTGAGCCAGCATCTCCACAGAAGCAAGCCAGATCATTAATCTACTTGGCCTCAGCAGGAACTCTAAGAGCACAATGTTTTTATGGAAGTCAGTTTCCTGGGCAGTTAAACAATGCATCAAATCTATTTTATGTGGAAAAACTGAGGCACAATGCTGTTTTTCCAAAATCAAATGTTATAACTTTATGTATAACTATTGGAAAGGAATTCAGTTTTTCTGGCTTCCATCACAATGTCCCATCATTCAGGGTGATTGGAAATAAACAGAGATAGTAGAATACTGAAGAATATTTTTGTCTTTATTTTTACTGCTTCTAAAATTATGTTTCCTGAAAGTTCCCCATACAATTTAATTCAATTACTCTTATCATAAAAAAGAAAATCATTTTTTGTATGGACTTTTTTAACCTGCAAAGTCATGATAATAAAAATAATTTCTTAAGGTTACATTTTCCTACTAGTTCCTGTCTTCTCCTTATACCCCAAATAGTCCCATTTTCTGCTCTCACATAGTCTTTTTTGTTGTTGTTGCTTCCCACTTACATTGCCATGTACACATATTCCTTTTCTGACATCTGCAACCTGATTTTTCTATGCATCTTGCCTGTTATACCCTAATGTTCTCTGATTTATAAGTCCTCCTCACTCACATATGTTATCTTCTAAAGTAGCCTCTCATGGTTCTTCTCTTCCAAATATTCCTTTTCCATCTCTGCAAACCCATCCTCACTATTATCTGCCTATCATGCATATTTTCCCAGGCTAATGTCTAAATAAACAAGGCCAAATATGCTTACATTCAAAAAAGTCAGTAGTGTCATTGCATCATGTCTCACCTGCACAGCTATGTCTCCAAGTGGTGATAAAGAAGCATTCAATTTCTTCCAGCATTAAGAAAGCACTCAGGGAATCTCTACATTGACCCTCTGTCCCTCATGTACCTTAACACAGACACAAACCCACTTCATGTACAACCACACCTCCCAGTGCTGCTAAACTACCTTAGTCTCTCTAGGCTCCACCTCTCCCAGTGACTTCAACTGTTAGAGGTATTGGGGGCATAGAATAAACAAGAGATGGCCTGAGTAAGGTACATGGGAATCCTATTAGCTTGTAAGTCAAATATCCTTGGGGAGAAAAATGAGAAACTATAAAGTCTGTGTGACAAAGGAATCAAGAGTTAAGGGGAAGAGGGTGGCAACTACATATGAATAGGTTTTATATTGCTATATCTTTTAAAAAAGAAGAAGTCATCATTAAGCTTCATCTGGATTATTCTTATTCAAGAGAGATTATAAGAATTTTTTGCTAGCAAAAGTTCAAAGTGCAATCTCTAAATTACAAATGAATGCATATGTTCACACCTAAAGATAAATTTTAAAATAATATTGTAATTATCTTTTATTGGAGAATATGGTGTTTTTATTATGTTTTCTTATAAGTAAAAATGTTCAGAAGAAAACATGTTTTTCACCAAGTTCTACATGTACCACAGGATTCGCTATAAGAAAAAGTGAGAAACAGATTCAGGGTAAGCCTTTCACCAGATCAGAACAATAAAATTGAAATAATGTTAAGTCTAAAGGCAAAAAAAAAAAATCTGTCTAAATGCAAATTAATCTAGGTTCAAATAAAAATTCGTCTTCCTGGCTCACACTTGAAAGATATGGGCAGAAACTCAAATTTTTTCTAATTTTCAAAAATTCTATAACTGTTGACATTGTTTTTCTGTGTGGCATTTTTGTTGGCACATGTGGTAAATCATTTCATGCATTATTTTATTTCATTAAAAAATTATTGAACACATCAGAGATTAAGAAAGCTGCACTGGGGAGTTCTCACTCTGTCCCAGTGGAAACAAATTTGCCTAGTAACCATGAGGACTAATCCCTGGAACTGCTCAGTGGGTTAAGGATCCGGTTTTGCTGTGAGCTGTGGTGTAGGTTGCAGATGTGGCTCAGATCATACATTGCTATGGTTGTGGCATAGGCCAGCAGCTTTAGCTCCTATTTGACCCCTAGCCTGGACACTTTCATATACTACAGGTGAAGCTCTAAAAAAGCAAAACAAAAGGCTGCATTGTTTCAAAATATTTTATATGGATGCAGTGCAGTTATATTTCAATATCCTTGAATCACAGGATTTTCTCTACTTAAATTTTTCTTTTTTAGTTAATATATATGTGGATGTGTAACCCTGTTACCACACTGTACAGCTGGTATAACATAAAAAAAAATTCTGACTTTTGAATATTATATGGTATGCATTTTTCAAACATTTATTTTTCAGGGTAAGCTATATCACTATTGCCGTTTCTTCTTTTTATACTCTCCAATGAAAATATAAATGTATTTCCCATTTTCACTATTTTTTCATAATTTTCCCCCATTCAGCCTTTGTAGAATGCACCTTTCATATGCTTCCCATATTGTAGCATCTGTGAATTCCTAGGCACTTTACACTCACTATATACATCTAATATGGTGATTCCTTTTCTCCTCAAGAAGCTGTTTTTAAATCAGCTAAATAAAAGATAAATGGTTGATCTTATATTAACTATCTTAGAATAAGGAAAATACAATACATGGTTTTGCAGGTCATGTCTTGACTTCCATGGAAACTGATTTGCTCATTTTCTTCCTACATCTAGGCCCAACTTCACAGAGACAGTGCTGCACTACTTCTTCCAGCTCTTATGACTCTGGCCACACTGAGGTCAACTACACCTCCTCTTTCTGTTTATTCATGTCCTCTTGATTACTCTCTTCTTCTTCATCTTCTACTTTTGCAGAGCATTTGTAGTGAATATTTTTAGAGTTCATATTCCTTTTAAGTCTTAGTTAAAAATGGAAAATATATTCATTCTTGAGATAGTAAAAGCCCTAGGAGTTTCTGGGAAAAAATATGGAAATATTCTTTGTAATTTCATTCACTTAATATGGTATAGAATAAAATTATGAGTGGAGATTCCAGGAAGCACAAGGTTTGTGTGAAGAAAGTATATCTTGGAGGATGCCCCAGAGTCCAATTCAGACACACAGCTTCTTAAAGCCAGACCTAGTCCTAGACATCGTATAAAAGTTACCACACGGCCTTTAGTCCCTCACTTTCCTGAAGACATGTACATTGCCAACTTCAGGACCATCTCCTGCTGTTCAAATACTTTTGGAAATGTTTGGTCATGTGAGAGTTGTAGCAAGAATATTTAAAAATCTGATGCTTTGGGATGTTCCATTGTGGCTCAGCGGTAATGAGCATGACTAGTATCCATGAAGATGCAAGTTCGATCCCTGCCCTCGCTCAGTGGTTTTCGTATCCAACATTGCTGTGGCTGTGGCATAGGCTGGCAGCTGTAGCTCTGATTTGACCTCTAGCCTGGGAACTTCCATATGGCACATGTGTTGCCCTAAAAAGCAGAAAAAAAATGATGCTTTAAGAGGGATCCAGTGTAAACATATACAGTAGTTTTCCCAGGTAAGTAACATTTTCCACTTTTTATCCAAGTATAATTGTCCCTATTTGTAAAATAAGTTATATCCTCATCCACTTAATAAGGGGATAGGAAAGCTGTACTCATTGGTCTGGGGAAGCTAAAAGTAATTTTCTTCTCCTTGAAGCTAATGGAAAGAAACAGAACCTTCCCAAGGAAACAGAAAACTAAATGCAAGTTCAGAGTAATATTTACACATCTCTGAAACCCTAGTAATGGCAAAACCTTACCACCCTCAGATATGCTTAAGAACATGGGAGGCCAGGAGTTCCTGCTATGGCATAATGGGACTGATGGTGTCTCCACAGCTGCGTAAATATGGGTTCAATCCATTGACTGGCACAGGGATTAAGGATCCAAAGTTGCTGTAGCTACAGTGTAGGTGATAACTCCAGCTCAAATTTGATCCCTGGCCCCCTCAGGAACTCCATATGCCATGGGAGTGGCCAAAAAAGAAAAAAAAAAATCAGATGACAGAGACGTGCACAGAAGGAAAAACATTTTACTAAAAATGATCACATAATAATTGCATAAGGAAATGATATACATGATGGAGGTTAACCTGACCCAAGAAAAAAACAAAAAAACTAGAACTTTAAATAATTGAACAGTGCACATATCATGGCTTGCCAATTACCTCTCTTTCAACTCTTTTTTCTCTCTTATTATTTATGAAAGTCTCTCTCTTTTGCTCTCTCTCTCTCACCAGCCACGCCCCTACAAAATGGGCTTTGATTGAGAAAATAGCTACTGGCCATGTGACCAAGGTTTGAATAGATAGTACTGTACATCTTCCATATCACTTAAGGAATTAACTTATTATCAAGTACTTTCCTGTCTCTTCCCACAGGCCAGAGCAAAGACATAGTGTTGATAAGCCAGTATTGACCATGCCATTCATGATGACAACATCCTAGTCAATGGCAGAATAATAAAAGGAAGAAAGTTGTATTGCTGAAAACCTTATGGATAGAGCTGCCTAAATTCCCTGCCTGAAATTTTATGTGGGAAAGATATATAAATCTTTGATACCTGAAAAACTGTAAATTTTAGTCTCTTTTAAAAGCAGCTTAAACTATATCTTAACCAATAGAGAGAATGTAACATAAGTAAAGTGAAAATAAATGTAATAAAAAAGGAAGAGAAGCCAGAATAAAAGAATAAGACACCCTGAACAAATAGATCACAAATTTGAAAATAAATCCAAATAAAATTGAAAAAAATTAAAAAGAAAGGTTACAAAATTATAATACATATATATGTATAGTAAATCTCTCTCTCTCTCTCTCTCTCTCTATATATATATATATATATATATATCAAAATCAAATGGGAAGAGTATAAATAAGGGAAAATAAGGATAATGGGTAATGATTTTGCGGGGGATTGAAGAATGATAAGAACACCCCAGATTGTAAAACCTGCCTCATTACATGAAGTCTACACCTAGACACTGTAATAAATTTACAGAACTTCTAAGGTAAAGAGAAATTAATATAGGCAAGTAGAAGGACTTTAAAACATTAATGATAAGTGCAAGTCGTTAGGGGGAAGGATCTAGATGGCAGAGGAGTTGAGATGTAGCACTCGCCTTCTCCCACAAATACATCAAAAAAACACATCTATATGTAAAATGATCCACATGGAACATCTAGAATGCTGGCAGAAGTATTTAAACCTTCGAAAAGGGCAAGAAACTCTCAACATAACTGGGTAAACAAAAGAAAAACAGAGAGAGAGAGAGAAAAGGAATCAGGAGGAGCTAGCATTCCTGAGAGGGAGCTGTGAAAGGGAAAAGGAACCCACACCCTGGGAAGCCACCTAACTTACTGGGAGATCAGACAAGATGGAGGGACCTCAAGGTTGCCAAGAAAAGTGCAGAAGCTGGACTGAGGAGGGTAAAATAGAATGAGAGCCACAAAGATCATTTGCACCACCACCCTGGACACCACAGTCTGAGTTGCTCTGGCAGAGGCTGGGTGCTGAGAATCAGGCTCTGGAGGTCAGTTCTATGTATCGGAACTAGGGTTGGCTGTGTGGAGACAGCCTAAGGGGCTGAAGAGCAGTGTGCCATGGGCTGGAGAGTGGTGAGCTATGAGCTGGGGAGTGGAATGCCACAGATGAGGGAACCTGGGAGAAGGTGAGGACCCTTGGAACAAGTTATGCACCATTGTTGGGGAGGGTGAGATGAGGAGGGGAGGACCACCATAGGAATCTCTGTGCACATGCACAGGCTCTCAGAGGATGGGGCACCTCTGGTGCAGGCTGTGGGTGGCGAGAAGCCACTTGCTTGGGTTACAGGAGAACAGGAACTTCTTGTGCAGGCTATGGGTGGTCAAGGAACTCTTGTGTGGGCTAAGGGCAGCAGGGGGCTAAGTGCAATATGGTGCCTCTTGCATGATCTACAGGCAGCAGGGACAAACCAAAGCAGTCATCTCAGAAGCCAGAGGGAGGTGTGGAGTACCACCACTAGGGGTCTGTGAACAGGTTCCACCTGTGACCCCAGTAACCTCAGAAGTTGGCAAAAAAGAGAGCACCACAACGGAGCACCATCACTTTTTGCTTTCACTCTCCTGGGAATATACCTGCCCTGCTACTGCCACTAACAAACACTCTGGGCAGTGCCCACATGCTTGATCACTGTCCCTTCCCAGGACACTGCAACTAGGAGCAGGATGGCAGCACCTCCTGTGTGGGCTAAAAGGAATGGGGTGCTTCTTGCATGGTCTAAAGGTGTCAGGAGCAAACCACTGCAGGTATCACTGACTCCAGAGGTGGGTGTGGCCCACGACCACTAGGGAATCCTCAACAGGCACCACTTGCAGCCCCAATCACCTCAGAGGGTACCACAGAGGAAGGCATGACTGAAAACTACCTGCTGTTCCTCTCATTCCTCTGGGAATTCACACACCCTCCTGCTGCCACCATCAAATGCCTAAGGATCATTACCACTTCCCAGGGCCCTGCAACTAGGAGTAGCTTGCACCACCTTCCTTAAAGTCCTTGCTGATGTTAAGAGCCCAGCAACCAGGCACTGACTACTAGCCCTACCCATTGCCTCTTTCTCTCTGGAAACACACACAGCACCCTGGGTATAACAGGCTGCTCACACCAAAGAAAGAGACAGCAAATATCTAAACTCCCATGCCAAAAATAAATAGTATCCTTCACAAAATATAAAGGGGCACTCATGCATAGAAGTGGACTACAGTTTGGCTCCCCTAAACTCACAGAAATAGAAAAACATAAGCAAGATGAAGAAGTTCAGGAACAACTCCTAGTTAAAAGAACAGGACAATTCATCTGAAGCAGCAAAAAATGAAACAGACTGCTGAAGTCTGATAGACAGAGTTCAAAAGCGAAGTAGTGAAAACACTGAAGGAATTAAGACTGAATATCAAGGAATTAAGAGTGGATATGAACAGTAATGACAATTACTTTAGAAAGGAACTAGAAAAATACAAGGAGGAACATAGAAAAATTAGAAAATTCATTTGCAGGTATGCAAACTGAGCTAAAGGCACTAAAGGGGTGAATGAAAAATGCAGAGGAACGAATTAGTGACTTGGAAGACAGAATAATGGAAGTCAGCCAGTCAGGACAGTACACAGAAAACCAAATGAAAAAACATGAAAGCAATATAAGTGATCTATGAGATGATAAAAAGCAGACTAGTCTATGTATATTAGGAATTCCAGAAGGAGAAGAAAAAGAGATTGAAAATATATTTGAAGAAATTATGTCTGAAAACTTTCCAAATCTAAAGAAAGCAGATATCAAGATACAGGAAGCACATAGGGCCCCAAACAAGTTGAACCCAAATAGGCCCACACCGAGACATATGATAAAAATGGCAAAAGTTAAAGAGAGGATTCTAAAGGCAGCAAGAGAATAACACAGCATTAATTATACGGGAACCCCCATGAGTCTATCAGCTGTTTTCTCTACAGAAATATTACAGGCCAGAAGAGAGTGGCAAGATATATTCAAAATTCTAAAAGGGGGGCAGCGAGCAAGATGGTGGAAGAGTAAGAGGTCGTGCTCACCCTTTCCCGCAAACACATCAAAACAAACATCTATATGTAAAATGACTTGCACAGAACATCAACTGAATGCTCGCAGAACTTAAAACCTCCAAAAAGGGCAAGAAACTCTTAACATAACTGGGTAGAACAAAAGAAAAAAAAAGAGAGATAGAGAGATAGAGAGAAAAGGAATCCAGAGAGGGAGTTGTGAAGGAGAAAATAACCCATACCCTGGGAAGCCACCTAACTGTTGCAAAGATCAGCTGAGACAGAGGGACCTCAGGGTTGCTGAGAAAATTGCAGCAGCAGATCTGAGAATGGAAAAGAAGATTGAGAGTTACACAGATCATCTGAACCACTGACACAGATGTCACAGCTGGAGACACTCGGGTTGGGGCTGGGCACTGAGACTTAGGCTCCAGAGGTCAGCCCCCAGGGGAGGGCTGGGGTTAGTGGTATGGAGACAGCCTAAGGGGCTAAGAAGCAGAGCACCATGGGCAGAGGAGCAGAAAGCTATGGACTTGGGAGTGGAATGCCATGCAGAGGGAACCTGGGAGAAGGTCTGGACCTGCAGGAGAGGAAAGGCCATTGTTGGGGAGGACGAGAGGAGTATGGGTGGACTGCCATAGGAAACTCCTTGTGCCGGAGCATGTGCATGTGCCTGTGGGCTCACAGAGGGCAGGGCAGCTTTGATTCAGGCAGCCCATGGACAGAAGCTGCTTGCTAGCCTGTGGCAGACCAGGAGTCTCTGGCGTAGGCCACCTGCTGCTGAAAGCCACTTGCTAGTCCAGAGTGGACCAAGTGTCTCCAGCACAGCCCACCGCAACCAGAGCTGCTTGCTAGCCCATGGCAGATTGGGCGTCTCCAGAGCAGGCTGCCTGCAGCAAGAAGCCTCTTGTTCGTATATGGGAGATTGGACGTTTCTTTTGCAGGGTACTGGTGGCCAGACATCTCTAGTGTGGCCTAACGGTATCAGGGGGCTAAAGATGACAGGGTGCCTACCAAGCACCATATGCTGTTGCTTTCACTCCCCTGGGAACACACCCAACCTGCAGCTGCCACTGCCAAACATTCTGGGCAATGCCCAGATGCTTGATCGCTGTCCCTTCCCAGGAACCTGCAACTAAGACCACCTTGTGCAGCACACCCTGTGAGGGCTAGGCAGGACAAGGTGCTTCTTGCACGGTCTACAGGTGGTGGGGGCAAACCAGCGCAGTTATCTCTGGCTCCAGAGGTGGGAGTAGCCCACCACCACTAGGGGTTTGTGAACAGGCACCACTTGCAGCACCAGCCACCTCAAGGGCACCACAGAGGAGGGCACTGTGACTGAAAACCACCTCTTGGTGCTCTTGCACCCATGCGAACACACCGGCCCTGCTGGTGCTACTGCTGAATGCTCTGGGCAGTACCCACATGCCTGATCTCTGTCACTTCCCAGGATCCTGCAACTAGAAGCAGCCTGTACAGCACCTCCTATATGGGCTAAGTGAGACAGATGGCTTCATGAATGGTCTAAAGGTGGTGGGACAAACCACCACAGTTATCACTGACTCTAGAGATGGTCACAGTCCACTGCCACTAGAAGTCCCTGAACAGGTACCACCTGTGGTTCCAGTCACCTCAGAGGAGGGCATTGCAAATGAACACTAGCTGTGTAGCTCTCACTCCCCTGGGAACTCACACACCCTGCTGCTGCTACTGCCAAATACTCTGCACATCATGTAGATCTGCCTAGAGTTCATTACCACTTCCCAGAGCCCTGCAACTAGGAGTAGCCAGTGTCACCTACCCGCAGATCCTTGCTGCTGTGGAGAGGCCAGGGACCAGGCACAGACTGCTGTCCCTATCCATTGTCTCCTTTTCCCTGAAAATACACTGAGCACCTGGGAGATAATAGCCTGCTCATTATCACTGCTAAAAGAGTTAAGAAAGATACAGCCAATATTCAAACTCCCACACCAAATATAAATAGCCCCACCAAAAAATACAAATGGGTGCTCTTGCCTAGAAGTAGTCTTACAAGACTACAGTCTGGAGTCCCCAAACTCACAGAAAAAAGAAAAAGAAAAAGCATAAGCAAGATGAAGAAGCTCAGAAACCATTCCCAGTTAAAGGAACAGGAGAATTCACCTAAAGCAGTCAATAATAAAACAGACCTCTGCAGTCTGACAGACATTGAGTTCAAAAGGAAGATAGTGAAAATATGGAAGAAATTAAGGCTGAATATCAAGGAATTAAGAGAAGACATGAACAGTAATGCAGATTCCCTTAGAAAGGAACTAGAAAACACAAGGAGGAGCCAAGAAAAGCTATAAAACTCATTTGCAGAGATGCAAACTGAGCTAAAGGCAATAAAGAGCAGATTGAATAATGCAGAGGAATAAATTAGTGACATGGAATATAGAATAATGGAAATCAGCAATCAGGACTGCAGACAGAAAACCAAATGAAAATACATGAAAGCAATATAAGAGATTTATGGGATAGTATAAAGTGGGCCAAGCTATGTATAATAGGAATTTCAGAAGGAGAAGTAAAAGAAAGGGAGATTGAAAATATATTTGAAGAAATTATGTATCTGAAAACTTGTCAAATCTAAAGGAATCTGACATCAAGATAGAGGAAGCACAGAGGGTCCCAAACAAATTGAACCCAAACAGGCCCACACCAAGACGTATTATAATAAAAATGGCAAGAATTAAAGGTAAAGAGAGGATCCTAAAGGCAGCAAGAGAAAATCAAAATATTAATTATAAGGGAACCCCCATAATGCTATCAATTGATTTCTCTGCAGAAACACTGCAGGCCAGAAGGGAGTGGCAAGATACATTTACAGTGCTGAAAGGAAAAAAAAAATCAAACTAGAATACTCTTCCCAGCAAGAATACCATATAAAATAGAAGTGAAAATAAAGAATTTCTCCAACAATGGCTAAAAGAGTACAGCAATACTGAACCCGTTCAAAAAGAAATAGTGAAAGGGCTCCTCTAAACATAAAAAAAAAAATTAATAAGAAATAGAATGGAGGAAATTACCATTGGAAAGCAGTCACTTAAATAAGCCAGAATACAAATCTAAACATGAAGATGTTTAAAAAAAAAATAAAAAACAAAGGACAACAAAATCATAAAATATGGAGAGAGAAAATAAGAAAATATAGATTTTTTTAATTTAAAAAATTTTAATGATGTGTTTAAGCCTATATGGCTATCAGGCTAAAGCAAGCAGATATAAGAAGGTGCTAAACTACTTAAAAACCAGGGCAACCACAAACCAAAATGGAACATCACATTCACAAATACTGAAAAGAAAAGCACTCAAGCATAAAATAAATGGAAACCATCAAATCAAAAAAAGAAAGGAAGAAAAGAGAAACAATTAACTGGAAAAAATGCTCCAATCAAAAGATATAGAGTGGTAAACTGGATAAAAAAGCAGAAACCTACAATCTGATGTCTACGAAGGAATCACCTTAGGGCAAAGGACACATGTAGATTGAAAGTGAGTGGATGGGAAAAGATATTTCATGCCATTAGACAAGACAGGAATTCAGGAGTTGCATTCCTCACATCAGACAAAATAGACTTTAAAATGAAGGCCATAAAGAAAGACAAAGAAGGACTCTCTTTAATGGTTAAAGTATCCATTCAAGAAGAGGATATGACAATTGCCAATATATATGCTCCTAATGTAGGAGCACCCAATTACCTAAAACAATTACTAACAGACATAAAAGGAGAAATTGATGGGAATACAATCATAGTAGGAGACATTTAACACCCTACTAACATCAATGGACAGACCCTCTAGACAAAAAATCAATAAGGCAACAGAGACCCCAAATAACACAATACAAAAGTTAGACCTAATCAACATTTTCAGGACATTACATCCAAAAGATCAATGTTTACTCTTCTCCAGTGCACATGGGACATTCTCAATTTTAGATCACATACTCTGGAACAAAGATAACCTCAACTAATTTAAGAGTATAGAAATTATTTCCAGTATCTTCTCTGACCACAATGGCAAGAAACCAGAAATCAACCACAAGAAAAGAAATGAGAAAAAAACTAACTACATGGAGACTAAGCAACTTGGTACTAAAAAATGAATGTGTCAATGAGGAATTCAAGAAGGGAACTAAAAAATACCTATAGACAAATGATAATGAAGATGCAACCACTCCAAATCTATGGGATGCTGCAACAGCAGTGCTCTGAGGGAAATTCATAGCAATACAGGCCTTCCTCAAAAAAGAAGAAAAATATCAAATCAACAACTTAACCCAGCACCAAAATGAATTAGAAAAAGAAGAACAAAAAAAAAAAACTAAATTCAGCAGAAGGAAGGAAATCATAGAGATCAGAGAGGAAATCAACAAAATAGAGATTCAAAAACAACAGAAAAAAATCAATAAAACCAAGAGCTGGTTCTTTGAAAAGGTAAACAAAATTGACAAACCTCTGACTAGACTCACCAAAAAGAGGAGAGAAAAAACCCAAATAAACAAAATAAGAAATGAAAAAGAAGTCACAATGGATATTATAGAAATACGAAAAACCATGAGAGAACACTACAAACAATTGTACACTAACAAATTTGACAACCTAGAAGAAATGGACAACTTTTTAGAGACTTAGAATCTGCCAAAACTGAATCAAGAAGAAATAGATCAACTGAACAGACCAATCACTAGAAATGAAATTGAGTATTTCATAAAAACATTTCCTACAAACAAAAGTCTAGGACCAGATGGCTTCATAGGCAAATTCTACCAAACATACAAAGAGGAACTTATACCCAACCTCATTAAACTTTTTCAAAAGGCTGAAAAAGAAGGAACACTCCCAAAGACATTCTATGATGCCACCAACACCCTAATTCCAAAACCAGACAAAGACACCATGAAAAAAGAAAACTATAGGCCAATATCTTTGATGAATACAGACGCAAATATTCTCAACAAAATTTTATCCAACTGAATCCAACAACATATAAAAAAGGTCATACACACAACCAAGTGGGATTCAACCCAGATGCAAAAGGACGGTTCAACACACATCTTAATCAACATCATACGTCACATTAACAAAAGAAAAGTAAAAAGCCACATGATCATCTCAATAGATGCAGAAAAAGCACTTGACAAAGTCCAACATCCATTCATAATAAAACCTCTTAACAAAGTGGATAAAGAGGGAACATACCTTAACATAATAAAAGCCATTTATGACAAACCCACAGCAAATATAACACTCGACAGAGAAAAGCTGAAAGCCATCCCACTAAAATCTGGAACAAGACAAGGATGCCTACTCTCACCACTGTTATTCAACACAGTATTGGAAGTCCTAGATACAGCAATCAGACAAACAAAATGAATAAAAGGCACACAAATAGGAAAAGAAAACATAAAACTGTGACTGTATGTAGATGACATGACACTATGTATAGAAAACCCCAAGGACTCAACCCCAAAACTACTTGAACTTATCAAAAAATTCAGCAAAGTAGCAGGGTATAAGATTAACATTCAGAAATCAATTGCATTTCTATATACTAACAATAAAATATTACAAAAGGAATAGAAAAATGCAATACCTTTTAAAATTGCACCCCAAAAAGTCGAATACCTGGGAATAAACCTGCCCAAGGAGGTGAAAGACTTACATGCTGAGAACTATAAAATATTAATCAAGGAAATCAAAGAAGATACAAAGAAATGGAAAGATATCCCATGCTCATGGGTCAGAAAAATTAATATTGTAAAAATGGCCATACTACCCATAGTGATATATAGATATAGTGCAATCCCTATCAAATTACCCATGACATTTTTCATGACATGTGGTACGGGTACTGAAACAGACATACAGATGAAAAGGGCAGTTAAATAACCCAGAAATAAAGCCAGACACCTATGGCCAATTAATCTTTGACAAAGGGAGTAAGAACATAAATGGGAAAAAGACAGTCTTTTCAGTAGTATTGCTGGGAAACCTGGACAGCTGCATGCAAATCAATGAAACTAGAACACAGCCTCACACCATGCACAAAACTAAACTCAAAATGGCTTAAATACTTAAATGTAATACAAGACACCATCAAACTCCTGGGAAGAGAACATAGGCGATACATTTTCTGACATCAACCTTACAAAGTTTTTCTCAGGTTCGTCTCCCAAAGCAACCAAAATAAAATAAAAAATAAACCAGTAGGACCTAATCAAACTGACAAGCTTTTGCACAGCAAAGGAAAACATAAAAAAAAAACACACAAAAAGACAACTTGAAGAATGGGAGAAAATAGTTTCAAATGATGCAACTGCTAAGACCTTAATCTCTAAAATATACAAACAACTTATACAACTCAACATCAAAAAAGCCAACAACTCAATTGAAAAACGGGCAAAAGACCTGAATAGACATTTCTCCAAAGATATACAGATGGCCAACAAGCAAATGAAAAAAATGCTCAACATCAATGATTATTAGAGAAATGAAAATCAAAACTGCTATGAGGTACCACCTCACACCAGTCAGAATGGCCATCATTAATAAGTCCACAAATAACAAATGTTGGAGGGGGTGTGGAGAAAAGGGAACACTCCTGCACTGTTGGTGGGAGTATACGTTGGTACAACCACTATGTAAAATAACATGGAGGTACCTTATAAAACTATACATAGAACTACCATATGACCTAGCAATCCTACTCTTGGGCATATATCCAGACAAAATTTGCCTTGAAAAAGACACATGCACACGCCTGTTCATTGCAGCACTATACACAATAGCCTAGAGATGGAAACAAACCAAATGTCCATTGACAGATGATTGGATTAGGAAGATGTGGCATATATATACAATGGAATACTACTTATCTGTAAAAAAGAATAAAATAATGTCATTTGCAGCAACAGGGATGGAACTAGATACTCTCATACTGAGTGAAGTAAATCAGAAAGAGAAAGACAAATATCCTATGATATCACTTATAGCTGGAATCTAATATACTGCGCAAGTGACCTTTCCACAGAAAAGAAAACCATGGTCTTAGACAACAGACTTGTTGTTGCCAAGGGGGAGGGGAAGGAAGTGAGATGGTCTGAGAGTCTGGGGTTAATAGATGCAGACTATTGCCTTTGTAATAGATAAGCAATGAGATCCTGCAGTATAGCATTAGGAACTATGTCTAATCACTCATGATGTATCATGATAATGTGAGAAAAAGAATGTGCATATGATCACCTTGCTGTACATTAGAAAATTGACAGAATACTGTAAACCAGCTATGGTGGAAAAATAAAATCATTTAAAAAATAAATAAAAAATACAAAGGTAATAGCAGTAAAAGCATATTGGAACAATAAACTTCAAGAAATTTAGGTTCCTAAAAAAAAATATTCAGAAGAAATAGCAGTGTCAAATAACCAAGAATAAATATTGTCAATGTAGAATTTTATACCAAGTTAAATTATCTAGATAGTTGATAAAATAAAGTCATTTTCAAACCAACCAACAAACAAAAAATAACAGATTTCATGTTTAGGTCCTAAAAATTATTTTTTTGAAGTAAATAGGCAATTGAGCTGTAGAAAATAAAATACAAAGTAAGAAGCAATGTGATGGAAACTGACAAAATACTTTAAGCAAATTAACTACTGGGTCAATTATAAATCCAGAATATTATATGAAATAATTAAATGATTAAGAACATAGAGCATAGAAAGTGGTAGGAGTAATTGGTTAAATGTTTAACAGACTTTAAAGTTCTTATATTATTTTGGAGGAGAATAGATACATTGATAACATTTAAACTTTACCAATTCATTTGGTCAAGCTAACTGTCTATACCTAGTCTCCAATTCAACCTTTCATTTTTTCTCATATTCATTAAAATCATATATTAAACCCCCGCCTTCTCTGAAATTTCTCTCATAAAAGTCAACAATGACCTCTATTTTGCTTTTTCAAGTATGCAGTTATCAGCCTATGGCTTACTTTATGAACTAGTGGCATTAGAGAGTTGTTCATGCTCTCCTCTTTTAAACAACTCCTTTACCTATCTAGTGAGATGCCACACACATTTGAGCTTCATTCTACCTTCCATAAATACTTAGTAATCTTTTCATGTCTTCCCTGTTTCTTCAGTATCTAAATGGTGCAAACCCTGAGAGTTAAGTGTTTTGATTTCTAGTCTTTCTTATCTATACTAATTCCCTTGGGACTATATCAAGTATGATGTCTCACACATGATTGTGCTTTTGCTATTCCTAAAAAACATGTTTTAAGCCTGGACCTCTCTTCTGAATCTCCTCTAAATGAACAATAGCAAAAACATAAACAATAACCCATCCCAGTTTAAAAAATGTGCAAAGGCTTTGACTAGACATTTTTCCAAAGAAGGTATATAAAAGCCAATGAGCACATGAAATGTGCTCAACATCACTAATCAATAAGTAAATGCAAATAAAAACCATAGTAGTGATGTACTACTCCATACCCATTATTATGAGTATCACAAATTTCAAAATAACAAATGCTAGCAAGAATAGGAGAATTGAGACACTTTTGCATTGCTAATGGCAATGTAAAATGGTGCAGCTACTATGGAACAGTATGACAACTCCTCAAAAATTAAAAATAAAACTACCATCTGACACATCAATTCCAGTTTTAGTTACTTACAGAAGAGTTGAAAGCAGGGAATCAACATATTTGCACACACATGTTTATAGCAGTATTATTAACAAGACCCAAAATGTAAAAAAAAAAGTGTCTATTGACTGATGAATTGATAAAGAAAATGTGGTATATACAAACAATAAAATATTTTTCAGGTTTACAAAAGAAGGAAGTTCTGACACATGCTACATGGATGAATCTTATAAACATTATGCTAAGTACAATAAATCTGACACGAAACATAATATGTTACATAATTACTCTGATTGAGACACCTGGGGTAGTCAAAATCACAGAAACAGAGACAGAATGGTAATTTCCAGGAACTAGGAGTTGGGGGGAATGGAAAAGAAGTGTTTGAAGGCAGAGAGCTTCAGTTGTAAAGATGAAAAAGTTATGAAAATGGATGATGTTTTTTGCATAATAACATGAATGTATTTAATGCCCCAGAACTGTACACTTAAAAGTGGTTTTAGTGGTAAATTTTGTTTTGGGTATTTGATTACAAGAAAAAAATAAAGAAAAAAAAGAAAATGGAAACATTCAATTTTATCAAATGCAGCTCAGATACTGAATATTATAAAGACACATGAATGAATGACTATTGAAGTTCATTGTGTCCTTTTTTTAGATTTGACATGTAAGTGATAGATAGCATTTGATGTTGGTGGCTCATTCTCTGACTGACTTCACTTAGAGTGATAATTTCTAGGTCCATCCACGTTGCTGCAAATGCCATTATTTATTTCCTTTTAATACATCATGTATATGTACCATACCTTCTTTATCCACTCTTTTGTTGATGGACATTTAGGTTTTTTCCATGTTTTGGCTATTGTAAATAGTGCTGCAATAACATTGGAGTACATGTATCTGTTTGAGTCAGGATTTTCTACAGATAGATGCCTAGGAGTGGGATTTCTGCTTTAAATGTAATTTTACTTTTAGTTTTCTGAGGAATCTCCATCCTGTTTTCCACAGTGGTTATACCAGTTTACATTCCCCCCAACAGTGTAATAGGTTTCCCCTTTCTCCACACCCTCTCCGGCATTTATTGTTTGTAGACTTTTTATGATAGCCATTCTGGCTAGTGTAAAGTGGTACCTCATAGTAGTTTTGCTTCGCATTTCAGAATAATTAGTGATGTTGAACATCTTTTCATATGTTTTTTTGGCCATCTGTATGTATTCTTTGGAGAAATGTCTATTTAGATATTCTGTGGGTTGTTCAATTTTTTGTTATTGAGCTGCAGGAGGTGTTTATAAATTTTGGATATTAATCCCATGTCGGTAGTTTCATTTGCAAATATTTTCTCCCACTCTGTGGACTGTCGTTTTGTTTAGTTTCCTTTGCTGTGCAGAAACTTTTAAGTTTAATTAGGTCCTATTGTTTATTTTTGTTTTATTGTCATTACTCTAGGAGGTGGATCTGAGAAGATATTGCTGTAGTTTATGTCAGAGAGTGTCTGGCCTATGTTTTCCTCTAAGAGTTTTATAGTATCCAGTCATATATTTAGGTCTTTAATCCATTTTGAGTTTATTTTTGTGTACAGTATTTTGTGTACAGTTTAGAATTATTCTAATTTCATCTCTCACATGTAGTTGTCCAGTTTTCCCAGCATTACTTATTGAAGGAAATGTCTTTTCTCCAATTTATATTATTGCCTCCTTTATCATAGATTAGTTGACTTAAGGTGCATGGGTTTATTTCTGGGCTTTCTATTCTGTTCCACTGATCTATATTTTTGTCTTTGTGCCAGTACCACATGGTTCTGATGACTGTAGCTTTGTAGTATAGTCTGAAGTCAGGGAGCCTGATTCCTCCAACTTCATTTTTCTTTTTTAGTATGGCTTTGGCTATTCTGGATCTTTTGTGCTTCCAAACAAATATTAGAATGCTTTGTTCTAGTTCTGTAAAAAAATGTCCTTGATAATTTGATAGGGATTGCATTGAATATTTAGATTGCCTTGGGTAGTATAGTTATTTAAACAATATTGATTCTTCCAATCCAAGAGTGTGGTATGTCTTTCCACCTGTTCATGTCATCCTTGATTTCTTTCATCAGTGTCTTATAGTTTTCAGAATACAGGTTTTTGCCTCTTTAGGTAGACTTATTTCTACGTATTTTATTATTTTTAAAGTGATGTTAAATGGGATTGTTTCCTTAATTTCTCTTTCTGATATTTCACTGTTAGTATATAGAAATGCAGTCGATTTCTGTGTATTAACTTTGTATCCTATGACTTGGCCAAATTCATTGAGGAGCTCTAAAAGTTTTCTGGTAGTGTCTTTAGGACTTTCTAAGTATAGTATCATGTCATCTGAAAACAGTGACATGCTTCTTCCTTTCCAGTTTGGACTCTTTTATTTCTTTTTTTCCTCTGATTGCTATGGCTAGGACTTCCAAAAGTTTGCTGAATAGTAATGGCAAGAGCAGACATCCTTTTCTTGTTCCTGCTTTCAGTGGGAATTCTTTCAGCTTTTCACCATTGAGAATGACGTTAGCTGTGGGTTTGTCATATACAGCCTTTATTATGTTGAGGTAGATTTCCTCTATGCTCACTTTGTGAAGGGATTTTATCAGAAATGGGTCTTAGATTTTGTCAAAAGCTTTTTCTACATCTTTTGAGAGGATCATATGGTTTTTATTCTTCAGTTGGTTAGTGTAAGGTATCACACTGATTTATTTGTGAATACTGAAGAATCCTTGCATCCCTGGGATACATCCCCCTTGATGATGATGTACAATCCTTTTAATATATTATTAGATTAAGTTGCTAGTATTTTGTTGAGGATTTTTGCATCTATTTTCATCAGTGATACTGGCCTGTGATTTTCTTTTTTGGGGTACCTTTGTCTGGTTTGATATCAGAGTGATGGTGGCCTCATAGAGTGAGTTTATGAGTGTTCTTTCCTCTGCAATTTTTTGGAATAGTTTCAGAAGGATAGGTGTTAGCTCTTCTGTAAATGTTTGATAGAAGTTACCTGTGAATCCATCTTGTCCTGGACTTTGGCTTGTTGGAAGCTTTTTCTTTTTTGCCTTTTTTGTCGTTTTAGGGCCACACCCACAGCATGTGGAGGTTCCCAGGCTAGGGGTCGAATCAGAGCTACAGCTGCCAGCTTACGTCACAGACACAGCAATGTGGGATCCAAGACGCCTCTGCAACCTACACCACAGCTCATGGCAACACCGGAACCTTAACCCACTGAGCGAGGCCAGGGATCAAATCTGCAACATCATGGTTCCTAGTTAAAGGATTTGTTAACTGCTGCGCCACGATGGGAACTCCTTTTGGAAGTTTTTTAATCACAGTTTCACTTGCAGTACTTGTGACTGGCCCATTCATCTTTTCTATTTCATCTTGGTTTAGTCTTGGAAGATTGCATTTTTCAAAGAATTTATCCATTTCTTTTAGATTGTCCATTTTATTGACATATAGTTGCATGTCGTTGTCTCTTAGGGTCCCTTGTATTTCTGTGATGTATGTTGTAACTTTGTTTTAATTTCTAATTATATTGATTTGAGTCCTCTCTCTCTCTCTCTCTCTTTTTTTTTTTGACTTTTGTTGTTTTTTAGGGCTGCACCCATGGCATTTGGAGGTTCCCAGGCTAGGGGTCTAATCGGAGCTACAGCTGCCGCCTATGGCACAGCCACAGCAATGCCAGACTGGAGCTGCGTCTGCAACCTACACCATAGCTCATGGCAATGCCGAATTCTCAACCACTGAGTGAGGCCAGGGATCAAACCCACCACCTCACGGTTCCTAGTCAGATTCTTTTCCGCTGAGCCACAACAAGAATTCCCCTCTCTCTTTTTCTTGATAAGTCTGGCTAAGGGTTGATCTTTTCAAAAAACCAGGTTTTAGTTTCATTGATCTATTCCATGTTTTTCTTCATTTCTATTTCATTTACTCCTGCTCTGATTTTTGATTTATTTCCTTCTGTTATCTTTAGATCTTGTCTGTTCTTCTCTCTCTACTTTCTTTAGATGTAAAGTTAGGTTATTTATTTGAGCTTTTTCTTGTTTCCTGAGGTAAGCTTGTATTACTCTAAATGTCCCTCTTAGAACTGCTCTTTCTGCATCCCATGGGTTTTAGACTGTTTTGTCTTTGTTGTCATTTGCTTCTAGGTATTTTTGAATTTCCTCTTTGATTTTTTCAGTGATCTAAAAATTATTTCAAACATTATAATATATAAAGTTTTTAGAACTTTAATGTAATCCCAGAAGACATCAAAAGTAATACATTAAACTACATGAAGACACATTCTGAAAATAAAGGTAAATGGCCATAGAAGAAAGATTTGGCAATTTAAATCCCAGAACAAAAAAGGACATTTTTCCCAATCAATAAAACACTTCTTCAAATAAATAAGGATTAAAAAGTCTAATCACCAAATAAAAACACATCAAAGAATATTAATAATTCACGGAAAATAATCCTAAATATATGATAAAGGTACTCAATATCACTTTAAGAAACTGCATATCCAGATTTCATTAAGATATCATTTTTACAATTATCACTCTGTCAGAGCTCAATAAGTATGATAACACTTGTCTTTGTTGAGTTTATAGGATAAAGGTCACTATCAAGTGTTGCTGATGGGAGTATGAGTTAATATAATTCTTCATAGGGCATTTGTAAAATCAACCCAAATTATAATTGCACATTCCTTAAATCAGAAATTATACTTCTTAAAAGGTTTATATAGTTTCTACTCAATATAGCCTTATTTATAATACATAAAGATTGAAACAACATAAATCTTTCTCAATAGGGGTTTATTTAAAGTACTTAGAGATCAAAATTACAGTATACTATTGTGTAATATGTATTTGTATGATATTATTTCCAAGATAAATTGTTATTTAAAAAATGAACGTGGTACCGACAATGCTACCATATGTGCAAAAAGAAGAGAAAGGAAAAATGTGTTTAGAATTAGATATGTTTGTCATATTTGCTAGTTAGATCCTTGAAAGCATATGTATGATGGTTTCCTACCTAAGTATAAGTTGTTTATTTTGAACGTGCTTATATAATTTAAGGTGAGTTCTTTCTCTCACTGTAGCATTTTATTCCCTTTCTAGTTGAAGTCCCTTCAAACACCAAGACAATCAGGCTATCATCAGAAAAGTGTCAGCTTATCAATACAAACTTGGCCCCTGCTTCAGATATCTGTCCTGGTACATCTTTAGATAACTTATCATGAGGAATGTTCAGATTCTATTGTATTTAGAATAACAACTTAATGTTTGCATCCTTCATCCCTGTCAAACTTCAGACAACCCTCTAAATCTGATCACTCTTAAATATCAACCATAAGTACATTTTGACTTAAAACAAAGACATTGCCAGGAATTTTAAGAAAATTCCAATTCTAGGTCTGCAGCCATAGTGAGCCACATGCAAGTCCCCCCATTGCTAGGGAAAGAGAACACTTTTATAGAGATGAACAGGAAGATTAGAGGAGCATAGTAAAGAGAGTTTGTGGCTTTTCATTGTCTGAGTCCTTGCCAGGAAAGAAGAGGAATCTTTCTTTTTCCTATTAGTTTCTGCAAGCATCACAGGGCATGAGAGTTACCTCCTTCTTATCTCCTAACTGTATTTAATTGAGATTTTCAGATATTGTTTTTTTACAGAAAGTAAAAATACTTTAACATAAAATTGTAAAGGTCTGTATTCCATGACTGAGTGAATGACATTATTTAATTTGGTAAAATTATGAAAAGACCATTAACCAAAGCAGATTTGCCTCTAGACATCTATCATTTAAGGTAGTATTTATAACATACTCCATTTTTGGCTGAATATGCCATTAACACATTCTTCCTCATGAAACTCCTTGATATTTGATTAAACAAAAAAACAACAATAAAAAAGTATATTCTTCTGTCTTTCCTCCTCCTTGTTTTCAAAGGTAATGATGATGTTAGGTCCTTTACTTTCGTTATGAGTGACTAAATATTTACCTTTACAAAGTAGAAAATTGGTTATCTCTCACCTAGAATTTGTTGAGCAATTGAACTGATAGATAGGTACACTAATGTCAGAATACAGAAATAAGTCAGAAGGAGAAAAAACACATAGAGAAGAATGAAAGTGGCCTCTGCCTTCCTTGCTTGAACTAAAAAAGATGAGAGGGTTTCTGTTTTCAACTACTCCAAGGAAGGTGGTTAAACTTATGCTATCTTTTTTGCTTGCCCAGAACTGAGCATAGTTTACCAAATAAATGAATGGCCCAAAGTAGCAAGAGGATATGGTATAGACACTCTTTGTTTGGAATGAGGGCTATGAAAAAAAAATTGCATTTGTGAATATATCCCTGGTCACCCAAAGGATACCTAATGTGCCACAGAAAGTACAAAATCAAGTGACATCTGCCATAGACCAAAACTAACTTTTATAGTTTATACACAATTGCCTACATTCTGAAAACCTTTCAAGCCACTTTCAGTGGAATGTGGAATTCCAGATACTGAGATTACAAACTAGACAGTTCATGATATTTTAGTAAGTTTTGGCTAATAAAAACCTTTGCATGAGAATGACAAGGACAAAATTAAGATATTTCTTCTAGGGCCTAGGTAGACAAATGGGATTAAGGGCCAAGAAGACAGCATTGGCACAGTTTTGAAACTGTGTAGCAACTATTTGATACAGCTGATGTAATTACATTTTCTAAACGTAGACATACTTTCTAAACTTAGAGATACTACTCTGAAAGAGGATATTTTGAACACTAGTCACAATTTTTCCATGTAGGTGCTATACCAGAGAAGTACACCTGAGAAAATATTTGTCTGACTATAATTTCTCTTTACCAACATCTTTCTGGAATAGTTGAGTGTCTTCTTTTACTGAAATAAAGACTTTTACAAAAATAAATTTTATATGATCATAAAATAGCAATCTGTTTATAAACAGAAGATTTTAACAATCATTTACATTGATAACTGATCAAGTACCATAGAAATGGCAGAAGAGAAGGGAGTACCTTTTATAGAAAAGGTCTTTAAGTATACTTTTACTAAATTTGAAATCATCATAATCTGCCTTTAAATGCCATAAAAACAAAAGAGACTGGAAAGGGGAAAAGATTATTAAAAGAGAAGTTATATTAAAATCACTCAAGTGGCAGTAATTATTGTTTTCTACACATATGGAAAAATTAACTGTAATTATTATCAAGACTTAACTGTAATTTTCAGAAGTCTAATCATGCTATCAAGTATATTGTGATTTTAACTAAATTGACAAAATGAACAGTAATATCTGAAGTGCCAGGTAGCAACAAACAAATGTAATTTCCAAATAAGAAATTTCAGTTTAACCTACACTAATTAGAAGATAGAGGGAACATAATTTTGATGTACCATCACTAGCAGGAAATAACTGAACCATAAATGTACAATGTTTTGGTTTTGGAACACATCTACCTGTGCCCATTGTTCTTTGGACATTTCGATATAGACACTTGTATACTTATTATCATGTGCTAAGAAGTCACCAAATTAGAATCAAGTACAGAAGTAAATGAAAAAATTTGTCTCAAAGTAGTCAAATCTACTGAAAATAAAGTATGTTTAGACTGAACCAGTTAAAATTTAAGGCATCAACGGTGTTTTTTAATTACTGATTTATTTTTCCCTGTTTTGAAATAATTCAGTGACTGGAAAATTATGTGTAGAGGAGATGGGGGAAATGTTATAAAACAAAGAGTCGTTTGTACTAGTTTAACAACTTTTTGCCAATGATCAAATTTCAGTGGAACGACAGGAACAACCATTACCAGATTAAAATAATTTTTTAGCAGTTCTTGTGTTAATCCTGAGGTGTTAAATTATAAAAGCCATATTTATGTTTGAAACAAAGAAATTTCAGAAAAAACAGATTCCAGTGACTCATAGCTAATTAATTGTGAATTATCAGTTTGAATAATGCTAAATTCTATCCACTATTTGAATTATGTGGTGAACGCTCACAATTTAGAGCAACACAATAGTAAGTATGTATTTGCTCAATTTCGTATTGAAATATTAGAAATAATTTTATGGTCTGTTCTTCCATTTTAAAATATATCAGTACTTTATTTTGCCTTTTTGTCTTTTAGGGTTGCACCCACAGCATATGGAGGTTCCCAGGCTAGAGATCAAATCGGAGCTGTAGAGGCCGGTCTACACCGCAGCCACAGCAATGTGACTGCGACCTACACCACAGCTTATGACAATGCTGGATCCTTAACCCACTGAGCAAGGCCAAGGATCAAATCCGTGTCCTCATGGATGTTAGTAGAGTTCGTTAATTGCTGAGCCATGTCAGGAACTCCTCAATATTTTATTTCTTAACCTTTCTTGGAAGATTTATCACCATGCAAAGTCATACCTGTCAAATTTAACTTTTTTTTTTATTTCCATTTTGGCCATGCCTGCAGCATGTGGATATTCCTGGGGCAGGGCTCAAACACTCAGCACAGCAACCTGAGCTGCTGCACTGATAATGCCAGATCCTTAACCTGCTGAGCCATAAATGAACTCCCTATTAACTTTAATTATGATAGTAGTAAATTCTCTGATAGAGGCCTATGAGAATATAACTAACTCTCCTCACGGTGTCCATAACCTCAATAGTTTCACAATGTCACATTTGGATAAGAAAAAATACTAAAAGTATGAAATAGAAATTAAATGTATAAATCAGCCTGAAGTTCTTTTTAAAGCTTCTTAGAAAAGGAAACACACTAAACAGTTATAATTGCAGTTATTTAAGGCCTTCGGGTTCTTTTATTTTTGGGTCTAGTTGTAGTGGAAAATTTTCTATTGCTAAATTTATCATAAATGAGAAAAATAACATTGGTGTTATAAATGGAATGAAATGTAATTTCACACTGGGTTGATGGCTTTATATAACTTTGAAATATTATTAATATCTCCTTCAGTATTGCTCCTATAGTTAAAAATAGTTATTTATATTATGCTTTCTACTACTTGAATAGTACACTCATGTCTTTATTTCTTTTCAACAAACAACAGAATCATATTTTGTAATTGCTGGAAAAATATTCATTGTTTTTTATAGTCCCTTGTGCAACTTATATTACCTTTTCAACACTTAATGATACCCAGAGACACAAGTTTGTCAATATTACTCTCAGTGTTAATAATTTATACTCTTACTACATGAGGAAAATGCTAGAGACAACAGGACTAGTAAATAAGGAAAAATAGGAATAAGTATTCTCTAAATTTGAAGAAAGCTCAGAAATTTAAAGTAAGAAAGCACTTTGTGTGAGAGAGAGAGAATAATTAAAAGAAGGGAAAATAAGAGTCTGTTCTTATGGTTGCCAAAGGGGAGGAGGAGGGAGTGGAATGGACTGGGAGTCTGGAATTAATAGACAAATTATTGCATTTGGAGTGGATAGGCAATGAGATCCTGCTGTATAGAACAGGAAACTATACCTAGTCACTTAAGATGGAACATGATGGAGAATAATGTGAGAAAAAGAATGTGTATATGTGTGTGTATGTGTATGTGTGTGCGTGTGTGTGTGTGTGTGTGTGTGTGTGTGTATGAGACTGGGTCACTTTGCTGTACAGTAGAAATTGACAGAACACTGTAAACCAAGTATAATGGGAAAAATAAAAATCATTAAATTTTTTTTTTAAAAAGTGGAAAAAAAGATTTCCTATCATGGCTCAGTGGAAATGAATCCAACCAGGAACCACGACCTTAAGGTTCCATCTCTGGCCTCGCTCAATGGGTTAAGGATCTGGTGTTGTAGTGAGCTGTGGTGTAGGTCGCAAACGCAGCTTGGATGTGTCATTGCTGTGTCTGTGGCCTAGGTCGGCAGCTGTAGCTCCTATTAGACCCCTAGCCTGGGAACCTCCATTTGCCACAGGTGTGGACCTACAAAAAAAAAAAAAAAAAGGAGAGAGAGAGAGAGAGAGAGAGAGAGAGAGAGAGAGAAAGGAAAACAAATAGGAGAGGGCAATTATTTTATAGTTTTGAATTTCTGCTATTAAGAATAATAATAATTACTTAGGATAGAAAAAACTTTGATCTTACATTCTCAGAGTAATGTTTTCTATGACTATATTGCCTCTCACATTTATTCCTCCATGCTGCAAGTATTGGTTAAATATTTTACTGTACTCGGAGTCCTGCAGCAGATGTCAGAGACATCAGCATCTTCAAAGAGATTAAGATTTAGTAGAAGTAGCTAGGTAAATTAAACAAAAGTGTCACAATGCAATTATTTACAGATATTGTGTGGATATCTCTGGAGATTCTGAGAAGGAAGAACAAAGAAATGCTGCATGGTACCTTGAGTTAGGCCATCTTGAAGGATGCATGCCAGTGAAGAGAAGCTGAGGACTTAGACTAGAATCCCTAGAAAACAAAGACATTAGGGAAAAAGCTTACTGATAAAACTTTATTAGGGAATACAATCCCTGGGAAGGAGCAAAAGAGACTGAAGCAAGCCCAGAGGGGAACATATAAAGCTGGCCATACTTTCCTAATAAGCTCTTTTCTCCCTTTTCCAGGACCAGGACATCTTTACTCAGTCCCTGAGTGGTCTGTGGAGCAAAGGGAATATAAAGTCAGGCACATTTTTCTAACAGCTCCCATGTTTATTGCAAAAATTTTGCCACCATGAGTTAATACTTCTCCATCATTTGCAGGCATTCATGCAGAACACCTATTGAGTCTTGTTACTTTGCAAGCCAGATCAGAGTGATGCCTCAGATCTGGAGGCCAGATGTGGCAGGAACATCTGTGTGCGGTGTGGCTCTGTACGGTTTGTCTGGAAGCAAGGAGAACCATCAGGAGTAGTGGCATCAGAGACTGCTCAGTAGCAGTAGTAGGAACAGCAGGAGCAACAGCTTACATGACCAAGGGGAGGGATCACACAAGTCTATGGTAGGGCATATCTGACCAGATAAGAAGGCAAGTGTGCCAATCTGGAGTGATCCGTAAACTGAATTTTGTGCGTGCTGTTTGAAGTGAGTCTTGAAAAATAACTGGATGTTCACCAAACTGACAAAGAAAAATGTATATACAATCATGAGTATAAGAAACACAAAATCATGTCTAACTGTGACACGTGAATTATATTATTCTTGAATCCATCCACATTTCTCCATTGATACAACCACAATCCTGCATCAGGTCTTTAAATTAATAGCTTCTTAATTAATAGCTTTTTAAAATCACTATCTAATTATTCTGTTCATATTTAAGCCTTCCCCCTCCCTTTTGTAGATCCATTTTACATCATCCATCATCCAATTACACATCTAATTGTGGGATTTCAAATCTTAAATTACTTCAGTGAATATCTATTCACTTAAGCTAAAACTCCCAATTTTAAACATGACTTATTAAGATTTTCTAGTACCAACCTATGTTTTCTCTTATCCCCAAACTTAACTGGCTCACTGTTTCCTTCACATGCCAAGATCTTTCCCCATTCCTGTATCCCCAGGACCAGTACAGAGCAGAGTATCTGGCCAATATCTATGCAAATAGACCAAGAACTGAATGAAGGCGATGTTTCCCTTTAGAAGCTCCACTGAGCTGGAGAGGCAGGCTAATAGATGTTACAGACTGGAATCAAATCTACATAACATTTCATGGAACTTTTCTGTTTTGCTGTTTCTTTTGTTTTGCTTGGAAAGGAGAAAAGCATTTGAAATCTTTTAGTGCGATAGCCTCCAAATGTAAAATAAGAGTGGACAACTAGTTATTGACTGCAGTGCATACTAAAAGAAAAATACCATAGCAACGTTTGAGATTATAAAACCCTTAGGCATTTTCAGAGGAAGGGGAGTAATCTGTGTCACTGGCACATGGGGTGTGGGAAATATATTGGTCTGGGACTGGACGAGGAGGCTTCTCTTGATCATCTTTTATTCTTTGCAGACTTACATTTATATTTTTTCTATAAAAGTATATATCTTTATAACAATTACTCTTCACTCCATCAAGTCCATTTGTGTATGGACTTATTATGGGGCATTTTAACTATAGATCCTATCCTATTATACTGTAGGATCACTGTAAGATTATATATATCCCTTTGTGTTAAAATATCCAGGCCACTTGATTTCTTATTCAAATCCAATGTTTGGCCTAAAAATATATAAGGTCAAAACTACTGCTATTTCAAGAATATACAATGGAGAAAAGACAATCTCTTTAACAAGTGGTATTGGGAACACTGGAAATATGGGCAGCCACATCAAAATCCACGAAGTTAAAACACTCCCTCTCATTACACGCAAAAACTCAAAATGGCTTACAGACCTAAATATAGACATGACACCATAAAACTGTTAGAAGAGAACATAGGAAAAATAATATCTGATATAAATCATATCGATGTTTTCTTAGGTCCGTGTTCTAAGGCAATAGAAATAAAAGCAAAAATAAATAAATGAAGTCTAATCCAACATATAAGACTTTTCACAGTAAAGGAAATCATAAACAAAATGAAAAAGCCTACAGAATGGGAGAAAATATTTGTGAACTATGTGACTGACAAGAGCCTAAGCTCTAAAATATACAAACAGCTCATGCAACTCAATAACACAAAAACAAAAAAACACAATCAAGAAATGGGTAGAAGACCTAAATAGATACTTATTCAAAGAAGACATACATATTCCAACAGGTACATGAAAAGATTCTTATCATCACTGATTGTTAGAGAAATGCAAATCAAAATTACAATAATGTATCACCTTACAGAAGTCAGAATGGTCATCATCAAAAATCTACAAATAATAATTCCCATTGTGACTCAGTGGACTACAAACTTGACTAGCATCCATGAGGATTCAGATTCAATCCCTGTTCTTGCTAACTGCTGTGAGCTGTGGAGTAGGTCCCAGGTGGTGCTTGGATCCTGTGTTGCTGTGGCTGTGGCTGGCAGTGGCAGCTCTGATTTGACCCCTAGCCTGGGAACTTCCATATGCTGCAGGTATGGCCACACCTACAAATAATAAATTCTGGAGAGGGTTTGGTGGAAAGGGACCCTCCTAGGCTGCTGGTGGGAATGTAAGTTGGTGTAGCCACTATGGAAAACATTGTGGAGGTTCCTTAAAAATCTAAACAACAAAGCTACCACATGATCCAGTAATCCCAATCCTGGGCATATATCTGAAGAAAACCATAATTTGAAAAGATACATGCACCCCAATAATCATAGCAGCACTATTTACAATAGCCAAGATAGGAAACAACCTAAATGTCCATTGATGGAGCAATGGATAAAGATGTGGGGTGTGTGTGTGTGTGTGTGTGTGTGTGTGTGTGTACAGTGCAATATTACTCAGCCATAAAAAATAATGAAATATGCTATTTGAAGTAACATGGACTTTGAGATTATCATACTGAGGTAAATCTGACACAGAAAGACAAATCTATGATTTCACTTATATGTTGAATCTATAAAATGATGCAAATGAACTTATTTACAAAACAGAAAAAGACATACAGACATAGAAAACGAACATGATTATCAAAGGGGAAAGGAGGGAGGGATAAATTGGCATTTGCAGATGCAAACTTTTACATATTAAATAGATAAACAACAATGTTCTACTGTATAGCATGGGAAACTATATTCAGTATCTTGTAATAACCTATAATGGAAAATAATTTAAAGAATATATATATATATACATATACATATGTATACAACTGCATCACTTTGTTGTACACTTTAAACAAATTATTGTAAGTCAACTATACTTCAATGAAAATAAAATAAAAAAATAACTACTGCCTCTTACTTCCCTGTGGTTTTCTTGAATTTTAAATCAATGCATTCAATATTATTCTTTCTATGTTGAAGAACCCACTCTACGAAATACTTTCTTTCACAGTGTTATTGGTCTCGTGAATCTTTCAGTAAGTCTCTTGCCAAATGTGTGATACACATTTCTCTGGAGCTAAGTAGTTGCTACTTTTTTCCCCCTTCTCAACAGATTTTTCCCCCTAGGATCACATGAATGTCCTGACAGCAAAGATCTTGTTCTTTGACACTCCTATAAAAAGAAGGTCCTCCATCCTCTACTGTCAATTTTACCCAAATGCATAGACTTCAAATGAAGGTAAAGGTGTATTGATGATTTTTTTGAAATTAGGCTTTATATTTATTCTCTACTATTCAATGTAAAACAGATTGTAGTATATCATTACAGAGTAATAGCACAGGATCAAATAACTAGAAATACATAATGAACCTCGCTAGGTAATAACATATTGAAAATGAGCCAAAAATGAATAGAAGTAAAAATAATTGTAAAATAATAACATCTGTAAATTATTTTTCAAACACTCTTCTAAGCACTTTGTGTAGATTATTTCTTCAAATTCCCTATGATGTTATAATAACATATTCTGTTTAGATTCATAATAATTAAATTTGAGAGGTCTTTAGGAAAAATTAAGTTACCCAAGTTGTAATTACTACAGTGGGCAAGTAGTGATAATATCACATAGACATAAAATTGCCAAATTTACATGCTCATTAAGTTGTACATTTAAGTAGAATCTCACACAATCTTTCCATCAAATAGTCCCAGCTGACCTTATCATCTAGAGACATTATAAAATAATGGAATAATAGGTTGCACTCAGCTTGGTTCTCTGAGTGCAAGATGTGGTGATGGTAGTGGTGGGGTGGACATCAGCTAATGTATATCATCAATCGCTCCCCCCCTCAATGTGCACCTGGATGCAAACATGAGAGAGGAAACAATTACATATGGGTATCGACACTTTTGCAAATGGTAAGATCTAGATGTAATCTTATCTGTGACTTTAAATTTTTTACATTTGTTCTGTTTATTTTTGTGAGTTGAGAAAGTCAAAAGGGAAGCTATTGTCTTTAATACTATTTTATGCGTATAATAATATTTAATATATTTTATATATTTTATATAATACTATTATATGCATATAATACATATAAAAATCATTTCTAGACAGTTAAACTAAACATTCAGCTTCTATAAAACATCCTTATAACTTAAAATTTTTAATCTACTTTAAAAAGTCAGAAAGAGGGAGTTCCCATCGTGGCTCAGTGGTTAACGAATCCAACTAGGAACCATGAGGTTGCGGGTTCAATCCCTGGCCTTGTTCCGTGGGTTAAGTATCCGGCGTTGCCATGAGCTGTGGTGTAGGTTGCAGACAGGGCTCGAATCCTGTGTTGCTGTGGCTGTGGCGAAGGCCGGCAGCTACAGCTCCTGTTAGACCCCTAGCCTGGGAATCTCCATATGCCGTGGGTGCAGCCCTAGATAAGGCAAAAAGACAAAAAAAATTAGAAAGAAAATATATTTAAATTATATGTCACAATTAGAGATTATACACCCTATTATATATGGAATGGATGGTCAATGGGAAACTGCTGTACAGCACAGGGAACTCTACTCAATATTCTATGATAAGCTATATGGAAATGGATATGTGTATATGTATAATGGAATCACTTTGGTGGAAAATAGACATTAACACATCATTGTAAGTCAACCATACTTCAATAAAATAAACAAAAGAAAAAAGAAAATGCCATTTTCATCACAGAGGTAAAGTTATTTCATTTTGTAATTCCTATAAGATCTGAATTTTCCCAAGAGGGTATTTGAACAGAGCCAATGTAGTAACTGCCTCAGTCATTCAGATCATCTTTGACAAAGTCCATGGTTAAATCCCTGAAAACTGACAAAAGACTTGGTGTTCACATTACTAAATAAGTTATCTGATTTTCTTTATTCTCCATGGAGTAAGAACGGTTTGACTGTTTGTATTGATTGTGTCTGTATGATTTAAACTTGGATATCTCCATTGCTAAAATCACCATAATTGTTCAGGCATACTAAGACGGACATTTCCTCATCCTAAGCGACAAAATGAAAAACCCCTATTCCAAAAAAAAAAAAAAAAAGACCAAAATTCATATTCAACAGGGAAAATCGGAGGAGCACAACTTAATATTACCAACAGCATCTAGATGCTAGGGACCTTGGATTAATCTCAGTAGTTGCAGAATGACCCAGGATACTTTGCATTTGAGACTTTGCCCCTTCAATATGCGTCCCCAATAGGAAACACTTTTATGGGAAGGGAAACATGGTAAAACAAGGTCTCTCTTCTATAACAATGTCTTATTGAGTCTAGCAAAGCATCAGGGGCATGATACCATATCCCTAAATTCACCAATATTACATCATATTTACTTTAAATCATGGTATCTTGTTGTTGTTGTTGTTGTCGCACCCATAGCATATAGAAGTTCCTGGGTCAGAGATCAAACTTGAGCCAGAGAAGCAACCCAAGTCACTGCAGTGATGACACCGGATCCCTAACCCACTGAACCACAAGAGAACTCCACATCATATTTACTTTAATCTCATTTCCTTCTTTCCCTCCTTATAACTTGCTACCTTTGTATATACCTAAGGCCATGCTTCTGAGTGTATCTATAAAACATACCAATGAACTATAATTAAGTGTTCGATTAAAACAATTATGTGAAAAAAATTATCTTGATTTCTTAAAGCAATCAAAAGTTCAGTAATTGTCAAAATCATTTTTCTTGATCTTAATTATGCAATTAATTCACCCAGACTACGTTTCTATTTGGAATATAGAATCTAATATATCACTTTCAGAATATTTAGAATATATATTAATCTTTATGAAGTACACAGAGTTTAAAACTTCTTTTGGAGTTTCCTTTGTGGCTCAGTGGTTAACGAATACGACTAAGAACCATGAGGTTGCGGTTCGATCCCTGGCCTTGCTCAGTGGGTTGGTTAAGGATCTGGCGTTGCCCTGAGCTGTGGTGTACCTTGCAGACACTGCTGGGATCCTGCGTTGCTGTGGCTGTGGCGAAGGCAGCTCCTGTTAGACCCCTAGCCTGGGAACCTCCATATGCCCCGGATGCGGCTCTAGATAAAGGCAAAAAACAAACAAAAAAAAACTTCTTTTTATAGAACACCATAGTCCTGGTTAATTTTTTACTATGACTATAAAAATAATACAAACATAGTATATAATTTATTTAAAACAAAAGGATATTTAATATATTTTGAACTCAGAGGTTTTAAATTGACTCCCTCTAGATTTTGCATATTTTAAAATTCTTTAAGTAAATTAGGAAGTTCTATCCTGTAAAAAATGTTTATATAAACCATTGTCAAATTACTTTTTCAGATTTCATGGAAACTCTCCTAGCAAATATTTGAAAAATGATTGAATTTAATTCAATTTCATAACATTAGTAAAGTATACCATGAACCAATAGTTTTGAAATATTATCAGAGTGTCAGAATCACCTGAAGAATCTATTAAAAATGCATATAGCTGAGTCTTCTAATAACTGTCAAAGAAATCTCCAAGGGAAAGTACTTTATATTTTTTATGTATTTTATGTAACAAATTCTAGTGATTTTGACACTCAGTATAATTTGGAAATTACCACTATCAAAAATATATTTATCCTGTATGGAATTTAAAACACTCTAAAAATTTAACCAGCTTGCAAGTAATATTTTACAAATAGCTAATGTATATGTAAAGTATCTTTTTTCATGATCATTCAGTCTTAAGCTTTGTGCTTTCTCTCTAAATTGAGCTGCTTTGGAAAATGCACTTAAGTAGAAATAACATACAGCTGCCGCTTGAACAACATGAGTTTGAACTGTGCAGGTCCACATATTATATGGATTTTTTCTTCAATAAGTTAAGTATAAACTACACCATCTATGGTTGGTTTATTCGGAGGAGTGAAACCTTCAAGATGAAATTGGAATATATGAAATTATGTACAGATTTTTGACTGCTCAGTGGATCAGCACTCTTCCGTGTTATTTATGGATGAACTGTGTATATATCTACATACACACATACTTGGGATGGCATTTTTAGGGGCTAATATTCAACTACTTTAAACAAATATCAAACAATCACACTAAGACAACCTAACAGAAGTTGACTTAAACCTTTTTCAGGTGCATTGATATTGGCAAACATATTCAAACTAAAAAGTGTTAGATATTTTTATAATTTACAATAAGCCATCTTTACTATTTATCTTTATATCTTTGGCAATGAGAATAGGATTGGAACAGGGTTAACATATAAAATATGTATAGAGTTTTAAGTGACATGCAGGGTTACTGATGTGAACTGATGAATTTGCTTTTGATTTCTAGAAACATGCAATATTTTATAACTGAAAGCTACTGAATGTATCTATGATTTTTCTAAAATTTAAGTTTATACCATTTATGATAGTTCTTTTTAGTTTTCAGAATATGTAATAAGACTAATTAATATTCTAATATTTTTACCTTATTAACCTTGCGATATATAACCTGCTACTTCCACAAGTAAATGCCATTTGTAATTAAAACTATTTTCTGGCACACTAAGTATTGTATTAAGCTTCATTCATTAACAATCACAGTAATATTTTATTTTTGTCATTTTGACAGTCAGTAAACCACAAGTTCCAGGTGACTGGTATTTGAAGCTTATATAACAGTATATTGGATATGATTATTTCTGTTAATGGCTTACATGGACTTGAATGTAAATATCTCATAACAACAAGATTTAGATCATTATGATTCCAGGCAGGTTTAAACCACAAAACTCATTAAAAATCTTGTATTATTTTTTGCAGACCCTTGAATTTATTTGATTGTGTTTGAATTTTTACTCTGCCAGTGGCAAAGTTCAAATACTTGAGAGACATTATAAAAAGCACAGTAGAATATTATCCCCTTATTATCTTTGAATGAAAAAATAAGTATATGTTGTGTTGAACAGCAAGTTACTCAATTTTAATGGTTCTTCTTTTGTTTTGATGTACTAAATCAAAGTGTAAATATGGTGCATTAAAATGTGATTCTCTCACACAAATTATGTAATCACTCTCTGATAACTCTTTTATCACAAACTCTATTATCATTTTTATTTTTCTATTCATATACAATCTTTCATTAATTACGTTATTCTAGTCTTATTATATCTTTGAACTTCTCTTCAAAGTAACCTTCCTTCCAATCTTTTTTCAATACTCACAGCTTTGGTAAAAGAATAGAATATGCTTTGGCTCTCTCTTCCACTAGAACTTCTGTCTCTGAACAACCCCATTCCAAATGATTTGCATCTGATTCCACTTTTATCCTCTGTGATTATTTACCAAACTCCAGGATATTCATCCACTTCCTTCAATGATTTCATTTCATAAATCACAATTTTCTTACTCAACTCATCCCATACCATCCTTTTTCATATCTGAAAAATGCACAGTGAAGACTCCTAAAATTCTGGCCTCGTTATTCCTTAAAATTTCAAAATATAACCATATTCACTGTACTTTAAGCAACCAACAAATAACTAATATTAAAATGTGTCTTTATCAGAAATATTCTATTTCTCATACGTTTCATTCTGAAATATTTTTTCTAACTACCTACTCAAGTCTTTTAGCAGTCTCACTCCCATTGGTTTTATTTACGGCAACGTTATTAACTTGTCTGTCACAGATCTTAATAGTCCTCAATAACATTGTGGCTTCCACTTATACTTAACCTGACCTAATATCTAAAGTCTTTCACAGTAAGGGTCACAAAAACCTAGATATTGTTCATCATTTTTTCTTGTACTTCCTATCTTCACTTTGGGGAGTTCATTATCTGTTACCTCCTCCATCTCTTTTTATTATGCAAAATCAGAGTGAATTTTTTTTCTCCTGACATTGGAGAGATGTTCTGTAATGTCATCTAATCTCTCAGCATGATTTGGCAAATTTTATTTATTGTTTGATGTTAAGCACTCATTTCCTGATCAGTCAGAGTAAAGATAGTGCTATTACCTTCACTTTTGTTATTTAATTGAACGTATACATATTTTCCCCAAGTCAACTGAGCAGCAGCTCACTTACCTGAAAAGGAGCCCTAATAGAATGTCTGACCTGTGTGAATATCATCTTGCATTTTCACCCTTACTATTGTTTTTCTCTAAATTCTGAGTATATATTTTGCTTTATACTTGCTAACACAATTCCACTGCCTCTAAGTCCTTCAATTCCAGCCTCTTCAAAGCTTTATTCTATTACAAATGTTAGAGATGATCTTAGATGTTCCCAGAACTCATAAGGCAAAGTCTGTATGCAAGCTTTATGATGATATGTTTATTTCTAACACATATAATACAGAATGAAGGTAACCAGGATAACACTTTCTTCTAAAGTATAAAGTCCTATAATCTGTAAGTCACGCTCAGGTGTTTTTTTGAATATTGGTATCAAAGAACCCCTGACTAATTAGAAAAGACAATTTATCAGCTCCAGAGACAGCTTTGTTATTGAAACTTATTTTACAAAATGTTTATATATAAAATATTTCATAAAATACTCAACTCTGTTACCCCACTCTACATCTGAGGCAGAGACACTGTGGCTATGTGTCACATGCATTGCTGAGTCAACAGTGAATGACAACATTTAGGATCAATTTCAGAGATATAGTACTGCTTAAAGAATGAATGAATGATACAGGTAATAATGGCAAGCCCTTGGTTATTATCTCCTTTGGTTCACCATATAGCTTCTAAATTTCATAGCATCTCGCAAAAAATTTTATTGAATGAGAAAACGGTGAAAATAGTATAAATTACTTCATGGTGTCCTTGGGAGGATAAGTGGGTTAATATGCAGAACCAGTTTATAATAGTGCTTATCGCCTTACATACACACATAAAAATGTTAATGAAGTTATTACTCACTAAATATTTCCTTACAATATTACCTCTGATCATTACTGACACCATTTTCCAAAACTCCTAACCAATTAGCTACTGATGACAGGATTAAAAGATTTTACATAAGTTAGTACTTCCTTACTCAATTTCTAAATACTTTGTTTCTCCTTACCACCTCATGCTACTTGTGGGATTTGGGGTTTCTACATCACTACACGATACTGGTGGGTATTCTGTCCCTCTGATTATTACAATTTACCAATGCTCATTCTACTTATGAGTCTGTCCCAAAATTCACTCTCCATTTATAAGCTCTCCTCCATGATTCTAAGGCAGAGGCATTCCTGATTTGTCATCTTTACAAGCAGCTCATTCCAGACTAACATGTGTTAATAGAGTTTGCTAAACCTTGACTCGCCTTCCCTATCTTTTTTCTCAGTTCGGTATTCAGCTCAAAAGTTAGCTCCATAAAGAATTTTCTGTACTCTTGAAGTCTGAACCTGAAATAGTCTATTTTTGTCTAATACATTCAAATATTATTGTTAGCATTTTATCATGTTAAGTTGAATTTTTGCCTCCTCTTTCCCTAGACTGTAGAAGTTTGACAGTAAAAATGTATTTTACTATTGTATGCCGGTGGATCCTAGCAGACAGGTTTAATAGGAACACAGTGTAATTTGGTTGAATGGACTGAAAAGGGTAAACATACTTCTGAACTGAAATACCAGCAATGTGGTAAAAGGCCTGGGAAGTTGTCTGAGATCACCCATGCCTATTTGTGCTCTTGGAGAAACTTCAACATGTAAAAGCATATAATTAGAAGAGTTCCACACTTTTTTGTGCATAATGTCCAATTACTAATAGGCAAAGGTTACACATCTTGTTCCCACTGTCACTTCTGGATGGTAAGATGAAATAAGGACATCTTCTGTTTAAAACTATAAACAATGGAAGCATTCTCGTTATGCTCCTTTTTCTTTTCTTTCTTTCCCCTTTTTCTTTTCTTTAATGTTGTATACCCCTTTCCTTCCTCCTTCCTTCTCTCCTTCCTTCCTTCCTCCTTACTTCTTTCTTCCTTTTCTTTTTTCTTCCTTTCTTCTCTCCTTCCTTCCTCCATTCTTTCTCTATTTTTTTCTTTATAATAATTCTTAACTCTAAATATATTGAATTTTATTTATTTAATCAAAGTTGTACATGCACATAATTTAAAGCAGCAGCTGGATTTCCATAGTGTGCTATGGCATGTGCTAACACCCTAAGAACATCACTAATTTCTTGATCTATCCTCTCTGCTATTTTACATTTTGGCTCCTAAAATAACCTTAGTATCATATTTTTAAAAAATTGTATTAAACTATAGTCAATTTACAATATTGTGCCAATTTCTTTTGTACAGCAAAGAGACCATAGTCCTTGGTTTAAATCTAATAAATCCATATTTAGTTAGATGAATTTTGTAAATCATATTTTCTTCTTTAAATAGACTATTTTTAGAACAGCAAAAATGAAAAGCAAGTGCAACATGTGTATCAAAGTGGTACATTTGTTATAACAGATAAACATGTATCGACACATCATTATTGGCCAAAAGTCTCACTCTACTTTTGGTGTTGCATGTTCTTTGGATTTTGCCAAATACATAATGATACGTAACCATCATTAGAGTATAATACAAATAGTTTCACTGCCCTATAAACCTTCTGTGCTTTGCTTATTCATCCTACATTCTCTCTTAATCCGTAGCAACCAATGATCTTTTTATTGTGTCCAAAGTTTTACCTTTTCCAGAATGTCATATAGTTGGAATCATTCACTATTTAGGCTTTTCAGACTGACTTCATTCATTTAATATTGTGCACTCAGGATTCCTCCATGTATTTTCATGGCTTGAAAGCTTATTTCTTTTTAGTGCTGAATAATATTCCAGTGTCCTGATGTACCATAATTTATTTATATATTTACCTACTGATGGACATCTTGGTTGCTTCCAAGGTTTAACAAGTATAATTTAAGCTGCTATAAACTGTTGTGTGAAGAGTTTTTGTATACAAATGTTTGAGTAAATATATATCAGTAATTGCAACTTCTGGTTCATACAAAAATAAAATGCTTTATAAGAAATAGTCAGACTGTCTTCCAAAGTAACTGTGTAGTTTCACATTTCTGCCCACATTAAATGAAAGTTCCTGTTGCTCCATATTCTCATCATACATTTGTTGCTCTTCATATTTTGGATTTTGAACATCCTAATAGGTGTGTAGTAGTATTTCATTTTTAATTTGTATTTTCCTAATTACTACAATATGAAGCAGATTTTCATGTGCTTATTTACTATCTATATATCTTCAGGGAGTTCCCGTTATGGCTCAGTGGTTAACGAACCTGACTAGTACCACTAAGGACGTGAGTTCAGTCCCTGGCCTTGCTCAGTGGGTTACGGATGCAGCACTGTTGTGAGCTGTGGTGTAGGTCTCAGACTTGGCTCAGATCCTGTGTCACTGTGGCTGTGGGGTAGGTGGGCAACTACAGTTCTGATTTGATCCCTAGCCTGGGAACCTCCATATGGCATGGGCACGGCCCTTAAAAGACAAAAGAGTAAAAAAAAAAAAAAGAAAAGAAAAATATATATGTATATGTATGCATATCTTCTTTGGTTAGTTATCTGTCAGGACGTTTAATCATTTTTAATTGCATATTTATCAAGTTGTTTGCTTTCTTATATAGGGATTTTAAGAGACCAGAAAATTACTATAGGTAATTAATGAATTTGGTAAAATTACAGGATGTAAAATTAATAGATAGAAATCTGTGGAATTGCTATACACTAACAACAAAAGATCAGAAAGAGAAGTTAGAAAAAAAATTATCATCACATCAAAAGGAATAACATACCTAGGAAGAAATCTACCTAAGGAGGCAAAAGACCTGTACAATGAAAACTGTAAGATTCTGATGAAAAAGAAATTGAAGATGATACACAGATAGAAACATATACTGTACTATTGGATTGGAAAAAGTAATATTGTTAAAATGACTATACAACCCAAGGCAGTCTACTGACCAAATGCAATTCCTACTAAATCGCCACTGGGATTTTTCACAAAACTAGAACAATAACAACAAAAAAAGAAAAGTTTTATGGAAACAGAAATGACTCTGAGTAGCCAAAGCAATCTTGTGAAAGAAAAACAGCTGGAGGAATCAGGTTCCCTGAGTTTAGACCATACTACAAAGCTATGGTAATCAGAACAGTATTGTACAAACACAAAAACAAATATAGATCAGTGGAACCGTATAGAAGCCCAGAGATAAACCCACACACTCATGGTCAATAATCTATGACAAAGAAGGCAAGAATATACAATGGAAAAAAAGTCAGTTTCTATAATAAGTGGTGCTGGGAAAACTGAACAACTGCATGTAAAACAATGAAATTAGAACATTTTCTAACATTGCACACATAAATAAACTCAAAATGGATTAAAGACCTAAATGTAAGGCTATATAACTACTAGAGGAAAACATAGGCAGAACAGTCTTTGACATAAGGAGCACCAGTATATTTTTGTATAGCTCTCTTGGAGTAATGGAAATAAGAAGAAAAATAAAGAAATCGGACCTAATTAAACTTAAAAGATTTTGCACAGCAAGGGTACTATTAAAAAAAAATGGAAAGACAGCCTGCAGAATCGGAGAAAATATTTGCAATGTGACTGATAAGAAATGAATCCCCCAAATATACTCATATAGCTCAAAATCAAGCAAAACAAAACACACAATCAAAAATAGGCAGATATAAATAGACATTTCTCCAAAGAAGAAATACAGATGGCCAACAGACACATAAAAAAATGCCTAACATCACTAGTTATTAGAGATATGCAAATCAAAACTATAATGAGGTATTAACTCACTTTGGTCAGAATGGCCATCATCAAAAAGTGTACAAATCATAAATTATGGAGAGGGTGTAAAGGAAAATGAACCTTCCTAAACTTTTGGTGGGAATATAAATAGGTACAGCCACTATGCCATACAGTATGGAGGTTCTTTAAAAAAACAAAAATAGAGTTGCCATATGATTCAGTAATCCTATGCATATATTTGGAGAAACATAAAATTTGAAAAGATACATACACCCCAGTATTCATTGGAACAATATTTAAAATAGCCAAGACATGGAAGAACACACACACACACACACTTATATACACAAGCGCACACACACACACACATATACATACACTTGTGTGCATACATATATGTGTGTATATGTTTATAAATTTTATATATACACAATGCAATACTACTCAGCCATAAAAAAAAGAAACAATGCCATTTGCTGCAACATGAATGGACGTAGAGATTACCATACTAAATGAATTAGCCAGATGAAAACAAATATCATATGATATTGCTTATATGTGGAATCTGAAAAAGAAAAATACGGGAGTTCCCGTCGTTGCACAGCAGAAACGAAACCGACCTGGAACCATGAGGTTGCGGGTTAGATCCCTGGCCTCACTCAGTGGGTTAAGTATCCGGCATTGCTGTGAGCTGTGGTGTAGGCTGCAGACGCGGCTCGGATCCCGCGTTGCCGTGGTTTAGGCTGGAGGCTACAGCTCCTATTTGACCCGAGCCTGGGAACCTCCATATGCCACGGGTGTGGCCATAAAATGACAAAAAGACAAAAAAAAAAGAGGAAAAATAAAAATGAACTTATCTACAAAACAGAAAGAGACACACAGACATAGAAATAAAACTTATGGTTAACAAATGGGAAAGGTAGGGAAGGATAAATTGGGAGTTTAAGATTAACATACACATGCTACCAAATATAAAACTGATAATCATTAAGGACTTGCTGTATAGTGCTTGGAACTATACTCAATATGTTGTAATAAACTATAAGGGAAATGATCTGAAAATGTATTTATACACATATATATAAATCACTGCTGTACACTTGGAACTAACACAATATTGTAAACCAATAACAATATTGTAAAACTTTTAAAAAGTTTCCTATAGAAGAGCCATTCCTGTGGAGATACTAATCGACAAGATAAACCAGTCTAGAAATCAAAACAAACATTCGACCTGGAGATAAAAAAATTGAGATTTGACGTCTTTAGGAGGTGCCACTGATGATATTGAGAAATCACTGATTACTTCTTTGTTATCAACTGCAAATTTTACCTATAATTTGTTGAATATAACCAACCTCTTTTAGATACTCTCTTTTCTGTTCATGGAATTATTTCCTTTTCATTAGACTTCTTAAATGATTTCTTCTTTGTTCAGCAAACAGCAAGAAAAAGCCTTTTAGCAAAAGGCTTTACTAAGCTTCAAGGAGAAACTCCGATAAGTGGAATAAGTTTTAATTTGTGATAATTAAAAAAAGGTAACATTTTCATTTTAAATATCTCTCTAGATAAATAATGATTCATTTAAATACTATTTATGTTTAGAGATATTTGGTTAAGGACAAACTAATGGCAATTTGGGGAAGAATTTTATATGTAAATCATTCATTTTTACAAGGTAGATTCCAATAATGTCAACTTGAATTTATATTTACTGGCAAAAGCCCTTATCTAATTTGATACTTTTGAAGTGTCTCATATGAAACTCAGAGAAGACTTACAAAAATAAAGAAATGGTGTGCATATTTTATAAATATTGGTATTTCTTTTTAAGATTCTACAGAAGTTTTTTTTTTTTAATTTGTACTAAAACATAACAATCCAAAGCTTGAGGAAAAAGACTTAAAATACATTTGATTATCATTAGATAACACAGAACTGCACAGTAACTACCCAGCATTAAATGGATTTTTAATGGCTGTTGTTGAGCATGCAGTTTAGTGTACATGTTTAATGTTTTAAAATTTTCAATATTTTTCCTCTAAATTTCAGAAGGAAGAAACAAAATATGCATTTTTATCATAGTATGTTAAGCTTAGAGAAAATTTCAACACTTTATGAGATTTTGTAAATGAAAAAACTTATTTCCCAAGATGTTAAATCTACTGGGAATTAGAGGGTGGTTCCACTACACAGATATGAACAATTCTGTAATTCTTACCCTCTTGCACACCCCTAGTGTGACTTTTACAGACTCTCCTTTGGAGCTCTCCAAATGAAGGCAAGCGTGGACTGCAGTTTAAGGAAGTTGGTTAACTGAGAAATGGCCTCCCTGGAATACTTAAATACTTAAACACTTAAATTAATTCTTTTCTGGGAATACTTAAATAGGAATTGAGAGAAAGGGCACACATGGATATATAACATACAAAACTGAGATCTGTTTATCATTATATTTCTAAGACGTGGAAGGTAGAAACAAAGTGCTCAGATCTGTAGTGACAAGAGTATAAGTAAATATGAAACAATGGGGAAACAATGAAGTTCTGAGATTTTTCTCTAGTGGATCTGAAGAAGCAGGCTTTTAAGACGTATAAACTTATGATTTAACTCCAACCTTCCTGATTTCTGATAAAGACTGATTTTGTTATGTATCTTGCATTTATATTTATAAATTCCCTAACAATTTTTATTTCTTCTAAGACTAGAAGGAAGCTTTCCACATTCTTTTTATATTGTTCTATTACTTCATTGCATAATGATTTTCATTGGAAAAAGAAAATGAAAACTTGCTGGAGAAAGCTTAAGAAAATGGTGTTAATTCTAATGAAAACACAAGTTGCATTAAAAATAAAACCAAACGAAAACAAACTGACACCTATAAAGTCTTTCTCCCTCTGACTTCTGTTCCTCACTGCTTTATTCTTCTCTTTTTATGCAAATTGAAATTTGAAGGACAATTCCACCCCCCCCCCAGTTTTTTTTAAGAGCTGCAGGAAGTTCCTGGGCTGGGGGCTGAATTGGAGCTACAGCTGCTGGCCTATACCACAACCACAGCAATGCCAGATCTGAGCTGCATCTGGGACCTGCACCACAGCTCACAGTAACACCGGATCCTTAACCCACTGAGGGAGGCTAGGGATTGAATAGCATCTTCACGGATACTAGTCAGGTGTTTTTCTGCTGAGCACAGCAGGAACTCCCTCTTCTTCCTTTTATATTTGGGAGATGACAGACATCAGCAATGTCTATTTTTGCATATTACATATTCTTCTATCTGGAGAAATGTTGTGCTCTTTCATTTTCTTTCTCTTCCAGTTTCCCAAATATGAGAATTATATTGCTTTATGCCAAGGTCAATCATATATGACCAAGGAAGAAGAATCATGCTGTACCAAGTAACAACAGAAATCCCTACTGAAGAGTCCATGCATTTAAATGAGAGGTGAGGATAGCAGTGTCTTGAACATTGCTATTAACTTAGCAGTCAATAATACAGTTCTCATTTATGCCTGTCTACCGTTTACTTCTATTGGGATGTAAAGTGCCTGCAAACACAAAATGTTCATCTTACTTTTCTTACCCATGACAGACATTGCTAATTTGCCATTATGCCTCTATCACGAAATTCAAATGCAGCCATTACATTCTGCAAGGAAGAAGGTTCCCAGAACCTCTTTTAAATTAAGTGGCATGCAAGGTAAATCTAATTTCCCATATTTTTCTCTCACTTTCTCATTATATATTACATACATTCTATGAATATTATAAAAGGTACACTTCACATAACTACAGTTCCCTCATGCCAATCTGAGATGAGAGTTTTGGAAAACAAAAAGGTAAGGGAAATATATAATAACTTGTATGATACATTGTTTTAAAGACATTAATATTGATTACCATAATTTCTATGTTCTAAAAGTTCAAAAATTTCTAAGAACCAAGATGTCCTAAGACCCTCAGGCCTGAATTTTACTTCTAATATCACTAAATTCTTTGAAGAGTAATATATAAAGTTATTGTTTTTAATTGATGTTCATGCTTAATGGAATTTCCAGTGTAAAATACATAAAAAATATTTCATTAAAATAATCAGTGCTATTACACATTTTAAAAACAAAGTATTCTGACTTTAATTGCAACACATTAATGAAGATTTCGATGATGTTATAATATTTGGTAAATCAAATTCATCTTCACAGGTCAGATTGGAATAAGATGGTGGAATAGAAGGAATGGAGCTCAACCTCTCTCCCTAAAAACAACAAAACTACAACCAAATGCCAAACAACCTTCAAACAAATGGACTGTAAACTTCCAAAAAAGATATTCTACTCCAGAAGACAAAGAGGACACCACATCAAGAGGTAGGAGTGGTGATTATGTGATAAAAGCAACCCCATATCTCCCGGGTGGGAAGACCCACAGAATGGAAAGTAACGTATCACAGAGATTCAGCTACAGGACTGAGAGTTCTGAGCCCCATGTCAAATCCCCATGCCTGGGCATCTGGCACAGGGAGAAACAGTCCCCGGAGCATCTGGCATTGAAGGCCAGGGGACTTGTTTGCAGGAGCTCCACAGGACTCCCATTCTTGAAAGGCACACAAAGATTTCACATGCACTGGGTCCCAGGGCAAAGCAAAGTATCCATAGGAATCCAGGTGGAACCTGAGTCCAATTCTTGGAGGATCTCCTGGGAAAATAGGGGTGACTGTGGCTTGTTGTGGGGGAAGGGCATTGGAGGTGAAGATCTCAGAAATATTCATCAGCCTGCATTTCTCTGGAGGGGGCCATTTCTGGGAAAATCTGGTCCCCCACCATCAGTGCTGAGAAGCCCAAGGCCAAACAATAATCCAAGTGAGACCACAACCCCACCTATCAGTAAACAGGCTGCCTAAAGACCTCTCAGGCACACAGCCAGCCTCTACTCTCATCCAGAGACAAAGCCCCACCCATCAGAGGGACAGGAATCAACCCCACCTACCAGTGAGCAGGCATCACTCCCTCCCATGAGGAAGATTACAGCTAGCCCCTTCCATACCAACTTTAGCCACAGGGGAGGCAAACACCAGAACTAAGAGAGGCTACAAATCTATAGTCTACAAAAAGCTCACCACACCAAAAACCTACAAAAATGAAAAGACAGAAAACTGTATCTCAGATAAGGGAGAAAGAGAAAAGTACAGAAAAACAGCTCAGTGATGAGGAGATTATCAGCCTCCCAGAAAGAGATTTTAGACTGTTGATGCTGAAGATGATGCAAGGCATTGGAAATAAACTGGAGGCAAGGATTGATATTTTATGGGAAACACTGAGCAAAGAAATACAAGCTGTAAAAATTAAACAAGAAGAGATGCAAAATACAATAAGTGAAATAAAATTTCATTAGAAGCAGCCAACAGTAGAACACAGGAGGCAGTAGAATACAGGAGGCAGAAGAACGAATCAGTGAGGTGGAGGACAGATTAGTAGAAATCACTAATGCAGAAGAGAAAAGAGATAAAAGATTCAAAGGAAATGAGCAGAGTTTCAGAGAACTCTGGGATAATCTTAAATGCACAAACATCCATATTATATGGGTGCCAGAGGGTGAAGAGAGAGAGAAGAGGACAGAAAAAATATTCAAAGAGATAATAGATGAAAACTTCCCTAATATGGGAAAGGAACCACTCACTCAAATCCAAGAAGCACAACGAGTACCATATAAAATAAACCCAAGGAGGAACACCCTGAGACACATATTAATCCAAATGACCAAAATTAAAGACAAAGAGAAAATATTGAAAGCAGCTAGGGAAAAGAAACAAATGACATACAAGGGAAACCTGATAAGGTTATCAGAAGATTTATCATCTGAAAATCTGCAGGCCAGAAGGGAGTGGCATGATATACTTAATGTGATGAAAGGGAAAAACTTCCAACCAAGATTACTTTATCCAGCAAGGTTCTATTCAGATTTGAAGGAGAGATCAAAACTTTTACAGATAAGCAAAAGCTAAGAGATTTCTGCAACACTAAACCAGCTTTACAACAAATCCTAAAGGAAATTCTCTAAGCAGAAAAGAAAAGGCCACAACCAAAAACAAAAACACCACAAATGACAAGGCTCACCAGTAAAGGCATATATACAGTAAAGATATTAAATCATCCATGCACAATTATGCTACCAAAATCAGAAATCATGAGAAGAGAGCACAAATGCAGGTCATTGGAGAAGTACGTGCAATTAAGAAACCAACAACTTAATACAATCTCATTTATATATAGACTCCTATAACAAAACTTCGGGGTAACTGCAAACCAATAATGTATAATTGATACACAAACAAATAAGAAAAATCAACTCAAGTACAACATTAAAGATAGCCATCTTGTGAGAGGAGAACAAGAGAATAAGGGAAGAATAAAAAAGAGCAACAAAAACCCCAAACACTTAATACAATGGCAATAAGAACATATATATCAATAATTATCTTAAATGTTAATGGATTGAACGCCCCAATGAAAAGACATAAACTAGCTGAATGGATACAAAAACAAGACCCATATATATGCTGTTTTCAAGAGACCCACTTCCCTTCTAGAGACACAAATTGAAAGTGAGAGGATGGAAGAAAATATTCCATGCAAATGGGCATCAAAAGAAAGCCGAAGTAGCAATACTCCTATCAGACAAAATAGACATTAAAATGAAGAACATTTTAAGAGACAAGGAAGGGCACTACATAATGATCAAAGGATCAATCCAAGAAGAAGATATAACAATTTTAAATACCTATGCACCCAACATAGGATCACCACAATATATAAGGGAACTGCTAACAACCTTAAAAGGAGAAGTTGACAATAATGCCACCATAGTGGGGAACTTTAACACCCCACTTACAGCAATGGACAGGTATACAGTTAGAAAATCAATAAGGAAACATAGGCCCTGAACGAAGCATTAGATCAGATGGACTTAATAGATATTTATAGGACATTCCAACCAAAAGCAACAGAATACACATTCTTCTCAAGTGTGCATGGAACATTCTCTAAGATTGATCACATCCTTGTTACAAACCAAGCAAGCCTCAGTAATTTTAAGAAAATTGAAATCATTTCAAGCATCTTCTCTGACCACAATGCTATGCGACTGGAAATCAACAACAAGAAAATAATGGCCAAAAACACAAACACGTGGAGACTAAACAACACACTATTAAATAACCAATGGATCACTGAAGAAATCAAAGAGGAAATTAAAAAATACCTAGAAGCAAATGACAATAAAGACATGACACTCCAAAACCTCTGGGATGCAGCAAAAGCAGTTCTGAAAGGAAAGTTTAGAGCAAAAAAACCTACCTCAGGAAACAAGAAAAAGCTCAAATAAACAACCTAACTTTACATCTGAAGCAGCTAGAGAGGGAAGAACTGACAAGACCTAAAGTTATTAGAAGAAAAGAAATCATACATATCAGAGCAGAAATCAATGAAATAGAAACAAAGAAAACCATAGGAAATATCAATGAAACTAAAAGCTGGTTCTTCAAAAAGATCCACAAAATTGATAAACCCTTATCCAGATTATAAAGAAAAAGAGAGGACACAAATCAGTAAAATTAGAAATGAAAAAGGAGAAGTAACAACAGACATCACAGAAATACAAAGGATCATAAGACACTACTATATGCAACTATATGGCAATACAATGGAAAACCTAGAAGAAATGGACAAATTCTTAGAAAAGTACATCTCCCAAGACTAAACCAAGATGAAATAGAAAATATGAATAGACCAGTCAAAAGTTCTGAAATTGAAACTGTGATTAAAAAACTTCCAACAAACAGAAGTCCAGGACCAGATGGTTTCACATATGAATTCTGTCATGCACCTAGAGAAGAGCTAACACCATTCTTCTGAAACTCTTCCAAAAAATTGCAGAGGAAGGGACACTCCCATACTCATTCTATGAGGCAACCATCACCCTGATACCAAAACCAGACAAAGATATCACAAAAAAAGAAAATTACAGGCCAATCTCACTGAGGAACATAGATGCAAAAATTCTCAACAAAATACTAGCCAACCGAATCCAACAATACATTAAAAGGATTGTACATCATGATCAAGTGGGATTTATCCCAGGGATGCAAGAATTCTTCAATATCCACAAATCAATCAGTGTGACACACCATGTTAACAAACTAAAGAATAAAAACCATATGATCCTCTCCATAGATGCAGAAAAAGCCTTTGACAAAATCCAACACCCATTTCTGATAAAAACCCTTCAGAAAGTGGGCTTAGGGGGAACCTATCTCAACATAATCAAGGCCATCTATGACAAATCCGGAGCTCACATCCTTCTCAATGCTGAAAAGCTGAAAGAATTCCCACTGAGATCAGGAACAAGACGGGGATGCCCACTCTCACCACTACTGTTCAACATAGTTTTGGAAGTCCTAGCCATGTCAATCAGAGAAGTAAAAGTAATATAAGGATTCCAAATTGGAAAGGAAGAAGTAAAACTATCACTTTTTGCAGATGACATGATACTATACCTAGAGAATCCTAAAGACTCTACCAGAAAACTGTTAGAGCTCGTCAATGAATTTGGAAAAGTTGCAGGATACAAAATTAATACACAGAAATCAACTGCATTTCTATATACTAACAATGATAGATCAGAAAGAGAAATCAGGGAAGCAATCCCGTTTACCATCACATCAAGAAGAATCAAATACTTAGGAATAAACCTGCCTAAAGAGACAAAAGACCTCTACTCTGAAATTATAAGGCGCTGATGAAAGAAATCAAACATGACTTGAACAGGTGGAAAGACATACCATGCTCTTGGATTGGAAGAGTCAATATTATCAAAATGACTGTACTACACAAGGCAATCTACACATTCAATGCAATCCCTATCAAATTACCAAGGATATTTTTCACCGAAAAAGAAAAAAATATTTTAAAGTTTGTTTTGAAACACAAAAACCCAGAATAGCCAAAGACATCCTGAAAAAGAAAAATGGAGCTGGAGGAATCAGGCTCCCTGACTTCAGACTCTACTACAGTCATCAAAACCGTATGGTACTGGCACAAAGAGAGAAATATAGATCAGTGGAACAGGATAGAAAGCCCAGAATTAAACCCACGCACCTAGAGTCCACTAATCTATGACACAGGAGGCAAGAATATACATTGGAGAAAAGATAGCCTCTTCAATAAGTGGTGCTGGGAAAGCTGGACAACCACATGTAAAAAAAAATGAAACTAGAACACTTCCTAACACCATGCACTAAAATAAACTCAAAATGGATTAAAGATCTAGATATAAGACCAGATAATATAAAACTCTTAGAGGAAAACATAGGCCAAACTCTCTCTGACATAAATGATAGCAACATCTTCTCAGATCAATCTGTCAGAGTATGAACCATAAAAGGAGAAATAAACAAATGGGACTTAATTAAACAAAGTTTTCTGCACATCAAAGGAAATCCTAAATAAAATGAAAAAACAACCCATAGAATGGGTGAAAATATTTGCAAATGAATCAACTGGCAAGGGATTAATCTCCAAAATTTATAAACACCTCCTACAGCTCAATACCACTAAAACAGACAACCTCATCAAAAAATGGGCAGAAACAATTTTCCAAAGAAGACATGGAGATGGCAAATAAACACATGAAAAGATGTTCAACATCTCTCCTCATTAGAGAAATGCCAATCAAAACCATTATGAGGTACCACCTTACACCAGCCAGAATGGCCATCACCATAAGTCTACAAACAATAAGTGCTGAAGAGGGTGTGGAGAAACAGGATCCCTATTACACTGTTGGTGGCAATGCAAACTGGTGCAGCCACTGTGGAAAACAGTATGGAGATTCCTCAGAAAACTCAAAATAGAATTACCATTTGATCTAGCAATCCCACTCCTGGGCATCTATCCAAAGGAAACCATGACTCGAAAAGACACATGTACTCCAGTGTTCATTGCAGTACACTATGCAATAGCTAGGTCATGGAAACAACCTAAATGCCCATTGAGAGAGGAGTGGATAGGGAAGATATGATACATACACACAATGGAATATTACTCAGTCATTAAAAGGAACGAAATAACAACATTGATAGCAACATGGATGGACCTAGAAATTATCATGCAAAGTGAAACCAGTCAGACAATTAGACATCAACACCCAATGCTACCGCTTACATGTGGAAAATAAAAAGACACAATGAACTTCTTTGTAGAACAGACAATGATTCACAGACTTTGGAAAACCTTGGTTTTTCAAATAAGACAATCCTCGGGGTGGGGGGAAGCACTATGGGTTTGGGACACAAAATCTATCAAATTGACTTGTGATAATTTTTGTACACCTATAACTGAAACAAAATTCATTAAGGAAATAAATAAATAAATAAATAAATAAATAAATTCATCTTCACAAAGAATTAATTTTTGAGGTATATCATCTACTTTCTGTTTTATGAAGTCAATGAAATTATGCTATATTTTAAAATATACAGCACTTATATTTCAATTTTAAAGACTAAATAAGCATTGACTTTATTAACATCCTGGATCAGACTATTTCCTAAAGTTGCACTGAGTACATTCTTATGTTTTTGCTTATATATTAGTGATAGAGAAAATTGGAGAGAGAAGTATAATGTTCTTTCCTAACTTTTCTCCCCTGACTTTATTTCACGTTCACATTCCCCCTCTATCTTCTTTCTTTCTCTTTTTTCTTCTTTCCTTTCACTCTTTCTCTTCTTTCCTTCCTTCTTTTTCTTCTCTCTCCTGTTTTTAATTTCTTTCTTCTTTCCTCTTTTCTCTCTCCTCTCCTGCCGTTCATTCCTTCATTTGCTCCCATATTAGGTCTCTTTAACTGTCTTTCTGTTTGTCTCTCTTTCTGCCTCTATCCTACAAGTTATTAATTCCTAACCTCCAACATGACCTCTCCACTAATCATGTTATGGTATAGCCCCTGCACTCATATTTTCTGATCACAGAGGAGCCAGAGAGGGGCAAGGAAATTAGGAACTTGGATTGCTTAGCTCTACGGAAGATAGCAAGAGAATGTTTCTTGTATAGGCATTTCTATGTGTGAAACAGCACACATTTTTGTTATAGAAACAGATAGAGTGTGGCAAATGCACTAATTTAAAATGATTTATATATGGGGGATAAATATTGACTCATATAATATGACTGATTTTCAAATAGCAAAATACATAGAAAAATATTGCACTAGCAACTCTGTGTTATTTTCAGTAGTCTGGGACTTCTGTATATACAAAAGGCAGGAAGATTCTTAAAGAAATACTGGGCTAATTGTGAAGGTAAGAATAAGAAAATCTTATCTCATTCGAAATTACAAGTCAACATAATCTAAATTTTTATAGTAGTGTTTAGATATTATAGTTAAATGTGTCTAACAAACAATATTTTAATTTGCTTTCAGGACAATGATTTTATTATCAGACTAATTGTTTCTAGCCCCCCCAAACTATTTTGCCTGTTATAACAATTGTTTTGATACTGTGCATTTTTTAAAGGAATATATGTGAAAGCTAGTAGATATTGTCATATTTACGTTTTGTCAAAGTTAACTTTTATGTAACTTTACCTCTTATACTTGAAGCAAAACTTTTCCAAAGATATTTTCACAGTTTTTCTGGTTTCTCTTTCATTTCCTTTCTCTATTAATCTATATTATGTTTCCCATGGCATGCTTTCATTGTAAGTGTCTTAAGTTTCTCAACTCCAGGGTTTTTTCCATATTGGAAAATAAAGCTGTATCACATTCTATGCTCTTTTACTCATATTTCTGCATTAGTAGAGTTCTAAAAATTAACCTTGATCAGGCTGTGGATTTCTGGTGACACATAAAGGCACTGCTGCAGAAGCAGAACTAAACTAAATAGAAATCTGCTTGCCTCTTCAAAATTGAATCCATACTCCTAGAAGCTTGGGTTTTATTTCTTTGCCTAATATGTAATTAGAGCTGTAGGTTTTTGCAGACAAGCAGGCATGGGAAAGAAACATAGAGGATGGGGAGGAAGAACAAATACAGACTTTAAAATTTTACTCAGTATGAGTTCCCTGATGACTCAATGGGTTAATGGTCCAGCATTGTCATTGCTGTGGTTCTAGTTGCCGCTGTGGCATGGGTTCCATCCCTGGCCTGGGAACTTCCACATGCTAATGCATGGTCAAAAAAATTGCACTTTGGGAAGCATTTAAAAGAGGAAAGTAGCTGACACAGAATGTGAGAGGCTCTTACAGTATGTACATCATGAAGTTATATTAGACAGAGATAAGCCATCCATAAAACCATGTCAAGAGAAGATGTCAACCAAAGCTTTACTCTGTTTCAAATTTTTGTTATGGGTGTCCAACATTCATGCTACACTACAACATTGGAAACTTTGCATAGTTAAGAGGGCAAGACATATGAATAATATTTTTGATCCATAATATTAAAATGTATTTGAATCAAGAGCCAGGCACACACACACACACACACACACACACACACACACGGTTCCTACAGAAAAACAAAACTCATCACCATGTACCTTGTAAAATGTGATCAATAGATACAGTTTTCTGCAGATTAAGTCAGGGTAGCTAGAAATTACATATAGAGTAAATGTTATTATTTATTTATAAAAGTAAAATCTCATTATATATTAAGTGGCATTTTTGTTATTTTATTGAATGCCAGAAACTTTCTAAGATCTAGTTTCACTTCCACTTTGGTTTTGCAAACCCTGTGTTACAAGTAAGAGCTCCAGTATGTCCACTTTTTGATTTTTTGTAACACATTAGGTGCTCCTGAAACTCAAATATAGTACTAAGCATACATCACCCATAGTGAAATGACTAGAGCTTGAATCATTCTAGAAAACAAGGAGAGAGTGTGTCATTTGGTTCTCTCTTTGTGAAAGAGAACTAAATGACTAGTTCCAAAAAGGAGTATCTAGAGAGAACAGAAATCTAACTGGGAAAGGGAGTTACAGTAGAAAGAAAAAGATGTTAAGATTGAGAATACAAAAGAAATATCTGTACATTTTTTTCAAATTTTGTAAGGTCAACTTTGACCTTAGGGAGTATTTAAAACTTGCAAAAGAAGAAAATCTTGTCATTATTTCATGGTAACCAAAGTTTCAATTCAATACTTTCTTCTGGAATTATCTTTATGGAAAAGCCTGTACAAAATGCAATGTCCATAATGTTCCTCTTTAAGTCATTTGTTCAGTCAGGTTTTAAACACAGATGCAAAAGTCCTACTCCCACACCAAAATACGTAGTCATACTCAGATGCCTCTTGCATTCATTATCTTAATGAGGTGGAGAAAGGAAGGGTAAAATAATATAAAAGTTTTGATATAAAGCACACAGTGAAAGACTGGCAATAATACTCCTAATTTCTTCCTCAGGATAAGAGTGTTCATGCACAAGTTCTACTATGCTAACAGCTTGTGGAGGTAAGGAAAAAATGCCACATGAACCCAGTTTTACAGGAGATAGCTTTTGTATAAGTTAAATTTCAATTGAAATTATATCTACATCATTCTTGCTTTTATCATATTTGGTTTAAAATATTATTTTCATCCAAACAACATTTTAATGGTGCATATCAAGGGCACCTATCCACTAAATCAAAATATGTCAATGTTTTTTAAAGTTTTATATAGATTTCAGTAGGATTGAGTCAGGTTCTGCAAAGGAATAGTAAAAATGTAATAATGCCTTGGAAATTGTTCAAAAATGTTCTCTGCTTCTTATTAAATCCTTGGAACATGTACAGAATTATGTATGAAATGCAGGCCAGATTAAAGAAGGCAGGAATAGTCCAAAGGCACAAAGAAGAGAATCCAGAGAAGGAGATTAGAATCTCCTGTGTATGTGTATGCATGTGCATGTGTGTCTGTGTGTGTCTGTGTGTGGCTTAATTATATTCCTCAAGTGCTGTCTCATCAGCTGATATGCATCCTAGTATGGATTTAGGGAGTTCTGAGAACCTGGCTTTGCTCAGATGAATCACACACTGCGGTTTTTCCTGCTTTGGGAACGTCTAATGAAGTTATATCATTTGTCATTAACAAATATATGTCCTTCAGATGTGTCTGTTGGCATCTTATGTGAACCATATAACCTCATTTTGTTGCTGACCCACAGGCTCATTTCTCGTATGTATATAATATTGCTGTTTTCCATTTCTAGGTAGTTTGCAGAGATTTGATTCCCAGGCAGGGTGAAAGAGCTGCAACATGACATATGCTTGGCCCACTCTTCATAATACCACCACAAGGCCAATGTGACCTGAAATCACTGGGAAAAAAAGGTCTTCTTTATATAAATTGGCAAGGGACTATGATTTACATGACAGCAACCTGATCTGAATAACAAGTCCATTTTAAATATTTATTGTGGTTTCATACCAACAGTTCTTATCTGCTTTGTGTAAGGCTAGGTGAAAACATAAAGATTTTAGTAGAAGCAAGGGTTAAAAAGAAGACAAGACGGAAAAAATAAATTTAAATTCAAAATAAACTTTGAAAATCAATGTGGCTGTCATCAGAGAGTTATCAAAAAGACCTGAATTTTTTTACTATGCCAGAAGTGTGGGAATAATTTTAATTGAAGCCTCTGAGAGAGTTTGGTTTATGTTTCAGGTGAAACATATTAAAACACTAGAGACTAATATTCATTAAAATATATGTTTTTTAATATATCATTATAAGAAGATGGTGTTTTCAACAATGTATTAATTACATGACGATAGATTTGTATACCTTAAACAGTTAGCTCTAAGCTCTTTTCAGAAAAATAACTTTGTGGACACATAAAATTTGACTGTGAGGAACTGCTTTCTTTCTATCTTTAGATATACTGATTTAGAGTAAAACCTTGTTTTACCACTTCCATTGGTATACATAAGGAATTTGCCCAGTTGAATTATGTTATTCAGTTGCATTTCATCAAGCTAATTTTAAAATGCTTCTTGTACTAAGGGTAAAAGCTTTCTAAATGGCAATTCCTGTGTTTAAGATCAAATAAAGATGATAGATGCTTTACTGTATCAACACAAATTATGAAGTTACTGGAAGCAAAAGCCATTGTGCTTAGAGGTTTACATACTGTCTGTATAGGATTTAATTCTACACAACAGATTTGACAGAGAAAAACATAAATAAGTAAATGCTGCTTGAATGCTGCTTGAATGCTGGAAAGTAAAATGAAGTTCATCTGGAACATGATTTAATTTAATTATACATTTTAATAAAATTTATTTTTTCAATGTTCTCATAGCCTGGCCCATTTTTTATATTTTAGGCATGTTTTAGAAGGAAATATGAACCAAAAATATAGAAAAAAAATCTTTTTTATTAAAAAAATTATTTCTTTATATAGTGTAACAAATTATTAAAAACATAATGTCCTACAAAAGACCACATATATTATTTTCAAAAAATAATATTTTAGAAACGATCTTTCTAAAAATGATATAGTGATTGGAATCTCCAAATTAAGCATTTGTTGTTCTGTTTAAAAAGAATACTTAAACTTGGTCTCATGTAATGTGTGCCGAAAACAAAGTACTAAATTATTTACCTGTTTTTAGCATACATTATGTCTTTTATAAGAGTTCAGTAAAGAGATTTGGAATATGTACATTCTATTCATACAAATATTTTTATTTAACTCTAAAAATATTAGAGATGAAAACCACATAAATTTATTTTTAATCTAATTGATATCCACATGTAAAATTTGTGATCACCCACAAATGATTGAATTTTGTGAATACATGATTTTAAATATGAACTGCTTCCTTTTTTTAAAAAACACTAATAATTTAAGAGCTTAGTTTGTGGAAGTGGTGACATATGATAGCAGATTAAACAGGCAGATTGCTAACTTTCTAAGAAAACATGTTTTAATGATGTTTATTCTATAGCTATGAAAATATATCTTTACAATCATAATATTACTCAATAAAGTTATAGACAGTGAAGTACTATTTCAACTCCTCAATTTAAAATGAAAATAATATATAGTATCAAGCCCATTGAAGTGACTTACAAATCTGTAACTTGTAATCATTTCTCATAAATTCAAGTCATTTAGGCTCTATGAGGCTTAAGAACACTTAATAGGCCCACTGAAATTCTATCTCAGAGGGAAGAGACAGATCACCCCGTGAGTTTACCAGGCTTCTTCTAAGTATATAACTTTTGTTCTGACTAATCTTCTCATATAGCAAAAATTACCCATTTCTTTTATCTATAAGAACATCAAAACTTTGCTTATTGGCCCCTCATGCTTAAAACTATAAAAACTATAAAAGTGCTATACCAGGTAAGAGGATGAGAAAAAAACACCCAATATGATTTTAAGAATAGATAATGCACATTACTGAGAACAACATCATTACCAATTCTAAGGCTAAATTAAAAGTGAACCTTGTTAATGGTGTGCCCAATCTCAAAAGCACAGAGACTAAAGATTCTGAACTGGTTTGAAAATTTTGTGGAAGAGAGATTGGTGGCAGTGTTAGGAGTGTGGATGAGGATGGGCAAGGCAAACATACAAAGAAGATTTTCTTTTGGCATCAGTATTTCAAATTTAACATTGGCTGTTATCCTTTCCTTATTTTTTCTTAGAGAAGGGATAGAGTCATTAGACTGGTTCTTCTCCCTGAAGATGTAGTGGAAAGGCAAAACAATTTCGGGGTGAGTCTTTGAAAGAAGAGAAGACTCACTCTATGCCTTATATTATTGACTGTTTAGCCATCAGACTTACTATGTAGCTAGTGTAGGAAGTGTTCCAGTAAGAAATGGTGCATATATATTAGTCAGATAATTCTTACTTGCTCACATTCTTGGTTCTAAAGAGTTATGTGAGATGAATGCACAAGATATATCATTGCTGTTGGATCTCAAATGTACAAGAAATTCTGTGCTACAGACTTGGAAGGGAAAAGTAATGGGTAGGGGAAATTATGAGACAAGCAAATTGGTTGAAAATGTGAATGAGGACAGCTGATGACAGCTGAAGATGTGTAAAATTAAGCTCACATCAGCCACACATTCTGTTGTTGATGACCAACAGGACAAGGACAGCAGTTTTGCTACTTACTAGTATTTCAACCTATATTAAAATTAAGGCTGCTGGAGTTCCTGTTGTGCTCAGTGGTAAGGAACCTGACTAATAACAATGAGGATACGGGTTAATCCCTGGCCTCACTCAGAGGGTTAAGGATCCAGCATTGTCACGAGCTCTGGTGTAGGTCACAGATGTGGCTCAGATCTGGTGTTGTTGTGGCTGTGGCACAGACTGGCAGTTGCAGCTGCCATTCACCCCCCAGCCTGGGAACTTTCATATAGGTTGGGTGTGGCCATAAAGATACAAAACAAAACAAAACAAAAACTAACAGTGCCAACTCACATGGGGCATGTGTAGCTGCATTTAACTCTTGACTTTTCCCTTCTCCATTTCTTAATACCAGAAGCAAGAGACAATAAGAGAAGACAGGGAGAGCATAGGGAAGCATATTTAAGAATGTCTCTTTACTAAGATTTTGAGCTGATGTCATTTCTTAATGATTAAGGGCTTTACTTTGAATGAAATAAAATTGAACTGTTGAAATATGTTTAAATTTTAATAGTAAATATTGACTGAAAAGATAACCTGTTATTCAGTGAACTCATTATCTAGAAGGAAAGTTATTTTAATAGATTTTGTATATAATATATATATTTACTAGAAAAGAAAATTTTATGTATCAAAGCATTATTTTTAAAAAGTTTAAAAATGCCTCAAACAAAAATATGGATTGGACATTAATCACAATTTTTTAACTCATTAAAGAGAGAACTTGCAATGTGTGAAACACCTGATCACATCATTTGAGAAAATTTTCACAGTTATTTGAGAAAAATTTGCTAAATTTGAAAACAAATTGATTAATGTTCCATACAGCAATAAAATCCAAACTTTGGGGTCACTTTCTTTACTCAACAGACATCATTTGCATCTCTCTGGACAAAAATCTACATCTGAGCCTGAAACTTCAAGAGACCAGCTCTAATAAACAGTCAACAGTAAATCAAACACAGGTATATTTTATAGAAAATTAAATGATATATGGGCAGGCCTGTTGACCAGGGGTCAGTAATTCTTGTGCATATGAAGCAAATCCAGATAATAAATATTTTCTGCTCTCGGGTATATAAGGTCTCTGATATAACCACTAAACTCTATCATTGTAGAGCAAAAGAAGACATAGATAACAAATAAAGAAAGTAGAATAACTACATTTTAATACAATTTTATTAACGGACACTAAAATTGGTATTTCATATAATTGTTATGCCACAAAATATTATTCTTTTGATTTTTTCAATCCGTTAAAATGTGAAAGTTAATCTCAGACTGTGGGTCATATAAAAACAGGTGACAGAAAGATTTGGTTCCTGTGTCCGACAGTCTATGACATTTAAAGGACAGGTGATCATCCAAGTTTTTTAATATGTGATTTTGCATCAGTGAGTTGAATCCTTTCATACCTTTTCCAGTCACAACTGGATGTTTTCAGTTTAACCTTATTGGACCTTAATGAGAAAGACAATGGACAACAATGAACACTAAGAAATAGTTTTTCTAGCTTTAATCTTATGTAATTCAAGACAGGCAAGTCACATGAATTCTTTGGCCTTCTCATAGTTCAAACACTCAGGCTAAATAATTTCTAAGATTGTTCTTAAATATAACCATATTTTATACAGGTATATTTAAAAAATGAAAATTATTTAGAAAAAATTCTTTGCCTACATTGTTTTTTAAAAATCTGTACATAGGAGTTCCCGTTGTAGCTCAGTGGTTAACGAATCCAACTAGGAACATATGAGGTTGCAGGTTCGATCCCTGGCCTTGCTTAGTGGGTTAAGAATCCAGCATTGCTGTGAGCTGTAGTGTAGGTCACAGATACGGCTCGGATCCCACGTTGCTGTGGCTGTGGCAAAGGCCGCAGCTACAGCTCCTGTTAGACCCCTAGCCTGGGAACCTCCATATGCCATGGGTGCAGCCCTAGATAAGGCAAAAAGACAAAAAAAATGAAAATAAAATAAAATTTGTACATAAATTCTTGTCAATTAAGAATTATATTCTCAACCACAAATATGTGTCAATACTATCTACATTTTATATAGCCAGTGTACAACAGAATTTTCATTCAGAGTGAAATAATATGTTTATCCTCATGAAGTTCAAATCAACCAAGTATATGAGCCCTAGAAGAATTAAGAAAACTAAGCAATATTGAGGGTGAAAATATGATCAAAATTTACTCATATGAAATGTGTGAAATTACAATTTTACTGTAGGATTCTGAGTGATGAATTCACAGTAAAGAGGAAAAAGGCATTCAAGCTCAAATGAGCTAAAATAGGTTCTAGTTTTATAAAATTTTCATAAGCAAAATTATTCAAAGGGGAGACTCTAGATCACTTAGAGACTGATATGAAAATTATAAACAAATCTTTCAAACACATCATAACATGAAAACGCATGGATCCTTCTGCCATCTGAAACTATTTAGACTCACACGTATTTCAGAGAAGAAATGAATTTTGAAGATAAGGATACTTTTTAAATTACAGAAATGCTATGAATTAAATAAAAAAATTCAATTACATCACCCTTAATTAGGCTGGCAACACTAGCATAGAAACAGTTTACATTTTGATAGTTGAGAAGAGAAAATTTCTATTTCCTTTTATTACATTGCTTTGTAGACAGAGATGATTGCCAATATGAGTGTTACAATTTCAATAGTTAATAAGAGTTCCGTGCTACGTGTTTAGGAGAGAAAGGGGGGGGCAATTAAATAATCTCAATATTTTACTTCAAATAAAAGTTTGCATGGAAAATTTGTTACTCTAAAGTACCTTTTCTTTCAAATTTCCTTTCTCTTCTCTCAACTATACAATTAAAACAAGTGCTCGGTTAGTAGTTTCCTGTGTGGCACAGAGGGTTAAGGATATGGTGTTGCCATGGCTTTGGCATAAATCACATGAGCAGCACAGGATTGAACTCTGGCCTGGGAACTTACACATGCCATTGGTGAGGTCAAAAAAAATTAAAAATACCTTTTAAAATCACATTCCCCAAACACACACACACACACACACAAAAAAAAAAAAAAAAAAAAAAAAAAAAAAAAAAAAAAAAAAAAAAAAAAAAAAAAAAAAAAAAAAAAAAAAAAAAAAAAAAAAAAAAAAAAAAAAAAAAAAAAACTAGGAATAAACTTGACCAAGGAGATTAAAGACCTTTACACTGAAAACTATGTCATTAATAAAGGAAATAAAAAATGACTCAAATAAATGGAAGAATATGCTCCTGGACTGGAAGAATTAATACTGTTAAAATGACCATACTGCCCAAAGTAATCTATGGATTTAAAGTAATACCTATCAAAATAGCCAAGACATTTTTTAGGTAAATTTGTATTTGTCAATACTATATTTACTTTTTTAAGTAATATAAAGCTTAACCTAGTGACCTATAATGACACATTATTTATTTATTTTAATTTAGGCTAAGAGGCTAAGTGCTATAATTAACATAAAGTGCTTCTTACCTCTTATTTATATATAAGACACCCACTGAGGTCTAAAAAAGTGGGTTGCAGTAACTCAACTCATTTTTGACTAGGATGAATTACTCACTAATTTTCTAAGTGGTAGAGCTCAAAGCATACTTTCTCTTTTCAAGTTGCGAAAAGTAGGTTTGCAAGTCCTGTGAGATCTCCTTTACTATTCTAGGTCAAGCATCAGATTATTTTATACAGGATGCTGTCATTTCTAAAAGTTGCTTATGAAAAGGACTTAATGTCTTTTTAGAAATGCCAGGCTTTAGTCTAGATATCGCCAACACTACCCTTTTTCTTCCTCAGTGATATGCACATCCTAACAACTAAAGTGAACTAACCAAAAGGAATTGAAAAATATTTCTCTCTGGTAATACAAATGTCCCTGTGAGTTGTGGAACTAAGTCCGAATATTTTCACTGGTGAATAGTTTAAGTTTCTCTTAGGTTCAGTCATAACCATTATTTAAGCAGAGAGAAGGCTGAAGAGAAAAAATAAGTTGCATTGAACAAGCCTTTGACTTTATAGTGTTATAAAAACCGTATAATGAAATAAAGGATCAGTAATAATAAGCTGCTCAAGCTGGCCATTGAATCATTTGTTTTATAAATATATATACATCTGCAAATGTAAAAAAAAGATTAAGTATTAAGGATTAAATAAAACTAATTAAATTAAATCTGTGTTCTTTTACTTAAAAGATAACATGGAAGAAGAAATTTAACATTCATTTTTATACTAATATAATTTAGTATATGATGGAGACTGTTTATAAATAACCCCAATGTTTTTTATGACCTCTATATTGCAAGAGAACTAGAAAAGACAGTCTCAAATTCATAATTTTGTGGCCTGGCGTATTCCAAAGCACTCCAAGGTCTCTATGAATTTCTAAAGACTTCAATTTTTTTATGGCTTCCTTAGTAGTGGTAAAAAATACTTACCACTTATAAGATTAATTTGGGAAGAATAACAAAAACAAGCAAACAAAAAAAAGCCTTTTAATCTGCCTCATAATCCATTTTTCTAGCCAATGCCTGGGCCCATGAAAAACATTATTTTTAGCTCTGGGATCAAGATGGTGGATGAGTGGGATGTGGATCTCACCTTCTCCTACAAAAAGAATAACAACAACAACAACAAAAAAAAAAAACTACATGTAGAATGACATGAACAGAACTTCTACTGAACAAGGGAAGAAGACCTCAGACTTCCACAAAAGGCAAAAAACCTTCCATTTAACTGGGTAGAACAAAAGAGCAAAAAGAGAGAGTGAAAGATGAGAGAAAAAAAAAAGAATCAGGGTGACACCAGCACTCCTGAGAGTGAGTCCCCCTAATTGAAAGGAAGGTCAGCTGGGACAGAAGGTGAGCCTCAAAGCCTTGGAGAAATCCACACAAGCTAGCAAGGGATGCACCTGCTAATAAATAGCCCTCCAAAATTACAGTATATAATTGAAAACAGATGGATATATAAACAATTGCTCAGAAAAGCAAAAACTAAAAGAATAGAGCAATACTACACATCTCCTAAAATAAATATTGAAAAATCTCCTCTAAATAGGAGAAAATAAGGAGATATAGGATGGAGGAATTCACAATTGGAAAATAATTATTTAAATAAGTCAGTGTGCAGATATAAAAAGAAAAACAAAAAAATAAAAACCTATTTGTAAAAGCAATGATAAAAATAAGGAACAGCAAAAGGATAAATATGATGATGTAAAAAGGATATTAAAATCATAAAATATGGGGAAGAAGAGTAAGAAAATCTAGACTCTTTTTTTAGAATTTGTTAGGGCCAATATGACTGTCAATCTGTAGTAAGCATATATAAGACAGGATTAACACACTTGAAAGACAGGGAAACCACAAATGGAAAACAGAAAAATAGATTCACAAAAACCAGAAAAAGAAAACAAATATAAGCATAAAATAAAAGGAAACCATCCAACCAAAAAAAGAAAAAGAAAGAAAAAAGGAGAAACATATACTTAAATAGAAAACATTTAAAATATTAATAAACATGTATTTATCAATAATTGCCTTAAATGTTAGTGAACTAAATGCTCCAATCAAAAGACACAGAGTGACAGACTGGATAAAAAAATAAAAGCGTACAATATGATGCCTACTAGATATTCTTCTTAAGGCCAAGAACATAAGGATTGAAAGCAAGGGGATGGAAAAAGATATTTCATGCAAATGGGAATGACAAGAAAGCAGAAGTAGCAATGTGCATATCAGACCAAACAGACTTTAAAACAAAGGCCATAGACAAAGATAAAGAAGGACACAGTGTAGTGATAAAAAGACCAAATCAACAAGAGTATATTACACTCATGAACATATATTCATCTTATATAAGAGCACCTAAATACATAAAACCATAACTAACAGACATAAAATGAGAAACTGATGAAAATACAATAATAGTAGACTTTCACACCCCACTCACTTCTGTACCACTGTGTCATTGTACAAAGATATTACATATTATTGATTATATTTCCCAAGATGTACAGTGTGGATTTTCCACATATTATTTAATATATTGGCACTCTTTCACCTTATTCAAAAATATTGGCAACAATACTAAATTGTTAGGACTAATACTGAATTATTTCTCAAAACAACCCTAGAAATCATTGTTTAGCAATTGCCTTTATCCATATATTCACATAACTCACACATAGAAATATATAAACAATTCAAGAATAAAATTTATGTAGCCTGAAAACTTTCTAAATAGTGTCATTTTATTTTAAACAACAGTCAGTTTGAAAAAGTATTTTCACAAAATAACATAACGGACCAAAACTTTCATAAGGATTTGAAATGAATGTGTTCTTGTGAATTTTTATATAATAAAATGTACAAAGTACAGATTTATTTGTATTAGGCAAAATATATGATGGAAATAAAAATATGCATCCCAAACTGCCTAATGAAAATAGAATAGGATTAGTCTGCTATATTCTGAAATAAAGAATACGTTACGGGCAGATTTCCTGGGTTTGAACTCTACTTTTAATACTTATTATTATATATGTGAGCTTAGGCTTATTTTATTTTTTCATTTATATTTTTAATAATTTTATTGAAGTATATATCATTTTTAATGTGCCAGTTTTTTATACATAAAAGTGACTCAATTAAAGACATGCATACATTATTTTTTATATTCTTGTCATCATGATCTTTCCCAGGAGAAAGTTCCCTGCACTACAAAGTGGAACCTTGTTGTTTATCCATTTTAAATGTAACAGTTTGCATCTACTAATTCCAAACCCCAAGTTCATTCCTTTCACTCCCCGCTTCCTCATTGGCAACCATAAGGCTGTTCTCTATGTCTGAGTCTCTTTCTGTTTTGTAGATAGGTTCATCTGTGCCATATTTTAGATTCCACAAATAAGTCATATCACACCGTATTTGTCTTTTTCTTTCTGACTTACTTCACTTAGTATGATAATCTATAGTCGCATTCATATCGATGCATATGTTATTATTTCATTCTTTTTATGGCTGAGTAGCGTTCTATTGTATATATATACCACATGTTCTTTATCCATTCATCTGTTGATAGATATTTATTTGTTTCCATGTCTTGCCTATTGTAAATACTACTGCTATGAACATATTGTTGCATGTATCTTTTTGAATTACAGTTTTGTTCAGATACATTCCCAGCAACAATATTGCCAGATAATACAGTAATTCAATTTTTAGTTTTCTGAATCACCACCTAAAAAGTTCTTCATACTTTTTAGGCTTGATATTTTAAATTTCTATTTTTTTTTAATTTCCTTCAGTTTAACATGGATATAAAAAAAACATGTTTTTTGACTGCTGGTTGCTGTAAGGATATATATAAAGATTTTGGGGTTCCCATTATGGCACAGAGGAAGTGAATCTGACTACTAACCATGAGGTTGCTTGTTTGATCCCTACCCTCATTCACTGGTTGCTGTGTGCTGCGGTGCAGACATGGCTCAGATCCCATGTTGCTATGGCTGTGGCACAGGCCAGCATCTGACACCTATCTGGGAACCTTCATATGATGCAAGTGCAGCCCTAAAAAGAAAGAAAAAAACATTTGTAAGGCTTTGATAAATGCAGATTTTTTTTCTAGACCTATTAAATAAGAAGTACCTGTCAAGTTCCATGTCTTAGCATTAATTCAAGAAAGTTAGTAGACTTGCCCCCAAATACAGATGGGCAAGTATAGAACCCATACTCTGTAGAGCATAATATGGTTGGAAATGTTATCTAAAGCATCTGCCCATAAGTGCCCCATTCCACAGATATATCCATTATTTTCATAAAAGCTTTAAGTTAGTCATTCCCAAACGGACTGTACCTAAGGTTCCCTAAGAAGTATTTCATTAACTGCTAATCCTGGAGTTGTGGGTACACTCATTATAATCTTACCATGTTTATCTAGTGATTAGGAGTTTGGTGTCTGGATTTATTTCTGGGTTATCTATTCTGTTCCATTGGTCTGAATACCTGTTTTGGTATCAGTACCATTTGTCAATACTGTGGCTTTGTAATATCGCCTGAAGTCTCAGAAAGTTATGCCTCCTGATTGGTTTTTGTTCCTTAGGATTGCTTTGGCAATTCTAGGTCTTTCGTGGTTCCATGTAAATTTTTGGATTGCTTGCTCTACTTCTGTGAAAAATGTCATGGGTAATTTGATAGGGATTGCATTGAATCTACAGATTGCTTTGGGTAGTATGGCTATTTTTACAATAGTAATTTTTCCAGCTCAGGAGAATGGAATATCTTTCCATTTCTTTGAATCCCCTTTAATTTCCTTGATTATGTTTTATAGGTCTCAGCATATAAGTATTTCACCTCCCTGGTCAAGTTTATTCCCTGGTATTGATTTTTTTGCGGTGCAATTTTAAAAGATATTGTGTTTTTATGTTCCTCTTCTAATATTCATTGTTAGTATACAGAAATGAGACTGATTTCTTAATGTTAATGCTATATCCTGTTATTTGCTGAATTCAGTGATCAGTTCAAGTAGTTTTGGGGTTGAGTCCTTAGGGTTTTCTATATACAATATCATTTCATCTGCATAGAGTGACAAATTTACCTCTTCTCTTCCAATTTGGATACCTTTTATTTCTTTTGTTTGTCTGACTGCTGTGGCTAGGACTTCCAATACTATGTTGAATAACAGTGGTGAGAGTGGGCATCTTGTCTTGTTCCAGATTTTCATGGGAAGGCTTTCAGCTTTTCTCCATTGAGTATTATATTTGCCGTGGGTTTGTCATAAATGGCTTTTATTATGTTATGTTCCAGCTATACCCAGTTTGGTAAGAGTTTAATCATGAATGGATGTTGGACTTTGTCAAATGCTTTCTCTGCATCTATAGGAGTTTGGGATTACCACATATGAACTACTATATATGAAACAGATAAACAACAAAGCCCTACTATATAGCACAGAGAACTATATTCAATATTCTGTAATAAACCATAATAGAAAAACTATGAAAAAATATATAACTGAACTGCTTTGCTGTACACCCAAAACTAATACAATATTTAAAGCAATAATATTTCAATAAAAATAAAATTTAAAAAAGAAAGAAGTTAAAGAGGGCAAATGATCTGAACAGATACTGTATCAAAGAAGAGATGCAGGTGATGACTTTCATGAAGGATGCTCAATATAACCAGTGAAAATAAAGCCTCAATGGTATATAATATATAAGTACTAGACTATCAAAAATGTTGCATAAGGTGAGGATATGCAACTACTTGGAAAATAGTGTGGCACATTCTTATAAAGTTAAACATATACTTACTATATTACTCAGCAATTCCATACCAAAGTATTACTCAAGAAACATGAAAATGTATATTCTAATAAATACTCATACTGAAATATTTATTAATAATCATCAAAAGCAATTAAAAATTACAAGCCAGGAATTTTCAACTCTGTTACACCCATATAATGGAATACTATTCAGCAATAAAAAGGAACAAACTATACACAAAAATATATTTGAGTCAAGTGCATTTTCCTAAAGGAAAGATACCAGATCCTAAAATAAAAAAAAAGGAATCATTCCATTTACATAATATTTTTATAAAGTGAAACTATTGTGACAGAAAACAGATAAGCAGTTTCCAGTATTTGAGGAGATGAAACAGCTACAAAGCCACATAAAGTTCTAAATATAAATATGACCTTTGTATTAATTGCAGTTAAAAGAATGCACTGGTTTGCCAAGCTCATGAAACATTATACAATAAAAATTAGTTTCACCTTATAGAAATTATATTTCAATCAAAAAGAAGTTACAAAAAGAAAATATTAAGATGAGATATCATCTTTGAGAAAACATTGAGATATCTCATATTTGAGAAAATATTAAGATGAGATCTCTTTTTTTTTTTTTACTAAGAAAAGGATATCGAAGACACTTGGAATTTGTAAATAAAAAAGAAAAATAGCATATAGAACATTTCCAATTTTCTTGCTTTAAAATTCTATTTAGGCAAGACAAAATATGAAGTATTAATTATATTTAAGACTACATATGTCAATGAGACACAAATCACATTTTCTGGAAGAATTTGTTAAGTCATTTAAGTGTACCAAGATCAATTGTCAGATATTTTAGTGTTTATTTTTTAAGGAGATCACTTTTATACATTTTAATATTTATTTTCTCATCCATTTTATTATCCTAAATCATGGTCCTAGATGTTGTCTGGCTTACAATTCCAGTTCTAAGGCTATACTATCCTAATATGTAATTAGAAGTAATTTAAATGGTTTCTTTTCTTTTTTGTCTTTTTGCCTTTTTCTAGGACCATACCCATGGCATATTAGTCTAGGGGTCTAATTGGAGCTGTAGTTGCCAGCCTACACCACAGCCACAGCAACACAGGATCCAAGCCACGTCTGCAACCTACACCACAGCTCATAGAAATGCCAGATCCTTAACCCACTGAGCAAGGCCAGGGACTAAACCTGCAACCTCATGGTTCCTAGTCAGATTCGTCAACCACTGAGCCATAATGGGAAATCCTATATGGTTTTCATTTATACATTGTTAAAAGAGAAATATACTTCGCACTTTTGGTACTTTGTTTATAACTTTCAAAACCAAAAATTTTTGTTTTCTCACTAATGATGTTGTCTCATTAAAGATAGGTAATCTTAATCACAAACTGTGATATTGTTAAATAATAGCATAGAACATAAGAATTCAATGTATTTGAGCCTAAGGGAAAGTGTTATTAGTATCCAAAGTTTTAATGCTGCAACTAGAATTAGAAATGAATAACCTGACTCCTTTTAAGAAATAGGGAACCAAGGACAACAAGGTGATCTACTTATTCAGGATGGTACAATCAATTGGTGTCAAAGGCTGTAATCAATATGGAAGCCTACACTATCAGTTTATCACATTGTCCACCATAATGTATAATTGCATTTTTTTCTAAGATCTACTTATTAAACAATTATGATTCACATCTACATTAGTTGATGACATGATTACTTAAATTGCAAACTACAAAATCCTGAGATGAATCTAGTAGTCTGTATAACTTGCCAGTTTTTGGCCTAAACTATAATTTTGATAATGTCCTGTATGAAAACTATAAGATCAAATTTACAGATAAAAACATTCATTCAATATTTATATCTATGCATACAAGAATGTATAAATAGAGAATTAAGCCTGCTTTTGAACTTGAATGAGAGAAGTCATTAGGAAATATTAAATAGAAAGACATATTTAATCTACAGAATATGATGTTTTTTAGCTTTCTCTTCTGCTAATTCTCAAATCCTAGAACTCAAACTGGCCTTAGAAAATAGAACTTACTGGGCCGACTTAAAACCATTTTTTTACAAATTATTATATGGAATGAAGTAAGGATTTTTTGGATAATATTTCTGAAGTAACTGTTTTTCCTGTGTTTGTATATTTAATTACTAGATTTATGAAATGAAAATAAATATTTTTTCACATTATTTAATCTATTCTCAAATCTTTTCCTCCAACTACAATTATGCTTCAATTCTTTATTTGACTTACTTTATATCAGCTCAAATATTTTTTTCATGAAAAGTAAACTGGTTCTTTCTGTATTATAGTGTATTCATAATATTTTTGTGACAACTTTGACAATATTTTTAAGATATTACTCTTATTTTCTGACAACATTTATAGCAGAGAGGAAATGTATAATCATCATGAATTTTGGTCTTTTGGTATTTTTTCTTTTGGATATTCATTAAGATTCTTTCTTTATAATTCGCTATTTTCCCCAGGAAACACAGAGCTAGGTCACTTTTTTTTTTTGTCAGTACCTACTTGTTAAGCACATTGACAGTGCAACAACATTTCAAAATGACATTTTCACTTAATGCTATTATGTTGATGTAATTTTACCACCTTCTTTAACCCTTGTGTCTTTCTCCTTTTCTTGGTGAGAAGATTTCTTAAATGTTCTTCCACATAACTTCATTTCTTCTTATTGATATGTCTCCACATTATAATATTTGATATGTTAATCTGAATTTTACTTTTATATACATTTATTTTTCTTATTTTCTCTCCTTTTCTCATCTAGTCTCTGCATTAGTTTGTTCTCTTATCGACATTTAAAAACAATCTTTTCTTAGTTAGACCTAACTGACATTTTCAGGACATTACATCCAAAAAATCAGAATATATACTCTTCTCAAGTGCACATGGAGCATTCTCAAGGATAGATCACATACTAGGGCACAGACCTAACCTCAACAAATTTAAAGGTATAGAAATTATCTCAAGTATCTTCTCTGACCACAAAGGCATGAAACTAGAAACCAACCACAGGAAAGGAAATGAGAAAAAACATACTACATGGAGACTTAACAACATGCTACCAGAAAACAATTGGGTCAATGAGGAAATCAAGAAGGAAATTAAAAAAAATACCTTGGGACAAATGAGAATGAAGACAAAACCACTGCAAATCTATGGGATGCGGCAAAAGCAGTGCTCTGAGGGAAATTCATAGCATTATAGGCCTTCCTCAAAAAAGAATAAAAATATCAAGTGAACAACCTAACCCATCACCTAAATGAATTAGAAAAAGAAGAACAAAAACACCCTAAAGTCAGCAGAAGGAAGGAAATCTTAACGATCAGAGAGGAACTCAATAAAATAGAGATTCAAAAAACAATAGAAAAAACAATGAAACTAAGAGCTGGTTCTTTGAAAAGGTAAACAAAATTGAAAACCTCTGGCTAGACTCACCAAGAAAAGGAGAGAAAAAAACCAAATAAACAAAATAAGAAATGAAAAAGGAGAAATCACAATGGATATTACAGAAATACAAAAAAAAACATGAGAGAATACTGTGAACAATTGCATGCCAAAAAATTTGACAACTTAGAAGAAATGGACAACTTGTTAGAGATTTACACCCTGCCAAAACTGAATCAAGAAGAAATAGATCAACTGAACAGACCAATCACTAGAAATGAAATGTCATAAAAACATTCGCTACATACAAAAGTCTATGGCCAGATGGCTTCATAGGCAAATTCTACCAAACATATGGAGAGGAACTTATACCCAACCTCATTAAACTTTTTCAAAAGGCTGAAAAAGAAGGAACACTCCCAAAGACATTCTATGATGCCACCAACACCCTAATTCCAAAACCAGACAAAGACACCATGAAAAAAGAAAACTATAGGCCAATATCTTTGATGAATACAGACGCAAAAATTCTCAACAAAATTTTATCCAACCGAATCCAACAACATATAAAAAAGGTCATACACACAACCAAGTGGGATTCAACCCCAATGCAAAAGGACGGTTCAACACACAACGTAATCAACATCATATACCACATTAACAAAAGAAAAGTCAAAAACCACATGATCATCTCAATAGATGCAGAAAAAGCATTTGACAAAGTCCAAAATCCATTCATGATAAAAACTCTTACCAAAGTGGGAATACAGGGAACATTCCTTAACATAATAAAGGCCATATAGGAAAAACACACAGCAAATATAATACTCAATGGAGAAAAGCTGAAAGTCATCCCATGAAAATCTGGAATAAGACAAGTATGTCCATTCTCTCCACTGTTATTCAGTATAGTATTGGAAGTCCTAGCTACAGTAATCAGACAAACAAAGAAATAAAAGGCATCCAAATAGGAAGAAAACAGGTAAATCTGTCACTGTATGCAGATGACATGATACTGTATATAGAAAACCCCAGGGACTCAACCCCAAAATTACTTGAACTATTCAACAAATTCAGCAAAGGAGCAGGATATAAGGTTAACCTTCAGAAATCAAACACATTTCTGTATACTAACAAGGAAATATTAGAAAAATAATACCAAAATAGTTTACCTTTTAAAATAGCACCCCAAAAAATCAAATGCCTGGGAATAAATCTGACCAAGGAGGTGAAAGACTTATATGCAGAGAACTACAAAACATTAATCAAAGAGATGAAAGAAGATACAAAGAAATGGAAAGATAATCCATGTTCATGGGCTGGAAAAATCAATATTGTAAAATTGGCCATACTACTCAAAGCAATGTACAAATTCAATGCAATCCCTATCAAATTACCCATGACATTCTTCACAGAACTAGAGAAAACAATCCAAAATTTTATATGGAACCACAAAAGACCCAGAATCGCCAAAGCAATTCTGAAGAACAGAAACCAAGCAAGAGGGATAACTCTCCCAGACTTCAGGCAATATCACAGGGCCACAAGACAGTGTGGTACTGGTACCAAAACAGACATACAGACCAATGGAACAGAATAGAGAACCCAGAAATAAACCCAGACATCTACAGTCAATTGACGTTTGACAAAGGAGGCAAGAACATAAAATGGGAAAAAGACAACCTTTTCAATAAGCATTGCTGGGAAACTTGGACAGTTTCATGCAAATCGATGAAACTAGAACACACTCTCACACCATGGACAAAAATAAACTCAAAATGGCTTAAAGATTTAAATATAAGACAAGACACCATTAAACTCCTGGAAGAAAACATTGGCAAAACATTCTCTGACATCAACCTTACAAATGTTTTCTCAGGTCGGTCTCCCAAAGCAACAGAAATAAAAGCAAAAAATAAACCAGTGGAACCTAATCAAGCTGACAAGCTTTTGCACAGCAAAGGAAACCAAAAAGAAAATTAAAAGACAACTTACAGAATGGGAGAAAATAGTGTCAAATGATGCAACTGACAAGGTCTTAATCTCTAAAATATACAAAAAACTTATACAAATCAACAGCAAAAAAGCCAACGCAATGGAAAAATGCCCAAAAGATGTGAATAGACATTTCTCTAAAGAAGATATGCAGATAGCCAACAAGCACATGAAAAAATGCTCAACATCTTTGATCATTAGAGAAATGCAAATCAAAACTACCATGAGATACCACCTCACACCAGTCAGAATGGTCATCATTAATAAGTTTATAAACAACAAATTCTGGAGGGGGTGTGGAGAAAAGGGAACCCTCCTGCACTGTTGGTGGGAATGTAAGCTTTATGGAGGTATCTTAGAAAATTATACATAGAACTGCCATATGACCCAGCAATCCCACTCTTGGGCATATATCTGGAGAAAAATTTCCTTGAAAAAGACACTTGCACACTCATGTTCACTGCAGCACTATTTGCAATCGCCAAGACATGGAAACAACCCAAATGTCCATCGACAGATGATTGGGTGAGGAAGGTGTGGTATATATACATGATGGAATACTATTCAGCCATAAAAAAAAATAAAATAATGTTTTTTGCAGCACCATGGATGGAATTAAAGACACCCATACCAAGTGAAGCAAGTCAGAAGGAAAAATACAGATGACATATGATATCACTTATACCAGAATCTAATATACTGCACAAATAAATCTACAGAAAAGAAAATCACGAACTTGAGAAAAGACTTGTGGTTGCCAAGGGGGTGGGGCTGAGAGTGGGATGGTATGGGAACCTGGGGTTAACAGTTGTAGACTATTGCCTCTGGAATGGAAAAGCAAGGAGATACAGCTGTATAGCACTGGGAACTATGTCTAATCACATTGACGAATCCATATATGTGTTTGTAACTGGGTTGCCATGCTGTGCAGCTGGAAAATTGACAGAAATCTGTAAACCGACTATAATGGAAAAATAAATTTAAAAAATGACCTTTTCTTGTCAGTAACAGTTTTCATGATTCACTAGTATATATTTTCTAGATTTTATTGAGAAAAAAATGATTATTTATTCAGTGTTCAACAATAAACCATTTTCAGAGGAATGCTTTCATTTTATTTTTGGATGCTATGGAATAAATGCAGTAGAAAATTATTATAAATGCTAGCTTATATTTTTCTTCCCACTCATAATTTTTTCATGAGGGGTATATAATTTTCTCATATACAGAATGGCTATTTTCTTCTGTGAGAATCTCTTCTTAGTTATTAATCATGCACAGAGTTTTCCATTGCTTCTAGTTCAATTTCTAGTGTTTATTAATCCTTTAACTGAAAATAAAATATGAGAGCCTATCTTATTCCTTGAATTTAATTATCTGTAATGCTACTTTTTAAATTACTCAATGATTTTTATTACATTTATAGTTGTACAGTGATTATCATAACCCAATTTTACAGCATTTCCATCACAAACCCCCACCCATCCCCACACCCTCTAACCTGTCTCCTTTGGAAACCATAAGTTTTTTATAGTCTGTGAGTCAGTATCTGCTCTACAAAGAAATGCATTGTGTCCCTTTTTGTTTTAGATTCTACATGTAAGTGATCGTTCATGATGTTGGGTGTCTCACTGTCTGACTGACTTCACTTAGCATGATAATTTTTATGTCCATCCATGTTGCTGAAAATTTAATTATTTACTTCTAAAGGCTGAGTAATATTCTATTATGTATATATGCCACATCTTCTTTATCCACTCCTCTGTTGATGGACATTTAGGTTTTTGCCATGCCTTGGCTATTGGATATAGTGCTGATGTGTACATGTATCTTTTCAAGTCATGGATTTCTCTGGATAGATGCCCAGGAGTGGGATTGCTGAAAGCCTCCCTAACATGGGAACGGAACCACTCACTATATTGCTATTTATTAACTAATAATCTGAAATTATGTATAGTTGTTTTTTGGTGAGAACTTGAGAAGACACTTAGTATAGGACTTTCCCTTGGCTAATTTAGGAAATCACGATCCTAGAGTCAAGTCACAATTAACCATCTCTTCTGCCCTAAGCTAGTTTGCAATGCTAGGGATTATAGAAGTGACATGGCTATTTACTCAGAGACATTAACAGAGAGAATGTGAAGAAAATATTTCCTGTCTGTTTTAGGAATCTACTTTCATATATTGAGGCAGTGGTTCTGAAACATTTTAGTCTCAGTCTCCTTTGCACTGTTAAAAACAATTGAGGGACCAAAACAACTTCTATTGAATTTTACTATCTGTATTCATTGTTTCAAAACTTAAAATCTATCAGCCATACCTATACTTCTATCTATCAAATCTACCTCTATGTTTTTAAAAATTTATTATTTATTTTTAAGCTGTTCAAAAATATTAGACATTTTTTAACCTAAAACATTATGTAAAATTAGATTTTCTAGAAGTTCCCACTGTGGTGTAGTCACTTAAGAATCTGACTGCAGTGGCTTTGATTAGAATGCTGCTGAGGTGTGGGTTTGATCCCCAGCCTCACTCAGTGAGTTAATATACCTGGCATCACTGCAAGTGTCGGGTAGGTTGCAGCTGCAGCTCAGATTCAACCCCTGGATTGGAAACTTCCGAATACTGTGAGCGAAGCCATTTAAAGAAAATACATTTTCCAAAACAAATGAGACTAGTGAGAACAGTATCTAAATTTTACATGTAATGTCTGGTTCAATAGAAAATGTCTGGATTTTCAGGTCTAGTTATGCACTCAGTCTCTTGCAATATTATGCCACAAGTTTCTGAAAATTTTTAGAGTAAACTTGTGGCATAATGAGAATTAAAAAGATAAATATATGTTTTTATTTGTTATGACCATTGTTCTGATATTGCAAACTTCCTCAAAGGTTGCAAAAGAGCCCTACGGATCCCCAGGCCATACTGGGAATTGGACATGTAGGGCCACTGTGAGAACAGCTCTTTGACAGTCTTGGGAGACACTATAAGAATCAGGTTATATGCTGGGCTACCAGCTCTACCACTTCCTAGCTCTGTATGCCAGAACAAGCTGCTTCAAATCTTTTAAATGAAAATGAAACTTGTGACTACTTTTTGGTTTGTCATGAGGACTTGAAGAAGTTATGTTTAGTTTAATGTTTATATATCTCATCCATTGAGATATAGTAAGCACTCAGAATTATCCTTCAGAATGAAATGACTGCATTTTTCAAGTGTCCAATCTTAAATTTGTTTTGGCTGAAAACTGTGATTTAAAATCTGTCCCATGGAATAGATAAATTGATGAGGATTCACCCTTGATTTTGAGAATAGGCTAAGTGTAATTGGGGGTTATCTTCCTTCATTTTATTTATTTTACCATGAGTCTGAAAGATATGGCAGAATTTGGTTGAGCAGAACTCTGAAAGTGATAGTTTTCCCTCCTATACTCTTGATACTTAAAATTGATTTCTAAATGTTTTCCTACACTTTCAAATTGTTACTTCTTTGGGAGTCCAAGTCTGGAAGACTCACTGAGATAGATAAGAGAATCCACTTACCTACTTGTCTAAGAAACATGTTTTGAAACATTTCTAAGTTGCTAATAAATTTATTTAAATTTATTGTGAAAAGAAACAAAATGGTCATATAAGGAAGATATTTAAAATAACTCAATTATAAACATTATATGTCTCCAAAAATTCTTATTTATAGAAACACATTGTATTGTAATATATTTTACAAAATATATCATACTATTATTTAAAATATAATTTGCCTTATATGCAATATTTCTTATATATATATATATATATATATATATTACTCTATATATAATTCAGGTGAATGAAATAACATAGAGAGCTATATTTATGCATATATACATAACATATACATATATCCATACACACATGAACGCACAGACTCTATGTGTGTATAAGTGCTTACTACTCTTCTTTCTCATTAAATATATATTCTCTACTAATAAAATGCATTTATAATTTACACGAATGCTTTCTTAATGAGAAGTGAACATGTCAAAGCCATTAAAATATAACTTATTTCTTACATATTACCGTAATATGGATTAAGGGAACAGATGCTTCGGAATTTCTCTGTACCATCAAGAGAAGAATTTAGAACAAGATTGCTATAAATAAGTTCCCACCACCCTCCCAGTCACTCTTCTTCATTCACTGAAGATGTTAAAATCCAAATCAGCATTTTAATCCATACAAGGTCATGTTTTTATCCATGGTGAATTTAACATTTACTTAAAATTTACATGAATTCAATATACCAGACTTTTTAGCTCCTAGTTGCCAAAATATTTTCTTGCCTTTCACCATAATCACTCACTCACTGGGTATATATTGCCTATTATTTGTTGGGAGATAATATCCATCAATATAACTTATGTATTCATTTTGCATACAGAGGCACTGGCTACATTTTTTCCGGACTATTTTTTCAAGGATTAGTATAGCAAACATCCTTAGAAGATAGATACAGTGTCTTCCTCTAGAGTGAAGGACAGGGATGTTTAGTTACTATAAGTTTCCTAAATTTAGAGTTCCTCTCTTGTAACACAGATGACAGTATGTGCATGTGTTACCTCACCCTTTTTATGTAAACTTGTAGGGACTGAGGCTTGCGGAACCAGCACAAGAAAAATGACATTCTGGCTACTGCTATTGTTGAACACTAAATTCCATGTGTCTCTGACCCAGGGTTCTTGTTTCTTCTCCTATCGTCTCTGAAACTATGACAAACTAATGTTTTGGCTATTAAAGGAAGGCTTTACAGAAGAGAAAGAGAGAGAATGGATGCCAGTCTAGGCAATTAATAGGATGTGAGTGAAGTAATGTGAATTGGTAGTGAACATATTGAGTAAATTTTGTGAGTTGCTGGACAATAAATGATCCTACACTCTACTACCTGTTAACATGGGTTGCTTGCTGAGTAGCAGGAAGTAGGTTCAAAGACTGATGTCTACAAAATGTCTAATTTGTTGCAAACTCTCCCTGGCACAGGGGAAATTTCCTCCTCAATCTAGTAATCATTATCATGTTCACTTAATTATAACAACTACTACCAAGATTCATCCTGAATGGGCAAAAGATTCTCTCCACTTTCAAATAACAGTTATAGAGACGCATGCCTACAATGCTACACTGAGCATAACAGGAAATTTTGTGCCTACTATGGAGAAAAAAAAAACAGGTAAATCATTAGAATTTTAGCTGATTCACTTGGGAGATGAAGTGGCAAGGCTTGTAATGTTTGTTAAGAAAAATAGCAACACTGAGCTGTCAAAAGCTCAGCCCTTCCTGAAGTTTATCATGTCAACCTTAAATCAATTCAGAGATGACAGTAAAAAGTCTCAGAATGTTTTTCAGTGGATTCTGGCTTTATAAGAGAGAGTTCCCTGAAATAGTAAAATCTTCAGGGAAATCAAAGATGAGGCAATGACGGCTATTCAGACTCTTACTGCCCTGGATATTCTTTTCCCTGATGAAGAAGGTGAAATACTGGAGAATGAGAAATTGACCCAATGAAACCGAGAAAAAAAAATTTACATCTTGTCCTAAACTCAGGGAAATTGTGCAAGTCTTTACCTTAAATCTGAAAGATAATCTGATAAGTGTTATTTTGATATGACAGAAGGAGCAAATGCCCCCTCTAACAAGGTAGTAACTGTGCAAGTCAAACTCATGTTAATCAAAGAGTCATCACCAGAAAAAAATGTGTCTACCACGACAGAGCCCCCACATTTGTCAGTAGTAGTATAACATTCTGCGAGATATAAAGCTTCGGGTAGGCTGAAAAGATTGCAAGTTTGTTTGATTGAGCCACAGTGACAAACATCATACTCAAAATCAAGTTTCTTCCTTACACCCATTGATCCCATCCTCCCACAATATTCCTACCTCAGCTGTTTTAAAGAAGAAACTGAATAAATACTAGGTTAAAGTCTCTTGTAACCCAAGGGGGACTGGAGATCATAAGCATACTTTTGAGTATACAGAGAGATTTGGAGAAGTGAAACCAATCAGACTTTTAAGGCTGTGTTTTACATACACAGTCAAGTCACCATTTTACTGTGTCCTGTGCAGAACAAAGGGTGTGAAAAGTTTTACCACAATTAAACTAAAAAGGTTTAGGCAGAGTTCTCAGTGGAGAAGAGAAATTGACATGGCAATCTGAGTGTGGTCTTATCAGCCAGTTTAATATATTGTTCTTATTTCTTCTACTTATGATTGCAGAGTAGAAATTAACGTGTTATATGTTTATACTTCTTGATCCCTTAAAAGATAGATGGGACTTCCCTGACTGGAAAAAAACACATATAAAGAACTGTTAATATTTTCGGTCCCCACAATGCTAATGACACCTTTGATATAAGACTCTATGAATTCTGACTGTGCTGATTGGCCTCTCTGGAAATGCGAGACAGGCTTCCTCTAGAGATACCCTGAGAGGTTTTGGATTCATCACTGTTTTCACATAGCTACTAGGCACACTAATGTAAGTAATTGTTTATTTTTATTTATTTTTTAGCACTTTTAAATTTAATTTCTATATGTCCTTTTTTTGCTATGCCAAAAAGCATGCTTCTCAAGGATGTAGGGGAAGACAGAATTAGGATATCCCACACTGTACCCACAACAATATCACTGTAGCAGTACTCATACTGATACTACAAATATCTAATTGAAATTATTTAAAAAAATTCCTGCATCTGCTTTTACCAGCACCATACTTTTATGTTGTATGATTTTCATTTTATTAGAGTATAGTTTATTTACAGTGTTGTATGAATTTCCACTGTGCAGCATAGTGACACAGTCATCATTGAGAGCTCCAAGTCACAGATGTTCCCATAAGTGCCTGGTCCTTATCTACCAATGGTTCAGTTAAGCTGCAACCAGCTGGTGTCCATTGTACTGGTATGACAATTCAAACTCAGTGCCAGCTTTACAGAACTAAAAATGGATGTAAATTGAGTTTTCATTGGGCAGAACTCAAGGGATTATCCTAATTCTGGATAATTTTCTTGATAATCCTTGTTTATTATCACTAATTCTTGGGTTGTAACCTGTGGCCTAGTCTTCCACTTGGAAAACTGCAGATTAGCACATTAAAGACATTGTTCTTTAGAGTCACACCCTGAGGAGGCAAATCACAGCTGCTGATCTAATCATTTGGGTCCCTCATGTTCAGGCCCATTCTCTGATGAGGCCATCTGGAATCTAGCTGCTGATTGAGCCTATACACAGCAGACTGCAAGCATTTCTACTTGGACCCTTCATTGTACCAGATGTGGCAATGTGGCAGCATCACAGCCTGGACACAAAATAAAGGACTCTGTGTTTCAGATGCAGGGGCTATGACTGCATGGAATTCTTATGATTTATGCCAAATTTGACTTTTATTGTTTAGTATAGGAGGTCACATCATACTGGGCATAGGCCTTCCTGACAGATTGACTACACTGAACCTTTAAACCAGTCTCAGGGTTATCAATGATGTCATACTACTAGTGATACTTGTTCAAATTACAGTGTTGCTATTACAGCTGTCAGCTGATTCTGCCCACATACTTTTGGTCTTGTAACTAACCTTTGTTGTATTTTTAGCTTTCCAGACAATCTTCAATCTTTTTAGAGTATGACTTTTATGACAAATGCCACCCAGCATCAGGCTGAAAGTCAAGGTATTTTATAGACTTTCAATGCTTCCTATCATCTGCAGGCTTCTGATATCATTGAGTATTGGAATGTCCTCCTGAAAAATTGGCTCAAAAATTTCTTGACTGTACTTCCTTTACCTCTTCTTGGCTCATACATATTAGTAAGACAGTTTGGTCAGTGAATGAAGCTGTCTTAAAAAATGCAGCTGCCTAGTTCCTGAATAATGATCAAGATAGAAGGTCTGTGGATTTAAATATTCCTATTTTTAAAACTTGAGATTCCACTTTGAAAATTTCTTGGCATAACACTTCTATTATTCGCCTAGTTGCAACCCAAAGCCATCTAAATAGTATGTTTTCTGGGTGAGAGTCTCACTAAAAAGGATCCTAGACTCAAACTTAATCTTGGCCTGTTGCTATCTAGGTCCCTCTGTTAGAATGACAGGGCCCTATATAAGAAGGATAATGGCCACTTAGGTAGAGTACACTGCTTGTTGAGTCATCCCACAGTGGTTCATAAGACTCATGTAGGCCAAGGTAGGGGGCATACTAATTTTCTGTAAATTTTATAAAAATGTCCTTCTCTCACAAAGATATAATGCTCCTGAATGAAAAAAAAAATCTCTGTGCAAGTAGGTATGGTAGGAAAAACAGTAAATGTTTTAGCTATCAGAATGGAAACTGAATTTGTAGTGCTAAAAGGATAGTGCTAATCCAAACATGAGGGAGAGATGAGGCATAAGGGATAGTAATGTTGTCTGCATTTTTTAGAAGAGTATTTGGAAGTTTTACATGGAGGAAAATGCACTCACTGGTTAACTAGGGAAACTGTCAACCTGTACCACAGACTGAGGCAAGTCCAATTTGGGAGTCCCCAACATTTAAAAACATTTTCTTTGCAGGTACACCATTTGCACTCCAGACTGTAATTATTGCCCTAAAGCTAAACATTAACTTCACTCCCTGTCAAATACAGGACTTGCACTTTAGAAGTAATTTTAAGAGAACTGCAAGTGTTTTAGGAAACTTCAACAGTGACTGTGTTTCTTCAAATTAAGAGAGTAAGCTACTCTTACTTACTTGCAAAAGCTTCCTGGAGGATACATAACTTATTTATACACAACTGGTGGCATTTATCCTTAAAAAGGGAGTTATCTAATTAGAAATTGTGATACAAAATGTGTTCTTGATTTTAGCCTAAGTGACCAACAGCATCAACTCTAGCCTGTAAGACAATCAAATGAGCTTAAACTCATTAGCCAAGAGGTTTACAGATGATAGAACTGTTTCAACATTCTCCTTATGGATAAGGCAGCATATGCATAGTAACTAGGAAAAACAACTCTACCTGAATTAACACTTTGGAAAGGTCAACATAAAAACTTGAGGAGAAAGCTGCATAGTTTTCTAGGTAAACATTTATATTTTATGAGTTTTTCTTTTAGTTGGCAGGCCTTATTCGCTTGGGAGCATTGTTGATGTCAATACTGCAATGGTGACCTCAGCCATATTGAAGATATTACCTTCGAGCCTTTACTGGTCAGATATATCATAGTGCTCTTGAACTGGTATGTCCTAGGGAAAATATACTAGAAGCCAAGACAGTGTAGGACTGAGAAATATGTATTATTAGGAGATGAGGCTCCATATATCTCATCTTGAATTTCCGCACATCTGGAAAACAGACACTGACTGGCTGTTCTGGACATCATTTTAATGATGTTTGTGTAGCAGGCTTCCTTGGAAAAGGAGATAGTGCATCTCTGGAATAAAATGCCTGGTATTCTAAGAGACTTGACATAGAAATAGTGTCTCCCTTTGGAGAAAAAGAAAGACATGCTTAATACTTAATTTTTTTTTGAGGTTTCCAAGCTCTCAGTTCCTCTCCTATCATGAAACCTACTGCATGTTCAGGTGTTACATGACGTTCTTTCACATGTCTTGAGGGAGAAAGAACTGGAAGAATTAACATTATGAAATTCTGTCTAGTGCTATTGCTATGAGTAATAAACTCTTTCTCTAACCAAGGAATCTTGTGTCTTCTATTATCATCCATGAAACTATGAAGAGCTAATTTGTTTGCTTGAAAGTCTGATAAAATCTTATGTATTTCAGTTATTGACAGTTTATACCAATAACTGTCATAGATCTTGAATTCAAAAATACCATTATAGCCATTTGGTTAAGTACTTCCATTTTTTAAGTATTTCAATAGCATTGTGTATGCTACCTAATCCACAAAGCACTGACACCTGTTTCTTGGATGAGTAAAGGTTTAAAGTAAGGAATATGAAACTCTCACAGTGAAAAAAAAATGTCCTCATCCTATTTCTTAATGACATTCTTCCAAAGAGTATACCTATTTCTCCAAAATAGTAAGGGATGACGATGTTATTAACAGAGAAATAACAAATCCAAAAATAAACAAAAACAAAACAAAACAAAAAACAAATAAATAAAAAACTAAATAGGGAATTAAATATAACTTTTGGCTCAAAGGTCAGGGATATGAGATGGGGTCATAATGTAGCAGGAGGGTTGGGATCTGCCTTCTTATGTTACAATAGATTATTTTCATTGTGGAGGCAAGAAACCTTAAATGAGAAATTTTGTTAGCATTAAGAAAAAAGAGAATAAAATGTGGCTTGACAGAAGGATCAGAGAAATTTAATTGTCTGTTTTGCTTGCTGTTTACTATTTATTTGGATTCAGTCTCTATAGTTAGATGTGATCTGCAGATTTTTGTCCAGTAAAAGAGATAACCCCAGTGACTGTGTTTTAGCCTATAGTATTTGAACATCTCTCCTCTTAGAAATCCCACATGTCTATTCTCTTTACCCACTGCTTCTCCTTAATAAACCATGAATTAGGAATGGGTAATCTTGCTATCCAGTGGTCTGAGTGCAGAAAGATCAATGCTCACCTAAAAGTAAAGCTTCTGCAGATCCTCTATATCTCAGGCTTTATGGATTTATTTGCCCTCCATGTTAACATCACCACAGTAAGACTTGTCATCTGGGGCAAAGCTAACTGTGTCACTGTCCTGCTCTTCTGCTACACCTGAGTGAGTTTCGGTATTTTGAAGCAGGGTGAGAGGGGACTAGGAATTACTGCTGGCTTCAGCTAATAAGGCTAGTTTGTTATATATTCTAGAATTTTTCCAATTTGATCAGAATCTGACAAGGAGTGAAAGGTTACAAGAAATATCAAATACTTAGACATAAGGAAAAACTATGGTTGTGTGTCTTTTGAATATAATAGAGTAGCATTGTTTAATAAGCCTACCCAAAGGGATTTTAATACTTTAGGTGATGCATCGCTCTTACCTAGTATTTGTATTTGTTAAGGGCTGATCTCCATGAACTTAGATGTCAAATTATAGATTTGTGTCCAAGAGAAAAGTACAATGTATACGGTTTAATTTGCATTAGTTTGTTTTACACATAAGCTAATTCTACCCTTTTTAATAGCACAAATAAATACTCAGCTCCTCAAATACTCACTAGTTATACCACCTGAAAGCTTCTCTCATAAATGAAAAGTTTTTTTTTAATATTTGATGCCTTTTCACTATTTATTTGTCTTATTTTTCTCCTCCCTGAAAATTATATTTTCAAACAGTGTAATTAATTTGTACCCTGAACTCAAAGATATTAAGCTTAACAAGGAAAAAAAAGCTAAACTGAAATGCAGGGGCATATACTATACTAAATGAAGAACAAAACCATGTACGGGAAAAGCACCTGCAAAAAATGAAAGTACAAGGCACACTGAGAATAATTTAAGGAAAGGCCAAAGTGGTTTGCAAAAGGGAAAAAAAGTTTTAGGAATAAAAAGGTGAACAAATAACTGAATAATTAATAAATTTAGAAGGGATGATTCTGAAGTTTACTACTGCCTCTAATAAAGACAGGGGATTTCCTAAAGCAAGACTGAGAGGATGCCTTAATTATTTTTTATTATTCACTATGAATGTGTTATTATCCCTTCAAATTATATCCATCGTTGGTCTCAATTTATTTCCTTTTTTAAACTGCAGGTAACTAATTTTAAAAAAGTCAGAATTATATAAAATTTGACTGAACCCAGGCATACTTATTGGATTTAAAAAAGTGGGTAATTGGTTAAATTTAACTGAGCAGGACTCAGTTTAGCTATTACATATGTCACAAAGAACAAAGAAAAAAAATGTTATTGCTTTTTTGATCCAGGAATAGTTTATAAAACACATAGCTTTGGTGCCGAAGTAAATAAATTTCAATATCAAGTTCTGAAATCGTATTATAGAAGTTGGTTGAAAAATGAAAGGAAAATACATTCTACTGGAAAGAAAAGGAAAAATGTTGATGATCATTCTTGCTAGTGGAAAAAAAGAAGGTGATCTCAAGAGAGTAACCATGAACCTGAGAAAAGTAACTAAAAAAGAAACGAAGGCTGAATACTTTTTATAAACCTAAAGAAAAATGTGAAACTGAAGCAAAGTAGTTCATCAGAAAATGAAGCTATGAAGAGAGAAGAAAGTGAAAAATAGAACTATTGAAGTAAAAATTTAATAAAGGTAAAAACCCAAGAGATGGTGACAGTGATACCCGCAAAATAAATGATCATATTTAAACTTTTGAATAATTTGGTACTAACGAGGCAAACTGCCATTGAAAATGATCTCCTATTAAAATGTACTAAAATCGCTAAAAGAGACTGCATGTGACTGTTACTCATATCTAAGCAAGCTCTTTTTTAAAAACTTTGTTCCAATCTTTACTTCTTAACAATACTTTGTGCTCTCAAACATTTGAACAACAACAAAAAGTTAAATGAGTGACAAATATAATCTTGATGACTATAATGAGAAGGAATCTAACATGCCCTGAAATGATCAAGTAATTATTTAAAACCCCAAACATCCTTTTAAAATTCACATATACACACTGAAGCATCATAGTGACACTGAGGACACTGTAATAGAGAGAATTTTAGGAAACATATTATGATGTTCAAGTGTCTTAGTAACTCTCATAGTCTTACAGGTAAGATTAAAGAACAGAAAGTAAAAAAGTTTTATTTTTGTGGGGTTTAGCCCATGGTCTAACATTCAAAGTTTATGAAAAACATGATGATTGTGCTCCTTCCAAGACTGTGAAGTCTCAATTATCTGTTGTAATTAGTAGAAATGGATAGACTTTGCTTTGAGCTTATTATTTTTCTTGCTCTCCTTAGATGAAATGTGCTTTGGTTAACATTCATTTGGGTGACTGCCCAGGTTGTGTGAAACTCCCATCATGCTTTCTTTCTAAATGATCTACGTATGTATATACAAATAGAGCTAATATATTTTAAAGTGGTGTAGTATTCCCTTCATTTCTCTTTCCTCCTTGGGTAGGACTTGGAATGCTTTATTTGGAAAGCTGTAGTGGTTTAAGTATAAACTCTCATGGGGACATTTTGTATTTTATTGAGTGATACCAGGAGAAATAATAGTCTTGATAAGAATTTTGATCTTGCAATGAAATAAAAATAATGAAGACATTCGTGGTGAGTTAGCATTTGAAGACCTTTGGTGTAGAACTGATTACCATAAATAACCTTGCTTAGGATCAGTTCTTCATTCCAAAAGTAAAAAAATAAAATTTCCACATGGCTTAGGAATTTCACCCGGTGAATGAGTGGATGAAGCTCTACCTTATAGTTCATTTAGGGCTAGGGTGAATACAGGGCTAGAAATTAGAATCTCTTAATGCTTAGTGTAAAAAGTCTTGAGTAGGTTTTCCTCTGTTTAGGAGACAAACATAATAGTTTTGCACTGTTTAGCTAGTCCAAAAAAAAAAAAAATGGTTTGGGGCTTAGGGAAGAAACTGAAACAATTTTAGACATGGAATTAATGAGAGTTCAAGACAATGGATGAGGGAGGTAAAGGAAAGGCTCACGTGAGATATTTGGGTGAGTGTGGGGGGGGGCGTGTAGGGTGGAGAATAAAGAGAAAGTAAATTAAGAGACAAGTAAGGGGTGTTCCCACCATGGCTCAGAGGTAACAAAGCTGACTATTGCCCATGAGAACATGGGTTCCATCCTTGGCCTCATTCAGTGTGTTCAGGAACAGGTATTGCCATGAGCTGTGGTGTAGGTTGCAGGTGTGATTTGGATCTGGCATTGCTGTGACTGTGGCTGTGGCCAGCAGCTGCAATTCCAATTTGACCTATAGCCTGGGAACTTCCATATGCCATGGGTGCAGCCCTAAAGACACACACACACACAAAGAGAGTAAGTCAAGTAAGAAGAAAGAAGATATGGGGTGATGCAAGTCTGTGATATACACAGACATTTGGAAGGTTTTCATGGTGAAAACTTTTAAAACGGGGATATATGATATTCAGTTGTAAGTTGGAACCTGTAGTAGACAGTGCTTATTCCTACAGAGTTTCTTCAAAGAAGAATAACCAACATGAATCTATTGATTACGTAAAGATGAAGCAGAGAGAAAGAGGTAAAACTTCTTGGGAAGACTATTCATTTAAAGGAATTGAGACTAAAAGAGAGATGTAGAACTCTATAGAAATAGGGCAGTGGGAGTAACAGGAATGGGAGAAACTGCTGGTGTGTATGCAAGATGGAGAGTGGCCCACTGATACAAGCAGGTTATTCTAAAAGGGCTGAAGACACTATCCTTAAATAGTAATGAAATGGTGACTATGTTCTGAAGGACTCAGGTAATACGGACTTCAGTGAAAGCTTAGGATTTAAACTAACTAGGTGAATATAAATTTGATGATTTCATTATTATTCTTTTTTTTGTCTTTTTAGGGCCACACCCACTGCATATGGAAATTCCCAGGCTAGGAGTCAAATCAGAGCAGCAGCTGCCAGTCTACTTACTCCACAGCCATAGCAACACCAGATCTGAGCCACATCTGTGAACTACACCACAGTTCACAGCAACATTGTATCCTTAACCCACTGAGTGAGGCCAGGGATCTAACCTGAGTCCTTATGTATACTAGTCAGATGGTTTGTTACCTCTGAGCCACAATGGAAATTCCATTACTATTCATTTTTAATGACTATGCCTATCTAATTTAAGTTGGTTGAAATATCTCTATGGTAATACTATTTAATTCCCATGGATCATGTCCCTACTATCCTCAACTATTAGAAGTAAAATGAATATTTGAGATGAGATAGAACTAACATCTTAATATTTTTAGAAATGAGTATCCAATGCCTTTTTTAATCCAAGTTTATCTTTTTCATCTAGAGAGGCTCAGGTGTAGCATAAATCATAAATGATATAATTGATAGCCTTTTTATTTTAGGATAATAATTTGTCTTTTCTACAGATACTACTATGTTTATCTCAACTCCTTAGAAAATCTTTCTGCTACCACATGTGAAGAGGCTATTGTGTAATTTATTAGAGTGGAGAGACTGTCTGGTTAAAACAAATTATCTTTCTTAAACATTCTATTCTTCCATGAAATCCATTAGTTATTCTTATTGTTTGATCTGAATAATCTGACAACTCCAAAGCTTGGCAATACTTAATATAAAAATGCTCTCACCTTTATCTTGAAAGCATAGTGAGACCATAGGAGGGAAACATCTTTAGCTTTTATGAGTTATTCTTGAGTGACTTTTGACAATGCAAAATTTCATCCTACATTTGACCCCCTTTCCACACACTCGTGCACTGTGCTATATTAGAGGAATGAAATAAAATAGGGAGACAAATGATGGAAAATATTGAAGTAAATTTAAAATTCTTTGCAATTTTATAGAAAAAAATAGGATCTGGATATCTTCAGCTATCATTCAGGAATTAGTAAAGAAACAAAAATCACTTAGAGCAAGTAGATTACTTATTGCTTAGAATTAATAGGTTAATATAGAGAAATGATAATAACTTTTAGTAGACTAGAGAAGTTTAAGTAAGGAATTTTATAGGGAAAGTTGGAAAAATGTTTACTTTTACTTTTGTCTCAGTCGCCTGTAATTCCAAAGCAGGTCTTAGTAGAAAGCCTAGGATTCTGGGTACAGCCTCTCAAAAGCTATTTGCTGAAACCCATGTCTTTGCCTTAGGTGCTTGGGAGAATAATGACCTTTTCCATTTTCTAAATCTTTTGTTAATAACTTTTATGGATTATAATGAACTAGAATCTTACTGGAAACTAAATAAATTTCAAACATTTATTTTCCTGTAGTAGATGAAACCAAATTACAACATACGATATCTAGTATCCAAGTAGAAAAGTATGTTGACGTTGACAAATTTGTGGTACATTTTAAAGTACCAGAGAATAGTTATAAAAATATAGTAATCCATGTCAGTGATTTGTTTCTATATAGCACAGGGAACTATGTCCACTCTCTTGGGTTAAAACATGATGGAAGATAGTATGGAAAAAAAGCATACATATATATATATATGTATATATATATATATATGTATGACTGTGTCACTCTGTTCTATAGCAGAAATTGAAGGAACAATGTAAATCAGCCCTACTTTAACAAAAAATTTTAAATATACATATATATAATAAACATTCCTTTATATAGGTTATTCTTTAAATAGAAATATAAAGACACCAGCAAGGTTTAAAATAAGCCAATGAACCACTCTCTGCAGTATCCATGAATTTGCTTAATAAAAGGGGTTAGCAGAAAACATACTAACATTTGCTTTCATTTTTAAAAAGTATATGAAAGAAGAAGTAACAGTGGTTACTTGCTTTACTGAGAGGTGTGTGGAGGTGGAGGAATTAGTGGCTGAATAGTTTGTGAAAATCAGTATGAGACAATTTGTCAATAGAGTCTTAAATTTTTAATTGTTTCTAACTTCGTGATTGTGAACTTATTTCCAACTTAGAAAATAATCATTTGAAGAAGTATGATTTATTCAACATTGGTAATTTTTCTCCTGATACAAACATCATTCTCTTTGCCTATAAAAGGGCATATCTATAGGATAAATTATTATTAGTAAAATTGAGTCTATTAAAATATAATTTACAAAGAGGCAACATTAATAATAGCTTGGAGATTGTTAGAAATGAAAATCATTACTCTGTACCCCAGACCTACTGAACCCATAGCTCCAGAGGTGGGACTCCAGAATCTGTATTTAATTAGCTGTTGAGGTAACACTATAAATGCATTGACCTAAAAAATATCATACACTACAGGGAAGTCTCTCTTTTTAAGTTTGCTAACAATTTATTTTTTTAGTGAAATATGTCCTACATAATGCAAGGCATTTTCAAAATTTGGGAGTTTTACCAAGTTTATAGGTAAAAAATAGTGTCATTTAAAATTTTATTTGCATTACTACTATGCGGTTATATATCTTGGCACTTATTTAAATGGCACTCATATTTCTCTTCCTGTTTTCAACAACATAGATTTATTTGTACTTCAGGTAAATTGAATTATACATTATTATGCACACATTTATACCTAATTTTGTTCAACAGAATATTTGTGAGGACCGTCAATATTGTTGTATGTGTTTGTAGATCATTGACTTTCATTTATCTAAACTGGGGATTCATTTCTGTGTACCAACATCTATTTATCTATTCAAATGATGAATGGTTTTAGGGTACTTTGAAGTCTGATGCTATTATAAGTAGTGTATCTGGGCATATTCTATTACACATTAAATATATGAAAATAGTTCTATTGGCATATGTCTTAGATTAGAACTACTGAGTCACTCAGCATGCATATATCCAGCTTGGTAGACATTGCCAAATAATATTTCAAAGTAGTTGTACAAATTTACTCTCACATGTGCAGTGTATAAGATTTCTTAATTGTTTCATGTCCTTGACAACACTTGGCATGTCAGCCTTTTTAATTTTAGGCATTCTTCTGGTGTGTACTGGTATCTCGTTAAGTTTAATTGCATTTACCCTATGACTAATAAAGTTGAGCACTTTTCATGTGTAATTTTAATATTCTTTTTAATGAAGTATCCTTTCTCCAGGGGAAGCCTATATCCAGTGACGGACTAATATGGGGCATATAAACACCTAATTCCACTTAGGTACAACTCTAAGGGGATATTCCAGCTCCAGAGCTGTCCATGAGATTGAATAAAGCCTATGTTGTAATTGCCTCCCAGTTCAATTTCCACTTCTGATGAATCCTGCTTCTCTCAGTTTCATGCTGTTGTCTATAAGAGCATTTCCCAATATACCATCTGCTCAGTTAAATCTCAGAGCCTGGAAATTCTAACCTATTACCAACCTATTTTAGATTTCAGAATAGGATCACTTCTTGATCAGCTGTCAGTAAGGACCACATAACTGGTGGTTACAGAGTAATGACAGCAATGAGAATGTTGTAGTGGTAAAATTGTTAAAAACTTAGACTGGAGGTAGACTCAGATTACATATTGATGGACAGAGTGCACTGGTAAAGCTGGATCTCAACATTTTTGAGATAGTAAGAAAGGAAATATAAAGTGGTTGAGGCTGATTGTAACAATGCATTAGGAGAAGGCAATGAAAGTCTGAGGGTTGTTACTCACCACTTTAAGAAGTATAAAAGTAACGGCTCTCCTCAGAAGCATATTTTACAAACTTTCTTCTCTCCTACAGTTGGAGAACAGAAGGAGCTAAGGACCGGGCCCAAGATTTAATTATTAGGGTACCAGAAAATGACCTTAGTTTGTACTCTTAATCTGGAAAATCCCCAGAACAAAGGCTGGCCTTGATTGGGAAGAATTGGGTCCTGATTTGTGGGATACGAAAATACAAGTCAATGCATTTAACAATTTTGAGACCCCAGCTTTCTCTGAACTCTCTGAATTTGCACAAATATGCTTCCCTTCCTCATCTTCTCTTTTTTTTTTCTTTTTTTTTTTTTGGTTGCACTCACAATATGTGGAAGTTTCTGGGCCAGGGATTGAACCCATTTCACAGCAGCAAACTAAGCTACTGCAGTGACAACTGCTAGATCCTTAATCCAATGTACCACATGGGAATTCCTCTCTCCTTTCTTTTTGAAGGCAAGCCTTCTATGCTTGAATATAATGTAATAGCTTTATCCTTGTGAATCAATGGACACTCTCCTAAGAATCTAGTTCACATTCCCTCCAAATTCTTAATTAAGCGAAGTCAAACCATAACACAATTATGGAAGATCTCTGCTTGTTAGAGGAATAAGAGGATTATAAATTTTGAAGTACCCACAGGACCAGTCAATATGTTCTGGGGGGATTAAAGAGTGTATGCATAGGACTAAGTTGCTAAGTCAAGAGTGATGAAATATAATGTTGAATAAGAGAATATTTATCTGCATGACATACTCCCCTGTCAATATGTTTTTGTTTTTGTTTTTGGGGGCCTCACTTGCAGCATGTGGAAGTTCCCAAGCAGGGATGGAAACTGCACTGCAGTTGTGACCTGCACCAGGTTGCAGCAACATCAGATACCTAACCCTCTGTACCACAAGGGAACTTCCTCTCATGTGAATATGATATAGTATCTTAGCAACATTCTCAGAAGGTTGTGTCAACTTGACTGGGCTGTGAGGTGTCTGGTTATTTGGTTAAATCTTATTCTGCATGTCTGTGTGAGGGTGTTTAGAATGAGATTAACATTTGAATCAGTAGACTGAGTAAAGAAGATTGCCCCCCATCAATGCAGGTGGGTCTTAACCACTGAAAGCCTGAACAGAAAAAAAAAAAAAAAAAGACTGAGGATTGAAGAATCCATTCTCTCTCACTGACTATCTTCAAGCTGAGGCAATCTCCTGCCTTTGGATTTGGCTGGAACTTACACCATCAGTTCTTCTGCTTCTGAGTCTTTGGATTTAACTAAAACTATACTATCAGCCCTCCGGGGTCTCCAGCTTGTTGACTACAAAGATCTTGAGACTTCTGAACTTCCATATCAGTGTGAGCAATTCCTTCTATAAACAAACATATCTTGGTTGTATTTCACTGGAGAATCCTGTAGTGGTGTACACTAAATGAAGAAGAAAAAGAAGGAAGTGGGTAATGAAGAAATGGAGCAAGAAACGTAGCCCACATTAAAAGATATATAACTCCCAGAATTATAATAGGAGAAAATTAGAGGAAGAGATAGAAAGGCTTATATAACTGGTCATATTAGTATGAATATATTACTTAAAGCTGGAGACCACCATTGGAAAATGTCCATGGAAGGACACAAAGGACTCTATTTATCAAAGAGGTAAAGAATATGCTAGTGAAGGGGAACTGGGAGAATCTCAATAGTAACTGCCCCTGGTAGGCCAAGGCTTATGATAAGATGTGTTATTACATTACTGGGCTAATATTCAGTAATAGGGATAATAGCATAATAAAATAATAGAGGACAAAACATAGTACCCAATCATCAGGAGGTATGAGGAGAAATTACATGCCGGGCTTCAAGTTCAAAGTGGTGGCCAAAGGAGACTGACCTACAGAAAACTAGAGAGATGATTAAGAGACCTTACGGATTTAGGAAAAAAACAGATTGGCAGCCAACAGGGCTATTGTTTAACTTACAAAATATGAAGAAACCAAGAATGGGTAATCAGCCAGTTGAGAACAATCACACTATTAAAGTTATCTCACATTACGTTTAGTTAGTTTATAACCCTGTAAATATTTGACTAAAGTCCTTCTATATGCTTATGATACCATCAATTCTTTAAGACCATTTATTTGGGTAATCATATCTGGGAAAATGGGTATAGCCTGACATTCTGAGAATTACTGGAGACAGGACTGGATTTGACATTAATGTCTAAGTATCTGAAGTATCATCATGTCCCTTTCCCCAATAGAGTGAGGATATATGATATGAAAGCTAAGCAATAACTAGAGCCATATTACAATTCACGGACTTACACAATTGTATTTTCCCTATTCTGAAAATGTGGAGTTAGAAATTTGAAATGTGAAATTTTTTGGTTGGTAAAAACCAAATATTTGACTTTGACTTATGGGATAAACCTATTGTAGCAGAGAAAGTAAATGGAAGATTTTGAGTTGAATCTTAATTCTGATCAAGAATAAACTCAGTAAAATGTCCCATTCTGGGAGTGTGCCTGAAAACAGTGACCACTTCAAGAGATGTAGGTATGGTAGTCCCACCGTAACCCCATTTAATTCATCAATCCAAAACCTAATAACACCAAATGTATCTGCCACATCAAGTTTCTACCACAAAATCAATTTAGAAATAACTCTACCTAGAGTTTCTATGCTAGGTGTAGCATCTCTGATGATCAGATTGTCAGTTCCAATATACAATATGCAGCCATTACTCTATAAATTACATTATTTTCCAACCCCTTCAAGAGGAAAGATTAGAAACAATCCTCATATTTATGCGGGACTGTTTCAGTTCGGGGTCCTCTCAGGTGACAGAAACCACATAGTAATATAAATAGAACAGTTAAATATGAAATATTATATTAGGTTCCTAATGCTTCTGTAACATATTACTTAGTATCTTAAAAAACAAATATATGTTATCTTAAAGTTCTGAAAGCCAGAATTCAACTCATTAGGCCAAAATCAAGTTGTTGGCAAGATTTCTCAAGGCTCAATGGGAAGCTCTTTTAGCTTCTAGAGATTTCAGGATTCCTTCATTTTTTTCTGCATCACTCCAATTTCTAATTTCCCGGTCATACTGTCTTATCCTCTTCTGTAATCAAATATTATTACTTTGCCTATCTCTTATAAGGATACTTGTAATTACATTTAGAACTCACCTGAATAACCCAAGATAATATCTTCTTCTTAAGATTCTTAAGTAGATAATCTCTCGCTTTCAAGACCCTTAACTAAATCACATCTGCCGAGTCACTTCTGGCATAGAAAGTAACATGTTCACAAGGTGTAGGAATTAGAATGTGGCTATCTTTGAGGGCCATTATTCAACCCGCCACAAGTATTATCAATAAGAGATAATGAGGTAATGAGGGTTTGGCTAGTAAGAGGAAAAGAGAAGTCTAGAGAATATAAGAATAGAAGATATAAGGAATGGCCCCTACTACAACTGAGAAAGGGCACACAAACAGATCTCAGGACAAAATGCAGATCTAATTAGAAAGGGCACAGCCATAGCGCAATGGATAGCAAAAATATTTCATTTCCTGAGGTTCTATGTTGGGAGGATTCATTGGAAAATATCCCCTGGCATTGTTGGGAATAGTTATCACAGTTAGGTGTCTTTGTGGTAGCATTTTGGTACAAAGCTGCCTAAGAAGTTACCTGTAGAAGTCTATGACAGGGAATCACCTCACCAGTGACACTCTGCTACAAAGTCACTGAGAAGGGTGTACTAAGAGATATCAGTCATGGAGAAATGCTCTGCCACTCTGCTACAATGCTGTCTTAGTTGGTTCTGAGAAAAACTGCTTTACGTAAAATACCACATTCACTTGGCTGTAGGATGTGGAATTAAAAAATAAAAATACAACTATAACAAAACTATAATCACTGCCCGATGAGAAAAGCTCACCAAAACAAAAGGGGGAAACCCGGTCTTATATCATGGTCCCTTGGTGCCTTCTTTTGAAAAAGTTAACATCATGCCAGCTAGCAAAATAGGATATTTATAGCTCCATTCTATTTTCATCAAAGAAAGCAATGTAAGGTAGATCCTGGGTTGAGAATCAATAAATTGATAAATGATACTTGAGTTCCTATTGCGGCGCAGCAGAAATGAATCCGACTAGGAACCATGAGGTTACAGGTTCAATCCCTGGCCTTGCTCAGTGGGTTAAGGATCCGGCGCCACCATGAGCTGTGGTGTAGGTCATAGACGCGGCTTGGATCTGGCATTGCTGTGGCTCTGGCATAGGCTGGCAGCTACAGCTCCAATTATACCCCTAGCCTGGGAACCTCCATATGCCACAGGTGTTCCCTAAAAAGACAAAAAGCCAAAAAAAAAATAAATGAATAAATAAATAAATGATACTGTATACTTATTTAGATATTCAGCTTCTGTATGTACCTTTCTTCCCTCTTTTGAACTGTATATTAATAGCTTTATATTTCTAAAATAAGAAACAATTATTCTTCTAACAAGTGAATGAGTTATTACTATTTCTCCCAAATGAGGAAATCTACAGTCCCAGCAGTCACTGTAGCAATTTCTTGTTAATGTACACAAATAAATATAAGTATAAAATAAGCAAAGAGAAAGTACACTAAATTACTATGGTCTTTATTTTTGTATTATTCACAGGATGTAATTTATATCTGTGGCTCCCCATGCTACCCATTTAATATTTTTCTATTCTCAGGCAGAACCTCAAATAGTCAGTCCTTCTACTTGACAGGGTGGCCTAAAGCCACTGAGTCCTCAGTTATTCTTCCCCCCCCCCCAAATGTAGTCTTCTACTAACTCTAGGCTATGGAAGTACTAAGAGTTGCCTTGTATAATTCCCTGAGTTTCAGAAAGAATCCCCCAAACTCTCATTGTATAGAACTAACCCAATTTCCCTTGATAACTGGGATCAGTCTCTTGAGTCTATAGAATAACCCCTGTTTCTTAGTGGCCTAAGAAACACAAAAGGCCAGGTGGCAGTCTCACCTTCCAATTCAATGGAACTAATGCTATGCCTCCTTGTTAGAATATTACCACTTTTGGGATTAAGAATTTCAAGCCATCAGAGTTCAATTTTGCCAGAATGGGAAGCAAAAACTGTATGAGTAATTGAGTTTAATAGTGAGAGGATCCACTTCAACTTCTACTGCTTGATTCCTGGACTGATGTATTCTGGCTATGGATGAGATATGATGGGCTCTGATTCAAAGCATATATTCTGTCCTGTAAGATGAATCCCTGTCCTTTCAGGGGATTTTCTCCAAACTAGCAATATGACAGAATTTTCAGTAATGCATGTTTTAATTAGACCAGTGGCTAATTGCTCAATTACTTTGTTGTGAAATAAGCTCCCTGTCAGTATAAGTATGGCTGATACTGTTATGATATATAGTGTTGGCAGAAACAAAACAAAAAGGGAACACAAATATATATAAAGAAAAAGTGTCCATCCACACAAGAGGAAATTTAGTCCCTCTGTTATGAAATAAGCTTGATGATGAATGCCCAGTGGAGGTGCTGGAATCCCAAGTGAATGGTGATATATCCAGGTTAAGTGCTGATCTCTACTTTTGGGAGAATAGCCACTTAATAGTAACATTAACAAGGCAAGGAAGTCCATGTTGTTGAGCCATGTGTAGCCTGAACCACATCATAATAGTCACTAAATTTTACAAATTAGTGGCTCAGATCCTGATCTCATTCACAAGTATTGCTCAGGATATTTCCCTCAGGTGATGCATTTAGGTGCTAAGTTGATTCCTTATGACAGAAAGATGAAGGAAAAAAATGGGAAAGTTTGGTAGATAGGTAAGTCAACAATTTTTCTTATTACACATACATAAATATATAAGTTACATATATTATGTATATTACATATGTTGTATTATATGTATAATTATATCTAAAAAAATTAAAATTATTTTCAAATGCACATAGAACAGTTTCCAAAATTACTATACGCTGGTCCACAAAAAATCTCTATAAATTTAATAACTTTGAAATTATGCAGAGAATAGTGTCTGACAATGCAAATTATCCTAGAAAAACATTTAAAAAATTAAAAGAAAATCCCTAACTGTATGAAAAAAAAATGCACTTACAGGAAATCTAAGGTTCATAGAGGATGTTAGAGCATAAATTAGAAGATGTCATTAATTGAATGAATATAGACATTACATATCCAAATATGCGGGAAGATGCTAAAACAATGTTTAGATGGAAACATATAAACCTTAATTCTGTATCAGAAGAGCAGAGAAGCTGAAAGCTAAAATCAATGAAGAAGCTTCCTTTTAATAATGCCACTGAAGGAATAGAAAAACCTAAAGAAAGTAAAAAAATTAATAAAGAGAAATGCAGAAAATTTTGAAATAGAAAATAAGTGCACCTAGTGAAAATCAACAGACAAAAGATTAATTAAATTATTAACATCTAGTAATAATTATCAGGAAAAAATAATTATAAAATTTTAAAATTTTAAATTGACAGTACTTAAATTTAAAAATAATATGCCACTGTTATAGGTATCAAAAAGTCATAATGATATTATTAAATTTTTTTCATCAATAAAATAAACATTTTTTTATGAAATAGAAAAAATACTTAAGGATACAAGTAAACAGGTAGAAATGGACAAAAAATTAAAAATCTAGATGTTTGAATACCTATTTTAGAGAACCCCTACAAATCCTGATGGATTCACCAATGGACTCTCCAAATCATTTAGACACAACTCAATCTATAGATAAAAGAAGAATTTTCCACATTGTAACTTAAGTGATCTTTCGATACATATGCAAGGTTGGTTCAATAATGGAAAAGAAATTTACATAATAATCTGGCTAACAGGACTTTTCTAAACTCACACTGGTCAGAATGGCCATCATTAACAAGTTATCAAATAACCAATGCTGGAGAGGTTGTGGAGAAAAGGGAACCCTCCTTCACCACTGGTGGGAATGTAAACTGATACAACCACTATGGAAAACAATATGTAGTTTCCTCAGAAAAGTTAATATAGAACTAACATATCATTCAGCAATCCCACTCCTGGGCATATATCCAGAGAAAATTATCATTACAAAAGATAGGTGCACCCCTGTATTCATTGTAGCACTATTCACAATAGCCAAGACATGGAAATAACCTAAATAACCTGAATGGATTAAGAAAAAGAGAATTCTTTCATATATAAAATGAAATAATAGTCATTAAAAAGGACAAAATAATTCCTTCTGCAGCAACAGGGATGCAACTAGAAATTGTCATGCTAAGTGAAGTGGGTCAGAAAGACAGAGACAAATACCATATGATATCACTTATATGTGGAATTTATCTAAAATATGGCACATATGATCCTATCTACAAAACAGAAACAGATTACAGACATGGAGAGCCAACTTGTGGTTGCCAGGGGTTCAGGCGGAGGAAGAGGGATGGACAGGGAGTTTGGGGGTGGTAGATGCAAGCTATTACCTTTGGAATGGAAAAGTTATGGTGCGCTCCTGTGCAAGACAGGGAACCATGTCCAGTCACTTGTGATAGAATATGAGAAAAATAATATATATAATATTATATATATTATATATATATTATATATATATATATATATATATATATAACTGGATCTCTATGCTGTACGGCAGAACTTGGACAAAAACTTTAAATACTCTAATTTTTTTTATTTACTGATTTAATTTCTACTTTTTCTATTACCTCCTGAGAGAAATTTGATAAAATTTACCATCACTGTTTTGGACATTTCCCTTTTTACTCTTCATTTTGGAACTTGTTCCTTATCTTTGGAAACTATGCTTTTGTATGCAAAATATTTAAGTGTTTTATAAGCATGTTTTTTTCCCTAATCCACTTTATCAATCTTACTATTTTATGTGTATATTTAATTTATGTATATTACTGCAGCTACTGCCAAAGTTCATATTGTGTTCACCTTATTTGCTTTCTATTTGGATCACCTAATATGTAGTCCTTTAAAAAAACTTATTTCCTTGTTCTTTTGGAGTAATAAAAGTAATAGATTTGTTTAACCATTTATTAATTTCTTTCTGCCCCATAAATACTATATGCTTTTCCCATTTGAATGCAATAATTTATTTGGTGAGGTAGTTTTCAGATTTATTATTGTTCCATTGAAGGTAATGTGTCATTACTCTCTAGATGACTTTTTTTCATTTTAGGTTTCTTTACTGTGAGATTTTAGGTGCGATTTCTTTCTTTATTTTTATCTTCATTGATTTTTATAGTAACGTTTGAATGTGTATCTTGATGTATATCTCTAGTGTTCCAAGACCTCTGGGCAATTTCTCTTCAAGAATTAGTATTTACCATTCTATTTTGCTTATTCTTATGAGGCTTCTATTGTCTCTAAGAAATTTTAAATTTTGCCTCATACAACATTTTATCTTTCTTGTAATTTTTATCAGTTTTTTATCTCAATCTGATAATGACCTATGTCTTAGTTTTAGTTTATTAACACTTTTTCAGAGTCTCATTTATTCTATCCATTTATTAAATTCTTCTTTTGAGATATATTCTCAGATAAAATAGGAATTTTTATCTATCCTATTAAACATATTAATCACAATTATTTTAAAGTCTATGTCTGAAAGCTTCATTATATCATGCAGTTTTATTTTTTTGTTTCTTTTATTCCTACCTCAATGTGTACAGTTTATAATTTATTATTGAATGCTAGATATCTATATTAAAAATTGTAGAAGCTCTCCTTTATGTTCTACACTGTGTGTTGTTTTTCTACATTAAGCATTCAGAGTAATGGAAGATTAAACTTAGCATGAGATTTGGGCTGATTTAGAGCTAAATCCCAATCTTTATGAAATCTAGTTCGGTAACAATTAGCCAATGCTCATGTATAATACTATTTGAGCACTTCTAACTAAAAGCCTGGGTTTTGCCAGAGGCATTGACACACTCTTCAGTGTACTTTAAAATCCTAATTCTGACACTCTATATTAGGAAACAGTCAAAAGTTCTGTTTGGCTTCTCAACATTTCATTAGCTACTTACAAATAATCAGATATCTCAAGGGGAAAACTGACACTGAATGCTGATATCACTTCTCTGTGCTTCCTTTCTTTGCACTGTATTGGCCTTACAAGTCCTATTTACCCCGTGATCTCTCATATCTGGTTTCTGACCCTTTAGGTCCATAAGAATACCAAAATCTTTATTCAGCTTCCAGCCATTTAGCACACTGCTTTGTGCTCGGCTTCTCAGCTTCCGGGCAGCAGAAATAACCTGCAGGAGAAAAGCTTAGCTTAGCACAGTGTGAGGTTCAACAATGTGTTTTATTTCTCTTCAATTCCTTTGGTCAATGAAGTCTCAGTTTCTCTGGTAATTCTCAACTGATTTTAAAAATATCAATTTTTCTGTATGTTCTCCAGCCTTTGTTCTTGGTGGATAGCTTATCTAATATAGGTTTGTAAATAACAGCCAGTCAGAGCTTTGCCTTAGTTTTTGAAAATGCTTAATTCTGCTATTGTTGAGTTTGTCATTAATGAGATCTTTCACTAGGTGTCTTTTCCCATGTCTTCCTATTATCACTGCTTTAAATTGAGCTGCAGTTGCAAGCTTTAATATATTTAAGCATCTTAAGATCAGCCTTTTCTCTTATAATTCCTGAAAATGAAGTGTGTGTGTTTATAATACTAATGTTTTGGTATAACTTCCAGTGAGCAAAGTGGAAAATAAAATTTCAATAGCCATCATCCAAAAGTCTCAGATATACATTTTACGTGGTTCATTTTCCTTTAGAGGTGGTAATGTTACTGATGTATTTTATGTGAAAAATACAGCATAATACATTATTATATATTAAGTACATAGATATATTAGGTTCATAGATATACTATATTAAGTACATAATTATTATATTAAGTGCATAGATAATTAATACGTTTTGCTTAGATAGAAATAATGAAAAAATCCTGTCATACATATCTTATCTACAAAGTATATACTAGTTGCCACAATCTGTGTAAATAAATAAGAATAAACCCTACCTTAAAGTAGTATAAGACATACATAAATATATAAATATTTACATTAAAGGTGTACAGTGTGATATGTGCAACATAGCAAGGTGGTGATGGTGATTTTTAGCATAAAGGTAAATATTTGATTAGGAATTCCCACTGTGGCTTAGCAGGTTCAAAACCCAACTAATATCCATGAGGATATGGGTTCAATCCCTGGTCTCACTCAGAGGATTAAGGATTCAGCATTGCCGCAAGCTACTGCACTGGTTATAGATATGGCTTGGATCCTGCATCGCTATGGCTGTAAAGTAGGCTGGCAGCTGCAGCTGCAATTTGACCCCTAGCCTGGGAAATCCCATATTCCACAGGTGCTACCCAGAAAAAAATGATTAAAATACCGATTATATCACATTCTAGTCTTGTCATTTTGATCTTTTCATTCCTATAAACACCAGTTCTATTGTATGCAAGTAGAATTTTTGCAATTAATTGAAATAATGTATATAAAATTCTTACAACAGTGATAATAATGTATTTTACCAGTATTGTTATTATGAAATGTTCACGTTATAGGAAAATAACTCAAATAATTCTTATGATCTGGGGAAGATACACAGAAAGCATTGGGATTTTAAGTTGAAATATGAATATTTTGCAAATATTCTACAGCTATAAAAATAAGTGTTGGGACAATAATCCAAATAGATGGGAGAGAAAATGCCAGTCTTGTGGGCATTAAGCTAATTGTGCATTTGCAGGATGTCTGATATGACTGACACGGAGTCTCTATTATGAAAATGTCAGTATTTGAGCTTGGGCATAAGGTTAAGACAGATCATGAAGAGCTTCATAGATCATACTAATGCATTTGGATTTCATTTTGTTGATTGATGGGGAGACATTAAAACACTGTAATCAGATTTTCATTTAAGGGAAAATATTGTGGCACAGTTAAAATGATGACATGGACATTGTATATAGCTTGTGCGCTTCACTAATATTGGAGCAAAATTCTAATTATTGCTTGGAAGCATTAATAGGCCTCACTTTAGATAAATACTTTTAATAGTTGGATTTACTTTAAAATAATTCTAAGAGTTATTAGAACTAATGTTAACTGTCTCTATGAGTTATGTTACAATGCCAAGGTAAATATCAGCTTGCTAAATAAATACATATAGTGTGTTTTACAGACATTTAAAAAATGTACTTATGCAATCAGTTCTTTGATTGACACGATTTATTCCATTATCGTATAAATCTTTATTGAATTTATTGTTAATTTATCATTATTACCACAGACTTTTCCCATTGTGTGAATCTGAAAACTCTTCTAATTAAATTGTGAAGGTTAAAAAAAATTGCTTGATACAGTAATCTTAATTTGTAGTAGTTTTATGACACATTTCTAATGCAATCACACATAAATAATATATATTCACATAGCTTTTTATTAATGTATAAAATATTACAAGGTTTTAGCACATAAAATTAGATATTTTAATGTATCTAATAATTGTCCACTTATGAATAGATTAGAACAGTTGATTAGTCAGGTACTAATTCATGAGTTTTAAAAATGAGGCAAGAATATACAGTGTAGGAAAGATGGTCTCTTCAATAAATATTACTGGGAAAACTGGACAACTGCATACAAGAGAATGAAATTAGAACATTTTCTAAACCACACACAAAAATAAACTCAAAATGTGTTAAAGACCTAAATGTAAGTCTAGACACTATAAAAATCCTAGAGGACAACATAGGCAGAATTCTCTTCGACATAAATCACAGCAACATATTGTTTGACCCACCTCCTAGAATGAAGACAATAAAGACACAAATAACCAATGGGACCTAATTCAACTCAAAAGCTTCTGCACAGCAAAGGAATCTGTTAACAAAATGAAAAGACAACCCACAGAAGGGGAGAAAATTTTTGCAAAAAACTCAGTCGACAAAGGTTTAATCTCCAAAATATACAAGTAACTAATACAATTCAACAACAGTTAAACAAACAACACAATTGAAAAATTTGCAGAAGACCTAAACAGACATTTCTCCAAAGAAAACATACAGATGGCCTGTAGGCACAAGAAAAAATGCTCAGTATCACTAATTATTAGAGAAATGCAAATCAAAATAACAGTGTGGCACCACCTCACATTACTTAGAGTGGCCATAATTAACAAGTCAACAAACTACAAATTCTGGAGTGGATGTGGAGAAAAGGGAACCCTCCTTCACTTTTGGAGGGAATGTAAATTGGTTCAAGCATTATGGAAAACAGTATGGAGGATCCTCAGAAAACTAAATGCACAACTTTCATATGACCCAGAAATCACACTCTTGGGCATCTATCCAGACAAAACTTTCATTGAAAAAAACACATGCACCCATATGTTCATTGCAGCACTACTCACAATAGCCAAGATATGGAAACAACCTAAATTCCAATCAACAGATGGATTGATTAAGAAGATGTGGTACATATATACAATGGAATACTATTCAGTCATAAAAAAGTCAAAATAATGCCATTTGTAACAACATGGTTGTAACTAGAGACTCTCATACTGAGCGAAGTAAGTCAGAAAGAGAGATACAGACACCATATTATATCACTTGTATGTGGAGTCTACAATATGATATAAATGATCTATCCACAAAACAGAAACAGATCATGGACATGGAGGACAGACCTGTATTTTCCATTGTGGGAGAGGGAGGGAGTTGGATGGTTTGGGTGTCTAAGGTTATTAGATGAGGACTGTTATATTTGGAATGCATGGGTAATGGGATCTTGCTGTTTAGCACAAGGAACTATACAATGACTTGTGATGGAACAGAATGGAGAATAATATGAGGAAAGAATGTATACATATGTATAATATCTACTGTACAGCAGAAATTGGCAGAATACTGTATAATAAAAAAAATTTAAAAATTTAAAAAATCAGAATATTTACAAAACCAGTATGATTAATAAACAAAGCATTTGACAAAACAAAGAAAAATAATTAAATATATTTGAAAAAGTAAAAGATGTATTGATTCTTGTGATCACCATATACATCTGAAATACAAAATTCAATATAACACAAACTTTGAATAGATTATCACTTCTTTATAATAATTAGGAATATATAAACCATTGAATGAAGTACTGAAATATAATACCACACCATGTTACTTTATGAATGACAATTTAGGTATTCAGAGTAGAAAAATCAAGGACCCACAATTACTTTTTTCTCTTACCTTGAAGCTCAGTGTTATGATTAAGACTAAATGATAAAAGCAATTTTTAAAAATAAAAGCAAAACTGGAAGAATCAGGCTCCCTGACTTTGGACTATACTGAAAAGCAACAGTCATCAAAAGAGTATAATTATGTCACCAAACCAGAAATATAGATCAGTGGAACAGAATAGAAAGCTGAGAGATAAAGCCACACACCAGTCATCCAATATTTTTTAAAAAGCGAACAAATAAAAAATACTGAAGAGGGTATGGAGAAAAGGGAACCCTCCTACATTGTTGGTGGGGATGAAATGCATTTTGAAATTCCATTAATGAGCATATATCTGGAGAAAATCTTATTCAAAGGAGGCAAGAAAATACAGTGGAACTAAAGAAAGTCTCTTCAATAAGTGGTGCTGGGAATACTGTGCAGCTATGTGTAGAAGAATGAAATTAAAACATTCTCTAACACCGTACACAAAAGTAAAGTCAAAATGAACTAAAGACCTAAAGATAAGGCAGGATACTATAAAATTCTTAGAGGAAAATATAGGCATAACACACTTTGAAATAAAAAGCAAAAATACCTTTTTTGAACCACCTCCTAAAGAAAATAAAAACAAAAATAAATAATTGGGAACTAAACTTAAAAACACCTCACTAGTCAGAATGGCCATCATCAAAGAAGCTATAAACAATAAATGCTGGAGAGGGTGTGAAGGAAAGGGGACCCTTCTACACTGTTGTTAGTAATGTAAATGAGTGCATCCACTATGGAGGATGGTATGGAGGTTCCTTAAAAAATAAACATAGAACCACAATCTGACCTAACAATCTGACTCCTGGACATTTATCTGGAGAAAACCATAATTTGAAAAGATACCCGCATCCTGATGTTCATTGTAACACTGCTTATGTCACATGAAAGCAGTGTAAATGTCCATCAACAGAGGAATGTATAAAGAAGATATGGTACCTAAATACAATGGAATATTACTCAGCCATAAAAATAATATGAAATAATGCCATTTGCAACAACATGGATGGACCTAGAGATTATCCTACCATGTGAAGTTAGTCATACAGAGAAAGGTAAGTATTATATATTATAATAATAAAAATTATACAAGGAACTTACTTATAAAACAGAAACAAACTTACAGATTTCAATACCAATCTTACAGTTACCATAGGTGAAACTGTTTTTGGGGAGGATGGGATTGGGGGTGCGGAAATAACATATATACACTACTGTATAAAACAGATTATTAACAAGAACCTACTGTATAGCACAGGGAAATCTACTCAATAGTTTGAAATAACCTATATGGGAAAAACGAATGGATATATTTATATATATATGGCTGACTCACTTAGCTATAGACACCTGAAACAAATACAACATTGCAAATCATCTATACTCCAAGAATTTTTAAAAAGTGAACAAATAAAAAATATGGAGAGGGTGTGGAGAAAAGGGAACCCTCTTACACTGTTGGTGGGATGAAAAATTATCCTAAAATTCCATTAATGAGCATATATCTGGAGAAAATCATATTCAAAAGGATTCATTCACCCCAATGTTCATTGCAGCACTATTTACAATATCCAAGACATGGAAGCAACCTAAATGTGCACCAACAGATGAATGGATCAAGAAGATGTGTCATACACGCAAACACACACACACACACACACACACACACACACACACAATGGAATACTACTCACCCTAAAAAGAATGAAATAATGCCATCTGCAACAACATGGATGGAACATAGGAATGATCATACAAATTGAGGTAAGTCACACAGAATGAAAAATGCCATATGATATCACTTATATGTACAATCTAAAATATTACAGAGAAGGAGTTCCCGTCATGGCGCAGTGGTTAACGAATCCGACTAGGAACCATGAGGTTGCGGGTTCGATCCCTGCCCTTGCTCAGTGGGTTAACGGTCCGGCGTTGCCGTGACCTGTGGTGTAGGTTGCAGACGCGGCTCGGATCCTGCGTTGCTGTGGCTGCGGTGCAGGCCAGTGGCCACAGCTCCGATTAGACCCCTAGCCTGGGAACCTCCACATGCCGCGGGTGCGGCCATAAACCCGCGGCCATAAAATGACAAAAGGCAAAAAAAAAATAAAATAAAATAAAATATTACAGAGGAGTTCCCATTGTGGTGCAGTGGAAACAAATCCAACTAGGAACCATGAGATTGCAGGTTTGATTCCTGGCCTTACTCAGTGGGTTAATGATCAGGCATTACCATGAGCTGTGGTGTGGGTCGCAGATGCGGCTTGGATCCTGTGTTGCTGTGGCTGTAGTGTGAGCCGGCAGCTGTAGTTCCAATTAGACCCCAACCTGGGAACCTCCATATGCCATGGGTGTGAACCTAAAAGACAAATACGCAAACAAAATATATATGATACAAATGAACAATACAAATAGAAACAGACTCAGACTTTGATAACAAATTTATGGTTACCAAAGGGGAAACATGGGGGGAGAGATAAATTAGGAATTGGGAAGTAACATATACATACTACTATATATCAATAGATAACTAATAAGGACCTACTATATAGCACAGGGAACAATACTCAATGTTTTGTAATAAACTATGTGGAAAACTAATCTGGATAAAGAATATGCATATATATGTATGTATTACTGAATAACTTTGCTATATAGCTGAAACAAAGACAATGTTGTAAATCAACTATACTTCAATAAGGAAGAAAGGAAAGAAGGAAGAAAAAAAACTAACATATATATCTTTCCTTCATTAATACCCACTCTGAATATCATGAAAGAGGCTCTTCCACTAACACATGCAAGAAAATTGAACTTAGATTAAAATATGCTTAAATAAAAATTAAGAATTATTTTCTGATTTTGCATAAAATAAGAACTACTCAAGCCATATAGTTTTCTAGATTATTATTCGTGTATATAAATATTATAACAGCATTAATTTCTGTATAATAATCTATTCTGGTGATTCTTGGTGATAAACTTCTTGTTTCTGATAGAATTTAAGTTTTACAAGTGCATAATACCATTTAATCACAAAGACGTTAGCTTTCCTTATAAATATATATTAAAAATGGAATTTGAAAAATGAAAACTCCAATTAAAAATTAGAACATTTAGTATTCTTCCAAAAACAATTTTTCTATCTAAAAATAATTCTATAGCTGTACAGAGTAATAAAAGTAGTCAACAATGTTTAGAAGACATGCTGGGATTAGTCTTCTATGTTATACAAGATAAGACATTTCAACCCCTTTTGTTCAGATGGGCCATCAGATTTAAGCAATAGAAAATTACTAAGCAATTATAATAATATAAAATTAGTTCAATGATCTGCTTTTTACTTTTACTGAAAAGTATCCAATATAAATATTTTAGGCCTATGTGTTTCTCTCTCTCTCTCTCTCTCTTTTTAAATAACCACACCAACATCATTTGGAACTGTCTGGGCATTGAATCCCAGCCACAACTGTGACCTACACCGCAGCTGTGGCAACACTGGATCCTTTAATCCACTGCAACAGACTGAGAACTGAACACCTATCTCTGCAGTGACCTGAGCTGATACAGTTGGATTCATAACCCACTGTGCCACAGCAGAAACACCTAAGTGTTCTGTTTTTAATCTTAGAAGAGTTCCATTACATATTTGATATTTAAAGACACAGACATTTTGAAGAGTCCAGGATAGTTGAGTTGTAGAACACATTCTTTCTTACTCATTGTTTTTTAAAGTTAATGAGTCATTTATTTTCCTTTCTTTTTTTTAGCATAAAAGAGGGTCTTTTTCCTTTTTTTTTTGTATTTTTGCCTTACCTAGGGCTGCACCTGTGGCATATGGATGTTCCCAGGCTAGGGGTCTAACAGGAGCTGTAGCTGCTGGCCTTTACCACATCCACAGCAATGCAGGATCCAAGCCACATCTGCAAACTAGACCACAGCTCACGGCAGTGCCAAATCCTTAACCCACTGAGTAAGGCCAGGGATTGAACCCTCAACCTCATGGTTCTTAGTCGGATTCGTTAACCACTGAGCCATGACAGGAACTCCAAAGAGGGTCTTTGATATAGTCTCAGAATTAAGAGGAAGTGCCTAGACTTTTTGTTTCTTACTCTTCAAACTGTTTTATTAAGATATAATTCACATAAAATATAAGTTATCCTATTAATTCAGGATACAATTCAATGGGGGGTTGTATTGTATATTCAGAATTATATAACCATCACTACTATCTAATTTCAGAATATTTTCATCACCACAAAAAGAAACACTGGACTCATTACTAGTCACTAATATTCTTCCCCATATTAGCTCTGGCCTCTGCTAATCTATTTTCTCTTTCTATAAATTTTCTTATACTGGACATTTCATATAAATGGAATCACAATATAAGTGGATATTGTGACCAGCTTCTTTCTGTTAGCATCATGTTTTCAAGATTCATCATGTTTCGATACTTCATTTCTTTTCATCACTGGATAGTATACACTTGCATGGACATGCTCCATTTTGTTTAACCATTTTGTTTTGTTGTTGAGCCACTGGTTTATAGTTTTTGATTATTATTAATAATAATTCTGGAGTTCCTGCCATGGCTCAGCCATCAATGAACCTAAATAGTATCATGAGGATGCGAGTTTGATCCCTGGCCTTGCTAAGTGGGTTAAGGATCTGGCATTGCCGTGAGATATGGTGTAGGTCACAGACATGGCTCAGATCCTATGTTTCTTTGGCTGTGGTATAGGCCAGCAGCTGTAGCTCTTATCTGACCCCCTAGCCTGAGAATTTCCATATGCCACAGTATGGCCTTAAAAAGACAAAAGACAAAACTAATAATTATTCTATAAAATTTGTGTATAAGTTTTTGTGTGAACATATGTTTTCAGTTCTCTAGAATATATACCTAAGAGCAGAATTCCTGGGTCACAAAGTAACTTTCTATTTAACATTTTGATGTATTGCCAAATTGTTTTCCAAAGTGATTGCATTATTTTACAATTTTAAAACCAAAACATGAGAGCTTCAATTTCTATACATCTTTGCCAAAATCTGTTATTACTAATCTCTTAGAGTGCAGGAATCTTTGAAGTAATATATCATTATGATTTTAATTTGCATTGCTCTAATGGCTAATGATTTCTCTGTGTTTATGTACATTCACTACTTTTCTTTGGAAAAGTATCTATTTAAATTATTTTCTCATTTTAAATGTTTCTTTCTTTTCAATGTTGATTTTTAAAACTTCTTCACATACTTTGGAAACTATACCCCAACCAGATACATGATTTGCAATAATTTTTTCCATTCTTGAGTTGTCTTTTGTTTTTCTTTATCAGTAGTCTTTAAAGCACAAAACTTTGGCATCCTGAATAATTACAATTTATATGTTTTATTTTGTTAGTTATGATTTTGATGTCACTGCTGATAAAATATTATCAAATCCAAGGTCTTAAAAATAATCCTAAGATTTCTTTAAGAGTAGCTTTGACAAATTGATATTTGATCCATTTTGAGTAATTTTTGCTTTTACTCTGAGTAAAGGTCCAAATTAATACTTATACCTGAATATCTGCCTTGTAAACTCTTACAATATTTTGTGAAGTTTATTCTCAACTATTTTATTATTTTTATTGTTATTCTAATAGAATTGCTTTCATAAATTAATTTTCAGATTGTGTATTTCTGTTGTGTAGAAATACAATTGACTTCTGTCCATTATTTTGTATTCTGCAATGTTCCTGAACTCCTTTATTAGTTTTCATACTTTTTTTGTATATGGATTCCTTTGCATTTTCTACATAGAAGACCATAAGGGGGTTTGGATTAAGATGCTGGCATGAGAGAATGTGAATCTCACCTACACACATATACATGTAAAAAATACATTCACATGAGGATAACTGTCACTGAAAAATAACTGTAAACTGGATGAAGAACTCCTGTATAATCAAGTCTATAAGAAAGATACACACATAATGATATAGGAAGGGAAGAAACATGATTAGCTCAGAATCTGTGTTCCTGGGAGAGGACTCAGAGGAAAAGGGGTAACATAAGTGGAACCCTTCTGAGAAGTGAGTTATTTTTGCCACAGATTCAGTGTCCCAATCCTAGGGTCCTATGTGGAATAGACAGCTCTATTCACTGGTCAAAGTATCACTGAGACTAATAAAAAGGTAGTAAGAAGCTGGGACTCCTCTCTTTAGATTTGTGCATGTGGTGGCTTGTATGTGAGGCAGGAAGAAGAGAAGTCTTCTCTCCGGGCTTCCTGGTTTCCAAAAATGACTCACCATGTGCTCCTGCCCAAGCTGAGTGACTCTATCGCCCCACTCACTCCACATCACAGAGTATGGCACTAGATCTGAGGTGGCCATTACTGGAGAAGACTCATCCTCAGAATAGAGAGATGACCTGGTTCTGGGGAATAGTCATAGTTGGAAGTGGTGTCCCTTGTTGGTGCTTGCTCAAGCAGCACCCCAGAAGAAACCAAATCTCTGACACTGGCTGTTCCATTATAGCTCTCTCCTACCCATACATGCTGAGAATTCACAGAGGTTCCACCTGCTTCAGCATTCCTTCACTCTGGGGCAAATATCCTAATGTGGGGAGAGGGGAAAAGTCACACTTAAAGGCAACAGAACCAGCTTGGTACTGACATTTAGGACTTTACTCCAGGAACCTGGGATCAGATCCTGACCCTGATAGGGTGGCCACACTCACTAAGCAGAAGTAACTAGATTAAGTTCTAGCCATTCCAGATCCCTCCTTACCCCATAACAAGGTAATAGCCAGCAGAACACTCTTAGGAAAGATTTTACTTGGATCCACATCAAATCCAGCTCTCCCACAAGGAGCTTTGGGCAGACAAAGTCTGTAGAGGGAAGCTACCACATAAGATCACCCTTTTAAGACCACAATAGGTAACTGTTTCACCTAAATTCATAAAGGCAGGTAAAGTTAAGCAAAATAAGGGCACACAGGAACTACTATCAATTGAAAATGCGTGAGAAAATCCCCCCCAAAAAATAGATTTATTTTACTGGATCATTAGTTTTTTTTATTTTTTTAATAACTTAATGAATTTTATTTCAATTATAGGTGTACAAAAATCATCACAAGCCAATTTGATAGATTTTGTGTCCCAGACCTACAGTGCATCCCCCAACCCTGAAAAAATATTGAAAGAGAAACAAACCACCAAAAAATGCCAAAAACATTCGTAATAAAAATGTTAATAACTGAATTAGAGAAAATAATTGGTATAGTGAACACTTTAATAAAGACTATAAAACATAAAAAAGACCCAATCATAAATAAAGAATTCAATTGCTGAAATAAAAATATGCTAGAAGGAATACATAGCAAACTAAATGATACAGAAGAATTCATAAGTTATATGAAAGATAGAATAATGAAATCATCCCATCAGAAGAGCAAGAAGAAACACAAATTTTACAAACTGAAAAAATATTCCTGAGACAATATTAAGCTTACAAACATTTCCATTATAAGGTACCCAGAAGGAGAAGAAAAAGAAAAGGGTATCAAAAATACATTTGAGAAAACTGTGGCTCATAACTTCCCAAACATGAAGAAAGAAACAGATATTCAGGTACAGGAAGCACAAAGAGTAGCAAACAGAATGAAATGAAACATATTCACACCAAGACATATCATAATTAAAATAGAAAAATTAAAGAGAGAATTCTAAAGACAGCAAGTGTAAAAAAAACAAAGAGTCATATACAAGGAAATCTCCAAAAGGTTATCAGCTAATTTTCCTGTGGAAACTTTACAGGAAAGAAGTGGATGACAGGTTAAAAGCTGCAACTTAGGGCACTCTATCAAGCAAGACTATCACTTAGAATAGAAGGAGCAATAAAGAACCTCTCAAAGCAGTTAATCATTATTAAATATACCCTAAAATAAATGTTAAAAGACCTTCTCTAAGTAGAAAAGTACGAATCTCTAGGAAAGGGAAATCCCAACTAGGAAAGGCAGATATACAATAAGGGCTGACATCAGCCAAATAAATAAATGAGTTAAAATATTTAAAGACTATTAAAAAGGAACTATAACTATAATAAACAGTTAAGGGGTAAGCATGAAGTTTCAAATTATGGCATGCAAAACACAAAATGTGGGGGAGGAAAGTAAAAATATAGATCTTTAAAATGTATTTGAACTTAAGTGATGACCAGTTTAAAATAAATATATATAGTTATGGGTCAGCATATATGAATCCCATGGTAACCACAAATCAAGAATCAATAATAGGTACACAAAAAATAGTAAGAAAGGAACATAAGCACACTACTAAAGAAGAGCACTGAACAAGAGAAGAAACAAAAAGAAGAAACAAACAGTGAAGAAGTACAAAAAGTACTTTAAAAGAAATAATACAATATCAATAAATACATACCAATCAATACTTAATTTAAATGTCAATGGACTAAATGCACCAAGCAAAGCTTAGTATGTGTGACTGGATAAAAACCAAGAGCTGTCTATATGCTTCTTATAACCTACTCACTTAAGGAAATAAACAGACTTATAGTGAAGAGAGAGAAAAAAAGATACCTCATGTAAAAAGAAATGACAAGAAGTTGGGAGGTGGCAATACTCATTTCAGAAAAAAACAGACTTTAAAACAAATGTGGTAATAAAAGACAAAGAATGGCATGGCTAACAGTCACATGAAAATATGCTTATTATTTCTAATATTAGAGAATGCAAATCAAAATGACAATGAAATATCCCTTCACATCTGTCAAAGTGGTTATTGACACGAAGTGGTCTACAAATAACAACTGTTGGCAAGGATGTATAGAAAAGGGAACACTTATACACTTGCTGGGAATAAAAATCAGACCAACCATTATGGAAAACATTTGTAGATTCTTCAGAAAACTAAAACTACGACCCATCAATCCCATTCCTGGATATATATATAGAAAAATCTAAAACATTAATTCAAAAAGATACATGATTCCCAATTACAGAACAGCATTATTTACAATAGCCAAGATATGGAAACACCACAAATAACCATCAAAAGAGCAATAGATAAAGATGACATCATATGCATATAATATATTCTCAGCCATAAAGAAGAATGCCATTTGCAGCAAGAATGGACATAGAGAATATAAATTTGAAGACGGCAGAATAGAAGGACTGGATCTCAACATCTCTCCCCAAAACAAAAACAAAACCAAATGACAAGAAACGTTCAACCAAATGGGCTGTGAAGTTTTAAAAAGATATTCTACTCCAGAAGAAAAAGATGAGGCCACATCAAGAGGTAGGAGGGGCAATTACGTGATAGAAGCAACCCCATACCTCCTGGGTGTGAAGCCCCACAGACTGGAAAGTAACTGTATCACAGAGACTCAGCTATAGGACTGAGAATTGTGAGCCCCATGTCAAATCCCCATGCCTGGGGATCTGGCACAGGGAGAAAGAGCCCCCAGAGCATCTGGCATTAAAGGTCAGTGGGGTTGTGTGCAGGAGCTCCACAGGACGGGGGAAAGAGGAGACCCCATTCTTGAAAGGTGCACACAGACTTTCATGTGCACTGGGTCCAAGGGCAAAACAAAGTCTCCATAGGACTCCAGGTGGAACCTGACTGCATTTCTTGGAGGATCTCCTGGGAAAACAGGAGTGACTGTGGCTTGTTTGGGGGGAAGGGCATTGAAGGTGAAACTCTCGTGAAACTTCATCAGCCTGCATTTCTCTGGAGGTGGCCATTTCTGGGAATATCTGGTCTTTCCCATCAGCGCTGAGAAGACCCAGGCCTAACAATAATCCAGGTGGGATCACAGCTCCACCCATCAGTAAACAGGCTGCCTAAGGAAACCTCAGGCACACAGCCAGCCTCTAATCTCACCCAGAGACAAAGCCCCACTCATCAGAGGGAGAGGAACCAACCCCACCTACCAGTGGGCAGGCACCAGAACCCCCATTCAGAAAGCCTACAGCAAGCCCCCACACCCATATCAACTTTAGCCACAGGGGAGGACAAACACAAGAACTAAGGGAGGCTACAACTCTACTGTCTATAAAAAGGTCACCACACCAAAAACCTATAAAAATGAAAAGACAAAGAAAACTATAACTCAGATAAGGGAGAAAGAAAAAAGCCCAGAGAAACAGCTCAGTGATGAGATTATCAGCCTCCCAGAGAAAGACTTTAGACTGTTGATGCTGAAGATGATGCAAGACATTGGAAATAAATGGGAGGCAAAGATTGATAATTTACAGGAAACAATGAGCAAAGATATACAAGATGTAAAAATTAAACTAGAAGAGATGCAAAATACAATAACTGAAATAAAAAATTCATTAGAAGCAACCAACAGTAGAATACAGGATGCAGAAGAACAAATCAGCGAGGTGGAGGACAGATAAATGGAAATCACTAATGCAGAAGAGAAAAGAGATAAAAGATTGAATGGAAGTAGGAGAGTCTCAGAGAACTCTGGGATAATGTTAAATGCATCAACATCCATTTTATAGGGGTGCCAGAGGGAGAAGAGAGAGAGAAGGGGACAGAAAAAATATTCGAAGAGATAATAGGTGAAAACTTCCCTTTATGGAAAAGGGACCACTCAGTAAATTCCAGGAAGCCCAACGAGTACCATATAAAATAAACCCAAGGAGGAACACCCCAAGAAACATATTAATCAAAATGACTAAAACTAAAGACAAAGAGAAAATATTGCAAGCAGCTAAGGAAAAGAAACAAATGACAAACAAGGGAACCCTGATAAGTTTATTAGCAGATTTTACATCTGAAACCCTGCAGGCCAGAAGGGAGTAGCATGATATACTTCATGTGATGAAAGGAAAAACTTCCAACCAAGATTACTTTATCCAGCAAGGCTCTCATTCAGATTTGAAGGAGAGATCAAAATCTTTACAGAGAAGCAAAAGCTAAGAGATTTCTGCAACTTTAAATCAGCTTTACAACAAATACTAAAGGAACTTCTCTAGGCAGAAAAGGCCACAACCAGAAACAAAAACATCACAAATGACAAGGCTCACCAGTAAAGGCATATATACAGTAAAGATACTAAATCATCCATGTGCAGTTATGTTACCAAAATCAGAAATCGTGAGAAGAGAGCACAAAAGGAGGACACTGGAGATGCACTTGCAATTAAGAAACCAACAACTTAAAACAATCTGGTTTATATATAGACTCCTATATCAAAACTTCAGAGTAACTGCAAACCAAAAATCTACAATTGATACACAAACAAATAAGAAAAATCAACTCAAATACAACATTAAAGATAGCCATCTTGTGAGAGGAGACAACAAGAGAATATGGGAAGAAATGAAGAGCAACAAAAACCCCAAACAGTTAATAAAATGGCAATAAAAACTTACATATCAATAATTACCTTAAATATTAATGGACTGAATGCTCCAACCAAAAGACATAGACTAGCTGAATGGCTTAAAAAACAAGACCCCTATATATGCTGTCTTTAAGAGACCCACTTCACTTCTAGGGACACATAGAAATTGAAAATGAAAGGATGAAAGAAAGGCCCTGAATGAAACATTAGATCAGATGGACTTAATAGATATTTATAGGACATTCCCTCAAAAAGCAACAGAATACATATTCTTCTCAAGTGTGCATCGAACATTCTCTATTATTGATCACATCATGGACTATAAATCAAGCCTCAGTAACTTTAAGAAAATTAAAATCATATCAAGCATCTCTTCTGACCACAATGCTATATGACTAGAAGTCAACAACAAGAAAAAATGACAAAAAATACAAACACTTGGAGACTAAACAACATGCTACTAAACAACCAATGGATCACTGAGGAAATCATAGAGGAAACAAAAATACCTAGAAGCAAATGACAGCAAAGATACGACACTCCAAAACATCTGGGATGCAGCAAAAGCAGTTCTAAGAGGAAAGTTTATAGCAATACAAGCCTACCTCAGGAAACAAGAAAAAGCTCACATAAACAACCTAACTTTACATCTAAAGCAGCTAGAGAGAGAAGAATAGACAAGATCTAAAGTTAGTAGAAGAAAAGGAATCATCAAGATCAGAGCAGAAATCAATGAAATAGAAACAAAGAAAACCATAGAAAAGATCAATGAAACTAAAAGCTGGTTCTTTGAAAAGATCAATAAAATTGATAAAACCTTAGCCAGACTTATCAAGAAAAAAAGTTGACACAAATCAATAAAATTTGAAATAAAAATGGAGAAGTAACAACAGATATCACAGAAATACAAAGGATCATAAGACACTACTATATGCAACTAAACAGCAATAAAATGGAAAACCTAGAAGAAATGGACAAATTCTTAGAAATGTTCAATCTTCAAGACTAAAGCAAGATGAAATAGAAAATAGGAATAGATCAATGACAAGTTCTGAAATTGAAGCTGTGATTAAAAAACTTCCAACAAACAGAAGTCCAGGACCAGATGGCTTCACAGGTGAATTCTATCAAACATTTAGAGAAGAGCTAACACCTATATCCTCCTGAAACTCTTCCAAAAATTTGCAGAGGAAGGGACACTTCCAAACTCATTCTATGAGGCAACCACCACCCTGATACCAAAACCAGACAAAGATACCACAAAATAGAAAATTACAGGCCAATCTCACTGATGAACATAGATGCAAATATCTTCAACAAAATACTAGCCAAATGAATCCAATAATACATTAAATGGATTGTACATCATGATCAAGTGGGATTTATCCCAGGGATGCAAGGATTCTTCAATATCCACAAATCAATCAGTGTGATATGCCACGTTAACAAACTGAAGAATAAAAACCATATGATCCTCTCCATAGATGCAGAAAAAGCCTTTGACTAAATCCAACACCCATTTCTCATAAAAACTCTTCAGAAAGTGGGCATAGGGGAATCCTACCTCAACATAATAAAGGCCATCTATGACAAACCCAGAGCTTACGTCATTCTCAATGGTGAAACGCTGAAAGAATTCCTGCTGAGATCAGGAACAAGACAGGGATGCCCACTCTCACCACTACTATTCAAAATAGTTTTGGAAGTCCTAGCCACAGCAATCAGAGAAGAAAAGAAATAAAAGGAATCCAAATTGCAAAGGAAGAATTCAAACTATCACTTTTGGCAGATGACATAATACTATACCTAGAGAATCCTAAAGACTCTACCAGAAAACTGTTAGAGCTCATTAATGAATTTCACAATGTTGTAGGATATAATTTAATACGGAGAAATAACTGCATTTCTATATACTAACAATGAAAGATCGGAAAGAGAAATCAGGGAAGCAATCCCATTTACCATCGCATCAAGAAGAATTAAATACTTAAGAATAAACCTTCCTAAAAAGACAAAGACTTGTACTCTTAAAACTATAAGATGCTGATGAAAGAAATCAAGGATGACATGAACAGATGAAAAGACATACCATGCTCTTGGATAGGTACAGTCACTATTATCAAAATGACTGTACTACCCAAGGCAATCTACACATTCAATGCAATCCCTATCAAATTACCAAGCACATTTTTCACAGAACTAGAACAAAATAGTTTAAAGTTTGTTTGGAAAAACAGAAACACAGAATAGCCAAAGACATCTTGAAAAAGAAAAATGGAGCTGGAGGAATTAGGCTCCCTGAATTCAGACTATACTAGAAAGCTACAGACATCAAAACCATATGGTACTGGCACAAAGACAGAAATATAGATCAGTGGAACAGAACAGAAAGCCCAGTATTAAACCCACACATCTATAGTCAACTAATCTATTACAAAGGAGGCAAGAATATACATTGGAGAAAAGATAGCCTCTTCAATAAGTTGTGCTGGGAAAACTGGACAGCCACATGTAAAAAAATGAAACTAGAACACTTCCGAACACCATGCACAAAAATAAACTCAAAATGGATTAAAGATCTAGATACAAGACCAGATACTATCAAACTCTTAGAGGAAAACATAGGCCAAACACTCTCTGACATAAATGATAGCAACGTCTTCTCAGATCCACCTGTCAGAGTAAGGACAATAAAAGGAAAACTAAACAAATGGGACTTAATTAAACTTCAAAGTTTCTGCACAGCAAAGAAACCCTAAACAACATGAAAAGACAACCCACAGAATGGGATAAAATATTTGCAAATGAATTGACTGACAAGGGATTAATCTCCATAATTTACAAACACTTCCTACAGCTCAATACCACTAAAACAAAAAATCCCATCAAAAAATGGGCAGAAGATCTAAACAGACAATTCTCTAAATAAGACATGCAGGTGGGAAATAAACACATGAAAAGATGTTCGACATCACTCATTATTAGAGAAATGCAAATCAAAACCACTATGAGGTACCACTTTACACTGGCCAGAATGGCCATCATCAAAAAGTCTACAAACAATAAGTGCTGGAGAGGGTGTGGAGAAAAGGGATCCCTATTACACTATTGGCGGGAATGCAAATTGGTGCAACCACTGTGGAAAACAACATGGAGATTCCTCAGAAAACTCAAAATAGAATTACCATTTGATCCATCAATCCAACTCCTGGGCATCTATCTATGACTCAAAAAGACACTTGTTCTCCAGTGTTCATTGCAGCACTCTATATGGTAGCCACGTCATGGAAACAACCTAAATGCCCATTGACAGAGGAGTGGATAGGGAAGATCTGGTACATACACACAATGGAATATTACTCAGCCATTAAAGGGAATGAAATAACATTTATAGCAACATGGATGGACCTAGAAATACCTTGCAAAGTGAAACCAGTAAGACAAGTAGACACCAACATCCAGTGCCACCGCTTGTATGTGGAAACTAAAAAATGGACAAAATGAACTTCTTTGCAGAACAGACAATGACTCTCAGACTCTGGAAAACCTATGGTTTCCAAATGAGACAATCTGGGGGGTGGGGTGATGCACTGAGGGTTTGGGATGGAAATGCTATCAAATTGAGTTGTGATGATTTTTTGTATACCTATAATTGTAATAAAATGCATAAGTAATGGAAAAAAAGAACTTCTAGGAGGACAGCAATGCCTTCTCTGTCCAATACTACTAGCCATACCTGGTGACTGACCTAAGAGTGACTACAGTAACCGAGAAATAAATTCATTTGATTTCAGTTTACTTACTGTTAATTCATATAAACATAAGTAGCCCCATATGGCTAGTAGCTTCCATGTTGGTCAGCACCATAAGGGCCATAGTTGAGGTCCTAGTTCTCATTAATAGAAGCTGGTATGTAAGAAATTATATTGGTAATCTCTCTTCCACCAACACTAAAATGAGAATTTCCCCCAACCCAGTTGATGTTTCAAAGAGCATATTCTTTCAAAAGGTTTCAATAATAATACTGAAGTTCCCCTTATTCTACTCACAAAAGTATTAGCTGTTTGACTTTCAATAACTCTTTTCATTTCTCTGGAAAAAAAAAGAGAATATGAACTTAAATAATAAGACAAAGAAAGACAAATACTGTATAATATCACATATACAGAATCTAAAAGAGTAATAGAAATGAATTATATAGCAAAACAGACTCACAGATATAGAAAACAAACTAGTTGTTATCATTGGAGAGAAGAGTGGGGGCAGAGGTGAGGCATTAGGGGTATAGGATTAAGAGACGAAAAACTACTGTGCATAAAAGAGATAAGCAATGTGGATATATATATAGTACAGGGAATTATCATTATTATTTGTAATAATTTTTAATGGTATATAAGCTATAAAAGTCCTGAATCACTATCCAATACTTTTGAAACTAATATTTCAAATTAATATATTTCAATAAAATTATGATGTTAACATCTGTAAGTAGAGATGATTGCTGTTGTTCTTTTTTTTTTTTATTCTGTTTCATTCCACTTTTTTCCCTGATGGCCCAGTTTAGAATCTGAAGGTCACTGTTGAATAATAATGTAAGAACGGACATCTGTGTGTTATCCTAGACCCTTAGAGGAAAGCACTATTAAGAATGTTATTAACAGAAAAGAAAATCACGAACTTGGGGAACAGACTTGTGGTTGCCAAGGGGGCGGGGGAGGGGTGGGGGAGGGGTGGGAGAGAGTGGGGATAACTACTGCTTTAATGATGGAATAGCAAGGAGCTCCAACTGTAATGCACGGGGAACTATATCTAATTACATGTGACAAATCCATATATGTACATGTAATCGGGTCACCACATGGTGCGGTTGGAAAATCTGACAGAAATCTGTAAACCAGCTATAATGCAAAAAAAAAAAAAAAGGAATGTTATTAAATGGGGATTTATCATAGATACTTTTATCAGTTTGAGTTTGTCTAATGTGTTTTTCTATGTCTATTGAGATAGCCAAATTATTTTGCTTCTCTATATATGGCACACTAAAATGCTTAATTTTTGTATGTTAAACCAAGTTTACATTACTGAGATTTATTTGGTATGATATAACTTTAAATACTGCATAATTCAGTTTACTAGAATTTTGTTCAAGCTTTTAACATTTATATTTGTACAGGATATTTGCCAAAATTCCATTTCTTGTGGTATCTGTCTGGATTTGGTGTAAGGATAATACTGATTGCATATAATGAGTTGGAAGAAGTACCTCTCCTTTTATGTTTTGGGACACCTGAGCCTGGATGTTTTCTTAATGTGAAGGATTTTGATTATTAATTTATTTTGACAATATTTGCCAGTGACTTTATTACTTTTATGGAAACATTCACTTTTTTTTTTGCATTATAGCTGGTTTACAGATATCTGTCAAATTTTCCAACTGCATTGCCTGGTGACCCAGTTACATGTACATAAATAGTTTGTCACATGTGATTAGACATAGTTCCCTATACTATACAGCTGGATCTCCTTGCTTTTCCATCACCGAAGCACTAGTTAACCCCATTCCCTCCTACCCCCTCCCTCACTTCCCCTGCAACCACAAGTCTGTTCTGCAAGTTCTTGCTTTTATTTTCTATTGAGAGTTTCATCTGTGCAGTATACTAGATGCCAGTTATAAGAGATTTCATATGGCATCTGTCTTTCTCCTTTTGACTTGCTTCACTCAGTATGAGGGTCTCTAATTCCATCCATGTTGCTGTGAATGACATTATTTTATCATTTTTTATGGCTGAATAGTATTCCATAGTGTATTTATACCACATCTTCCTAATCCAACCATCTGTTGATGGACATTTGAGTTGTTTCTATGTCTTGGCTATTGTGACTAGTGCTGCAATGAACATGAGTGTGAAAGTGTCTTTCTCAAGGAAATTTTTATCCAAACATATGCCCAAGAGTGGGATTGCTGGGTCATATGGTAGTTCTATGTATAGTTTTCTAAGGTACCTCCATACTGTTTTCCATAGTGGTTGTACCAGCTTACATTCCCACCAACAGTGCAGGAGAGTTCCCTTTTTTCCACACCCTCTCGAGCAATTGTTTTTTGTGGACTTGTTAATGATGGCCATTCTGACTGCTGTGAGGTGGTATCTCATGGTAGCTTTGATTTGCATTTCTCTAATCATCAATGATGTTGAACATTTTTTCATGTGCTTGTTGGCCATCTGATATCTTCTTTGGAGAACTGTCTATTCAGGTCCTTTGCCCATTTATCAATGGGGTTGTCGGCTATTTTGTTGTTGAGCTACATCAGTTGTTTGCATATATTAGAGATTAAGGACTTGTCAGTTGCATCATTTGACACTATTTTCTCCTATTCTGTAAGTTCCATTTCAGTTTTCTTTTTTGTTTCCTTTGCTGTTCAAAAGCTTGTCAGCTTGATTATGTCCAATTGGTTGATCTTTGCTTTTATTTCTGTTGCTTTGGGAGACCTACCTGAGAAAACATTTGTAAGGCTAATGTTGGAAAATGTCTTGCCAATGTTTTCTTCCAGGAGTTTAATGGTATCTTGTCTTATATTTAAGTCTTTAAGCCGTTTAGAGTTTATTTTTGTGCATGGTGTGAGAGTGTGTCGTAGTTTCATTGATTTGCATGAAGCTGTCCAAGTTTCCCAGAAAAGCTTACTGAAAATACTTTCTTTTTCCCATTTGAAGTTCTTGCCTCCTTTGTCAAAGATCAATTGGTCGTAGGTGTCTGGATTTATTTCTGGGTTCTCTATTCTGTTCCATTGGTCTGTATGTATGCTTTGGTACCAGTACCACACTGGCTTGATTACTGTGGCCTTGTAATATTGCCTGAAGTCTGGGAGATTTATGCCTCCTGCTTGGTTTTTGTTCCTTAGCATTGCTTTGACAATTCTGGGTCTTTTGTAAACAATAGAAAAAAATCAATAAATCCAAGAGCTGGTTCTTTGAAAAGGTATACAATATTGACAAACCTCTGGCTAGACTTACCAAGAAGAGGAGAGAAAAAAACCCAAATAAACAAAATAAGAATTGAAAAAGGAGAAATTATAATGGGTATTATAGAAATACAAAAAAAAAAGCATGAGGGAATACTATGAACAATTGCATGCCAACAAATCAATAACCTAGAAGAAATGAACAACTTTTTAGAGACTTACACCCTCCCAAAACTGAATCAAGAAGAAATAAGTCAACTGAACAGAACAATCACTAGAAATGAAATTGAGTATGTCATCAAAACACTCCCTACAAATAAAAGTCCAGGACCAGATGGCTTCACAGGTGAATTCTACCAAACATACAAAGAGGAACACACACCCATCCTCCTTAAGCTCTTCCAAATGGTTGAAGAAGGACACTTCCAAAGATATTCTATGATACCAACATCACCTCAATTCCAAAACCAGACAAAGACACCACAAAAAAAGAGAACTATAGGCCAATATCTTTGATGAATATAGATGCGAAAATTCTCAGAAAACATTTAGCCAACCGAATCCAACACCATAGCAAAAAGATCATACACCATGACCAGGTGGGATTCATCCCAGGTGCACAAGGATGGTTCAATGTCACAAATCAATCAACATCATACACCATATTACCAAAAGAAAAGTAAAAAACCACATGATATTTCAACAGATGCCAAAAAAGCATTTGACAAAGTCCAACATCCATTCATGATCAAAACTCTTACCAAAGTGGGACTACAGGGAACATTCCTTAACATAATAAAGGCCATATATGAAAAACCCATTGCGAATATAATACTCAATGAGAAAAGCTGAAAGCCTTCTCACTAAAATCTGGAACAAGACAAGGATGCCCACTCTCACCACTATTATTCAACATAGTATTAGAAGTCCTAGCTACAGCAATCAGACAAACAGAAGAAACAAAAGGCATCCACATAGGAAGAGAAGAGGTAAAACTGTCTCTGTATGCAGATGACATGATACTATATATAGAAAACCCTAGGGACTCAACCCCAAAGTTACTTGAACTGATCAATAATTTCAGCAAAGTGTCAGGATATAAGGTTAACCTTCAGAAATCAATCGCATTTCTATATACTAATTATGAAATATTAGAAAAAGAATACCAAAATATTTTACCTTTTAAGATAGCACCCCCAAAAATCAAATACCTGGGAATAAATCTGACCAAGGAGGTGAAAGACATATGCAGAGAACTACAAAACATTAATCAAGGAGATCAAAGAAAATACAAACAAATGGAAAGATATTCCATGCTCATGGGCCGGAAAAATTAATGTTTTAAAAATGGCAATACTACCCAAAGCAATGTACAAATTCAATGTAATCCCTGTCAAATTACCCATGACATTCTTCACAGAACTAGAACAAAGAATCCAAAAATTTATATGGAACCTCTCTGTTATTTTGGAAGTGTTTCTTTTCAGGAAGCTATTTAAAATCTAAGTGTTGTTTTATACTAAAGCCTCACTTGCAATGGACACTGATAGTTTCAGTCTACATTGTACTTTAGGCTTTTATTAGTTTCCTTTTAATCTAACTTTCAATATATACTGGAGATATGTACAAATACTGCATAGGGAAATTTAGAGATAATGGTGAAATGAAAATGGAACATGCCAATATCTCATTTTTTGAAAAGGATAGTGCACTTAACTAATATATAAATATGTGTTCTAATATATTTGAGGTGGATGCCTTGGTCCTCATTAGCTACCTCAGTTTTGTTAAGCTCTCTCGATACAATATTTTTGGTTTGAATTTAGACTTTTGGGGGGGGCTGGCTGTGGGTGGGACCCCAGGCTAGGGGTCAAATCAGAGTTGCAGTTACCAGGCTATGCCACAGCCACAGCGAGATCCCAACCATGTCTGTGACCTACACCACAGCTCATAGCAACTCTGGATTCTTAACCTGCTAAATGGGGCCAGAGATGGAACCCTCACCCTTATGCTTACTAGTAGGGTTTGTTTCCACCGAGCTGCACCAGGGATTCCTAGACTTCTTTTCTTAAATAAAGAGATTATTTGAAGAAAATTATATAAGTGGATTATATGATGTGAACTTCCTAATAGGTTCCAGAAAAATAAGTAGCTCTACCTGTGATGATTCAGTATGTGTGAATATAGCCCTACTTGTCTGCCTGTTTGGGTCTGGTGTTTGGTTACTAACAGGTAGCTCTCCTGTAGATGATGTAAAGTGAAAAATATTTACAGATAATACTATTGTTTTTCAGGGATTTAAAAAAAACAATGTGGAAATATTTCAATAATACACTAAGGATACTGTACATGAAAATGAGTATGTAATGCATTTATGTGTCACTCACTCATGATGACCCGAAAGAATGTTTTCATAGTTAAGTGAATCTCAAGATGCACTTCAATACTTTTTTGATGGAGAATTGGGACAAGTTTACAAGAGCTAAGTTGAAATTGATCAGATAGAATTCTATGCAAAGTAAGAATAAAAAGTATAAGCCAAAATGTACATAGGATATATACAGATAAATGGATATAGATTAAGATTTAGAAGAATGACTACTGCCACTATTTTTCACAAGCTATTTAGGTTATATGTATACAAATTTTAAAGCGACATTACATTTACACTTTAATTAAACATAAATTGTTTATATCCTCCCCAATTTTTAACACAAACTACAAACTATAGTCTTGTGATAAATAAGTTATTTTACATTTTAAATATCTGTATTTTTCAGTTCATATTTCCAAGTTTCTTTCCTCTAAGTTTTGAACCATTAAGGAAAATTGGAATAAGCTGTGACTCAGGCCATCTCCTTTCAACAAGGTGGCTCAGGTAAAATAATCATGTACATCTGACCTTCAAAATGTGATACTCCAGTGACTACAAAAAGGCCAGTTTGATGCTTTACTGCACTGCTGCACTTTCACATGTAATATTGAGGAGCTGACATTTATAAAACTGGTAGTACACTCTGGAGACATCCTTATAGCTGAGGTGTTATATCAATCTATCTTTAACATGATAATGGATATGTATGTGTATTAGAGAATAACACTGAGATTTTTTGAAATAAAAGAGACATTTTAACATTCAGGTAATTGGATAACTTAAGGATAAATATAATTTCATAAAGATTTTATTTGCTGTGAACATACATATTCCTATTCATTTTACTTAGAGTAATCATTTAGGTAAGAAAAATCTCATGCAAAATAGAAAAATGTAAAATTCTTTTTAATAATTCACAAAAGGTATTTATTTCACTTTCCCTATATAGTATCACTGATGTAATGTTCATTTGGCAAAAAATTTTCCTCATAGAAGGCAAATAGGAGATATTCCATGTGAATCTAGAGAACAGAAACCAAAACCTTAATAAAATGATTCTTGTGAGCTTTTCAAGACACATTATTTCTAACATGTTTGTACACTTTAAACTCAAATGAGGAAATATGTGAATATTTTTGAAAATATAATGAATGTTTTCATAAATAATATCTAACTTTGGAACATTTAAGTCATCAAATATATGTGCTATGTATAGGTTTAAACATTCAGTTGAATTTATTCAAGTTTATAATTGAACAGAAATTAACTTCGGTATGTGCCATTTGGTCTATTATTTATATCTATATTTTAATGTTTTTTAAAAATTGTAATATCTGTATCCAATTATTTACATTATAAAATCACTATATTTCTCATGTTTAAACTTTGATATATTTATAATGGATAGAAACTATATTTTCAGTTAGAAAATTCTTCTTAAATTCAACTAGATATTTACATAATATTTATATTCGTAATTACATTTATTATTTTAGTTTAAACACACTTTCAGAAAACATGCAAGATCACATTTCATTAAATTTAAAAATCAGTGAAGTTTATTTATAATGCCATAGAAAATGTTTGTGAAAATTTTGGTTCTGGTTTTGTTCATTCTTTGTTCAGCAAATGGACCACTGATATAGTTCTGAATAGACACAAAATACACCTACAGATAAGTATATTTAAAAAATTAATTCAAATTATATTGTGCCTAAGGGTAGGAGATAAAACTATAAAATATACCTAGAAGAAAGTATGGGAAAAATTGTATGATGTTAGCTTACTTAAAGCATAATGCATAAAATCCAAAATTGATAAAATGGACTTCACTGAAATTAAAACTTATAGGAAAATGCAAATTCACAGAATGGAAGAAGATATTTGCAAATGATCTCTCTTAAATAAAACCTGTACACAGACCACATAAAAATATTCACAACTCAATAATAAACAAACCTAATGAAAAAATTGATCATATACTTTAATAGAGAAGAAAGATATATATGGAACATAATCATATTAAAAGATGTTCAGTATCATTATTCATTAATGAAATCCAAATTAAAACACACTTATTAGAAAGTCTTTAAAACTATGGGCAATATTAAGGACAGATAGGGGGTGTGGGACAAATGGAACTATGATATCATTAAGGGAATGCAAATTTATAAATCCCTTTGGTAATGGGCAATTGCTGATAACATTAAAATATACTCATCATATGACCCAGTAATCACACTTTAAGAAATTTCATCAAGTAATATGAAAATCTATTCTGACACAAACTTGTACACAAATGTGTGTAGAGGCTTTATTATTAATTATTAAAAACTGAAATCAACCATATGCCCCTCAACTGTGAAATGCAAAATCAAACTGTAGAACATGCAAATCTCAACAATAGGGTTTTAACTATTCTTCCACAATAAGGAATAAACTATGGATACATGTGGCAATATGGCTTAATCTCAAATACATTTTGCAAAGTCAAAGAATCCAGACTGAAAAATTACACACTGTATGATTTCATTTATATGACATTCTTTTGAAGGCAAAATTGATGAACAATGGTTCCCAGTGTCTGGAGCAAAGTAGAGGGTTGACCACAACAAGACATAAACAATTTTTTGGATTTTTTTCTCCTATCCTGAATTTAGTGGTAGCTATACATCTGTATACTTTTGTCATTTGCAGAGATTCACAGAACTGAGCACTTAATAGTATTACTTTTACCACATATAAATTATGACTTCAATTTTAAAATGGAAAATTCTATAGTCAGCACTTAATACAAAGCCTGGCATGTGGCTAAGTGATAAATCAATATAACCTAATAATATTATCGTTATTGATTGCATAACAAATATATAAAAATAAATATGTAAAGATTAAAACTGAGAAACATTATCAATCAGTTTTGATAAGTTACTTTGCTGTCCCTCAATCTTTCTTAAAAACCTCATTTGTGAACAAATTTCTAGAACTGAAAATGAGTATTTCTCCTATGTGCATTATAATTCAGTATTTGAATAAAAAATCATTGTCTTGCCCTAGGTATATATTTTTCATTAATATAAATTGTTTTAAAATATATATCAACTTAGAATATGAATGCTAGTATTCAATACATGGTACATGCAGGGTTTTTTATATTTACTAGAGATAGTTTTCTTTGCCTTATCAATATTCTTATAATATATCCATTGTAAAATCAAAATACTGCTAGAAAATTTAATGTGTAAGTTAAATCTAAAAGTAACTGATTAGAAGAATGATCAAGATGGCAGTGAAGTTAAACATCGTGCTCATCTTCTCCCATAAACACATCAAAAAAACGCATCTAAATGTAGAATGATTCATACAGAATATGTACTGAATGCTGACAGAAGGACTTAAAACTCCAAAAAGGGCAAGAAACCTTCCATATAACTGGGTAGAACAAAGAAAAAAAAAAAAAGAGGGAGAGAAAAGGAATCAAGATGGGAGTAGCACTCTGAGAGGGAGCTGTGAAAGGGAAAAGGAACCCACACCCTAGGAAGCTAAATAACTGACAGGTAGATCAGCCAAGACGGAGGGACTTCAAAGTTGCTGAGAAAAGTGCAGCAGCTGGACTGAACAGGGCAAAGTAGAGTGAGAGCCACAGAGATCATCTGCTCCACAATCCTGGACACCACAGCCTGAGATGTTCCGGAAGGCACTGGGGCCTGGCTGAGACTCAGGCTCTGGAGGTAAGTTCTGGGAAAAGGACTAGGGTTGGCTGTGTGGGGACAGAGGACAGGTTGGCTGTGCAGGTTGCTGTGCCCGCAAGTGAAGCAAGGCACCACTGTTGGGAAGGGTGAGAGGAGGAGGGGCAGGCCACTCTAGGAATCTCTTTCCCTGTGCACACATGGGATCTCAGAGTGTGGGGAGCCTCTGGCACAGGCTATGGGTGACAAGAGGCCACTTGTTTGGGCTACAAGAGAAAGGGCATCTCGTGTGGGATAAAGGTAGCTGGGCAACTCTTGTGTGGGCTAAAGGCAGTGGGGGCCTAAGTGAGATGTGACGCCTCTTGGGGATCTGCAGGTGGTAGAACAAACCGCACCAGTCATCTCAAAAACCAGAGGGGTGTGTGGCCCACCACCACTAGGAATCTGTGATCAGGTTTCACCTGGGACCCCAGTCACCTTGGAGGTCAGCAAAAAAAGAGGGCACTGCAACCAAATGCCACCCATTGATGCTCTCACTCTCCTGGGAACACACCAGCCCTGTTGCTGCCACTGCAAAACACTCCAGATAGTACAGAACCATGCTTGATCACTGTAACTTCCCAGTTGTGCAGCAACTCCTGAATGGACTAAGCAGGATGGGGTACTTCCTGTGTAGTCAACAGGTGGCATGGGAAAATCACCACCAAAGGGGGGAAGTTATATCTGACTCCAGAGGTGGACATGGCCCACCACCACTAGGGGTCAGTGAAAAGGCACTACTTACAGCCCCAATCACCTCAGAGGGCACCACAGAGGAGGGAACTGTGAACACCACTTGTTTTCACTCTCATTCTGCTGGGAAATCACACAACCTGTCACTGGTACTGCCAAATGCTGCATGCACTGTCTAAATCTCCCTGAGGCTCATTCTCACTTCCAAGTGCCCTACAACTAAAAGTAGCTTGCATCACCTTCTTGCAGGTAGATCCTTGCTACTGTCAAGAGCCCAGAAACAAGGCACTGATTACTAGCCCTGCCAATTGCCTCCTTCTCCCTGTAAACACACTCACGCTATCAAGGGGATTGATGCTCACACTGAAGAAAGAAACAGCAAATGTCCAAACTCCCACATCAAAAATAAATAGTAACCCCTCACAAAATACTAAAGAGCACTCTTGTATAGAAATAGCCTTCCAAGACTACAGCTTGGTTTACCTAAACTCACAGAAAAAGAAAAATATAAGCAAAACAAAGAAGCTCAGGAACCATTCCTAGTTAAAAGAAAAGGACAATTCACCTGAAACAGCAAACAATGAAACAGACCTCTGCAGTCTAATAGACACTGAGTTCGAAAAAGAGATTGTAAATTACTGAAGGAATTAAGGGGGATTATGAATTAAGAGCTGATATCAGTAGTATTAGATATTCCTTTAGAAGGGAACTAGAAAATATAACTGGAAAATTCATGTGCAGAGATGCAAACTGGGCTAAAGGCATTAAAGAGCAGAATGAAGAGGAATGAATCAGTGACCTGGAAGATAGAATGTCCTCAATCAGGACAGCAGACAGAAACCAAATGAAAAAAATATGAAAGCATTATAAGAGATCTATGAGATAATAGAAAGCCAAGTTAATCTATGCATATTAGGAATTCCAGAAAGAGAAGAAAAAGAAAAAGGGATTGAAAATATATTAGGAGAAATTATGCCTGAAAACTTTCCAAATTTAAAGAAAAAAGATATCAATATACAGGAAGCACAGAGGGACCCAAACAAATTGAACCCAAACAGGACCGAACCAAGACATATTATAATAGAAACGGCAAAAATTAAAGATAAAGAGAGGATTCTAAAGGCAGTAAGAGAAAAACAAAGTGTTAATTATTAGGGAACCCCCATAAGGCTATCAGCTGATTTCTCTTCAGAAATACTACAGGCCATAAGGGAGTGGCGAGATATATTCAAAGTTCTAAAAGTAAAAAAATTCAGCCTAGAATAATCTACCTGGCAAGAATGTCATTTAAAATGGTAGAAATAAATAATTTCTCCAACAAACAAAAGCCAAAAGAGTACTACAGTACTAAAGCCATTCTAAAAGAAATACTGAAAGGGCTTCTCTAAATATAAATGTAGTAAGAAGAAATAGGATGGAGGAAATCACAATTGGAAAGCAATCTCTTAAATAAACCCATATACAGATCTAAAAGGAAAAAAAACCTACTGTAAAAGTGACGATAAGCACAAGGAACAGCAAAAGGGCAAACATGAAGGTGTTAAAAAAAGACTTCAAAATCATAGAATGTTGGGAAGGAAAGTAAAATTTAGACTCTATTTTTTTAAATAATATGTTTAAACCTATATGACTATCAGGTTAAAGCAAGCAGATATAGGAAGGTGTTAACATACTTAAAAAACAGGGCAACCACAAATCCAAACCAAACATTACATTCACAAAAACCAAAAAGAAAAATACACAAGCATAAAACAAATGGAAATCATCCAAACAAAAAAAGAAAGGAATAAAGGAGAAACATAGAATCACTGGAAAATAAGGTTTAAAATGGCAATAAATATATATTTATCAGCAAATACCTTAAATATCAAAAGACTGAATGCTCCAATCAAAAGACACAGAGTGGCAGATTGGATATAAAAGCAAAAACCGACAATATGATGTCTACAAGAGACTCACCTTAGGGCAAAGGACACATACAGATTGAAAGTGAGGGGATGAGAAAAGATATTTCATGCTAATGGACAAGACAGGAAAGCAGGAATTGCAATACTCATGTAAGACAAAAAAGACTTTAAAATGAAGGCCCTAAAGAAAGACAAAGGACACTATTTAATGGTAAAAGGATTCATTCAAGAAAGGATATTACAATCGTCAGTATATATGCCCTCAGTATACTAGCACTCCAGATACATACAACAAATACTAACAGACATTAAAGGTGAAATTGATGGGAATACAATCATAGGAGACTTTAACACCCCACTCATGGCGATGGACAGATACTCTAGTCAGAAAATCAGTAAGGCAACAGAGATCGTAAAGGACTTTATTGACATTTTCTGGACATGATATAAAAAAAAATCAGAATATACTGTTTTTTCAAGTGCACATGAACATTCTCAAGGGTTTTTCCACAAAATGGGGCATGAAAGTAACCTCAACAAATTTAAGTGCACAGAAATTATTTCAAGTATCTTCTCTGACCACAATGGCATGAAACTAGAAATCAACCACAGGAAAAGAAATAGGAAAAACTGACTACATGGAGACTAAACAATATGCTACTAAAAAAACATTGGGTCAATGATGAAATCAACAAGAAATTAAAAACACCTCGTGACAAATGATAATGAAGACAAAGCGATTCAAAATCTATGGGACGATGCAAAAGCAGTGCTTAGAGGGACATTCACAGTGTTACAGGCCTTCTCAAAACAAGAACAATAATCTCAAATTGACAACTTAACCCACTTAACCCACATAAATTAGAAAAGGAACAAAACCTGAAGTCAGCAGAAGGAAGGAAATCACAAAGATCAGAGAGGAAATCAATAAAATAGAAATTCAAAAAAATAATAGAAAAAGTCAATAAAACCAAGAGCTGCTTCTTTGAATGGGCAAACAAAATTGACAAACTTCTGGTAAGAATAACCAAGAAAAGGAGAGGAAAAAAACCAAATAAACAATAAGAAATGAAAAAGGGAAAAATCTCAATGGCTACAGCAGAAATAGAAAAAGCATAAGAGAATACTATGAAAAATTATAAGCCAACAAATTTGACAACCTAGAAGAAATGGACACCTTTCTAGAGACTTAGACCCTGCCAAAACTGAATTAAGAAATAGATCGACTGAACAGACTTATCACTAGAGATGAAATTGGATATGTAATAAAAACACTCCTTACAAACAAAAGTTCAGGACCAGATGGCTTCACAAGAGAATTCTACCAAACATACATAGAATAACTTATACCTATCCTTCTTAAACTTTGCAAAATGCTGAAGATGAAAAAACACTCCCAAAGACATTCTATGAAGCCACCATCACCCTAGTACTAATACCAAAGATACTACCAAAAAAGAAAATTATGGATATATAACTTTGATGAATATAGATGCAAAAATTCTCAACAAAATTTTAGCAAACCAAATCCAAATATACATGAAAAAGTTCATACACCACAACCAAGTGGGATTCATCCTAGGTTCACAAGGATGGTTCAACATACACAAATCAATCAATGTCATATACCATATTAATAGATGAAAAGTCAAAAACCACATGATCATTTCAATAAACACAGAAAAAGCATTTGACAAATTTCAACATCCATTCATGATAAAAACTTACCAAAGTGGCTATAATGGGAACATACCTTACCATAAGAAAAGCCATTTATGACAAACCCACAGCAATTATAATACTCACTGGAGAAAAGCTAAAAGCCTTCCCACTAAAATCTGGAAAACAAGGATGCCCAATCTCACCACTCTTATACAAAAAAGTATTGGAAGTCTTAGCCACAACAATCAGACAAACAAAATAAATAAAAGGTATCCAGATTGGAAGAGAAGAGGTAAAATTTTCACTGTATGCAAATGACATAATACTTTCTATAGAAAACCCTAAGGACTCCACAAAAAAAAAACTACATGAACCAATCAACAAATTCAGAAAAGTAGCAGGATACAAATTAACATTCAGAAACTGGCTTCATTTCTATATACTTAGAATTAAATATTATAAAAGGAATCTAAAAATACAATGTTTTTTAAAATTGCACTCCCAAAATTTTAATACATAGAAATAAACCTGACCAAGGAGTTAAAAGACTTATATGCTGAGAGCTATAAAACATCCAGGAAATTAAAGAGGATTCGAACAAATGGAAAGATATTCCATGCTTCTGGATTTGAAGAATTAATATTGTAAAAATGGCCATACTACCAAAGGCAATCTACAGATTCAATGCAATCCCCATCAAATTACCCATGACATTTTTCACAGAACTAGAACAAACAATTGCAAAATTTATATGGAACCACAAAAGACCCAGAATTGCCAAAGCAATTCTGAGGAACAAAAACCAAGCAGAAGGCATAACTCTCTCAGACTTCAGGCAATATTACAATGCTACAGTAACCAAGACAGTGTGGTACCAGTACAAAAATGGACATACCAACAAATTGAACAGAATAGAGATACCAGAAATAAACCCAGACACCTATGGTCAATTAATCTTCTACCAAGGAGGCAAGGATATAAAATGGGAAAAAGACAGTCTTTTCGGCAAGTGGTGCTGGGAAAATTAGACAGCAGCATGTAAATCAATGAAACTGGAACACACCATCACAGCATGCACACACACACACCAAAAAAAAAAAACCCTTAAAATGGCTTAAAGAATTAAACATAAGACAAGACACCATCAAACTCCTAGAAGAGAACATAGGCAAAACATTCTCTGACATCGGCCTTACAAATGTTTTCTCAGGTCATTCTGCCAAGGCAATAGAAATAAAAGCAAAAATAAACCAATGGGACCTAATGAAACCAGCAAGCTTTTGCACAGCAAAGGAAACCGTCATTTTTAAAAAAGCAAAAAACAATACAGAATGGGAGAAGATAGTTTCAAATGATGAAACCAATAAAAGCTTTATCTCTAAAATATACAAACAGCTTTTATACCGTGACAGCAAAAACAACAACACATTTGAAAAGTGGGCAAAAGACCTGAATAGACATTTCTCCAAAAACGATATACAGATGGCCAACAAGCACATGAAAAAATGCTCAACATCACTGATTATTTGAGAAATGAAAATCAAAATACTATAAGGTACCACCTCACACCTATCAGAATGACCATCATTAGCAAGTCAACAAATAATAAATTCTGAAGAGGGTGTGGAGAAAAGGATACCCTCCTACACTGTTGGTGGGATTGTAAATTGGTACAACTGCTGTGGAAAACAGTATGGAGGTACCTAAGAAAACCAAATATAGAACTACCTTATGGCCCAGCAGTCACACTCTTGGGCATATAGCCCAAAAACTTTCATGCTTTCAAAAGACACATGCTCCCATATGTTCATTGCAGCACTTTTCTCGATAGCCAAGACATGGACACAACCTAAATTTCCATCAACAGATGAATGGATTAAGAAGAAGTGGTATATATACACAATTGAATATTACTCAGCCTTAAAAAAGAACAAAATGATGTATTTTGCAGCAACATGAATGGAACTAGAAACTCATACTAAGTGAAGTAAGTCAGAAAGAAAAAGACGAATACCATATGATATCACTTATATCTGTCATCTAGTAATCGGCATAAACGAAACTTTCCACAGAAATGAAACTCATGGACTTGGAGAACAGACTTGTGTTTGCCAAAGGTGGGGGGACAGAGTGGAATGGACTGGGAGCTAAGGGTTAATACATGCACACTATTGCATTTGGAGTGAATAAGCAATGAGATCCTGTTGTAAAGCACAGGGAACCATATCTAGTCACTTGCAATGGAACATGACGGAGGATAATGTGAGAAAAATAATATATATACAGGCATGATTGCTGTATCACTTTGCTATACAGCAGAAATTGACAGAACACTGTAAACCAACTATAATGAAAAATACAAATCATAAAATATTTTAAAATTATAAATAATGTTCTTTAAAAATATAATGCAAAGTTCAGTATATTTTAGCCTTTAAATGAAAGCTAAAATAATTAGTAAGGTAGTAATTTTTCTCAATGTATACTACAAATACTAGAAGTCATATTGACTCTTTTTTCTCAAAGTTTCCAAATCTCTAAATAAAATGTGAAAAACCTTTTGAGAAGTGTTCAATAGCAGCAAAAATTACATAAATTTGCTATGAATTCTAATTCTGAATGTTCACTTTACAGTAATAACAAAATTACTTTTATAACGATAAACACTAAAGTAAATATTAAATACACTTTGAAATGGAAGGTGCTTTAGTGTTTTTATTAGTATTATTATGGTATATCATTCTCTGCCCTTTTGAATCCATCTGTGTTTTTAAAGGGAACTTTTAAAATTTTTAACATAGAGTTGGGTCTTATTTTGCTGATTCGTTTTGACAACTGTTTTTAGTTAGTGTGTTTAGAACATTTCTATTTGAAGAGACTATTAATAGAGTTGGATTAATATCTATCATATTTGTTTCTGTTTTCTATTCATTGTCATTCATTTTTGTGTTGTTTCTCTCCTCTTTTTCCTGACTTCTCTGGTTTTGACCAAGTATTTTATATGATTCCATTTCTGTCCTCTCTTAGCATATGTATCATTTATATCTCATTTTTAAAAATGAGTACTGGTTTCTCTAGGGCTTACAATGTATATTTCAAAACAATCTAAGTTTCTCATTGAACAACACTATACCACTACTGTACCACTATACATGTAGCACAAGTCCCTTGTAACAGAGTATTCCCATCCTTCCCTCCCATCATTTGTGGCATTTCATTTATTCATATGCCATAATCACCCAGTACATGTGTAGTACTGTCATTACTTTAAAAAAAAAGAGTTATATTTCAAAACATTTAAAAATAAGGAAAACAAAATATTTTGTCTTCATTTATTCCTTCTCTGGTATTCCTTTATTTAGATCCGGTACCAAGATCAATGGAAGTTTCCATCTTCCCGAAGAACTTCTTTTTAATATATCTTGCAAGGCAGGTCTGCAGAACAGGTCTGTTTTTGTTCATATGAGGAAGTCTATTTCTCTTTCATTTTACAAGGATCATTTCCTGCAGATGAAATGCCAGTTTACGTTTTCATATTACTTTCAAATCAAATATTTAACTTCATTCACTACTTACCCAGTTTGTGCAAGAATTCCACTATAAGGCTCATCCTTGTTTCTCTTTAAGTAAGGTGTCACATATCCTCTCTTAGCTTATTTTAAGGTTATCTCTTTTTATTTGGTTTTCTGTATTTGAAAACAATATGCCTGGGTAAGGATTTTTTTAAGGGGGTTATTTCTCATGTTTTATATTCTCTGATCATTCTTGAAGAGTAGCTTATGGTCTGTTGTCAGTTTTGTAAGGGTCTTGGCCATTATTTCTTTAAATATTTCTTCTGTTCCATCTTCTCTTCTTGTATTCCACTTATATGTATATTACATATTTTGATACTAAGCAGTTCTTAGGTGTTCTTTTTCTTGGGGGGGTACGGTTATTTTTGAAAATCACTTTTTTTTCCTCTTTGTATTTCAGTCTATACATTTTATACTTATACACCTTCTTATTCTTCACTGACTTCTCCTTTTTGAGTCTACCAATAAATCTATTAAAGTCATTCTTATTTATTTTTACATATATTTGTTTTCAAGCATTGATCTTTTTAAAAATATTCAATAGTGTGAGTATAGTCTTTTGATTCTTTCACAGTCTTTTGATTCTTTCTATTTATATAACCTATTCGTTATTGCATGTCTTCTCCATTAGATGCTCTACCATATTAATCATTTATATTTTTAATTCCTTCTCTCACAATCCAAATATCTATTTCATACATGAATATGGTTCTGATGCTTGTTTTATTTTTCAGACTAAATTTTTCCTCAACTTTTGGCATGCTTTTTAGTTTTCTGTTGAAGGATGGATAAGTATCAGGTGAAAGAATGAAGTGCATAAATAATCAGTAAGAATTAGCACTTGGGGAGTTCCCGTTGTGCTGCAGTGGAAATGAACCCAACTAGGAACCATGAGGTTGCGTGCTTGATCCCTGGCCTTGCTCAGTGGGTTAAGGATCCAGCGTTGCTATTAGCTGTGGTGTAGGCTGCAGATGAGGCTTGAATCTGATGTGGCAGTGGCTGTGGCAAGCAGCTGTAGCTCCGATTACACCCCTAGGCTGCGAATCTCCATATGCCATGGGTACAGCCCTAAAAAGACAAAAAAAAAAAAAAGCTAATATGTCTAATAGCTTTGGATGTAAGAACTTACTCCTCTAGTGTGTTTTGGTTTTGTCTTCTTTCTTGGCTTTGAGGCTTTGCTATATGCTGCTCAAGAAGCAAGTCTGTGTCTTGTTAACTCTTGGCTGAAATCCACCCTAATTAAACTAGAGCCCTGTTGGAATGGTGATAATGTGTTAGTAGCAACATTCTACAAACTTCAGTTTAGTATTCCTCTTTTAATGGTCGTACATCACAAGACTATGGTTACATAATTGTTTCTGCTTCTTCTCTTTACACCCTACTCCTTTCTTTAACTGCAGAATTCCCAATCTATTTCTTCAAAGTCCTATCAACTAATGAGAATCTTTTTGCTGTTGTTTTGTTCTTTTCCCTTTCAGGAAGATGGGAGATATTGGAGCAAGGAGAAATCCTCTTACCCCAGGAAGAATATGCTTTCAGAGTTGCTCTCCGGTGAAGTTCTTTCCTTTGGCATATATGCCACTACCACTGTTAAGGTTCTGCTCATCTTTCACAAAGACTGCATTTCCCTTCCTCTTCCAGTGCCATGAGAGGCATTTTCTCAAATTCTCTCTATGAGAAATTGGTGAAATTCTCAGAAAATTCACTCAAGACTGGTCTCCTATTAAAATAGCTCCCTCTACTCCAGTCCACAAGACTGAGGCCTCTTGGATTTTCTCATTATCACAGTGAACCTTTCACTGAAAAATGTCTGGTGCTCCTAAGTCAGTCTCTTGGTGGCACCAGATATATTAGAGTAGATATTATAAATATTTCTCTATGAAAGTATTTGTTATAGTAAAGACAAAATTTTTACTATCAAATTAACACTGATGGGATATTTTTTAAAAATATATGAGGTTATTTGGTGTCATTAATCATCTGTTAATAATATAATCTTGGAAAACCTGTAACAGTGGGACATGGCTAGGAAGTAAATCCTCAACGGCTGTTTCAAGAACTTGAAATGACTTTTATCCAATTTCCCTTCACCACTGAATTTGAATATTTTTGAGGTAGTATATGTCTATTTCCAGAATAGATTGAAGAATTCATTGCTAAAACGCCACTGCCCCAATAGTCACCCTAAAATGATGTGTGATTTCATATTGCAAACTAGGGCATTATAACCTTATATAATGTGCCCAAGGCACATACTTTATGGACATCATTATGAAAGAACTTTACAGATGTCATCCTTTATTCAAAAAACACACTGTCCTTACCACCCACAATCTTCTGGAAAAGTTGAAAAATCCCGAGTCACCCTTAAATTAAAATTAGTAAAAATCTGAAAACCCTTTCATTCCTTTGGCTGAATGTACTCCAGTTAACCCTGCTGGTCATAGAGTCCATTCCATCACCAACACATTTATTTACCTTCTATGAATTGGTGACTTAAATGTTTATGCATTGAGAGATTTTTCTTTTATACTAGCCTATGCTCTGCCACAGGCAGTTATGGGACTTTTGCACCATACCCTGTCTTATCACCAACAAGTTAAGATTGGCTTCTTTCTTCATGATCTTGAACAGAAGCTTTCCTTTATTGGAAGAGATATCAGAGATAAACTGCTCTTGCACCTTGCTGGAAGGAAACTTATCAGGTCCTATTACCAACAAGTAAAGCAAGTTTCAGGAAGTAAATGCTTAACTTATATTTCACAACTAAAAAGGAATGTAGAATTGCATAAATTAGATAGATGCTACAATAGGGGATCGCAGAGTGAAGGTTCACAGATGTCCCAAAGAAGAAGTTCACCTTCCTAATTACAAAGCTGAACAAGCAAGTGATGTCAGGTAGTGGACTGCTTCACTCGAGATGTCAAACCTATGTCTATTTGTCACCTAAGCCCTCTTATTTTCTCAGTTAGAATCTTCTCATTTGCTATAGATTCCTGTTTGTTGTGCACCTAAAACGATGCTTTTTCTCCTTTTTATATTCTTTATTATATTTTTAGATCAAAACATACACATTCTAAATGCATACTGGGGTATATGGAATGACTGGCCAGTGGGGACCTGCTGTATAACACAGAGAACACTACCCAGGATTCTGTGATAATCTATGTGTGAAAAGAATCTGTGAGTGAATGGATATATGTATACATATGACTAGGTCACTTTGTTGTACAGCAAAAATGATCACAGTCTTGTCAATTAACTATACTTCAATAAAACAAAAAAATTAAGTGTGTCACTGGGGTAAAAATGTATATCATAGAAAAATGTTTAAGAATACACATTCTAAGACAATTTTTAGATTATCCCGAATGTACTTACTGCCCACAAATTTATCTGTTATTGAATATGTCAGACATCTCTGCACTTATCAAATGGTACTTTAGGGAATTATAACTGGATAGTTTTATACTTGCAACTACAAGGCCAAATAACAATAAATCAACCTGTGAATTTGCTAGAGCCAACCCCTCCCAGAAAAAGAAAAAAAAAAAAAACATGAATTATCAATCAGATGATAGGTAACTAAATTTGAATTTAACAATCTTCCTAGGACAGTAGTTCAAGTCCTTGCCACCAGAAAGAGACTTAAAGGTCCAAACATGTAATTAAGCTAAAGTTAAGTCTTTGATTCTGATTTTTGTTGTGAACAACCCCCTTTGTTTCTCTGCATCTTTGACTATCCCTAGCAGATACTACTTTATTTTACCTAGGGTTCCTACTGTTGTTTGCCTAAGACCAATAACCCATGAAATTTAGGAATAATATTAGATGATTTGTTTGTATACAGAGACCCTAATTCTATAATAACCAAGTCTTGAAATTCTGATCCAGGCATGTATCCAAAACAAGGCCACTCTTTTTTTTTTAATGATTTTTATTTTTTCCATTATAGTTGGTTTACACTGTTCTGTTAATTTTCCACTGTCCAGCAAAGTGGTCCAGTCACATATACATATACAGATCCTTTTTCTCACATTATCCTCCATCATGCTCCATCATAAGTGACTAGATGTAGTTCCAAGTGCCATTCATGATTATTCAAACATTTTACTCATATAAAATTACTGATTCCTTTTTTCTAACATAAGAAATTTGAGCAGTATCCTCATTGGTGATAATCACACAAATAGAAAAAAGTAATGGAAACTTATAAGTAGCTCTGACAGAAGTTATTAAAGATATCACCTCTGCCCTAGATGCAATAAGGTCAGTCTGAATTTATTGACATGAGTGACAACTGCATTGCTTTCAATTTCTTGTTGGAAAATTATGATGGTATCTGTGCCAATGCTAGTACTTTTTGCTGTCAGATGAATGAAAAAAAGCAAGGTAGAATAAACTGTATATTATTTCCTTAAGGAAGAAGCTACCTGAATATTGGAGTTTGCTACTCATGGACCACGAAACTTGTCCTTTGGCCTGAATTGGGAAAGTTGGGTTCCTAGTTCCAAACATCTTAAGTAAAGTATTACTTATTGTAACTTTTTTTTTGTCTTTTTGCCTTTTTTATGTAGAGCCGCACCTGCGGCATATGAAGGATCCCAGGCTAGGGCTCTAACAGGAGCTGTAGCCACCGGCCTTCGCCACAGCCACAGCAACGCAGGATCTGAGCCGTGTCTGCAACCTACAACACAGCTCACAGCAACGCTGGATCCTTAACCCACTGAGCAAGGCCAGGGATAGAACCCGCAACCTCATGGTTCTTAGTTGGATTCGTTAACCACTGAGCCATGAAGGGAACACCCTGTAACTTTTTGTTCATTTAAGTAATCAGTATGCTCTTGCACTACATTATATCCAGGATCTTAAATGCTTCCCTGCAGCTGCTCTTTTGTCAGATGATTACCGTGATGGAACAAAAAAAAAAAAAAATGGCAAGAATAGCTTGTCATACAGTTGTATAAGGGCACAACTGAACAAACCTGATGCAGTAAAGATCTTGATCTAGCTTTTCTTCAAGTGGTCAAATTTCTTGCAAGTGACAACATGGCCAAAAAAGGGGGCTGAAAGACTGACTAAACATACAAACAATGGCCAGATAATATATGACAATTAGAACTCTTATCACAATCTCTAAAGGAGTTAGTCCAGGAAAACAAACACAACCTGCACAGACAGTGACTCAGAATACTCAAAGACTTTTGACTTCCTGGTTGTTTTCCTCTGCTTCCAATTAAAGACTAACCAGTGAAATCCAATTTTACATCAATGGTTATGGTTTTAGAAGGTTAGCAGAGAAGTGGACCATACATAACAGAAAATGATTTTACAGCATGAATGAAGCAACTCCTTCGTAACATATAATAATGAAAGTCCAAGTAACAGGAAACAGGTAATTTATAATTAATGTACTTTATTCAATAAATTGTTAACATATTGCTTCTTTTCCATTTGAAATTGCCTTGGTGCTTACGGCATTAATATCTGTGACTAAAGTTTTGTATACACATCTCAGCAATAATGCTCTTTCCAGTGTAAGTAGTCTGTTTTGTTTTGCCTTTGCATAATTTATTTCCCAAATAAATTCAACTTCTCAAGACATAAGTCAGTCAGCTTTAAGTGTTGGCCTCCACTTATTCCTCCAGCCAGGCAAAAGGCAAAGCCCTGCTTAGTAAAGTCTTCTTCTTTCTTTTAATGAAATCTTTTCACTGCTTAGTTTATGAAGATAAATGTTTGCCTGCCCTACCTCACTCACCAGAAAAGAAGAGGTCAAGGGCTAGGAGATGTCTTTTATTTTATTGATGTTGTCCTCTCTGTATCATACATATCCAGAAAGATTCAGTTTGGAAATTTTGACTTACTGAGTATGACTGCATTTCAGGAAAGATACTGCCAAGTGTTCTGAAAACCTAGAACTCTCATAAAAATGTAAACTTCAGTTATTACTAAATATAGAAGATCATACATCCTTTACTATTTTTAAAGTTGTTAGTGCCATATTTATGAGGCTGCCATACCCCACTGTGTGGGCATCAGAGGAATAAGGATATGGGAGCACTCTGAGTCAGTACCATGGCTTTGGCCCTGTCTTGGTCTCAGTAAAATTCCACCATGTAACTACACAGTCTCAAGGTTACTCACAGCTTGAATCTAAGAAGCCAGAAGTCCAGGATTCTCCTCTTTTAGTGTAATACCAAGGGGTTGGACCCTGGAAAGAAGTATGAGAAGACTGCTCACATCTGTGCTCACTGGGCAATGCATGGGTTTGTGAGGGCCCTGGACACCCAGCATGGCTGGTTTGCGTTGGGGCTGTGTCAGCAGGTGTTTGTGAGGACATGGGATGTGGGAATATCTCCAGAGTGCAGAGTGCTGGGAGGCAGCAGATGGCTGGCCTGGAATCTGACCTGTGTGCTGAATGCAAGGATTTCTGGTGGATATTTTTGGTGAGAGAGTGACTGGTTAAATGCTAAGATATTCTTGGACCACAAAGCCAAGGTGAAGTGATCTGAATAGGGGAGTAACAGCTGGAAAGCAGGGAAAAATTATTTCTTTAGATTGCTACTCTAGAAGTGCATAAGTGCTTCATATTTAAGTACTCCTTCTTAACCTTCTCCTTCCATCACCACTATACTGGCAGGCCACTTTTTCTACAGGAAAAAGTGTGGTATGAGTGACTGAATTTGTACAGGAAGAAGTACAATGCTCAAATACATTGAACTTCACATTTATAAGGGAGAATCCATTGGCATATTGAATGATTGGCTCAGTCACCATAACCACATGAATGGATGTAGCTATAATCATTTCTACGAGCAGTCTTTCATTTTTGTCCCATAACAAATTAGGCATCAAAATAATTGCAGTCCATTTTGTTAATGCTGTTGGTATGAGCAAGCTATGCAAAGAGCTTAACTAAATACGTAAAGTTAACAAAATTTTGTGGTAGCAATTTTTGACCTGTTCTCCATAAATCCTGAAGTTTTTTGTTTTTTTTATTTTTGCTTTAAAGCTGGACACTTGTGACTGGTGTCCATTATTCATACATATTAAAACTCATCAAACTTTAAGATAATTTCCTTAATTAGGACTTTAAATCAATAGCATATAGCATGGGGGTCTGAATAAAACTCATCCAGGTTAGAAGCAGAGCATCTAAATCAGCTCTCAGTTTCTTTAACTTGGAGGCCTCAACACATATGAAAATGGACTTCTTTATGTGGTTCTCCAGTAGAAACATTCAAAGGAGTCTCTAAAGCTTGTTTCCCACTGACCTATTTGATCAGCTCACATTTGAGGGAGGATGCTTCTTAAGACTGCTAATGCTTTTTTTCTTTTTTTTAATAGCTGCACTTGTGGCCTATGGAAGTTCCCTGACCAGGTACTAAATCCTACTGTGCTGGGCTAGGGATCAAACTTGTGCCTCTATAATGACCCAAATCACTGCAGTTGGATTCTTAACCCACTGCACCATGGTGGGAACTCCCAAGACTGTTAATGTTTTTTGATGGTCATCTGCTTGGGCTTCCAAAACAGAGTTTGCTATACTGCCCTTCTTCGGCCATACAGTTGCAAATGTCTGCTGCAAATTGGTCTTGCACTGTTCTACTCTACTTCCCAGCTTCATCCATGTCTTTCCTTAAGGTATCTATTATTTTATGGAAGTCTTTGAGAGTTGACTTCTGATTTGTGAACTTAGTTCCACCTACTTCTAACAAAATCCAAGTTTAGAGAGCTGATTCCTCTGTTCCTGATATTTAGGGAACTCCACCTCTTCTATGCCATACAAAAGATTCACAATCTTTTCTTCAACAGAAAAAAAACACTTTGTCATGCTGAGAGAGTTTAGAGCCAGTTGATTCTCAGCATCCCAACATGCGTCCAGCTTCTTCTCCAAGAGAAAGTCTTCTAGCTGAGCTGATGTTTCTTGAATATTTTGAAATTAGAAAGGGGTTTTCTGTACCTCCTCTGGCATCAGTGCCACACTGTCCCTGGAAGCACACCATCAGGCTCTTGTAAGGCTGGTGGTACACTGAACCATTTCCATGAACACCTTGCATTGTAACAGACCTTCATAGAGGACTTCTGTTTCTCAGCTCTAAACCTAATTTGGTTGGCCAACGGTTTCATGAAGTCGAACTTCTTCACTACAGCAGTGATCCTGCCTTTAGGGGCTTGTTCCTGACAGGGCAGGGCAGCACCATCAGTGGTTTCCCAGGCTCGCCTTTGGCTAGGTCATGTGTCACTTGCAGTGGCACAGCCCTACTTCAATTTTTTATGTTTCTGTTTCTGCAATCTTACCTCATTTTGCTGTGTGATAGGATCTCCAAGTTGAATTTTGCCAAATAATCATGTCAGTTACATAAAATTCATGGAAGCCTGGTCTTTCTATCATGTAAACTCTGCAAGTGTGGAAACACATGGAATATATATGATACTACTTTATTTTGAAGTTGATTGCATAATGCAAATATAAATTTTTAATATTTACACAGTGAATCTTTGCATAAGAAATTCTTCTCACGATGTATCGTTCTTCTGAGAAATAACTGTACAACCGCGAAACTGACACTTTTGAAAGAAACTTTTATTTATTTATTTTTTATTTTTTTTATTTTTTACATTATACCCAGCTGTACAGCGTGGTGACAGGGTGATCACAAGTGGTTAGACATAGTTCCCAGTGCTATACAGTGGTATCTCCTTGCTTTTCTAGCCCAGAGGCAAAAATCTACAGCTATTAACCCCAGACCCCCCTACCATCCCATTCCCTCTCCAACACTTTTGGCAACCACAAGTCTGTTCTCCAAGTCCATGATTTTCTTTTCTGCATAAAGTTTCATTTGTGCAGTATGTTAGATTCCAGTTATTAGCGGTATCATATGGTATCTGTCTTTCTCCTTCTGACTTACTTCACTCAGTATGAGGGTCTCTAATTCCATCCATGTTGCTGCAAATGACATTATTTTATTCTTTTTTATGGCTGAGTAGTATTCCATTGTGTATATGTACCACATCTTCCTAATCCAATCATCTGTCGATGGGCATTTGGGTTGTTTCCATGTCTTGGCGATTGTGAATAGTGCTGCAAAGAACATGCGTGTGCAGGTGTCTTTTTCAAGGAAAGTTTTGTCCAGGTATATGCCCAAGAGTGGGATTGCTGGGTCATATGGTAGCTCTATGTATAGTTTTCTAAGGTACCTCCATACTGTTTTCCATAGTGGTTTTACCAGCTTACATTCCCACCAACAGT